>JANKKI010000202.1:1200000-1879688 GCA_025175665.1 Cinchona pubescens | reverse complement strand
AACCCAAAATTGCAGAATTTCACATTTATCGTTTTCTTAAAGGAAGTTTCATTCTAAACTTCACACACTTACTCGTTTGTTGATTTGGAAATCAAGTTAACTGAAAGGCTGTCTCTTATAAACGATCTGAGATGTGTAAGGCTGTCAGCCTTGTACATGATGATGGGCTATTTTTGTGGATCAAATTAGATTTAGGAACTCCACCCACTTCCTAGATGTCTAGGAATAAGGTGAGTTATTTCTAATTACTTATTTTAGATGTTTTAATAGATATCTTACACATACTCGCATACAATTCAAACTTCAACTCAGGCCACAGGATCTTGTTGCTTCTCGCCTAAACTCTTATACCACTAGATGTGTATAAGAGACAGTTTCACACGTTGAACACTGCATATACATATAAGCACAATTATAAAAATTGTTCTAAAAATTATATATGTAAGTGGCAAATAAAAGTGAATACTTTATATCCACAACATAGAGTAAAATTGAACAAAACAAAACACGCACACCTCCATACTTATATCGCTTAAGCTTAAGGTTTCCTAAGGCTTAATTGACAACCAAGATATCCAAGGTTAACTATTAAACCCAGTAGAGAAGGGCCAAACATAGGCTGCCACTCCACCGTGGAGTCAAACATAGACTACCCTCCACGGAGAGAGATAAGAATTAGTTCTCACCAATGTCATCAAAGTTATTCCAAGAGTCAAATCATTTTTCATATCAAGATAAGAAAGTATACATTACACAAATTTTATATTTAATTGAAGTTTCACTTACTAAGTTCATATTAAAAACATTAAATTAATCATACTTAGTCCGAATTTCGTAGATAATAATATTTTACAAAAATATAATTTTCATAAAAAGACTTTAAAAACATGAAGAGGGAACCACTTACATTCCAATAACCCAAAGCATGTGAGTTGAACTTGAATAATCCAAACTCGAAACCTTGCCTATAAAATAACCAAAACATCTCAATTCTATTTTCTCAAAATTTTAGCCTATGTGAAATAATTATAAAATTTAGGTTTTTGTAAATTGAAAAATACCTTTAGGGACTATTGAGTTATTATAAAATCATGGGTCAAAATATAGATTTAAAAATTGAAAAGGACCAAATTTATTTTGCTTGAAAACTTTTCAGACTTAAGTAAAAACTGACAAACTTAAAGGACTAATCTGTAAAGTACAAATCACCGTCTACTTCAATTGATGACCAGATTGCTGCACTTCTAAATTTTTTTCTAAGATTCTTCTTTTATTTTTATTTTATAAAAATATATATATTGCCCAAACTTCACATCTTGATTTAATAAAAACATAATCTATCAAAATATATTCTTGACACAGTATTTACTTCTAATTTTAGATTATTTAATATAAAAATACCTAATAAAATATATCATTTAACTCTTCTAAAATGATGTAAATAAATCATACCATTAAATCCATTCAATCCTTACAATTTACAAAATCCTAGCAAAGAAAATAATTACGAATTTAAAATTCTAATAAAATTAAGAAGAAGCTTACTAATATTTTCTTGGAAAATACTTCTTCTCCCTCTTTTCAAAATTTCTAATTGCAACAATTTTTTGTTAAAAAATGTTTTGTATACACAACTAAATCCTAAAATTTCTCCTACAATTTTGGCTAGTCTCGAACTTAATAAGTATTACTATTTCACACTTATTTCTCAACTAAAACTCTAGTATTTGTAATACTTATTAAGTATCGAGACTAGCTGTTGCGTCTATATGCATTGGGACTAGGTTTCAATTGTCAAAATGTGAGTTCTTTTGTGACAAGATCTCATCACTATTGTGACAAGAATCTGTCACAAAAGAATTTCTTGTCTCTGATACACATCTAGATGTGTATAAGAGACAGAGACTAGTGTGTGCAAGTTTTCAGTGGCTACTTTTTGTGACAAGAAGTTGCAGGTATAAGTTAGGTGCAGGGACTGTCTCTTATACACATCTAGATGTGTATATTTTATTCTGCAAACCTATTCTTTCCAATGCAATTACTCCTCCGTCCTTATTTTTCGCGCTTTTCTAGAATTCAACATTTTAAGGACGGAGGCTGTCTCTTATAGATATTAGTGCTTCTCTTCCCATTTTTACCCTAAAAAATATCAAAATTTGAATTCAAAATATTGACATGACTAATAATTAAAGGGAGTGCAATGTTGGAAAGAAAATCAAAGATAGTTTTGTCTTTGTGAAGGTGACAAAAATTTTAGGACATTTCAAATTATAGAAAGTATGACACTTTTAATGAGACGGAGGGAGTACAATATATAAACCTATTTTTAAACAATAATAAACTATACAATGAAAATCTCTGACAAGAGTACGATATATAACATTAACAAAAGCATCTAATTTATTTAAAGTAGGAATATTCACAAGAAGTACACAAAATACTATCAGAAACCAAAATGCTAGGCTTCTAACCGTACTTGTACTATTAATAGCATCTACAATAGAGTTTTAAATATAATTTGATCCACAAAAATAGCCCTGCATCATATACAAGGCATATCATGATGTCCAAAAAACTGTCTTCTTGATGCCTCTACATGACTGTTGTCTGCAATAATACCAAAAAAATGCAACCGTCTCTTATAACTCATCTAGATGTGTATAAGAGACAGGAGTTAAATGATAATTGAGCCTTTTCAGACGAGGTCCCCTGTACTTCTTGTGAATATTCCTCATACTTTAAATACAAGCAAATTTACAACTGAGGATGGTTATCATTTAACTCCTAGAAGAAATCACCGTCAAACTTCTTTCTTCTATAGTAGTCTCATGATTTTGTCAAATAAGAAAAGCAAGTGAAACTCAAGCGCGAGAAGCAACAAGATCGTGTGGCCTAAGTTGATATAGATTGGGAACAAAAAAATATATTAAAAAGAGTGAAAAGAGAAATTAGAAATAACTCACCTTGATGCACTTTAGGCTATTTGAAGTTTGGACTTGAGCAGCACTTTTCCTAATAAGTAAGATATGGATTAAATAAAGCACATGCATTCATCCACATCATCTTGTTTCTACTTCCATAAGTAAAAGTTCATTAAATATGCAAAAAGAAGGACAAAAGGGATGGCATCCAAATATGTAGGTCCTTAGTCTTGTCTATTATGGGGCGAGTTCATGAAAGAGAGAAAAGGAAGCACACAATAGGTTAGATCAAACTAATATTCGATAAGTTAGAAAGTATATCAAACAATTGTCTGAGTTTCAGAGAACTGTCTCAAAATTCCAGAAGAGTACAAATACCAACACAAACTTTTAGATTTCACAGTGTTACCAAAATAGTCATATCTTGATATTTACAATTAGAATCATTATGATCTTTATAATATTGGAAACTAGACTCGAATTTTCAAAAGTTTCAAGAAGACATCAGTCAATAATTAATAATATAACCTGCTCTAAAGTGCCTCGCAAATAAGAATAGGTTCCAAAACATTCTTTCTACAACAGATTTGCAGAAGCAAAATTGCGGTCCACTTATAACGGTTACTAGGGTTTTTAGAAACAAAACCGGGAAAAAATCTTTATACCATTTCAAATGCCTGTGATTCTAGTTTCAAAATCAATAAATGGTATGCAATTACGATATTTCTAAGCTGAGTTATAATAATTTTTCCACAAGGGGTAGTGTGTGACTGAGAATATTCAGAAGCACATTTTTAGTCATATTTTAAGAAAAATTGGTGGTTGTAGAAAATGAAACAAGGCAATATCTTCATAACTTTTCGAAGATCTATAAGTCTAGTTCCAAACACAGCAAACAAAATTTAATTTTGAGTTTTCTACACCAAGATATAGCCAATTTCCTAAAATTATGCAGCGCTGTCTGAACTCTAACAGCTACATGTTCTAAAATGTTTAAATTCTAATTCAAGAATTATAAGTCTTGCAAAGCCATTGAAGATCTATATAACTTACTAGTACCAATGTGAGAATCTTCTAGCTTATCCTATAAGTTTCACATACAGACAGCTCTTCTACGACATACATTTAGCTCCCAAATCCAACTAATCACCTGTTACAACCATAATACATGGCTAAAGTATACTGTCTGCTTTGGCACCAGATTAACAACCTTAAACATGTTGAAGAACCTCAAAGAGCTTCAGTTTAAAAGTTTAGCAACTTGCAGATAATGAAACAACCTTCACTCAAAATTAATCACCTTACAAGGAACACAAAGAGTCTAAAAGTGATTCCCCTAATCTACTTTAACGTGACTTTTCTTGAGAGGTAAAGATTCTTCCTTTAGGTGATATAATTTTTTGAGCAGTCCATTTTATTAAATAGATTTTCTTTCAAATATTCTTGCTTGTATCACATCTAATTAAGATGGCATATCTCTCCATAAGGTGCAATCACCTAATGGTCTTATGTTACTCAAAGTATACCTGCCTCTATCTATTTCATATACAGCACAAAAAAATGCACACACTAGTCTCGCAAATCAACTTCCTAAAACTCATTTTTCTTAGTGTAATCAAATTCCGTCCAACACACCCCTTTACTTGACTCCCATATACCTTCTTTACTTGCGGCCCTTACTATCACACACCAAACATACAAAGTCTTCAAGGATTACACTCAACCCAACACATAATAGAAAGTGCAAGACAAAATCAAGATAGATTTTACCTAGCTCTAAGTGTTGACATCTAGCGGCATCCTTATTAACTTTTCAAATTTTTAGTTATAGAACTACAAAACTATGCCACATAATGTTGGTGAACAAAAAAGAAAACCACCATTAACAACGCATTATCATGCATATAGACAACACAATTGTATCCCAATTTCACCATTAATTCAAAAAGATCATTACAAACCTAAAACACCAAAACTCAAGATTCACATACAACGAGTATTTTCAACAAATTATCTATTTTTGGCTAGCAAATCCAAACATTCTGAAATACTCATTTGACCACCTTCAAAATCCCTTGTACACTCGAGCCTTGTGTTTTTAATAACCATCAATCTGAATGACTTCTAATTAACTTAATGAAGATAATGAACGCTATTTTTTATTTTTCTAGTGATTTTCCAACATAGCTAGATGCAACATTATTTTGTTTATATTGATAACCTTAATCACATAACCTTTATTTAATCGTAAATGACCTTACAAACTAACTAAAAATTAGAGAAAAGAAAATACGTCAACTGAAAGAAAAAAAATATATAATGGAAAATTCTACCAACTAATCAAAATAGAAAAAAGTACATATATAATCTATTAAAAAAGAATCATCACTTTCATATTTATCAGTCAAATGTTAACAGACATACGTAATCATTCAGAATTCCGTTCAATTAGAAACTATAAATAAATAGAAAAAAGGCAAAAGAAATGACAGAAAATTACTAGAACAACAAAATGCAATTAAAGTGTTTGATGGAATGCTTGCCTAGGATTTTGGAAAAGGCCAACCTTGTTAGCGTAAAAGGGGACCTCGTCTTTAGCTTTGTATTTATGGTCGATGCATCCAATCTTACTAGTGTCACCACCATTGACATCGACAGTACTATAGTTAAAACAGCGAGGTTCCATCTCGCCATTCCTCCAGTTTTTTGACATTCAGACCTAACTGTGTGTCGATTGGTTTGTGTTTTTGTAAATATAGAGATAGGGAAATGGAACAGTACAAATCTCGATTAAGGCAGAGAGCATCGGATGAAGAGAGAATTGGTAATGTGTTGGAAATAATGTGTATAAGTGTGAATGAAAAGTTGCTCAATGACCACTATATATCACATGTCGCAATCACCATAAGTTTTTTTTTTTTTTTATATACTTTTAACTTTATTGTCGTTGCTAAGTTACACATCTAGATATTATGGCTAGAAAGTCTCATAATTGAAGTTATAGAAATAAAATCTTTAAAGTAACTAGTAAACAGGTCATCCAGTCTTGATCTTACATATCTAGACCCTAATCCGATTAGTATTAATCTAGATTTGAATAAGAGATAGGTCGCTGAGTCTATAAAAGTAAATCCATATAAGGATCCATCAAATATTGTCAGATCCAGATCCAGATCCAGATCCGAATCCAAGACTTAATATTATTTTTATTACTTTAAAATTTTTATATATAAATTTTTCTTATACAATATTTTTATAATTAAAAAATATTTAGTCATAATATATATATATATATATATATATATATGTGTGTGTGTGTGCGCGTGCATGTGTGGTGTGTGTATGTATGTGTGCATACTATTTTATTATATAGCAAACATATATCCACATAAGAATTCATCGGATCTTATCGAATCAATATGCTCTAGGACCTGATATTATTTTTTCTACTTTAAAATTTTTATATAAATTGATCTTATACAATGTTTTTGGTATACAAGTCCGAAACAAAGATCTAGACCTAATCGATAGATAGCCTTACTTAAAAAAGGAAAAAAAAAAAAAGATGCACCCTTCTCCCTACCCCTCTAGTGACCCGAACCCATAACCAATAAGTTATAAATGAAGCATCTTACCATCTAAGTTTTACTCTGTCGTCGACTAATAGCCCTACTTAAAAAAATCCTAAACCACAAAATCCTAATATTAAACCTTAAACCCTAACCCCTACTAGTGAAAGTCAATGCCCTAAGATTTCAAATAAACACATTTATTATGTAGATAAACTTAGTATTTTAGTATTTTAAAGTTTTCATAAGATTTATTATTCTCGACAATCACATTATGAAAATGAAATAGTATTAGAGACAAATATTTTAAAAAAATATTATTCAGACACAATGATAACAATTGTTGCCACTAAGTCAATAAAGGTATCTACGATGACAATTTTTTGTCACAAATTTAGACGGGAGTGACAAAATATATGTTCTCATAGATATTAGACGTTTACTGACGAGGTTGTCAGTAATGTGTATTCCTTCCCTGTACGGCTTATGTTATGTGACAATATCTCTATGCCAACAACTGGCTTGTCATTGAATAGTCCTCATTTGTGACAACAATTATTGTGTTGTCAAAATATCCTCTTCACAAGTGACAAAGATGAATCTCATCACTAAAGTCTATGACGACAATGATTCTCATCACAGTAAGTGTCATTAGTGACAAGATTATTGTTGTCACAAAAAATATTGTCACTAAAGGCGTATTCTCTTATAGTGTTATCCATTCTAATCTTTATCTGCAATCTCGTTTCATTGAAAGTTATAATAACGGTCCTTATAAAACATGAGATGTTGAGTCTGAGGCCACTTGTATAGATGAATCTAGTATTAGATTGGAAAACATGAAGTAGAATTCTTTGGAAGGTGAATATGCACTTAGACAACCCAAGTCACCGTAAAAGAGAAAGCATAGAGGCATCTTATTCCACTCTAGTTGCGGCTTCTAGTGAATTAGAGATACTAATCACTCTAAAAGCTAAACTTTCAGATTACAACAAATTCAATCTTTCTAGATTCTCATCAAGTAGGAGTGCTAAAGGAAAAGAAAAGACAATAGATTGGAAAATTTTTTATCTGATACATTTAAATGTTTTTGTTTTCTCCAAACATTGTTTGTTATTTGGGTTTTGATAAACTAATTATTTACATTTGGTAGACATTTAGTTTTTAAGAGTTAAATTTATTAATATGAGTATTTTTAAATATTGGAGATATGTATATTTGTGTTCATGTGTATTTTCAAAAGTATATATAAATTTATTAATACACCATATCGCGAACCGAAAAGAGCGTACCAGTTAAACCTATTTCTCATATTACAAACTATAGAAATTATTGTATCCCGTTTTTGTACATGTGCTGTGTACCGCAGCAACATAGACTGCGTATTGTGCAAAACACTGGTTCTATTCATTCTTTACAAGACATAACTCTCCTATATTTTTTATCCACCGCTTATAGTTCTACTACAACCTTAATTACTGCTTACACTGACCGGTGATAATTATTCAACCCGACGGCATGCGACCTGTAATGCCCTGAAAGGACAAAACAAACTAAATTTCGTTGATAGAACTCTCAAGCAACCAGATCCGAATAGTCGGGTAGAGTTAGTTTTGGAAAAATTCAACTCCAGAGTCATAACATTGATCAACAATTCGATGGCACCTGATTTTCACAACAGTATTGCCTTTATGGGGATGCTCACAAAATATGGATTGATCTTCAGGAACAATTTGCTCAAAGCAATCACGCACGAATTTTCAAACTCAAAGTTGCCATATATCAAACCGAACAAAGATACCTGTCATTAACCGCTTATTTTACCAAGATCTCAATCGTTTGGGACGAAATTTCAACCAACAATCAAGTGGTCAGTTGTTGATCTGTGGGCCTGCCAAAAATCTCAATTCTAAGAGAGAATTTGAAAAATTACACCAATTTCTTTTTGGAATCTACATTGAGAAATTTAAGGTGCTTCGGTCTCAAATACTTGGTATAAAGCCACTACCTTCAATATAGTATGTTAATCACGGAAGAAAAATAGTTGATGATCAGGAGTAATAGGGTCCCTATTGAGGCCGTGACATTCACAGGCAAACAAATGAATGATGATTCACGTCTGACTATTTGAGATTGATTCAAAAAGCAATAAAAGTTTTAGGTTGTTTCGTTCGATATGATCACTTGTCAATGAATGGTCCATTGAGCTCATAAAAATAGTATTAACACATTACATACTGTCCACTTATACACATCGCACACACCTGTCATCTTCTCACACATCTTATTGCAGCATATAGCAGCTCCTTGTACCATGCTGCTACAGGGAGAGTTAGGAACCTGTCTCTTATACCCCCCTAGATGTGTATAAGAGACCCCCCCCCCCCCCCCCCCCCCCCCCCCCCCCCCCCCCCCCAATAATATCTGTCTCTTATACACATCTAGAAAAAATAAGAGACAGGGCAAACTTTGTGGGTAAGGTATCTTTTTCACAAAATTGTGATTGGATTTTTATTCGGGTACTTCTAATCATTTGGTTTCCTCTTACAAATTTTTTATGAGTTCACAAGCTATAAATCCAAAGGTTCTTATAACCTACCTAATGGTGACAATCTTGTTGTTCAATCCTGCGGAACAGTGTCTCTGGATGAAAACCTTACCTTCAATCATATGTTACATATGCCATCATTTGATTGCAATTTTCATTAGCAAACTTACCAGACAACTAAATTGTGTGGCCATATTTTTCCACTCTAATTTATTTTTCACACAAAAAAGTCTGTCTCTTATACACATCTAGATGTGTGAATTAAGAGACAGCCTCTAACATTTAGGGCATTGTTCTTTTCATCGTTTAGTATCTGTTTCAAATATGTCTAATTTTTCTCTTAAAAATAACAAAGAACTATATATGTGATATTTGTCATCAAGATAACAAACTTCATTATCTTTCCCATTGAGTTTTAATAAATCTCCAGTTGTTTTTTATCTTGTTCATTGTAATATTTAGGGTCCCTACTGAACTCCATCGCACACCTTAGTAGATGATTGTAGTCGTGCAACTTTGGTGTTTTTTCTGAAAAAATAAATCTGATGTTATTCAATATTTTCAGATATTTTATACCCTAATACAAAATCAATTTAATACCACAATTAAAAGGTTTAGGAGTGACAATGCTGAAGAATTAATTCAGCGATATTCTCAAGAATTTAAGAGAATATTTTTTGAAGAAAAATAAATTTTACATGATACCTTTTGTATAGATACACCACAACAAAATAGTTAGTTGAGAGAAAACATAGGCACCTTCTTGAGGTAGCTAGAGCATTGCATTTTCAAGGAAATTTACATGTTCTTTTAGGAGAGAATGTTTTCTTACTATTGCTTACCTTACCAATCTCACTCCTAGACCCAATTTAATTGGCAAATCACCTTACGAACTCTGTCTCTTATACACATCTAGATGTGTATAAGAGACAGGTCATGTACGTAACATCACACAGAAGGGTCAAAAAAATACATTTAATTCTTGAGCTAAAACTTGTGTTTTCATAAGAGACAGGCATCACATAAAAGAGACAGCTGTACCTTATAAAATAGAAAATATTAACAATAATCATTTTTTGTAACATTTTTTGTACTACGAAACTGCTATTGAATTTGAGATGCTTTAGAATATAAATATGGCTCAAGAATTAAATGTGCTAGTCTGAAAAGATGTATGATGAGCAATTATTACATCTTCAAATGGTTGATGGAAAAACTATTGGGGACCAAATTCATGAATTTTAAAATATTATATTTCACGTAGGAATGGTATGAAATTATCTGACTATATTTCTTGTTGCATCTCAGATTAAAAAATTGCCTCCATTCTAATTTGAGTTTGCTAGAGATTTAAAATATAAACCTGAAAGTTTTTCTTTTGATAAGTTATTAGTATCTCTAATAATAGAAGAAAAGTATAGAGCAAAACAAAAGGAAAACTAAGATTCTGAAATTCAACCCAAAACTCATGTTGTTGAAAATGTTAATAAACCCAACCTTCAAAATTTTAAGAAAATGAGTAATAAGAGAAAATTAATAATAATTACAATAATAATACCACCAAGAATAATAATTACAACAACAATAACAATAATAATAATAATAATAGGACTATAATAATAATAATAATAATTTTTTCAATTCAAAGAAGCCTGTCGATTGCTATGTTTATGGAAAAACAAATCATAAAACTAAGGAATGTTTCTTCAAAAAGGTTCAAAATAATAAAGCGTATAGTCCTCCAATATCCTGAAAACTACAAGTCAATGTTGTGACTATGGGGACTAGCTAGCTAATCCATCCAATCCAGATGGTAGATATTTTGTCAATAGTCTCGAAATAAATTTTCTTGAAAATTCAAAAAACCAATTTTTAGATTTTGGGGCTAATGTTTATGTGTGTGCTGACAAAAACTAAATTTCTGATTATCATGAATCAACCATAAAATTTGTCACCATGGGAAACTAGAACGTGGCCAAGGTGCTAGAGGAAGGATGCGCAGATTTAAAGTTGACTTTAGGCAAGATTTTTACACTAGATAGAGTCTTGCATGTTCTTGAAATTTAAAAAAAAAAATTTGATTACTAATACATTAATAATGTAACAAGGTTGTAGACTTGTTATGGAATCAAATAAAGTTGTAATTTCTTTTAGAGGTTCTTTTACCGAAAAGGTTATGTATGTGATGGTTTGATTAAATTTAATGTACCAGATGATAAAAATGTTATTTCTTCTACTTCTTATATTGCATATGTTGAATATTGTGACAATTGGTATGGTAGACTTGAGCATGTAAATTTTAAACACTACAATTAAGAGAATGATGAGTATACAACTTATACCAAAATTTGATGTGACTAAAAAAGAAAAATGTCAAATTTGTGTTCAAGCAAAACTACCTGAAAAGCCTTTTAAATCTGTTGAGAGGAAAACTACATTGTCAAAATTAATACATAGTGATGTATGTGTTTTAAATAATATTTTGACTAGAGGTGGCAAAAGATACTTTATAATGTTTATTAATGATTTTTCATTATTTTGTGTTGTATATTTGATATTTCTAAAAAAGAAAAGTGAATTATTCGATAAGTTTAAAATTTATAAAGCTTTTGTAAAAAAATCAATTAAAGAAGACAAAAACATTAAGATCTGGTAGGGAAGGAGAATATGCTTCAAATGAAATAGAAGAATTTTTTGAACAACATGGCATAATATATCAGAATGCATTAGCATATTCACCTCAATTTAATGGGATAGTAGAAAGAAACAATAAAACTTTTATGGATATAATAAATGCAATGTTAGCTAAATATAGGTTAGCTTAAAAATTTATGGGGTAAAGATTTATTTTCTGTCATATCTTTATTTTTATTTATTAAAAAATTTCAAATAAAACACCTTATGAACATTGAAAAATGAAAATTCAGAATTTAAGTTACTTTAAAGTGCGGGGGTGTTTGGCAAAAGTAATGGTGCTTGATACTAAGAAAAAAAAAATTGGGTCCTAAAATTATTGATTGCGTATTTGTAAAATATTTTTTAGATACTATACTTATAGAGTTTTGGTAATTAATTCTGAATATTCAGAAATTTCTAACAATATTATTATAGAATCAAGAGATGCAATATTTTATGAAAATATTCCAATGAAGAAAAATCAATAGGTTAATTGGTAAAACTTTTAGTATAAACAATAATGAGGAAAATGATTCTCAAATAGAACAAATGAGTAAAAGAGTAAGAATAGAAAAATCATTTAGAAATTATTTTTATACTTTTTCAATAGAAAGTGATCCTAAAACATATAATGAAACTATGAATTTCTTCCCATGCTCCTTTTTCGAAAGAGGCCATAGTGAGTGAAATGGATTTTATCATGTCTAATCACACTTGGTTTTTAACTATTCTTTCAACTAGAAACAAAATTATAGGATGCAAATGGATTTTTAAGAAAAAACTTAGACTTGATGATTCAATTGAAAATTTTAAAGCAAGACCTGTAGCAAAAGTTTTTGCTCAAAGGAAAGCGAAGATTTCTTTGATATTTATTCTTTGTAACTTGTATTACCACTATTAGATTTTTAATTGCTATTGCTTCAATTTATGAACTAGAAATACACCAAATAGATGTTAAAACAACATTCTTAAATGGTGATGTAAATGAGGAAATATATATAGATCAATCTGAAGGTTTTATTATTCCTGACAAGAAAATAAAGTTTGTAAATTTGTTGAATCACTATACAGATTAAAACAAACTCGTATACAAGGGCTTGAAAATTTTGATAATGTTATACTTTCTAATGGTTTTAGAATTAATGATTCCCTAATAATAAATGTGTATATGTAAAACAATTTGATAGTGCTTGTGAAATTCTTTACTTATATGTAGATGACAATTTAATTTTTAGATAAGACACAAAAGATTTTTTATCAAATAATTTTGATATGAAAGATATGGGACAAACTAATATCATTTTAGGTATTGAATTAATAAAAAATGAGAATGGAATTGTGTTAACACAATCACATTATGTTAAGTATTTATTGAAAAAATTCAACTACTATAATATGAAATGAGATTCTATTCCATATGATAATAATATTCCTTGGAGGAAAAATAATAGTGACAGTGTTTCACAATACAAATATTCACAAATAATTGGGTTATTAATGTATCTTTTTAATTGTACAAGATCTAATATTTCTTTTGTTGTTTCTAAATTGAGTAGATATACTAGTAATTCTAGTTTAGATCATTCGCAAGTCATATAAAAAATATTTAGATATCTTAGAGGTACTTTTGATTATGGATTTCATTATGTTGAAATTTTATTCGGTATTAGAAGGACATTGTGATGCTAATTGGATCACGATCTCGATAAAACTAAAGCCACTAGTGGTTATATTTTTACACTAGGTGGTGCTGCAATTTCTTAAAAATCTAGTAAACAATCTTTGATTTCTAGATCAACAATGGAAGTTGAATTTATTGCTATAGATTTAGCATGTAATGAAGTTGAATGGTTAAAATTTTTATCATCTTATTTGCCTTTACTTACAAAGCCTGTTCTTGCTGCATGTGTGTATTCATTGTGATAATCAAGTTGCAATATCTAAAGCAAAGAATGCCAATTCCAATGAGAAGAAAAGGTATATCATATTGAAATACAACTTTATAAAGCAATTGTTATCTCAAGATATAATCACACTTGACTTTGTGAAATCAGAAAATAATTTGGCAGATCCTTTTACAAAAAGTCATTGGAATGTTGAGAGGAATGGGGTTGAAGCATATAAGTAGTCATCACAATGGATACCTAACCTCTATGATTTGGCAGATCAAATGAATGAGGTTCAACAAGTAAAAATAAAATTGTAGAGTGAATCAAATGTGCACATTACTAATTTTATGAGGGATATTCCCTGGTCTCATACCTAAAATGTGGTGCTCATTACTGTAATGGTTATTAGGAAGAGTCAATCTTCAAATGCATCCAAAAAAAAATATTTGTGGGGTAATGATTACAGATTACCTTTGAAAGATACACCTGTATAAGTATAGTAGTAGTGTCCCTGTTATGTGAAACTAAGGCTATTCCTTAAAAACACTTATAAAAACAAGATGCATGTACAAGACCATCTAATGCGCCAACTATGCCAGAATTAAATTCATTGCCCATACTCTGTGTATGGTGAGTTAAAATTTGGTCTAAATGATCTAATCCATGAATTTCTAATTCACTATATTCTTTCAAACTAAGACTTACTATCACTAAGTGTGGCTAGATTGTTAATTATAATTTAAAATTAATAGTGACTAGGACTCTTGTGAAGCCCACATCTACTTGCACAACTTGGAAGGGATCTTCCAACTCTCTACTTAAGAAACGCTCCTAATTCTGTATCTTATACAAATTAGGATACTAACTAATTCAACGTAACAGTATAAGGAGCATCAAAGAAGTTACGAGAGAAAAGCAACATTAACACCAACAGCTCTTTATCTAATGTTCTAAAACTACTATAAATAAGGATCTTCTCAAATAGGAAAATCATTTGAAAAAATACACCACTACAAATTATATAAAATAGAGTTCTTCTCCAATAGGAAAATCATCTAACTAAATGCACTACTTTCATACTATTATATTACGTTACTTTTCTCTTCCATATCCATATTCTTATAATTTTCTTAGATTCACATAAATGAATTATATCTCCAAATAAGTTAAGTACAAGAGCATCTTCAATTCGTGGGTAGTGTTCTCTCCCATTAAATTGACCCGGTGAATATTGTTTCTTGGGAAACAATATTCACTTCTTACCTAGTACAGTGGGAGGCGTATCTGATTACTCCTAAAGAGAGTGTTAATTATCATAAACAGACTATTCTAATTCTTGAATTAATTTTGTATTTTAATTTTTGGTGGTTTATCCTGTGATTATTTTCCTTTCTTTGGTTAAAATTTTTCCAACACTTATTGCTTGGATATTATAAGAAGACAGCACTAAATGGGTTGGCTTTGAGACAGATGTTGTGAGAAAGATAGAAGAAAAATGTGACAGAAAACAACATCGGGAAAACACTAATTTGGTTCCTTATATTTAGATTATCTACCAATTTAGTCCTTTATCTATCAAAAAAAAAGAATTTGGTCCTTCGCCCTTATAAAAATTAATTAATTTAAAGCTAGTGGCGCATATTGTGGACAAATTAACAGTCTTTAATAATACATCTACTGCATGGTAACGGGTACGTGATTATCATGTGTTTGGTCCAGTAATTTGTCCTTAATTTTCTTCATAAGTTCTAGATTGGTTAATTTTTTTTAAGGACAAGGGACCAAATTGATCTATTGTGATAAATAAGGGATCAAATTGATAGATGCCCCAAAAATAAGGGACTAAATTGGCCTTTTTCTCACAACGTCGCTAATACTCAATTTTTCCCATACTAAAATAAAGTTATGGAAAATTCTACAATCCCTTTAGGGAACCATTCCCTTGTGCTTTAAATGCTTGTACAGTACAACATTATGTGTTTTAAATGCTTGTACTGGTATTCCAGTAGTAATACTTTTCTAAACAACTTTCCTAATCCAAATATATAACAAATTCTAATACTAACGGGAATTTGTCCTAATGGGCAATGTTATCTTAATGATGAAAATAGTCCAACGAATGTCTATTTGGATTTGAAGGAGAAGACTTTGGGAATTAAGAAACGTTTTGAAAGCTTCCAAACCAAAGAAGGATAGGAATTATTGGTATCGTAAGCCATCGCTTTGGTGGACCGTTCGTTATAATCATGTGTTGAAAACTTCTTCAGGTTGAAGAATATTCATGATTAGAATTTAGGATGTTAACCCCCACACACACACATATATATATGAGATTAATTCTTGCTAGCTAGCTGTACATGTTAATTTCTACTCCTTATTCGTTTTTCTATTTCATCATGAAAGAAAGAATTCAATATAGGTAAATATTAGAATGAATTTGGGTATTTATTCAACAACGCTTATATACAAATAACAAAAACGTATGATATGTCACTAGAAAAAATAAAATGTTTGACCAAATAATACTATCAAGTATTTAAAAATACGGTTGACAACTTAATTTGCTTTTGCACAATATAAGCACCATCATTCTTTTTGAACATATTCTAAAATGAATCTGGTTTAAGGCAGTACACCTTAGACCCTATGGTTTTTATTTAAATACATCATTCGTATAAGTAATGTGTCTACATTTGAACCATAGGATCCAAGGTACAGTGCTTCCAACCGCGTCCATGTAAAACATCACTGATAACACAAGTGGTTTTCCTCTCTCCAGTTCATATATGACAAAGTTCATTAAGTCAATTAATTTAGGTTGCGTTTGGATTAAGAGTGAGTATGGGTTAACCGATCAGTTAATCGGTCAAATTATTTATCGAAATTTAAAAATGAGTCTTAA
Organism: Cinchona pubescens; assembly: GCA_025175665.1. Taxonomy (NCBI): domain Eukaryota; kingdom Viridiplantae; phylum Streptophyta; class Magnoliopsida; order Gentianales; family Rubiaceae; genus Cinchona; species Cinchona pubescens. The sequence continues at coordinate 1,863,183 of JANKKI010000202.1, read as the reverse complement.
AATTATTAACTAATTTTAATTTTGAATTGAATTCGGAATAAAATTCGGTTAAGCAAATTCGAATTCGGTAATCGGTCTCGAATTCGATTAATCATATTCGCTGAAAAAACTAATTGGACCCATTGAAATTGAACTAAAATTATTTGTACAAAAACTAAAAAACTTATCTAATAAAAAATTTAACTAGCAATAGAATAGTCCATAATTTCATATTATCAAAATTATATTATAATTGAATGGATGCTATTTTTATTTTTTTTAATACTTTGCATATATAAAGTATATGTGTTTGTATACCCATTGTTTGATTAAGACTTTATATACATAAATTGTATGCATAAGTGTGTTTGTATTCGTGTGTACATATATAATATCGTTTGTGCGACTATATATGTATTTTATAAGTAACAAATTTAGTATTAGTTTGTAAGATCACATTATATAAAAAGTATATTTACTTAAAAATAAGATATAATATTGTGCAAGTTAAGTATTAAAAATTTTTCTTGAAAATACAAATTATAAATTATGAAATTCTATTCTTTAGTATAATTATACGCCTCCACCAATTTATTAGTCGAATTCCAATTAACCATTTTCAAATTTTCAATTTAGAAATGAAAACGGTCGCAAATTCGATTAACCGGCTTCATGCTCAACCCTAGTTTGGATTAGGACAATAAACGAGTCAAATCTAATGGGTATTACAAAAATAGGTGGTCCATACCTGGATCTTGTCAGACGTGGGTCTAGGTGTTGGTGTTATTTTTATATCTTTAAATTTTTATATAAATATTTTATTTTCTTATAGAAATTTCTTTTTGTGATTATAAAAATATATAATTCATAATTAATATTTATGTATGTGTTTAAGATAAATATAAATTATATTGATAATTTATACAAAACATTTCAAATATTTTAATTGTTTTGGGTCATAATAGAATCGAAATAACAAGATCCATATATTATAATAATATATTTTAATAGTTAAACGGATTCTAATTGAATCCAGGTAATGAAAATTACTAATGAATTGGAGCCCAAATAAATGTTTGGGTCCAAAAGCCAACCCATCTAGTATACTCATATTGCTATTTGTATAAAATAAAAATTAAAAATTTGTATTAAAGAGAGCAATCGCGGTAAAAGGATGCGACTAAAAAAAAAACTTGTCAACCGGCTCGAAATTCATCCAATAATGGAGAAAAAACAAAGCAGATGTTCCATGGACATTCCCCTTGATTTGTTGGTGGAAGTATTCACAAGAATTCCAGCCAAATCTCTCGTGCGACTCATGTGTGTTTGCAAACTTTGGTATTCCACCATATGTGATCCTCACTTCGCCGAATTGCACAGAGCTCATTCTCAAACTCGATCCGACGGTAACTATTTCATCAGTTTTTGGTTCCACAAAGATCGAATAATCATATCTTCGAACGATCACGAAGGAAAAAGAATTAACAATCCTATACTATTGAAAATTGATCCCCCTTCTTTTAGTATTTCCGAACCGATGAATGGCTTAGTATTATTCAGTTTCGAGAGAGAAGCTTATTTACCTTTTGTCTAACTAAACATTAGTACCCTCGAAATTGTACACCTTCCCAAGAGTTATTTTCCCCGAAAGTCTTGGACTCGCTCTTATTCCCTTGGTTTTGATCCTGAGATGAATGAATACAAAGTTTTAACTGTTTGTAACCGACTTACTCGTCGTCATACGTTTCATGTTCGTGGTCAGACATTTCGTAGGAGTACACAACAACGTAAGATGGAATGTGAAATTTATACTTTAGGTTTAGGTGGGACACCCTCATGGAGAAAATTGGAAAATAGGCCTCCTAAAATGCTTTGGGATGCTTGGAGAGGTAGACCAGTTGTATCTTCTTCTATCAATGGGTCCATAAATTGGCTTGTTTCCGAAGGAGGCAATGACTTTCTAATAGTATTTGATGTTCGTAAAGAAATATTTCGCGTCACCAAATTTGAGGAACATTTAAATTTAATATTTACTAGTATTTATGAAATTCAAGGACGATTGACGATTTTAAGGTCATCGGGTGATGGGAAAGGCATAGCGGCTGGTGTACTTCCTTGTTCTTCTTGGAAGAATATGAGAATCAAGTTTTGCTAAGAGATCAAATTGATTGCCCGGCTGTCTTGGGGAAATTTGGACATCTTTCTCTATAAGAGACAGTCTTTCTTGGGCTAATGCCCCTACTCAGTGAGGCCATCTTTTAGACCATAATTATGATTTCCTTGAAGGGTCCTTTATCACCAAGATCTTCTATTAAGATGAAGGAAAAGAGCCTCAGAACCAAACGTTTCAAACCAAAAGAGGCTAACGGTTGGCATTGTTTATATTGTTATGTCATGTTGAAAACGTTTTCAGATTGAGCAAGAATAATGAAAAAAAAATTCTTTGTTAGTCATTCTACATTTATGAGAGCTTACTAGAAAATCATGTATGATATTCTTAATTAGTTCTTATAATATGGATTCGATCTGTTCTTTCTTTGTTTTTTCTTCTTTTAATCCTGACAAACATGTCCCCAAATATAGGCCAGGCCGTCAATTTTTCAAGGATCAATGTTTTTCAAACAAAAGCAATTGCCAATGATCAATAGTAACAAGTCATATAAATGAAGTACACTTGTGAAACGTTCACAATACCTTGTGGGTTGATTTTCCCAAGAGATAGAATTCTCCTTAACTATAATATGATAACTTGTGACATCTATTGTGTATCTGTGATAGATTTAATTGTTCCAATCAATGACCTTTTTCAATGCAACCGAACATATAGAAATGCTTTCAGGAAGCGAAATTTATGACATATTTGTAGGAAAAAAATAAATGTGTATCAAGTCAAACTATTGCGAATCGAAACGAAAAAAAAATTTAACTTGACTTGTTCGACTTTCGATTCTACTTTGATTCGAAATCAAATTAACTAAGCGACTTTTCGACTCGACCTTGATTTCAACTTTCAAGATCAAATACCGATATACATATTGACTAGTTTGACTGACTTACCAGTCTAACAAGTCGTTTGACTTTGTCCATCAAATACCGGTCAAATAAGTCGAACAAATTATATATATAAAAGGATCTACAATTATAATAATACATTAATATATTTATGTACATAATATTTTAGTTATAATATTATTAATTCTTAATAATTAAATATGTTAATAATTGATAATATTAATATTTCTTAATACTTAAATATCTTTTCTTTGTATAACTGTTGGTGTTAAATACAATTTATATACTTATATATTAATATAAGTGTACAACTTATTAATGTAATACTTTTGTTTCAATAACTATTAAATGAATTACTAATTTCCTTTTAGTATATATAGATACTAGAGTTAAATAATTATATATACTTAAGTATTTATTGAAATATCTATATATAATATATCTATACATACATGTTCTTATGTTCATATACTAAGATTTGTATAACTTATAATTGTAATAAAAATATATTTTACATAACATCTAATTTATATCTTACACAGTTATACTACATAATTTATTAGTATAATATTTTTACTATCAACAAATATATTAAATGCATTACTAGTAACTTAATATTAGTATAGATAGAGTTAGGTAATCATATATATTCTTATATACTTATAAAATATAACTTAACAGGGATTGGTGATTCAATAAGATTTTTCTATATTAATTGATTTTGGTAAGTAGTTTTGAATTTATGACTTTGTAAATCAATTTTAATACCTATATATAATATATACACTCATACACAATCATATATTAAGATTTGTACTTATGTGTTTGTGGACGCACACGCACACATATAAATTAATACATATAATCTATTTGAAATTTGTATATATAATATATTATAAATTATATTTTTGTACACACATTTTATAAAGATGATAATGTGAAAATTGGAATAATTAAAACAAAAATGTTACATTAATAAATTGTACACTTATAAGTTTATACATTTTTGAATGATATGGAATTGTGGCATAATGTACAGATATGTACATTTTTGAATGATATGGAATTGTGACATAATATACTAAATTTTGAAATTAGAATATGGAATTAATGAAAGAAGATTAAATATTCAATTTATTCGATTTATCGGTCGAACAAGTCGAACACTGGTCAAATGAACACCCATACATATTAGAGTTAAATTGATAAAAAAAACTTGTACTAGAATTATAGGAGGTTTCCAAAGAGGAAACCCCTCCAAAAATAGGTGTATGCCACTATATGCAACGAGCACACGGTATTCTTTAGTAAAAGGCGAAAGAATAGTTCGCTTTGTGTTCTCTGCGTGGCTCCATGAGACTATGGAGGTTGAGGGTGAAGTTCATATGGCAAGGGAGATGATACACGTCTGCTGCTACATTTCGATGTGGGACTTCTTGTATTTCAGTATTCAATACCCTTTATATGCTAAACTTTTGTCAAACTATCAAGGATAACTTAGATAATAATTAATTTATTGTAGAAACTAATTGATATATAGTTTTATCAAAAGAAAATATTCTTCCCAAAATTACTATATCTAATTACTTGGGTACATTTATTGTAAAATCATAACAAACTTCTTCCCTAAATTGTGTTTTATAACTTGTTACGAAACGTCAAATGTTTATAATTCTCTTCCTTCTTATGATTATATTATAAATAGCTAAAATTATTAAAAAATACTTACATGTACCTAAAAAATTAATTTCACATGTAGACATGCGGTCAAAATTAAATCTTATAGAATCTTGCTTACATCAGCTGATGTCATAAATTCCATAACATTTAATCTACACCACAAGATCTACAAGTGGAGTCAAAGATTAGATCTACCTAAATATTTCCCAAAACTATTTGCTTTCGGAAACATTTTCTTACTAAATTGGAACATACTGAAAAGATGTAGCTAGATCTAGTTGTTCTTGTGGAAGCTATCTAGAGTTATTACAATTATGGAGTAACTTCATCCAATCTCACTCAGTATTGCCTGTCTCTTATACACATCTAGATGTGTATAAGATTAGTTGCATCTGCAAATAAAATAATTCTGTACTAGTCACTCCATACTCGGCCATGATATTGTTGAAAAGGAAAGTAAGGGTGGTTTCCTTATTTTCATTCAACCATGTAGCCGTGATTAGGGACTCCGCAAACAGAATTTTTCCTTAAAAACATATAGTTCTCGGTTTTTCAAGTTGTAAGATCAATTGTTTATGAACTATAGTGGCTAAGCACTCTGTGCTTCTAAGAACAAGTTGAGGTCCTCTCTAGTCTTGTGCAGGTCGATCATCACACATCTAGATGTGATAAGAGACAGGCTGGGTAAGAAGTAGGTGATGAAGTAGAAAACCGAACATGGCGCGATGAATCGGGCGATTTCTTAGGGGTTGTTCTTGATGAACTTTTCTTTAGAACCCCTTTTCGATCTTTATCAAACAAAAAAGCCGTGGTTACAGGTGAATGTGTATCATTAACGCTGCTGCATCTGATCATCTCCAAAGGAAGATCATAGAAGAGATTGGAGGCATCTTTTTGGTTTTCGGCGTCATCTGATATAGCTGATGATCTCCAAGAACCACATTCAAATTTTTGAGTCTTCCAAGACCCTCTTGGATACAACAAGTGCTAGGTTGTTTGGTTCTTGAAAATGTTGAACCATTTCTGTTGGTTCTTCCTTTCTGGCTGTCTCTTATACACATTTGCTGTGAGACTAAAAGCCAGGCAGGAACAAGCACAGAGCTCCACATTTGACCTTTTCATCGAAGGAATCCGTCGTCGTTTCAGCATTACCACTCTTATTCTGCTCCACCTCAACTTCAGCTTCGTACAAGTTGATTATGTTATTGTGCCTGTGATTATTTTGATCATGTTTCTTTACATTCTGAGGAAAACTGCAGAGTTTGGCAAGCTGCAGCTTAAGAAATTCGGTTTTGTAGGTGGATGAAGGCGTGGCAGAGGTAGAACATCAAACTTTCGAGGTGTAGTAGTACCTGAAAACATCACCAACTGGGGATTAGTTGATGATTCTCGAAGGGAGAATGGATCGACAGAGATATGTTTCTCACTTTCTAAGCTCTCCTTCTTGACCATCATATTGGATTTCTAGATGTTCAGAGAGCTCAAAGTTCTGAATGTTGTTTTCGGCAAAACTAAATAAATATCTGCAACTTCAAGGAAAATTCCATCTGCTTCTTGATTGTCCATGAGCTCTGCAGGAATGTCTACACTTGGAAGCCAAGACCAAGAGTATCAATGTTATGAAGGGTAAGAGAATTGATGATCTAATGTGGGATTTAGGCCTTTAAAGAGAAGGTGGGGGAGACTATTGAACTGAGAACGTGTGTGGCATGTACAAAAAATCCTAGTTGTGATTCCCATGTTCTCTTTTGACTCAACATAATTACTAACTTATTTTCTTATACAATAATTTTCTTATGCTATGATTGTCGACAGAGAGCATAAATAATAACTTTCTTGAGGAGGTATGTTATATGGACTCTCCTCTCACTCCTAAAATATTCGTGTTATATCGTGTCGGTATGGGTATAGGTGTGAAATTCGTATTTGTATGGTTAATTTTTAATTGGGTACTTTGATTTTTTTACCAAACTAAAAATTATATTGACTTTAACATGATTGTGATTTCATCATATGAAATGACCGATAATACAGGGATAAAAATTAAATATGAGGGAGAAATATATGAGAATTGTTTATCAAATCACTAAATTTTATTATAGTTATATCATTCTAATGTCTTCTTTTTCTCAGTACACCACTATTCTTTAATACTACTCATAAACATATTTATTTTTTAAAAAATGAGTTATAAAATAATGTTTAGTTGATTTATGTCATCAAATTACATTACTACTGTACTAACTACACTATCATATACAACTATTCACGTTAAGACGCACCCACACACTCGTGTCCGACTCTTTTATAGTGTCCCCGTATCCTCAATTTATGACATTAACGAATCCGACATCTAAACATATACCCATACCCGACACCCGTATCCGAATTCAGATAACTTAGTTCTTGAGTACAAGTCTCGTATATGCCATTCAACATCTACTAAACACTTACTCAACGGGCAATAAGAGACTATCATTTAGAACAGATGACCCACAAATTAGGAAAATTTACCCTCTTTTCGAAAAAAATTTATATGGATTAACATGTATAACTTCACCATACACTTTGTTATCCATATTTGTCCACATACTCTAACTTGTAGATGTATATTTTTAATTTTTAATTTAAATATATATATATATATATATAAGCAAATATGAATTACAAGATATATGATAGAATCATATATCCTAGTCCATATAAGAATTCCCCACCCTCCCATATTTTGTAGTAAAGTGGGCCATCTGCTCCGATAAACATTGTCATATCTATAATAGCAACCACAGTTATTGAAAACCAAAACTTCTGAGCAGAAAAATCGGATACTGAGGCAAGGAGACTATCCAATATATAATCACAAAACATGTAAAGCATTAATATTCTCGTCGACGTTTACAAGCTCAAACTAATCTACACCAGTTGCATCCTGAATGGTTATAATATTTATATTTTTTATATGCGAGGCATGGAGATTTTACCCTCAATACAACAAAAATTTTCATTGCAGAGAATTGTAAAATGTCTATCAACACTACAGAGATCCCAATTATGACTGGAAATGCTGTGACCAAGTAAAGAGCTCCATATCCCTGCATGAGACAATATTCTCAGTGTGTATAAGAGACAGAAGGGCGGCAAATGGCAATGTACACCGAAAGATCCAGTGGAAAAACAGTTTTATTTTATCTTCCAAAACTAAAACTATTTATCCAGAACTAATTTTTTTAATTATTGTTCGTAGCTTTTATTTCAGTTTCATTTGCATCTTGAAATGAGTCATGATTGTCAAGTTCAATCTTTAATTTACCTTTATGTTTTCCTTCGCAACTATAATTGGCATCTTGAATTCAAAAACCCAGGTGTCTTTCTTTGATCTTAACTCAGAAAAAGTTTTCCTCAGAATTAAGGCCACATGCCAGATATGGATTAACAGTATGATATTAAGGAATAAATCACACATCTTACTTTGGGGCCAGGGGTGAGGGCATACTTGAGATGTAAAGAATTGTGCATACACATATACTACAAAACATCAATTATAATAACGGAATCATTCACACATGTTAGCTAATCAACAAATATTTCCATTAGTCAGAAAACAAGAATTTCAGATTATAGTATAAAGGTGTGTCCGGACAAGATAATTTTACAGAAAAAATACCAACTACTTCTGAATGCTTATTTTTGCATTATCGCGGGTGTCCAAATGTTCTATATCAGACAGAGGGCAGTTGTGCTTCAACTTCAAATACCACATCTTTTAACTTCGATGGAGCACAACTGTCAGAGTTGGTCTCAGGGACTTTCAACCTATAAATGGGTTTCACTGGGGTCACCATTTTCCCTGCTTGTCAAACATGGTAAATCCAAGCTCAGCATACTTTGTCGTCACCTCAATTTGAATAACATAAGGTGGGTACAATCCACAAAGTGTCGAATATCACCATGCATATCTAGACCATGTTGAAACACATAACAAGATACTTGATATCTTAAAAGAACTTTATTCTCTTAAACGGACCTTCATAGTTTTCAGCAAAAATTCAAGCCTATTGACCTTTTTTTTTTTTCTTTTTTTTTTTGAAAGCAAGCCTGTTGACCTTACTAAGATGCAAACATTTGCCTACCGCTAATGCAAACATTATATGTTAGAGAATGTAAACTTGAAGTATGATTGAGCAGTTATTTGTACTACCATAATGGTCTCTACACCCATCTGATCTTCAAAACCCAAGAAAAGCAAAAATTGCAAACAGATAATGAATCAAAACAACACATTCAAAGGGACACTTGCAACACTTGCAATGCATCAAAGATAATTTGAAATATTTAGGGACGGAGAGCAAACCACAGCAGGAGGAACATCCACATCGTCGCTGGCATCCTCATCCTCAATCTCCGCAGCAGCATCCCAGTCTATGTTGAGTCTCTTAGCAGCCTCTTTTGGATCAACACCAGTGTCTGTAGCTGTTGCATATAGTGATCTGCTTGGCGGTTTCTTCTTCGGTGCTTCTTCCTATCCAAGCAGCATTTAAATTTGATTAAACTGTATTCGTCATTATCATCGCTATATGGTACAAAAGTTAGCATCCACATCAAATCGAAATGATTCTATACCCCAAAGTAGAAGCTGAAACCAATCAAATTAAAATTCACCGTATAATGCCAAAAAACAAAAAAACAAAAAACAAAAACAGAAAAAAAAAAAAAAAAACACAAATGAGAAAATGATTAAGCATCCACAAATTAAGACTAGAGAAACTTTAACTTCTATGAACTTCAATAGAGTAATGAATGAATTATATGAGATTGCTTATCACTTTCACAAGTTAACTGAAATATAGACAATTATTCATCGTAAGAATAACAAGTTATACATGAAATTAGAGATAATCACAGTCAAACACAACCCAACAACCAAAAAAACTAGAGCTCCAAAATAAGGAAACATTGGAAACACCTCCATGACTATAATAATCTTCCTGCACAATAGAATGTTTATTGATTTCTTGAATTTTCAAAATAGTTGCCTTCCTGCCTCCAGCAAGCCCCAATCTACCATGTGTATAAGAGAACAACCAGATGAATTAACCATTACAGTCCTTTCTATCGGATTAAAATGTTAAACGAGATGGTAATTTAACATGCGAAGAGGAACAGGTCCATCTTCAGAAAATATAACCTTCTCAGCCAGTCTGTAGCATGTTTATTTACATTGTCTAAAAAATGGCAGAAAAGCAAGTAGCTTACAGTCTTTGCAAGTGGTTTTTAACTATATATGTGGAAGCCGAATTAAAAAAGTAGGCCCAGCATTTAGGCATCTCCAGTTAAAATTCAAAAGATCATTAAACTTTGATGTGTATAGGAGATTATAATCTTTCTCTTAAACACCATAAATTATTATAAATGATTTCTTCTGCCAGCATCTGCAGAGCAAGGCTCTTTACAGGAATTTTACCTTTGTTTACCTAAAAATATAGGGAAACAACAAAATAAGGTCTCATTAGAAGGCAAACTAAGTATGAGTAGACACATGAAAAAAAAAAAATTTCCGTGCCAATCAACAAAAAGATTCTCAGACACGAAACAATCAATATAAGAGTTTAAAATACAGAAGATCATGTACTTCTTTGAAGTTGAATTGCAGGCCAGTATCTATCAGTCAGAGTAAAATAAACCAAAAAGGTTTTTCCATCTTGTTAAGGTAAAGTACCAATGTTGTCACTGAAATGTCTTTATTTTATTATGGTTTCTGACCACTTAACTTTTAATTGTTAAAAAGTCAGAACAAAAACTTGTAAGACATTTCTGTCCATCCATTTCTATAATATGGTACTTATTTATGCTTTCATACTCTTTTGCTTTGAAATCTAAGCATTCCAGCTCTACCAACTAGTATAGCTCTTATGTCATTGCCTAACTGCTTCATCATGAGATGACAAATATAGAAAATTTGCCCTTTTAAGGAGGACATATAAGTGTTAACATACAATTTATGTATGTGGTAATTTTCTATCTAACATAATGAACAAACAATTATCTTCTGTGTTACAACAAAAGTCTCATGAAGAATTTCCAAGACTCAAATATAAAACAGGTGTATAAGACAAGGAATTTTCTAGAGGAAACTTCTTAATTCCATATCCAGAAACAGAATATGGACCCCAAACCCCAACTACAGGAAAGGGGAGAGAGAGAGAGAGAGAGACAACATGAAGTGGATGATGGATTCAATCCGCGAAGCTAGAAAAAATTGTAGAAGTAAGGCCAAAAGTAACACATCATGTTAACCATAAGCCTATAGTTCTGGTGGAATGTTATTAACTAGGACACTGCATAGAAACATATTTGCTATCTAATGTTTTATATATGTCTTGCTGAACCATCACCATGTTTGAAAGCAAAAGTCCATGATCTATATTTTTCCACATGAATCCATAGTCACTTGAACTAAAAGGGCCAAACCCCACTATTGCAGCGGGATTGAATCCAGATAGTTCAGTTGTCTCTTATACACATCTATCTGTGTATAAGAGACAGGAATTCAAACCTGCCTTCCCTATAACTTTTGGAATAGATTAGTTACTAATCTGCATGACGTATGTTGCACCTTGTTCTACATGAAAACATTGCGGCTTTTAACTTTCTCCAAGTATCTTGATATGCTTATAATGTTCTATTAATTGTATGATTGATAATCTAAACCACTATGATCATAAAGGGGCAAACCTCAACATTTCTCATTCTTGATGCAATCCATATATACAAATGGATGATGGAAATCCAATGGTCAAAGCAAGCATAGACTTTCAATTTACACAATTTACTAGATGTGTCGTCAATATTTCCTTTGATAACAATTCTTAGATTTTCTTTAGAAACGTCAGTTTCGTGTTCTAAATTGCTATCAGAATGACAAATTTCTTACTCCTTTTCCAATAGGAGCACGCTGAATATGAAAACTTTTTCTGAATGCCATCAAAATTTTAAAATTTGACAAAAGCTTTTCCTTGCTTTTGCTACACCTAGCCTTCCGCATACCTATCTTTTCTGTTGTCTACTCAAACAGAAGGATACTGTGATTTATTTCCTGCACGGTTCCCAAAGAATATTCTTCAGCATTTGTTGTTTTAAACACTAGGATTCCAAGTTTTATGCATGACTGAGTTTCATTGGTTTAATTAGCTATTTTATCTCATTTCTAGCATACTTTCTGCTCATTTTAGGGTAGTCTTTCTATAATTAGATTCTCATTTGTGATCGAGCTTCTGAGAATTGAATTATTTCATTCACAAAACTAATATTACCAACAAAAGACATGGTTCAGTAGTCACAGAAAAGTGGCACTTACTTCTTCCAAAGCATCAACCAAGTCGTCCCTTGTTTGAGCGTTTTCATCATCGATACCAAGCAGCCGCTTCCGCTCAACATCCCTTGGATCTTCGATCATTATAGTTAACTTAACCTGCAGATAGACAGAGAAAAAAAAACTAAAGAAGCTGCAATAGTTCTAACACAAATTCAGCCATTGCTAATACAATTCCAATGGAGAACACAGCACGAGAATAAGAATAATTTAAAGGCTGAAGAAACAATGATGAAGAGACAACCAATGACCGATTGGATTAAATTCAGCAGTTCATTTCCAAACCATCAAAATGCAGAATAAGCAGTGATACAAATTCAATCAAAGCCTAATAAAGCACTTCAACTAGGGTCTCTGGTAGCATCTCTAATTTTGGAGGTAATTTAGCCATACTATAATCTGGATAAAAAGTGTCCCTAATATTCCATCATGGAGTCTGTATTGCTATTCCCTTCTAATAACATCATCACATTTAGTTTTGACACATCATTCATCTATCAGAAAAATAAATATCAAATCTTTAACTGGAGATGCCAGAAAACTGTACAATGCAAGTTTCAAATAGTAAAAGATAAGGATAAGAAACACAATCATAAAATAAACAAAATCAGATAAAGTGAGAATGAAGTGCGGTTTAGTTGCTTAGTTGGTAAGACGTTCTTTATTTGATCGTTTTGAGTCAGGAATGGGTAAGTGTAGATCCACTATACACCCTTTATAAATTTATAATAAAAATAAAAAAATCCAAAAGTAAATACATAAGCAATAAGACAAACCTCATTAAAGGTCATATCCCTGTTTTTCCTGAGAATCCAAAACCTAATCAAAAGGGATAGCACAGAATTAATAAATAAGACTAAGGAATAACCAACAAGAACCCCCCCCAAAAAAAAAAAAACCAACAAGCAGATATGAATTTTTTTTTTTTTTTTTGTGGGATTTCAAAGCTCACTCACTCTTTTAATTTGGGAGACGTATTCAAGTTCTTGAGGGTCAGGTTCATCATTTTCTTGTGCAGTGGAAGTAGAAACAGGAGAGGAGGATGCTGTGCTCACTTCAGTCTCCTCCTTATTACTAACAAACACAACCACCCCTCCATTACTTCTTCTGCTTCTGATTATTTTCCTCCTCTGCCTATGGTAGTCAGAGTGACAGTGGTGGTTTAAGCTCAAGAAAAGTGAAGTTTTTTGGTCTGTAATGAGTGGGAAATAAAGGGTCTTCGAAGATGATAATGACGATGATAAAATAAGTGGTGATTGGAGAAGATGTGAAGCCATCACATTTGCAGGATTGATGGTGGTACTAGAATTCATACCATATTTGAGATAGAATGGATGATTTTTGAAGGTTTGTAAAGTATGTAATTTTTAAGATTTTCAATATGAATTTTTGTTCAAAATGTTAAAGGAAGATATAGCAGGAGGTTATACTAGTAGATGTATACACATCAGTTATTGAGCTGTCAATATTGAGCAATCTCTTATTCTTATGGATGTGGGCGCCATTCTGTATAACTCACAGTTATATACTTGGGTCCAAGAGGGAGTTAGAATTGTCTTTCTAGCCTGTCTCTTATACACATTAGATGTATAACGAGGTGCAAATATGTGTCTACTGCATATCCAATTCATATGCGGTCAAATCAGTCGGAGACCAAACACCCAATTTTAGAGGTGTAAACGAATCGAATTACTTGCATGCAACTCGATCAAAAGTTTAACTTGGATTTGGGTTGACCAAGTTCCAGTCGAATTTGCTCGAATTCGAATCATTTAACGAGTTCGAACAGTTCATGTATACTCGAGTGCTACATGATGTTCGAATTCGACTCGTTAAATGATAAATGATTCGAATTCGAGCAAATTCGACTGGAACCTGTCTCTTATACACATCTAGATGTGTATAAGATTACAGGTATTTACCTAAAAAGTCAAACTATTCGTTATCAAATTCGAGTTCATTTTACTTATTTTTAAACAAGTTCGAATTGAGGTCGAATTCCATCAAATTGGTTTTCAAGCTTAAGCTTGAGGTTTATTTTTAAAGCTCAGTCGAGCTCAAACTCGAGTTCGAACCTCTCAAAAAATTTTGAGCTCGAGCTTGAATAAAGCACTATTCGCTCTCAATTCGACTAGTTTACACTCCTCCCTAACCCGGTTCAATATTTATTTTTTACAGTAAAAATTTGTTAAAATATATATTAAAAAAAATGACTGTTAATTACACACATTACCTTATAAATGGGAATGGAGAAGAAAAAATCCATTAATATTATGTCACAATATGTAAAATTATAGAGTTATCCCTATATATGGTTCGGGTTAAGTACCCATCGAGTCACAAATTTTCAGCATAGAAATAGTAATATCTGACCCTCTACCTGACCCAGATTTACTAACCGATTTGATTACCCTAATTTTATGATTCAAAGTCATCGGTTTAGTAGGTTTTTTAGGTCAAGATGAATACCCCTACTCTTGATCCTCACGTTATACCAACAATTTCAATTTCGTACACATTATATTCGCTCATCTTTTACACAGGTGGAGTCTTATTTAAATCTGTACTATCAAAATTAATGTATGTTTCAATGTGCACACCAAGTTCTTGGTGTTAAAGAATATGGATTTTTTATTTCAAAACTAATTAACAATGAGTAGAATGGCCAACAAATCTTATTAATTAGTTTAGAATCATTTGGTTAACCAATGTGTGATATTTTATACTTTAACCCCCTCTCACACACGACTTGGGCTGAAAACAAAGGATAATAAAATGGTTTGGCAAGGCAAAAATTGACAAGAGCCAACTCCAGACTTGAATAACAAAAGTATTAACTAACAGAAACCCATGAAGTCAAGCCTAATACTTAAAACCAAAACAAACATTGGCTAGGCAAAAGCACATGAAGTCAAACCCAATGTACATACAGAGCCCGAGTCTAGATGTGTATGGAGACAGCTGTCATTTGAAACTAAATATGATACCATGTTAAATAATATGGGGTTCCAGCTCAAAACCAATTGGTGACATATGGAGTGTTAATGAACCTTATTAATGATTCAGATCACTCGAATAACCTATGTGGGATATTTTATACTTTAACACTTGGAGTAAGATGAAATTTCGCAATATGTCCAAATTTTGAAATTGTGGGTGGAAAGTGAAAATTAATCATAAGTTAGGGGTCAAATTATAATTAGCCCTAACTACTTTAACAGATGCGCTATTAAACAAGTGTGTGGTGTGTGTATGCACATCTAGTCATACGTCAGAGACAGACTTAAGTTACATAACTTAGAATAAAGCTATCTAGATGGTCAGGAAAAAAAAGGAATGAAATCTTGTCGAATATCTAAAATCAGGGATGTAGAGTAACTTTGATAAGTGATCCTAAATTTGTGCCTTTGTAAATAATTTTCCTTTTTCTTTATCATTTTCTTATGTAATTTGGGCCTTCTTTATTTCTTTTTTCCCTTTGCTTTGGGTTTTAGTTCTACATGCATCAACGTAATTTTTTATTTTTCTCCATCTTGCACCATTCAAACAAGTTTCACCCAAATCCTGTTTTTGTAATTTTCACTTCTTCTTTTTTTCTTATTTTTTTTGGCATATGTCTCTTACATGTATATGTTGATGCAATTTTTGGAAGGGTCTTCAATCCAAATGCAATCCGTCCAACAATAGAGTTTGACACCACACGTAGTATTCACGTTCATATAGCCTGCAAAGAAAAGGCCAGGCTTTGTCACCAATAGGTTCAGACACTCAAATCAATATTAAGATTAGAGTGTAAAATTCAATAGAATTCAGAGCTTATGAAATATCTGGAAAGCAATTTTTGAATCTGATCTGCCATTTCGATATTTATACCTACAGTTGTTAAGTCGAATCGATCCGTGGGTTAAATATCTAATACTTGACTAGTCTATTAGAATCACGAGGGTAAAATTACTAAAATACCCCTAGTGGACCCAAGTCTGCAACCACATGTAATATTTTTAGTAGGTATATTATTTTAGCATCATTATTTGCCCCCCGGACTCGAGTCGAATTTTTGGGTTGAGAGTGTCAAATATTTGATGTCCTATTTGCATCTCGGATAATGCCGTAATTGCTTTCCATATTTCATAAGCTCTGAATTCTATTGAATTTTACACTCTAATCAGGTGTTTTTTTTTTTTTAACTTTACCAAAGTAGAAAAATAAAAATTCAATTACACCAAAATATACCAAAGCCGTAGCTTGAATTGTTGTTTGAACTTTCCTCAAGTTAAAGACCACTCCACAATTATCCTTGAGTTTAGGACTTCATATGCATTAAGATGTTGTCCAATTTACTCCTTAGAGATCAGTACTCTAATCTTCACGTGCTTAACCCGAAAGGGGAAATTATACAAGATCTTCCCGAAGGGAAATGCTATATGCCAACCTTGCATCAAGATTAAATCTTATAGAATCTTTCATACATCAATGTTAAATTTTTACTGTAATATTTAATCTATTGAACCGGGTTAGGGAGGAGTGTAAATCAGTCTACCTAAATATTTCCCTGTCCAAATCTTAGTGTTAAAATTGTGTTGAAGTCCACAATGAAACTCCAATACACGAGGGACGAAATCATGTTAAGGCAGGGGAAAAGAAAGTTACTCCAACAAGCCACCAAGAAATTTCAACCACGAAATCTTATGATGATGTCATCTCAAATGATAATCCATACATAAATTCCATAAACAATAAATATATATTTAATCATAATATAAGCAACATCTCCTATCAAATGAACCGTGTTTTTGTTGTGATTACATACTCAAACTTGGTGTACATAGGTTCTAGGGTATACTTGTCTAGTGCTACTACCTACTTCATGTACAAGCATGCTGTCCTTTGCACCCTTACCCTGACCGAGTTATGAAATACCCATGCTTGAATCCCAACTTAATTAGTACTTGAGGCTGTAGTTGAGCATGGTGAACCAAGTGGGGTGATGCATCTCCTCCTCAATATAGAAAAATTATAAAGGCTCTAGGCGAGCCAATGACCTTGATGATATTTACTCCAAGCTACTTTCCCCTACAGCTGATGGTGATTTGATATTAATCGACGGGTTGTCTCTTTTCCTTTGTAGTACTCATTTAGTTTTGTTCACAGGCTTTGAGTTGGTGCCTTCTCTTGTACCAACTCCACCTGTGTAAATTTTTTTCTCCATTTATAATATTATGCCTTTCTTCTTACTACTTTGTAGATTTTATTAGAGACAGAGTTCTTCCACATTCCTTTGTCCCTAAAGTAACTTGATATTGTTTCAAATGACCAAGGATACTGTTTTAGCTCTCTAAAGGGTTATGTTACTTAGTTGATTCTCTGACATATTTCTCCATAGTTTACACCTTGAAAGTAGGCTTGTATAAATACTCGCCTAAGGTATTGATCTTCGATGGTCTACTTAATATGTTAAGCTCAGAAAGATCTTGTTATTGTCTTTGGAGACGAGTCACACTCTTTGATATGGACTTAGCTTTAGAAATCCTTACTCAGGTGGACTTGGGGTTATGTCCCAGGAAAAATAAGTTTTACTCCGAGAAGTAGGTATGGCCTAGGTACTTTACGGATGATCAAGACCTTGGCATCGCCACCAAGGTTCGACTCTTACTATCAGGAGTAGGTTTGGCCTAAGTGCTTCACGTTGGGAAACCCTTAGCGTTTCCTCTAGATGGGTAAGCCCTACTCTGGAGAATAGGTATGATATAGATACATCACATTGGAAAGACTAACCTTAACCTCAAAAGGGTTAGTCCTACTAAGGGGAGCAGGTGTGACATAGGCACTTCACTTTTGGAAGAGCTTGGCCGTATCCCCAGAAGGGTGAACCCTACTCCGAGAAATAGGTACGGCATAGGTAATTTACATTGGGAGGACCTTGGCCTTACCCTCGGAAGGATAAGTCCTACTCCAGAGAGTAAGTGTGACATAGGTGTTGAACCCGACAGTCCCAAGTGAACAGACGCTGTTCTTTGTCTGAGACTTCCTTCAAATTCTTTGTAAAACATCGGACAACACTGTGCTTTCCATATTCAACCTGTCTCTTATACACATTCCGATGTGTATAAGAGACACTCTGCTAAATTACCTGCGTCCGTACGCATGCAAAGATGTCTCTTAGACACATCTAGCAAAGTTATCCGAAGAGACTAGCCGTTGGACCGTTCGGACTAGTTCGTTCGACGCACACTTGCCGCATCGTTGGACTGTCCGGAATGTCCAACAGCTAGTTTTCCAGTAAACAGAAAATAGCTGTTGGGAAGTTGTTGGAAGCAGATTTTTTGCAACTATAAATACCCCTAAGCCTGAATTAATTAAGGAGAAACTTCTACATTGATTACAAGTAATACTTGAGCTATTTGGGAGAAATAGTGGGTACAAGTGTTGTAATTGTGTAGGTAGTTTTGTAAAAAGAGCTTAGAAGTGTAAGAGTTCTTCAAGTATAAGAATGGAGAGATAACAATTGTAACAAAAGGGTGGTTGTGAGTGTAAAACTCTTGGCTCAACTAAAGGAAATTAGTGTGAGCAAGAGTGATCCTCATTTGTGTACAAAAGGTTATTGTCTCACCTACTTTGAAGAGACTTTTAGTGGCTAAACTTCAAGTTGAGAACTTTATAGTTGCCTTGTAAGAAGCTCTTTGTGGTTGTAAGCTCCAAGTTTGAGAAGCTTGTGAGTTTGGTTTGTACTCTTAATCTCAATTTTCTTATTTGTTCTTTAAGCTTAAATTGTTGAATATCTATTGTATTCATTTGTGCTTAAGTTTTTATTTGGTGCATAAAGTTTACATTTCTTATTAAGCACATCATAAGGTTTGTTTTAGAAACAACCTAATTCACCCCCTCTTAGGTTGCTGTTTGGGAGACACAATAGGTACTTCACTTTTGGAAGACTTTGGTGGTATAAGAGTAGGTACAACGTAGGTACTTCAACATTGTGAAAACCTTGAACTTTTCCTCAGAAGGGTAAGTCCAATTTTGCATTTGGAAGTAGGTATGGCATAAGCATTTCCCTTTTGGAAGATCTTGACAATGTTCCCCAGAAGGGTAAACCCTATTCTGTAGGTACAGCGTAGGTAGTTCACATTGCGAAGACCTTGGACTTGCCCTCATAAGGGTAAATCCTTATGAGGGCAGTAAGTATAGCATAGATGCCTCACATTAGAAAAACCTCGAGCTTGACTTCAAAAGGGTAAGTCCTTTGTCTTAGGCTTGCAAGCTTAGCCTAAGCACTCCTTACCTAGGTAAAACTCTTTCTTTAGCCCTAGAGAAGGTAAGTCTTGGTCTTGGAACTAAATCTTACCCAAGCACAAATTCTCCTAGGTAAGTTTATTTTTACCTCGCAGAGGTATACCTTGGTTTTAGGACCAACCTTAACCTAGGCACAACTTCTCCTAGGTAAGCTTATTTTCACCTCCGTAAGGATAAGTTTTGGTCTTGGGACATAACCTAGGCACAACTTCTCCCAAGTAAGCTTATTTTTGCCCACTCGGAGAGGCACGTCTTGGTCTTAGAACCAACCTTAACTTAGGCACAACTTTTCTCAAGTAAATTAATTTTTTTCCACAGAAAAAGTAAGCCTTACACATAAGAAGACTTTGTTTTTTACTCTCGAAAGGGATGTACCTACTCCAGAGAGTGGTCTTTAGCTTTGTTCCATAGAAGAATGAGGTGATCTTGAATGATGAGAAGTTGACCCGCAGAAGAGTGAGCCACCCTCTTGGGTCAGGCTTAGCTTGTAAAAACCTTCACTTGGAAAGACTTAGTCTTGCCCTCGGATGAGTGAAGTGATCCCAAATGATGAGATTTTTAATCCTCAAAATAGTAAGCCCCACTCTTGGGGTGAGACTTAGCATATGAAGCTTTCACTTCAAAAGACTTACATCTTGCCCTCAAAGCAGTAAGGTGATCACAGATGATGAGATTTTTGACCCTCAGAAGGGTGAGACTTAACTTATAGAATCCTTCACTTGGAAAGACTTAGGTTTGCCCCTAAGTCCAGGGGTAAGGTTATCCCAGAGGATGAGATTTTTTGCCTCTCAGATGAGAGAGCCTGAGATTTTTTGGCTCTCAGATGAGAGAGCCTTACTCTTGGGGTGAGAATTAACTTGATAAGACTTCACTTAGGAAGACTTAAGTTTGCCCCCAAATGGGTAAGATGATCTCAAAGGATAAGATTTTTGACCCTCAGAAGGATGAGCCTCACTCTTGGGGTAAAACTTAGTTTGATGAACCTTCACTTGAGAAGACTTAGAATTGCCCCCAAAGAAGTGATGTGATCCGAAGGATGATATTTTTGACTTTCGGAAGGGTAAGCCTTACTCTTGGGGTGAGACTTAGCTTAATAAGCCTTCACTTGAGAAGTCTTAGGTTTGCCCCTAGAGATGTGAGGTGATCCCAGAAGATGAGATTTTTTATCATCAAAAGGGTGAGTTTCACTCTTGGGGTGAGATTTAATTTGATAAAACTTCACTTGGGAAGACTTAGATTTGCTCTCAGAGAGGTAAGTTCTAGTGATCTCAAAGGATGAGATTTTTTACCTTTAGAAGGGTGAGGCTCACTCTTGGAGCGAGACTTAGTTTGATAACCTTCACTTGGAAAGACTTATATTTGCCCTTAGAGGAGTGAGTTGATCCTAGAGAATGTGATTTTGACCATCAGAAGGGTTAAACAGAGCGACCTTGGAAAAAATGTGATAAAATGGCAAGACAGGGGATGGTAAAAGCCATGCTTAGAAACTACTTCTTTGCCTTTGTTATTGTTGTTTCAGTTAGTGTTACGCGTGTTAGGTTACATGTCTTAGTAATGACCTTTAGTACTTGTTTCCATAGACGGCACCAAATGTTGATGCAATTTTTTTTGTAATTCAGTTCAAATGCAGTCACGTCCAACAATAGAGTTTGACACCACGCGTAGTATCCATGTCCAGATAGCCTGTAAAGAAAGGGCGGGGCTTTGTTCCCCGAGGTAAACTCCGATGCTCAATTCAGTACTTGAATCAGAAAGTAGAATTCAATAGAATTTTGATGAGCTTATGAAATATTGAAAGTTATTTATGAATCTGGCCTGTTATTTTGATATTTATCATATAGTTGTTGGGTTTGATCCATCTGTGGATTGAATATATAATACTTGACCCATTTAAAAGTATTTGAGTTTCTACGAGAGTAAAATTTTTTTACAGGCTATCTGAACACTGTCCTTATACACATGAAGTATATGTACTAAAAGTGTATTATTTTGACATTGTCATTATTGATATAATGTTTCATTTTTCTTCATTTTTTCCTTGTTCAAGCAAGTTTCAGCCATATCCAAATTAAAAAGTTTACTGTTATTGAGTTACAAACTTATAACCAAATTTTACAAAGTATGACACATGGCATTTTTCATTTTCCTCACATGTATATGTTTTGCCAAGAGATCAAAGAATGCACCACTATATTTTTAAAAACAAGCCTTGAATTACTTAAGAAAGTAACAAGTTCATCTTCTTAATTCCCGCATTTAATTTTTAGCGTATTCTAGTTCTATTACTATAGTATCGTTGGAATATTATTTGTTAAATTACCAAATTAAAACAACATTGCATATTTGGTGATTCTTTGGTCAATAAATTAATAATACAACTTTAAGCCAAATGCAAGATGCGACTAGTTTTAAAATATCCTATGTAATAATACTAACCAAACGTGAAATAACCAGGACAACAAAATGATGGATGCTTAAATATTCATAGTTCGAAAATTAGACATTCTATCTTATTCTGTGAATCAAAAGAAAAGTGTTAGGCTTTTTCAAAAAGTAAAATAAATAGCAAAAATGGATATCTAAATGCAAGGGCAACCATAAATACAAGTATATACACTATAAATGTTAGAGCATGTGAGTTCATTTTTTTTTTTTTTTTTAACAAATGAAGAATCAAGAAGCCTACTCTTCTTCTAGGCATCTTTTTTCATACTATAAGAACTATGCAGGAATCATAAGCCTACTCTTCTTATCCTTCTCTTTTCTTGGTATAATTACTAACCAATGGAGAATAAGAGACAGGCAAAATGCGATGCATCGATGCTCTAGTAGTATATGCCTTAAAGCTAATATGTTTTAGAGACGAATTATACTTTTATATGTATACATATTTCGTCATATGACATTTTTCATATATTTGATATGATAAAGTCTTTCGAATAAAGTATATGAGAGAAAATCTAATGTGATTGTTGGCCCCAAACAGCTCTTAAACACATCTAGATGTGTTCTTAGACAGGTACTATCTATCCTACGTTGTACCTACTCCTGTGGACGCTTATTGAAAATAAGTATATCATCTAGATGTGTATAAGAGAATCCACACGGATTATTATTATACTATATCAGTAAATTAATTTTATCCACTGATATTAGAATAATGAATCCTCTCACATAGGTTGACCTAATATCTTTTTAAATGAAATTACTATATTTTAACTCTATTAGTTGTCTCTTATACACATCTAGATGTGAGATTCACCACTCCTTATGGTGGGAAAGTATATCCCAATATATCTAATTCTTAAAATACGACTCAGAAATCTTTGCGCAAAGTAAAAATAGATTAAGAGTGTCTTAAATTCTATTTTAAGTGAGTTGTATTTTGGAAAGGAATAAATTGATTAGTTCAATAAAAGTTGGCATTATATCATACTCTTGAACTAATGGGGATATAGTGTGGTAAAAGGGTAATAATTGCACGGTAACTAAATCACTAAAAGGTGAAGTCAAACCACTTGACATATATCAATACTTCGGTGGTCATGTTGCTTTTCTAGAAGCCAATCTTAATCAACAAGTGTAAATCAATTACTAGTGAATTAATGGTAAATTAAAGTTATTTAATTTATCTAATCCTAACTAATTTAGGATTATAATTTATCTAATTCTAATTAATTTAGAATTATAATTTATACTAATTGCCACCATGAGTGAGATTCTAAAGGGTCACGTACTTTAAGATGATTAACTTGGTCCTGATTAAATTGATTATTTGATAAGTATGAAATACCTGTGGATTAATTTATAAGATAAATTAACTTTTATAACTCAATTATAAATTTTAGGGGTTAATATGTAATAGCATAAGTCCTTAAGGTTATTTACATATATATGTGTGTGTATGCATCTATGCTAAGCTGCCCAAGCTTTTGTATGTGAAACCAAAATCACGTTAAAAATTAAGAAGAAAAAATGGTGACGAAAAAGAAAAAGGAAATAAAGGAACTAGCACTCATGACTTGAGTCAATCAATCCTATGAGGATCCCGAAGTAATCATCCATGTGTATACCATGAGATATACATGTTTGTGTGGCTTGTGGATTGATATCCTTGACAGATTAGAGATTTTATCACATTTTTGAGGTATAAGTTTTATATACTCTTCTTTTACTATGCATGAATTAATCAAGGTGATCCATGAAAGAAAGTAAAAAATTTAAATTCCGTTACGTTTTGCATGATTTACTTTTTTACAGTGATTAAATATCAAAGTAACCCTTGATTAATTTATGATGTAGATGTGTTTATTTGTCATGGATATTGAATTGTTCAAACTGTATAAGAGACAGCATCAACATGAACTCAAAATATTGGAAAACAAAAAAATAAAAATAATAAGAATGATTGAGATTTTCGTGAATATGATTCTGTCTCTACTTCATTGATATCATGTACGTAACATCATCCACTTAACACCTTTAAACACAGTTTGTTTTCTGTCACTAAAAGTGTTTAGTTAGTTAAATAACTTTTCATAACCCTTAATTTATATTTTCATTAAAAAGGTTTTTTTTAATTTGATTTTTGAGACTACCAATTAATTTTTGACAAATGTTACTTAAAATTAATTGTTCATATTGAGAAACTCTCTTTATTTTAATTTGATTAAAATTTAAAAGAATAAAACTTTTGAAAATATTTATTTAATTCTAATGAGATTAGAATTAGACAATTTGTTTAAATTTTAGAATATTTTTCAATGAGATTGGAATTTAATAAATGTTCAAAATTTTTGAAGCATCCATCATAATTTTTGAAATTCTATTATTTAAAGTGTTTATTTTCTAATGAGTTTGGAAAATAATATTTCTCCATAAAATATTTTCAAAAATAATTCAAGAATGATAATTTCAATGAGATTGAGATTATGATGTATAGTGATTCATGATTAGATACTCAATACGGATTTTTATACTTTTATTTAATTATTAAATTATATAATAGCATGATAGATAATTATGGACTTAAGACCAATGTGATTATGTATAGTTTACTCTGTTCAAATTCCATGATTGTAAATTTTAAATAGGGCCAGCGTGTCTTGCCTTTTTCTATTATTCTGGATGTAATTTTTCTCTCATCTCAATCCTCTTGAATGTAACTCGAGATTTCTTGATCTATCATGTAATGTACTTAGAGGTAGATTAGGGATAGAATTACATATTTAATGTACGAAAATAATGGAGACGGTGCAAAGATGTACCCCGGAGGAAATTAGGTTCAAGAGTTAAAAATTACCCTTAAGATTTGATCATCTGGTTTCCTTTGTGACTCAAGAAAACTAGTTTAGTAAAAGTCTATAATGATCCTTAGTTTTGTACATGTTTTATTTGATATATATTGATATGATAATATTGTATGTAATTTGATGAGACCTAATAAATAACTGAAAGAAAAATTTTTCTTATTAATATTAAATCAATAAATGAGTTGCCTTATATTATTATAGTAAGAAACGAGAGTTCTTCTTAGATATAACTGGTTGGACTAATCTAAGGTTACTAGACGTCAAACATATTTAAGTTATGAGATAAGATGTCGAATAACTTAAATAACTTAACGAAGCCATATAATTTATTAGTTACACCCAAGGTTGTATGTCTTTGAGGCAAAGGTTTGGACTCACATAAGATATGATATCAAGAATTGATACCTAACTATTTAGAAATTACAAAGTGTGTAATTGATAAGAATTACCTACCTTTCAAAATTATTTTGGATTTATTAGATACACCTAAAATCAAAATAATTAGATGAGCTCCTAACCCACTATACACTCTTATACACATCTAGATGTGTATATGTGAGAGTTATTGATTTAACTTAAAATAGTGGGATAAAACCAAATTAAATAAAATCTATATTATATTTTGGTTGTATATGTATAAATAGAAAATTCTTATTCTGGCTTTATTTACATATTGTGGAATATGAATAGTAACATCAAGCTACGTCCTATTTTAAATGATAACAAACTGAAGTACCAAAATTTCCAAAGTATTGATACTGTCTCTTATGAGAATTGTTCTTAAGCATGAGAAAATTGGTTATGTCCATGATTAGTCTATTCCTGATAAACCAGCAGATGATGCTGATCAAGCAGTTCTGGAATACTTATCGTAAGCATATGGAGGACAACGATGATGCCACTCATATCATGTTGGCCAGTATGCATTCTGAATTACAAAAGTAGTATGAAAAGATAGATGCTCCTTCTATGATTCTTCATCTAAATCAAGGAGTTATTTGATAAAGAGTCAAGGAACAACAAGTATGAGACCTCAAAGGAGTTCTTTCATTGTAAAATGGTATAGGGTACTTCAGTAACTGTTCATATATTGAAAATGATCAGACTGAGTGAGAAATTGAAACGATTGGAATTTGTGCAAAATCATGAGTTAAATATTGACTTGATCTTGTAATCTCTGCCTAAAATTTTTTCACAGTTCATGATGAACTATAACATGAATAAGTTGAAACAACTCTTACTGAATTATTGAATATGCTTAAGAACGCTAAGACAACCATTAATAAGGAAAGGAAACAAGTGTTGGTTATTGATTCTTCCAATAGGAAGAAAAAGAAATCTAAGGCCAGTTTAAGAAAGCCAAGTATGGGGTGAAAACAATACCTGTATCAAAAAAGAGAAATCTAAGGGCACTTGCATCCATTGTAGATAAGATGGACATTGGAAGAGGAATTCTAAGGATTATCTGGATACTTTGAAGCAGAAGAGGCTTGGTGAAACTTCTATTTCATGTATGTTTATAATTAAGATCAATATTTTTACTTTCAAATTAGATTCTTGGGTATAATATACCGGATCTTCATATCATATTTGTAAAAATATGCGAAACTCCCTTAACCAACATTCTACATCTTTTTAGCTGTCTCTTATACACATCTAGGCGTGTATAAGAGACAGATGTTATCATTAGGTGTAGAGACTTATTATCTCTTTGCCGGATGGTCTTATTTTAGAACTTAAAAACTGTTATATATGTAAATAACTTATTAGAAACTGTCTTTTTATTTCGTGTTTAGAGGGTTACTTTGATATCACTGTAAAAACTGTCTCTTATATGGAACTACTGCTATGATTAATGGTCTTTATATTCTAGATATGGAAAGTTCAATTCTCAACATAAATCCTAAAAGGCCTAAAATTGATTATATGAAACAATCTTTCCTTTAACTTTGTAAATTTGATCATACAAATGAGAAACATATTACTCCTTCAAATTACATAATAATGGCTATTTGGAATCATTTGATTATGAATCATATGATAAATGTAAGTCTTATTTATTTGGTAAAATGATCAAATCACTTTTTAAGGAAAGGATGATAGATTTAGTAAATTGCTAGGGTTAATACATATTGATATTTGCGGTCCTATGTCTATCTATACTGGAGAAGGTTTTTCATACTTCATTACTTTTACGGATGACCATTTCAAATATGGTTATGTATACTTGATGAAATGTAAGTCCGAAACCTTTGAAAAGTTCAAAGATTTAGGAATGAAGTTGAAAAATAACTTGGTAAAAGTATTAAACTACTTCTATCTGATCGAGGTGGGGAATACTTAAACCAGGAGTTTCAAGATTATCTTAAGAAGAATGAGATTCTATCTCAATGAGATCCTCCTTATATACCACAATTAAATGGTGTATTTGAGAGACGTAATCAAATTCTATTAGATGTGGTTTGATCGATAATGAGTCTTGCAGACCTCGCCTGGCAAAATCTTTTTGAGGCTATGCTCTTAATACTACCTCTCATTTATTAAATCATATTCTATCAAACATTGTTAATTCCAATTTGTATAAGATATAGTCGTGTATATTTATTCTAATAAGACATATAAACTATATTAAAGAATCTATGACTTAGCTTCGATTTTGTCAAATTTCTACCTTTTTCACTTGACAAATTTCCTCCGGGGTCTCTTCTTTGCATATAGATCTTGTTTAATAATCTTATTAAGCGAAAGATATTTGTCTCAAAACATGCCATCTTTCTAGTAAAGCATATTATTCTTGAAAAGGAAATGAGAGCAAAATAGATCTTGAAGAAATTCAAGAAATGCAATTTGGCATTGATCAACAAGTGGAACAAGAGTTTCAATTACACGATGATGTGATAGAAAATGAAATCTATGATACAAAAGTTTTTCTAGGACTACTAGGATACATCGTACCCCAAAGAGATATGAATTTCTTGTAATTGAGCATAATTCTTAATCTAGATGTGTATAAGAGATGATGAACCTACATCTTACATACAAAAGGTTCTGATAAAGACTCTCAGAAATGGCTACAAACCATGAAATTTGAGATGGATTTCATGTATGACAATAATATTTGGACTTTAGTCAATCCACCTGAAGGAATTAAACCCGTAGGGTGCAAGTGGATCTTTAAGAGAAAGAATGACATGCTATAAAGCGCAATTGGTGGCAAAGGGTTACACACAAAAATAAGTAGTTGACTTTAATAAAACTTTCTCACTAGCAATAATGAAATCTATTTGAATTTTACTTGCTATAGTTGCATATTATGACTATGTTAATTCCTTAATGAAAATTTGTAAGAAAATGTGTATATGATGCAATCTAAAGTATTTATATGCATAGATCCTAATAGAGTACGTAAGCTACGAGATTTATTTATGGACTATGCAAATTTCTAGGAGTTGAAACATCTGTTTTGATGAGATAATCAAAGAGTTTAATTTTATTAAAAAATGAGGATGAACCTTGTGTATACAAGAAGATTAGTGGGACCACTATTATTTTCTTGATACTTTATGTGGATGACATATTGTTGATAGAAAATGACATACCTATGCTTCAACGTATAAAGGTATTGTTGTCTGTGAATTTTTTCATGAAAGATTTAGGAGAGGCAACATACATTCTAGGAATGAGAATCTATAGAGATAAATATAAAAAGTTGATTGGTCTTACTCAATCAACATACATACACAGGATACTAAAGAGATTTAGTATAAATCAATCAAAGAAAGGTTACTTACTAATGTCTCATGGTGTATACCTGTCTAAAGATATGTGTCCTAAGATAGATGTCGAAAGAAATAGTATGAAAAAGATCCTATATGTTTTGGCTATAGGCTCTATAAAGTATGCTATATTATGTACTAGATCCGATGTCTCCTATGCTCTAAGTGTTATAAGTAAGTTTCAATCTAACCCAGAGAGTGGTCTGTAGATAGAAATCAAAAATATCTCTCTTAAGTATTTAAAAAAGACCAAAGATTTATTCTTAATTTATGGTGGACAAGAGTTGACAGTTTGCGGATACATAGATGCTGGCTTTCAATCTTACAAGGATAATAGCAAATCACAATCTAGATATGTATTTTCTCTTAATGGTGGTGCAGTTAGTTGAAAAAGTTCCAAATAAGTACCACGGCTGATTCTACAACAGAAGGCGAATACATTGCATCTTCAGATGCAGCAAAAGAAACAGTTTGGATCAAAAAGTTTGTGACTGAACTTGGAGTGGTTCCCTCCATTAGTGATCCTATACTCTTGTACTGTGATAACAATAGAGCTATTACACAAGCAAAGGAACCCAGATCTTATCAGCGATCCAAATATGTGTTACGACGCTATCATTTGATTAGAGAAATCATGGATAAAAATGAAATAAAGATAGAGAAAATCTCTACTAATGATAATATTAGTGATCCATTCACTAAAACCTTGTCCCAAAAGAAACATGATAGTCATGTCATAACTCATTCGGTTTTAAGAACATGAATGATTGGCTTTAGTGCAAGTGAGAATTTGTTAGTGTATTCCCTAAAACCAATATATTTTTAGAGACAGATCATATTTTTCTATTTATGCATATATTGTAACATGACATTTTCATCTATTTAATATGATAAAATCTTTCGAATAAAGTATATGAAGGAAAAATCATAAATAGTTATATGATGTGATTCTTTACGTAGTTATATTTTATTCATAAATATCCCTAATCTTAATGTTTTACACGGATAGATTAGCACATAGTTGCATGTGGATGCTTATTGAGAATAAGTAGTCGGATTAATCCGCTAAGAGTATTCCACATGGATTATTATTCAAAATCCAGTGGATTAATCTTTTGTGATAGAAGTATAATAATCCTTGGACTTGAGGTCATGACTTTATCTTGATAGTAGATTACTATACTGTGACTCTATTAGTTATTATGTTAATGAGTCGCACATACTGTAGAATTCGAGTCAACGATAGCGTGAATAATGAAAAAATAAGATATAATTAATATAGGATTCATTACTCCTTATAGATTAGATCCTATATTATAGTCTCTCTTATACACATCTAGATGTGTATAATCTTAACAGGTGAAAGTGAAACTCCTGGTTATCCCATGTACCAGGGCTTGACAGGTGATCCTGTCGTGAGTTGTATTTTGAAATAAGTAAATTGATTAGTTTAATAAAAGTTAGCATTATAAAAATACTCTATCTAATGGGGATATAGTATGGTGAAAGGTAATAATTACATGGTAACTAAATCACTGATTGATGAAGTCGAACCACTTAACATATCTTAACACTTGGATGGTCATGATGCTTTGCTAGAAGCCAATCTTGATCTCTAAGTATAAATTAATTAATTAGTGAATTAATAATAAATTAAACTTGTTTAATTTATCTAATTCTAATTAATTTAGGATTATAATTTATACTTATTACTAACGTAAGTGAGAAGTTAAAGGGTCACACACTTTAAGATGATTAAATATCACTCAAGATTGAATTGATTATTTGATAAGTATGATATACTTATAGGTTAATTTATAAGATAAATTTACTTTTAGGGCTCAATTATAAATCTTAGGAGTTAATATGTGATATCATAAAGTCCTTAGGGTTATATGTTTGTGTAGATATATATATATATGTATCTATATCTACATGTAAGATAAGATGAAAGCTTTTCTATGTAAAACCAAAATCATTTAAAAATTAGGAAGAAAAAATCGTGAGGAAAAAAGAAAAGGGAAATAAAGGAGCTAACCCAACCTTTTGTATGTAAAATGAAAATCACGTTAAAAATGAAGAAGAAAAAATCGGAAGGAAAAAAGAAGCTAGCACTCTATAACTTGAGTCAATTAATCCTGTGAGAATTCCGAAGTAATCATCTGTTTAGATATCATTAGAGGTTGGACATTTGTGTGGCTTGGATCGACATCCCTGACAGATTAGAGATTTTACTGCATTTTTTAGGTATAATTTTTATACTCCTCTTGATTATTATGCATGAATTAATCAAGGTGATCCGTTATTGCGTAAAAATTTTAAATTCTACTGCGTTTTGCATGATTTACTTTCTTACATCTCATCGAAGTTCGAACATACATGGTTTGTTTCTTTAAATTCTGGAACCTAGTAAATGAGCTTTAATTCAGGCAATTGTTGGAGAGGAAAGGTAGAAACAACAAGAATTTGGAAAGGGCAGGCAATAGAGAAATTATTGAAATTATTGAAATTTTATATAATCTTAGAATCATGGTATTTTCTGAAAAATATTTTTATCTAATACTAAAAATATTACTAAGGGTTATCTTATCTAATATTTTTATTATATTTTAAAAAACACTACTAAGTAGTTAACACGTTATAACCGGTTACCAAGTTTTATTGATGAGGTGGCACGATATGGTGTACCGTGGGTGTACACTGAATTTATACTGACTGTGTAGTGAAGATTTACCCTAGATGAAAAAGTGCATGAATACTGTGTAGAAAAGATTTAAATCCCCTTCAAAAAAGAAAAGATTTAATCTTTCTTGCAACGTTTGTTTGGCAAATTTTTTACACAATTGGTTTAGATGTACGTCACATGTGCAAAAAAAAGATTTAAAATTCATATAAACTCGATGGTATAAAAAATTTTCTACACCGTCTGTGTAGACAATTGTTAACACCATCAGTCACATCCTCATCTTTCTTTTCAATTTTATTTTCTTTTCTGTTTTCTTTTGATTCTAAAAGGTAGAATATTGTGACCTTCTCGCTAATTTCTAGAAGACAAAAATGTTGATAGCTCTAATAAATAAGAGAATTTCTACAACTATCTTGTTAGTTTTAAAATTTTGTATAATACAAATTTGTAATGTATAAACTTCTAAAATATAAATGAAATTGAAGAATTTTTCAATAAGTAAATGGAAAAATAAGACTAACGACGCAATGGAAAAAATTAGATGAATCATTGCACTTTGCAACTGCATGCATATTCATGCACCCCTTCAAACAAAGAAAGTTTCTGAAATTATACTTGTTTGGAAATGACTGCAAATGTTAGATTTCTGTTGTTGTTTTCGGGGATTTAACCGAAACATACGTGATCTTTTACCCACTTCATGACCTTCCACACATTAAGAGATTCATTTCCACGTACCCAAATACTCCAATCACACTCTCCGGGAGCTAATCTACCAGAGGACGTAGTCTTGCATAAGCCAGCCAGGTCCTCTTCCGACTCTCTATCACTTTGAATTCTCGTCTTTGAGCTATAGACCATATTCTAACTGCCTTACTAACTAGCTCCTTGCTATCAAAGCACATGTGCAGCCGAATATCATTTTTTTCTTCATTCCAATAAACCAGCCCATCTTTATCACTACAATCCATGGGATCGTAATCACCGTAGTTACCAATATCATTGAAAAAAGCCATTCCTCTAAGTTGACAAACAGGAACATCTTCTTGCATCTGACATTCATTCTTATTTGTCCCCAAATCATCCTCAGAATCATCCTCCGATATATCTCTTCTGAGTCTAACCCTGACTCATAATCCTCGTCTAATGCATGCCACGACAAGTCAACTATTATCATTATCACCTGTCAAGCCCTCATCTATGAGACCCTTCTCCATATGTTGATTATAATATTATATGGTACTTGGGAAGGGCCTAGTTAGTTGTCTATTACACTGTGCGCCAACAGATTGATCAGATGGCATTGAGTTTGACATTAAAAACGAACACGTTGGGTTGTAATACACAAATGACCAAGGATGATCAAACAGACTCTGCACGTTGGACTGCAGCGGCTCGTTGTCCATGGTCGAATAAACAAGAGACATCATTGGCCCCATACCATACAGCCCTAGATTGTTGTTGGTTTTAGGTACTTGAGGAATTTCCTCTGTCTCGATAAACAACTCAGCACAAAAAGTTGGATCGGCATCAAACAAATCAAAAATACCATCCATACTATCATCATCTGTCAATGGAATTCTAGAGTAAACACCACAACTAACTATATGCCCTGTACAAAATATTCAATTTCAACTACTCCCTATCAACCTCCATGAACTCGTATATCTTGTCAACCAACTCAAGAAACCAATCCGTTGCTTTATTCAGAATAGTTTCTTGCACACCATTGGCCGGTAAGACATAGTACCGCCTTCATAAGTTATTTCCCCTCCCCAATAAAGGAGGATGTGACGGGGTCTATCAAATGTCATTTTCCTGTAAGAATGTAATATGTTTAGACCCCAATTTTAGATATGAAATATGTTTTTTTTTTTTTTTAAATCGCCAGAGTTTCCTCTATTTCTTGAGGATTCTCTCTTACGCCAGTTTGCCCGATAAGGGCTACAAACAACGCAATAACTCGACAACGGTTACAAGTAATACATGTCCGATAAGGGCTACAAACAACGCAATAACCCGGCAAGGGTTACAAGTATTACATGCCCGACAAGGGATACAAACAAAATTAATCAAAATATAACCAAATATAACCACTTTCATAACCACTTTCACATATATCAACTTAAATATAACCAAATACAATTACATCACAATATCCAATTTAGAGAATTAGTGACCCAATAACAACAAAAAGTCCCAAATAATAGGAAATTTCAATATCTCCGTTTACGGACAGTAATTATTGACAGCCCCTCACCCCTTACATTAACTTTTTTGAATGTGAATAAAAGGAGAGCAAAAAAGTAACCTACCATCACAATTGATTTTCTAAATATTTACTTAAAAGTATTAATTAACTCACTCAAAAATAGAAAATCAAAAGTATTAATTAATTATAATAATTGAAATTCAAAAAAAAAAAATCTACCTTTATAGGTGGTAGTGATTGTTGAGGAGGAGGAATATGGTGGTGGTGATACTGCCGTACGGGAAGTGGTGGTGGTAGTGGTTATACAAGAGGAGTAGTGGAGGTGGTGGTGGTTGTAGAGAAGGAGAAATGGAGGTGGTGATTGTTGTAGAGGATGAGGAAAAGGAGATGGTAGTGGTTGTAGAGGAGGAGGAAAAGGAGATGGTGGTGGTTGTAGAGGAGGAGGAGAAGGAGATGGTGGTGGTTGTATAGGAGGAGGAAAAGGAGATGGTGGTGGTTGTAGAGGAGGAGGAAAAGGAGATGGTGGTGGTTGTGACTGCAATCGCGAGGAGGAGGAGGAAGAGGAGGAAGAAAAAGAAAATAAGGGCTTCACGATTCTGTCCGGTTTTGCAAAATAAAAATCGACTGACCTCGAATTCAGGTCAGTCAATTTTTTTAAAAAAAATTGCTTTAACCTCGCATTCGTCATGAATTTTTATTTTTTTTCAAATTTTCAAAATTTTATTTTTCGTAAAGTTCGCATTCAACAAATGCGAGTTCCTCCCTGACGGTTATTCCATTTCCAATCAGCAACCAAAAAGAATGATTTTCCAAACAAGCATAAGTTTAGAAATTTCTCCCTTCAAACAAGGTTATACTAAACCAACCGTTGTGCCCTATTCCAAGAAGAGACACTCTTCGTAATACTCCAGATAGATATGTTATATATATACAGATATAGATATAAATAACCAATCTCATTTGACACATAAATAACATAACATTTAGCGATTGAATCCAATTAATTGTTTATATTGATTAATTTTGTATAATACAATATAGACCATAATTAAAGGAGCAGAATATGGTTGTGGGGCGGGTTCGGTCGTGATGATGCTGGTGGTGGTGAGAATCAAAAGAAAACCGAAAAGAAAATGTAATTGAAGTAGAAAGATGCCTTCGTCATTTCTCTTTCTCGTCTTCCCGATCTTGTTGGCTGCCATTCTCATTTACCTTTCTCATGCCTCTAAATAGAATTAGAGATTTTTATTTTTTGTACTGATATTTTTCTAGTATGGTATTTTTTGCATTTGTCATGAGAAAAGACACATTTTTGGTAGTTCTATTTTTCTATTTTTTTTAATTAGAAAATAGGAGGTAATGTATTAAAGGAACTAATATATTGGTTTTTATGGGAAGTAATGTATTCATGAATCTGTTTAGTGTTTATAAGTAAAACTAAAGAATTTGACAAGTATATGTGGAGTATTGTCTATTGATTGGTGAAAAATAGAGTGTTGATTTTATGTTGTATTTAGATTGTGCAATATCAGTGTATGGCCCTCATATGGAAATGGCATAAATGAATGTTGCATGGCACATAAATTAAGCACACTCTATTTGTGTGTACATTTTAGTGAAAGAATAGTTAGTTCATTCATGTAAAATATATACATAAAATCACTTTATAATTTTCTTGAAATTATAAAGTAGATGAAACTAAAGTGGTGGAGAATAAAGTTGATTTTTTAATAGCGGTATTTTCTAGAAGAACATTAAGCACCAATCCAAAAAAAAAAAAGCAACGAAGGTTTTTTATTTATTTAACACATATAAAAAATATACAGGAAAAAAAAAGTTGTAAAATAAAGCACATCCAAGTCTGACTGTCATATATATTGAGATCGATATAAATCAAAGCATAATTGTCTTTATTGCAAATCTTAAGAATTTCTCTAAACTTTCTATCAACTTTTTTTAACAGAATAATCCAATAAACCCTCAATTTATAACCAATAAAGCTTGTCTACCAGGAACTCGAATTAGGTTGAGAATTCTACTATCCTTAAATAACTAAATTACAAAAACACAATTATAACATTAATAACTTGTGACTAATTTGATTCAATTATGCCAACAAGAATTGATATTTCATATCTAATAGTGGGAAAGAGGTTGCTACATTAGCTACATATCTAGTAGGGGTACTTATTGGAAAGAACATTAAGAATTGATATTTCACCAACTAAGGCTTTGTATTTTTTTTTTTTAGTAAGATTAAAGGATTAATTGTTTTTTTTCTTATTTTTTAGACCAAAAAAGTACTACATTCGATGGTTAAATTTCTGAGGGTCAGACTTGGGCTTGATGTGGAACCGCCTTCCAGGTTATTCTGGGCTTTAATTGACAAACAAAGCATGATGGACATTCTCTCTGGCTCAAGAGGCCTCTTTGTCTGTTACAAGGCTTCTCATTCCCCGATTTTAGTCTTTTGTCGAAATTTATGTTCTCCACATATACATGGTAAAAAGTCTCGAAGGCAGAATATATTCTTCAAACAAGTAATTATGGTCAACAAATGCGCACTTGCACAAAATTAGCCAATTTGACCAGACAAGAGATCATCTGAAGTGCCATATATGTTGTACATATTATGTGAAAAATAATTTACAAAATTACAAATTCAAAATCACTTGCTAAAATTAATCCACTTAATAAAGATTATATGAATCATCAATCTCTGATTTTAGATATTAAATCAGATTTTGTTTCTTTTTTTTCGAATCTAATAATACACATCACTAGTTTTGTCTATATGGATGCATCAATATTATATATTCATACCTGCGAAAACATGCAAAGAATCATAACCTTTGACAAAAGCAAAGGAATAATTCTTCCTTTTTGTGTCCTTTATAAGTTTTTTCAACAAAGCTAATGTAACTGTGCAAGTACACCAAGGTATGCTGTTTCCAGAATCTTGGAGTATAAAGGGCGAATTTTCAAACTATAAAGGGAGAACTAATGAGCAAACGAAGTCGAGTTAAAGTTCAAGAAAGCAAAAAGACACTACTATCTTTCGAAATGAGTCCTGGCCACAAACTTTAGCATCCGACCTTAGAAAATCAATACACACCCCAAGAGTGGGAGTGGCTGCTGCCTGCTGGCATCTTGTTATGGGAAGGATCTCTCGGGAGTAGGGACGAATAGGGTCCTTATGATCTGCACTACAGGTATCTTTTGTTGGAAGCTTGTCTACACTTGTTTTTTCTAATGTACATACACATATAAACCACCTTAATTCTGCAAATAAAAAATGTAGCATTTGCTTACGAATCCAGATAAGTTCGACTTACCTTGTTTTCATTGTCAATTTTTTAACCCCTTTTAAATTAAAAAAAAATAAAATCGTAACCCTATTGTAATATTACCCAGCGTAATGTATTTCATTCCAAATCTTGATATAAATTAGAAAAGTAATTAGAAAATATTTGTAAATTTTAACCGATCTAGTTTAATTTTGTGAAACAAAAGTTTGCATTTGGTGTTGACCTGCAATAAGTGTATAAAGACTGAATATGTTAAAAAAATATATGCGTTACTACTGGCTAATGGTTTATCTTTTGTCAACTAGTAGTACAACGCATTTTCACCATCTGATGTCCACATCAATTCACAGCTGGATCAATTGAACAAAAATTTAAGATAGGGAAAAATGCAATTTTAGTCTTCAATATTTGGACTGTGATTCATCTTGATTTTTAAAGTTTTAGGCAAAATATATTTATTTTTTAAACTTTTCTTTTCTATTAATTTATGATAAATTTGATATTTCTGTTAATTACAAAAAATAAAAATATGATTGATCGTTAAATCTTAAATTCTAAACATGAAAAAAAAATATTGAAGACTAAAAGTGCATTTATGTCTATCTTGGTTTCCAAGATTCCAGAAAAAAACACATGTAATTGTCAAATTTGTCTCTTAATTTCTATCAAGATAGGACAAATTTAAAAACTTTATTAATTACAAACGCACAAAATCACCTACATTACACGTATCGTTAAATCTAACTTGATTTATGACACCTCTCAAGCTATTTCAACCCATCTAATCATATTTTTGCTTTTCCCTTTGACTATCAATGCCCAACCATTCAACAATCTTGTTTATATTTTCAACAAATATTTCATCATCCTCATCACCACTCGTATTATAATCAGAATTAGTTAGGAACGGCCATTCTACAGAACCATCAGATTCATTGTTACCACTGCTATTTGTGACATCACCATCCTTAATTTCATATAAAAAGACTCCTGTGTAGAGTTAATTATATTTAAAAATCTATTTCTAAGTCACAGATTATAGTGTGATTATAATTAAATAGGTTGAAATCGACTAGAACGAGTTATAACCCAAATTAGATTTAACAGTCAGAGTGCATTATACGTGATTTTTTCTGTCTCTTATAACATCTAGATGGGTTAAATTATTCCAAAATTGGTAGAAATTAAAAAGTTTGAAGATTAAATGCGTTTTATCTGAAAATTTGGAGATATCCAAATTTTGGATGTTAAAATTGTATTTTTTTTCATGTCTGGATTGTGAGATTTAATAGTCACGTGCATTACACGTGAATTTTTCCGTCTGTAATGGATCTAATTTTGAAAATTATCCTAAATTGGTAGATATTAAAAAATTTGAAGACTAAATATGTTTTGCGTGGAATTTTGGAGACCAAAATAGACGACGATCTAAACTTTAGGAGTTAAAATTGTATTTTTTTTTTTTTTCATTTAAGATATTTCTTCATGCAAAATATTGAAGTGCCCATCAAGTTTTCTTGATGTCTATGAGATAAGTCCTAATTTTAGTCTTTTTAGATAGTGCAAGTCCATGTTGATTTGATAGATTGCAAATGTGAAAGTATCATCATTTTACGTTTTACTATTAAGAAACAACATGACATCTGGAAGGAAATATTTTTTCGAAGATGATTCACATGTGTGTTGAAAAAACAAACTAATCCATTATTATTAGCTGAGTTTAGAACGAGAGTGCTCAATAAAGAATAGAGGAGCACCACATATAAGCACCAAGGATGATTGGAATTCACAACTTAATAAAACAAGTGCACTAAGTTTAATCTTTTGGACATCATTGGTCTTAATTGCTTTCTTGATCATCATTAAAGAGAGACAGCCATGTCTAATCTTCAATCTATTCCTCCCTCGGACAAATTTCTTACTGATTGCACGCGAGAACAAAAATAGGATTTGGGGAAAAAAAAAAAGGAGTGGGAAAAGATAAAGCCACTAAACATTATTGGCTCATCTTATAATTGAACTCCGCGAAAGAGTTGTTAACGTGGCAAATCAAAATCCTATGAAGTTATAGAAATAAATTGCAATTACGTATGCTCATATTTAGACAAATTAAAACTCATTTATAAAAAATCTCTTTTATAAATTTGTAAAATATTTAGATTTTCTTTTTGAATAATTTTATGTTGTCTAATTAGAGTACTTTATTCTACAGACATATAAAGCACAAACTTATAAAGTATAATGGTACATGAGTAAGTTTTTGTTATCCATTCTACAATATAAAATGGGTTTTATAACACTGAAATAATTTAAAAATAGAGAATTATTATTTTGTAATCATCCAACCATATATAATATCTTAAGTGAACTTTCCATTTCATTTTAGTTCCCCCGAAGCGAAATGGATAAATCTAAATAGGTATGAGTTTATATAGCACAAAATACATGCATGCCATTAGCATTCTTTACTATTCTAAGAGATTTTCATATATACGTGATAAAATTTTGATTATGCTAGTAGGATACATCCTCAAATTGACAATGGATACCAGCCCAAAATCGTTGACATGACTCGCCTTCCAATTTCAACACAATTTCAACACAAAAACTTTAAATTCCACATCCACATGCTTAGAAGCAAATTCGCTCAATTATTAAAAATGAAAATTTCGAAGCTTTCAAAATATACAAATTATATGTAAATGACCAAATTTTTTAAGCATTAGGCAAAAGTACAAAGAGGGAATGATTTGAAATTTCAATAGAAACAAAAAAGGAAGGCTTATCTACCATTTATATTAGTTTTTTCCAGCTCAAATCATTGTGTTTAATTTCATCTAAATCTTTATGTGTAATTTATGTCTTATGTGCTTGAAATTGTGTTGAAATTGGAAGACGAGTCATGTCAACGATTTTGGGCCTCTGTCTCTTATACACATCTATTTTGTGTTATAAATTGGATTTTTCCCTACTTAAATTTTGGGCTCAATTGATCCAGCTGTCAATTTGATGTATTACTGTCTCTTATACACATCTAGATGTGTATAAGAGACAGTGATGGGAACCTTCAATGTCAACCCAAACAAATATACTTTAGCTAGTCGATTATACTCTTATAATTGATGTGTCTGTTTCTCCAATATAGGTATAGTAGAAGAAAATCTACTAAAGAAAGACAATTTTTTTTACGATTTATTTATAGCATGATTAGAGAGTAGTTAAAGTGGATTAATTGTTAAGATAACTATTGGGTTTTGAAAACGTATCATGCATTGTCTTATTGTATGGTCATTATTATTCAGATTAAATATTACTTAGGGAGTTTTCTTCTCAATTTTTCAAAAAGAACAAACCCCAAAAATGCCTACTCAACCTCTTTGTCCAATCTATGCCAGGAGGGAATTGTTAAATTGAAAAGAATTGTACTTAATGTGTATGTGTTGATTTATTTGGTTAATCATTATGATTATTGAATTTGTCGTTTACTATAGGGTAAGACATGCACACAATTGAGTATTTGAGGTCTAGGATATTACATAAAACAATAAACTCTATGGTAGATTTAACTCTTTTTCTTTTTCTTTTTTCTTTTTTTTTTTTGGTAAAGGGTAAAACTTTTCATTTCCATTGGTTTACATTTGATTTCAATTTTGTATGAAGGAACAGAAAATTTTACAACTTAACAAAACGACAAGCTATAAGGAGACTAATAGAAGTTTCGTTAAATGATTAAATGAACTTATGCTACGCTCTCCTGTGTTACATTTTGGAAAGCCCTTAAAGATAATCAATCTAACAGCAAATCGTTTTAATAACTAATAGTAAGTGAGAAATAAGTCATCGCGTACGGTTCCTATGATTTATTGGTCACTGATTCAAGTCATTAAGAGATAGTGAGACGGATAACTAAAAAACATATATCACGTGTGGAATAACCAATCAATTTGCTTGCCATTTATCCATAAAATTGAGGAAAAACGGATTGGTTTCTCTTATCATGAATGTGTGTGTTGGTGTAGAATTGGTATATTTGGTATCAAGCCTCATTTATCTATAAGTTGAGAAATTAAATAAAACTGGTGTAGATTTATCCATTAAAGATGGTCGAATCTTCTCCTTGTTTTTTTCCACTTCAAAAAGATGATTTGACATGATAAAAGCATGACGTTTAATATTGCTTTGCAATGTCAATTAGGCATAGCATGCTCTTGAAATGGACTTTAATTTGATCTTTTTTCTTTTCCGGTTTCAGCGCAAGAATGAGTTGGACATGATATTGACTAAAATGATGGGAAGAATTTCGTGCACCTTAAATTTTTTTTTTCAAGTGAAAAATATTTTTTCACTTTATATATCGTGTGTTACACATCCTATATAAAGAGAAAGGCAAATAAACATTTGAAAAAACTGCAATTAAAGTCAAACTAAAAATTGATGTTTCAGTACGATTAGTTTATCCACTTCGTTACATACTTACATCTCTCTTTTTGCTTGGTTTCACAAATATGTCCTCAAGGATTTAGACTTATTTAACAAAATCTTTTTGTTTGGTTGATTAATTTTTCGCATGGATGAATGTCTCTATGTGGTCCAATTGTTACCTCCAGGATAATTATGATATAGCATAATAAAGAAGAAGCAACTTAAAGAACTGGATTTTTGAGAGATGTAATGATGTAAATAGTTCTTCAACTTTTTCATTAAAGTCAAAATGGTCTTTCAAATTAAATTTTAACCGAATTTATTATGTATTCAATTTGGATCCTATTTGACTGCGTTGTCTAAAATATATATATATTTTTTTTATGTTTTTCACATTGGTGACCAATGATGGTCACCGTTGTATTTACAGTTAAGAGACTAGTCATCACTAGAAATACAAACGCATAAAAATAAATTTTTGTTTTGGGCAGTGTAGCAAAAAAAAATATTAAATTAATTACAAATAGTTAGTTAAGGAATTAAATCAACTAAAATTTAAATTTTGGGACAATTTCGTTTTTAATAAAAAAAAAAAAAAGTTGAAAGATTATTTAGATGATTTGCCCTAATCTTTTGTATATGTTTTTTGGTAATAAATCTGGCACGTATAAATCTCCTCATTTTTTTGTGAAGGTGGGCAACACTTTACATAGACCCGGTAATTGTATACTTAATGAAACATAATTTGGATAAATCCAAAATTTAGTGTGATGTTTTCCATGAGCATGAGGGTGTAAGTAATGCTGCTTGTAATTACTTAATCAGTCATCAATAAAATTAGAAGTGATGGGTTTCATTGCGTTGATTATTTATAAAAAAAAAAAAAAAAAAATTGGTTGTTTACAAATATTTTTATCATTTTTCTGTGCAAAGTGGTTGTGCATAAATGGAATTAATGAGATCCATGAAATATGAAAAAACACATTGAAAAAATGTAAAAGTGATGAAAAAGAGACAAATTACTGTTGGACAAAACAGAAGTTGCTTATTCTAAACAAGGTGTGGTTGAATGGTACATTATACATTAATTACGAAAATTGAATCCATTAAATTAAAGGCATTAAACAGTTCGGCTCTTGATTTGAGGTGGCTTTGTAAGATTTTCCATTGTAATAATATCTTTTGTTTATTATGGATAAGTTCATAATTAAACCTCCCCCGAAGTTTACAATAACTGCAGCTAGCTCCCTCGCATTTGGTAAATTACACATATCTCCCCTGAATATTAGTTCAGGATTTCCTTTCTGTAACGTGAGCCAAAACAAAGAACATATATATCCTAAAATGCCCTTGGGTAGTTTCTGAAAATAGAAGAGTTATTATTATTATTATTATTATTAAAAAAAATGCCACCTACGATAATTGTGTTTTTAGAATGATGTAGTAATTTTTAGTAGAATTGATTAGCCAATGATTAATATGATAGTAATATTTTCAAAATTTAATATATAATTACTACTTTATATAATGAAAGGACTTTTGATTTAATTTTTATTTTGATATAATTTTTTAATTTTTTTTTTTTTTTAAAAGAAACACTTCCCATGTTCATCAGATGTCCCACCTCTAACAACATCCAGTGTCTATCTTCATCACTGCTTCTCTGCACACTTTCACAACATCCGCCTCAACAAACAAAGATAAATTTCTCAAGTTCTATCATGTTTTTGCCTTTTACTTGAATACAAATATGCACACGCGTCGAGTGTGTCTCATTTACTCGTCACTATTAAATTACACAACTTACACTTGGTGTAAGTTTGTCTTTCTCTCTCAATTATTCTATTTTCTTCTTTTTCCTATATATGTATATTGCGATTTAAGGGCATATTCTTGCATCTCTACTGATATTCAGTTGTCCACATATTAAATACAATTAGAATAATTTACACTTCTAATTACAAGTTAATTTTTACAATCTTAACTAACGGGTAAATAGTTGAACTATTTGCTAATTAATGATTTAACTATACATATTCTTTTATTCTTTATCTATACACATATATTAACACTTATTTTTGTATTTTATTTCTCTAGATTTGTTTAAAAAATATAGTATGATTTTGGGCTACATTTACGTTCCAGTTCTTTTCGTCTCTGCATTGCATTTATTATGTGTTAAAATACCTTTGATCATATTTTGTTAATCAAAAATTATAACTTCAAAAAGATAATGTCTTCAATTGTAATATATAAATAATATAATATGAAAAAATAGTGTAATATGACTATTTAATTAAAAAAAATTCTTATGTGTTATGAATTCACATGTGACCTGGTGGTATGAACATAAGCTACATAAAACTCATTACAGTATCGTATCATAATTCACTTAACTCATATATGATCGGATCAAAGCCATAAGAATATCCAGTGTAAATATATATACTAAAATATCATATGCATACAAGTCTTTCTTAAACAAAAGAAAAAATTTTAAAAATAAAAATAATATTTTAATTAATAAACTCAAAACCAATTTCCAATACTACAAAGTATCAATTTATAATGTTTTTATATTGAAATTCTGTCACAAATTTAGTTATATTTCATGCTTAAAATCTTGATACTAGTCATGATTACGGTTTTGGAACCGTCAATTTCGATTCTATAAAAGTCGGAATCAGAATCTTGGGAAGTCGGTTCTAGTTTTGGAACCAA
Organism: Cinchona pubescens; assembly: GCA_025175665.1. Taxonomy (NCBI): domain Eukaryota; kingdom Viridiplantae; phylum Streptophyta; class Magnoliopsida; order Gentianales; family Rubiaceae; genus Cinchona; species Cinchona pubescens. The sequence continues at coordinate 1,819,416 of JANKKI010000202.1, read as the reverse complement.
CAGTTCCGACCGGTTCTGTATGGTTTCGGTCACGATTATAATTTTGAATTTTTTTAAAAATAAAGATACATTTTGTATAATACTAAAAAAATTAATACAAGTTAAAATGAGAAACCAAAATTATATTTTATTTATATTTCAATTGTAAACTTTATTTTTGAAAAAAAAAATACACTATTGTAATATTTATTGAACTATTAAAAATTAAAGCATATATATATTTTCAGTAATCTATACTAAATGATAATTTTTTAAAAAAAATGCTAAATGTGTCAATTATACACATATATATGTTCTCTTTTTTTTACCCGATTTGGGTTCTGATCATATTCCCGTGTAAATCATGTCATTGCGTCCCAGTAGTCTACTAAAGTTGCACCGTTAAGATTATACTAGCACTACTAATAGTATTTAGAACTAGAAACTGTGTCGAAAAATGTCTCCCCATATCCTTTCGTTTTCTTTTAAATGAAGAAGAAATAACTGCATTTTACTAATAATAATTGTATCACATCTGCAAAATTTCTTCTTCTAACCCGACTAATCATATTAATGGCATAATTAACAGTTCCTCCATGATTACATGCACTTGAAGTCCAAACTCTAAAGCATGCAGTAAGAGACTTATCTTATGCAGATGGGCTAATCAATGTCTTCATCAACTGATCATCAGCCGCCTTGAGACACAATCTCAGCCATCTCCATGTACCTCTAACGATCATCATCGGCATCATTATTATTCATCATCTTTTCCTTCTCTTTCTCTTCCTTTATTTTAACGTACATTCCATAAACATACGAAGATTACTGTAGCGGTGTCTACTTTGTTATGTGTGTGGGGTTTTCTACTGTCTCTTATACACATCTAGATGTGTATAAGAGACAGAGGGCCGTCATGCAGTTTGGTCCGGTCAAAGAACTCGTGTCTAACCATTTGTTATGGCCGTCCCCATAAAGATTTGTATAAGAGACGTATCTTACCATATTTTATACGACACCGTCAGCCAATAAGATTTGCACCCAAATCAAACACCTTAAGACTCTCATTCTTCATTTAAGAAGTCTCGGAGAAGCCGCCATCCCAATCGTCGCTAAAACCGTCGCCGCGATTTGCATGATCAGTTGCATTTCCACCACCATTGAATAGCAGTAAACTAAGCGGTAAATTTTGTCCATCAGGGGAAGATATAAGGAGAATAACAATCCGGCACCAACAGTCGAGAAAAATCCGATAAAATACTTCCCTTTTGAGAGATTTTGAGGCTTATCATGCTTCGATCCTAAAGCTAATAAAACCGAGCTTAAAGTGAGAAGGATTACGCAGTTGAGATTCGAGAATGTGACCTTTTGTTTTACTATGATGACGGAGAGAATGAGAGTGAAGGCGAGTCTCTTATGATAGTAGTAAAGTATAGTTGAGACGGGGAGATATGAATTTCCCCAAGAAAAGAGCAAGTTGTTGATGCCTAAAAGAAAGCCGAATCTAATAGATAAAAGGAGGAGATTTGGGGTGAATCTTGAAAAGGGTCGTCTTGGGGTGCATTTGAGGAGGTAATATGGGATATAGATGGGGAAAAGGAGGAAGGGAAGAGCCGGCGGCTTGAACCCATGTGGAAGCCCACCGGCTTCCGCCTTTGTGATTGAAGTAGAATTTATAGAGGAGTGTTGAAGAAACCGAGCCCACGAAGAGACAGATGTAGTTGATGATCAAGAGTTGTGTGTAGCTTTTTTTTTTGTTGTTTTTTGTGATTTGGACGATGGTGGTTTTGTTGCTTATTTGTGCATGTATTTGATCTTGTTGTTGGTGATCATTTAGAGGGGTGGAGGTGAATGGTGATGTGTGGTGGTTGCGGAGGTGGTGGTGGGGTTGATTGTGGTGGTTGTTGTGATGAGAGTGAAAAGGCCATTGAAAGTTGAAACGGTGGAGACGAATAAGTAATGTTGATAGTGTTGATGGATATACCTGATGCTTCATTAGTTCTAGTTCTTATTATAGCGTTCACACTATAAACAGTGGTGGACTTTGTTTGGGAGGAGAGAAAAAATGGTTAGCCAAGAGTTAAATATTGAAGTAGATTCGATTTTTGACTCCACTTATATATTCTGTAATATGAATTAAATATTAAAAAATTTATGATATCAGTTGATATCATAAAATTTTTTATAATTTAATTTTAACCACAAATCTAAATATAAAATCAAAAATTAAATTTATCTAAATATTTTCTTAACTGCATTTTGTTACATAATTATTTACACTTTATATGGTCGTGTAATAAACTATATATGTTATGTAATGTCAAATAAAATTAATATATTTTACATGAATAATATAATTTAGTGATATTAAATGACGAGTGAACTAACGATACTAACAATGGTAGTGTCTTTTTCAAGATTTGATAATGTGTAATAGGGGAGTGCTAGGTGCAAAAGCTTTCGGCTCATAGGCAATGGCTAATTGAGGATCCAATGATTGTGAATCTGTATGATGTGCATCATGAAGCAATTTGTTTGTAGGGCCCGCTTCTTATTTTCTTATATGCATTATTTTGTGTGCTTTTCATAATTTTGTTTTGGAGTATTTTTGTTAATATACATATTGATAAATTCAAAGGAACGATCTTATAAAAAAATATAAGTGTCTTATTTTCAAACGCTAATCCAGTTATGTGCAGAGATACTAAAAAAACTCAAAATTTTCTTATTTTTGGCCTTTTAATTGTACACACAGAAATATATGATTTTTGTACCTTTGTTATTACCATTTGATTTTGCCTCGTTTGTTTCTAATTCTGAATATCATTTTAACATATCCCAAGGGATTAGTTTGTTGCTAGCTATCATGAAATGACCAATAAAATTGTTCAATTATCTATAAAACAAGAAATTTATATAAATAGCAAGAATCTTCTTGTTTCGTAAATAATTCCACAATAATTATCAGTTACTTCGCATGAATTTTCCTGCCTCAAAGTTGATATTTTGTGGGACACAAAGGACATGGTCTTAGAGCATGTATCTATTGTGATAATGGACCTCACATGCACCAAATATAAGTATTTTCAAAAGGGAAAAGACCAAGAGATGGGCCGGGGAGGCATGAGGGCAGAGGTTAAATAGGTAAATGTGGCGTTTGGTAGGATTTGGAGTCAGACATCTGATGGTACAACTGAAGAAAGTAGATGAAGAAGGAAACGTCTTGAAAATTTGAAACGGCTGCATTGACTACTTTGTCTACTTGTGCTGCTATTTTTCACTTTTAGCACACAATTTCAGTGTCTATTTTACTTCTCCTACTATCTGACAACAGCTAGTGAGAGAAATTGAAGAGGAAGGGTGTACGTAGGATAGATGTGATATACATCAAGGAGGGGAAATTTTTAATCGGTGTGGGTGTAGTCGGATAAATGTGATATACATCAAGGAGAGGAAATTTTAGTTGGTGTGAATATTATGAATTTTTTGTTCAAATCCTCTTATATTATTTAAATTTATTAAAACAATTTTTTCATTGTGACGTAAATAAATTTTGACCCAAAAATTTATTATATTTACTATAAATTCAATTCACCCAAACATTTCCCCAACAACGATATACAGCAACAGCATGTTTATTATCTGTCTATGATAATTCTCTTTACACGTGTTAAGATACAAACAAAAACTCATGAATGACACTAATAATTTCATTTGATATTATATGTTGCATTTATATTTGTTTAAGAGACAGCAGGAGACGTTAGCAGGTTCTGAGTCAAGTGCTGACTAGGGAGGGGGTTACTTCGTGATCTAATTAAAGCCCATCGGATTGAATCAAATATAAATGCAACAGAAAATATCGAAGATCTATTATTAGTAGTGTCATTATAAAATATCGAATTTTATAACAAAAGATTCACATTCTCGATTCACAAATTTTATATATGAGTACATCAGCATAAAAAATTTATTCTTGCAAGTGATAAACTCGTGATAAACTCTTGGACGGAAAAGGGAAAGAAGTTTGTGGGTTCCAGGTTGATTGTGGGTTCTACATTGACTCTACAGAAGAATCTAAAAACTTTTGTTCTTTTGATTATAGGAACCAAAATGAACTTTGTTCAATATAAAAATTTCTCCTTATAACATTGAGCAAGATGTTTTTTTTTTTTTTTTTTTATATTAAGCAAAATGTTATGTTTTACATACTTGGATTACATAATTCATGCTTACAAAAATATTTAGATAGATCCGATTTTTAACCCCACTTGTAGACTTTGTGATCATAATTAAATCTTAACTTGCTTACATCAACTGATATTATAAATTCTCTAAAGCTTAATCTATACCACAAGATTTACAAGTGAGATCAAAAAATCAGATCTACCTAAATATTTGTTTAATCGTGCTTACTAGTTTCTTGCATTAGGTGATTGTACTCAAAATGTGAGTAGAACTATTAATAGGATTGTCAATTGAATTTTGTGCCTAAGTCTTTTATACACATCTAGATGTGATAAGAGACAGTAATAATTATTCAAACTACTTTTTTCAACTTTTAATCGAATTGAGTTAAGTTTACAAATATGCAACTCATACTCGACTCACAAAATTATTCGAATTTCAAATCTTAATCGAGTTGGCCAAATCTCATTATATATATATATATATATTGATTCATATATATATATATATATATATAAAGTATCTCAAGTCTCAACACTAACAATTAAAGTACGAAAAATAATATTTTTTCAAGAATTAATAATATCTACACATACAAAAGTTGAAAAAAAAATATTTCAAATAAATTATTATGACTATCAGAGTGAGAGTTTACTTAATTAATAAATTAATTAGTACATAGTGCGTTCATATATATATACATATTATGGTCGCAAGTAGATTTATTCAAGTTGAGTCTTGTGAAGACCAAACTCATTTTACAAGTTAAATTGAGTACAATATTATTCCACAAGTTCAATTTAACTGACTTTAATGTAAAGGTTGACCCTCTATTTATCGGAGCGGACGAGTTGAGTTCGGGCCGACCCAACACATTAACAGTCTTAGCTCAAATTTGACTCGATCAGTACTTGTTTGAAACAAGTTTACCAGTACTAGTACTTGGAAAAAAAAACTTGCCCATACTTGGCTTAGGGACTTATATGTTTACTTTGCGGTAAATCAAGATGTCACATGGTGCAAATGTTTTTATTAGGATTCACACTCAACTCACAAAATTAGTCGGATTGTGAATTTTAATCAAAACTAACCTCACAAATATACATGTCACGCCCCCAAAACAGGACAATAACACGCCGCACCTCAAGATCACCCCAAGCATGCAAGGCACAGTACAAGAATAATATACAAACCATAATACCTGTCATTAAACCTCAAGATCAACTTCAACAAAACCACAAAGTATATTCAACAACCATATTCATATTTATCCACGATGACCAAATCACAGTCATATACAAACAACAAACCACAATCCCACAACAGTCAGAAATTCAATCACAAGGTGAATCCAACAAGTCCAGAGGTACACAAGCCTAAATATAAGAACAAACCTCACACTAAAATGGTAAACAGGAAAACTTTAACTCCAGTAATTGGGATCTGAACGGTAACCCCCTCCCTAGTCAGCACTGTCTCTTATACACATAAGAACGTCTCCTGTTGGTCCTTAACTACAAACAAAGGAAAAAATAATAACGAAGTAAGCACATCGTGCTTAGTAATAGCATTTAAACCCAATTATAGATAACATGCATACAATCAGTACAGGGAACAATGTATGAGACATTATCATTATTAAAATACAAATGTCAATCAATGAGTTAATGGTTCACAAAAGTCTTCCCAACGTTGGATCAAGATCTACCTATTCTCCGCCCGAATAGACAAGGCACCTACTAATAGAGTGTCTATCACTTGTCTTCCCGATAGATTGAGTATAACATTTACGAAGTAGAGTACTCAGTATATCATTTCATTCACTCACTCATAGTCAAGTCCACTAAGTGACCCATTGAATCCTTCACAGTAATCATTCATTAACACACAGCGCAATAATGAACAAATGGAGCATTACATAACGAACATATAATTTATAAACATTAATCAAAATAAATATATTTACCTTAAATTAATTATTCTAGGATTACAATACCGATCATATACAGAGTACCGATAAAAAGGCTTAAACGTTACTTATCTCGAAAATCAATTTTGTAGACATATGCTAATTTTGACGGTCTAAAACTCTAATTCCGAATCACCTCTACCAAGAGAGTGTTATACCGTCAAAACCCTAATTCAAATCTCACAAAAATAATAATTAAAAAATTATTTCAAACCATTTTTCGAATCCCAGTAGGTCATAAATTAGTTGCTTATACAATCTAATTCACAAAACAGGTCGTAGTGCCTCAAAATTAAACGAATTAATTTACTGTCTCTTATACATTTAACTAAAATCATACAAATTTTGAAATAAAACTTACTTTTGAAATGTGTATTCCAGCACCAACTGGTACATTGCTTAGTTCCAACTTCTTTTGGATCATTATTATAAACGATGATTGAATTTAAGAATTTGAATAAAAGGGTTTTTTGAAAAAACAGTCTCTAGACGTTTCTTTGGCTTTGGTTTGAACAAAATGAGATAAAGTCTACTGGGACAAATGACTTCGTTAAGAAGTCTTGAGTAATTTTTATAAAATTTCACTTTAATCCCTCAAATTTTATAAATTTATATTTTAACGCGGAAATTTTAGAAAATATTTAAAAAGGCTAAAACGATTATTTAATATTTGAAAGAGATATTAATGAATATTTAAAAAGATAAGATCAAGTACGAAAAATGTGTGAAATGATAAAAAAAAAAAAAAAAGTCGAGTATTACAATACAACTCATACTCGACCCACAAAATTATTCGAGTTTCAAACCTTAATCGGGTTGGTCCAAATTCACGCATTGTAAAATGCTAAGAAATTAATAAACAAAATATAAAAAGAGTATCTAAAGTTTCAACACTAAAAAACTAAAGCATGAAAAATAATATTTTTCAAGAATTAATAATATCTGCAAATACAAAAGTTGAAAAAAGTCTAGTTCAAATAAATTATTATAATTATCAGGGTGAGAGTTTGCTTGTTAATAAATTAATTAGTATAGAGTGTGTGTATATATATATGTGTGTGTGTGTATATATATATATATATATATATATATTCATTTATTTATTTATTAGAGCCGAGTTTTATTTGAATTAAACCTTGTGAAATCTAACATTGACTCACATTTAAATTGAACCTAATCTTTAGGTCTAAAATCATATTGAATCAATTTAATATAAAATTCAACTCTTTATTTATTGGATTGGATGGGCCGAACTCAGACCACCCAGTCCATTGACAATCCTACTTCTTGTACGTTAGTTATGTGATACTAGCATAACACACTGAGTACAAGATATGTTGGTGTACCTGTAAACTAGAGCATACCTAAGTTTTTCCTTAATATTAACTAGCACAATTAGCTTGGAGCCTTGGACTTTGGAGCTTAACCAAAACTCATTTGATAAGTATTAGTTTTGTTAATAAATCAAACAAGAATTTCAATAAATTTAATAATTTCCAAACTTGTTTCACTCTGCTTGACAACTACGTCGTGCGTACCAAAAAAAATCAAGTTACATTGTACAACTATAAATAATGCTCCATTTAAAAAGATTTGACTAATCTTTGGCATTATCCAATACAAAACATTTATGTATAATTAATTGGCCGACATAATTAATCACATTCAATTATGTTACATAGTCACTATCTGCCCAAAAATTAAATTAAATTAAATTGCATAATTAAAAAGAAAGAACAAAAAAGCTGCATATTTAGTAAAAAGACCGTGTAATATCTGTTTTACTGAACCAGCCCAAGTGTATCTAGATGCAATAATTAGGTGTACTAATTAAGCTTGTGAGTCTGCCCTTGACAAGGTTGGCCCATTTAAAAGTGGACGTTAAAGTCTAAACCCATGCCATCAAAGCTCATAAACATAAGACTTATTTTTAATTCACTTAATTGATCTAGTTCATAACACTTATTATAAAACCGAGTTATATTAAAATTACAATTTGTCCTTAGGAGAGCAAATTGATAGAGAAATGTGTGGGTGTTTTTTAGGATGTTGAGTGTTGACTAGTAATTGACCTCCATAAGTTGTATACGTGTGATGATATTAATTCTATATCCACTACATATTTTTTTTTTTCAAGCATATTTCATTTGTGTTAGTTCTTTGTAATTCACCTAGTTATAGAATAATTGTTGGACTTGAAAGTTGAAAACTTTTACAACAAAAATATAACACGATTCATAGCACTCAAACAAATTGTTAGCAAAAAAAAAAACACTATGGAGTATTAAACAACATTAACGAAGTATACTCTAATGTAAATATTCAACCATATTTTTGAGTACGTGTAAATGTGTAATTCTGTTTTTTAATTTAAAAAAAACGTTGGATACTTTGAGTTGACTAGCGGCAAACTCAATCTAACCAGAGAGCGATGTAAAAGATAAAGCGGGGTGCGATTAGAAGAAAATCAGACATGTTGATCAGACTACTGAACTACTCCTACTCTTCGTTTTTTTTTATTTTATTTTTTTAAACTAGATTATTGGAAAGCTCAATTCCAGCACCAACTGAGGCAAAATGGAAGACTTGTACCAGCAAAAAATTGAAGTCGTGAAGATATGACAAACGGCCAACAACAAGGTTAGCTGAAATGATATGTAATTTGAGTATAAAAAAAATTAAGGTTTGAGTTTCGTTTTATTCAATTTCTTGTTTATTAGGCGATTGGTAAGTATCATAGTAAATATGAATCTGCCTTGATCCGAAAAAAAGAAAGTCAACTTATTATCTTTCTAAACTTTTCCTTACTTGAAAAAAAAAAATCAAAAAAGAGAGATAGAAGAAATTAAACCTAATATGTAGATTAAAAATACATATTGAAATGCACAATTAGATCCAATCATCCTAAATATCTAATTATTGAAATTTATCTATGATATAATTGAAAATTACATATTAGATGTGAATTGTTAGACTAATAATGACACTTTAGCGAGTCTATTATTTATGGTCCTTTTTGTTATAGCTGTAATCGAGATTTTCTTATAACCGTCTAGACAGAATAATTATTTATTATTTTAAAAATAATATTCAGTAATTATTTTCTAATATATTATTTAATTATTATTTTTATCTCATATACATTTTATTATAAAAATTGTTATAATATTTTTTAAAATAATATTACAAGAATAATAATGATCCAAAAGAAGTTGGAACTAAGCAATCTAGGGTTAATAACATTTTACCCCCTGAACTATGTAGGTAATAACACTTTGCCTCTTGAAATAAAAAAATTACACTTTACCCCAATCACATGATTTATCCTTTAAAAATTTATATATGATATCGTGTTAAATGACTTAAATATCCTTAGCACTATTTTTTATTTTTGTATTTAAATTTTGATAATGATGTGATAATTATTTAAAAATAATAAAAAATAAATTATATAATATTTTAATATAATCCATATCAATATATATTTTGATCAAATTTTTAAATTTTGTTATTTCATTTTATTTTATTTCGAATTTAAATGTTTAATTATAATGGTAAAACAATTCCTAAATGGGCTAATTTTTTGTTAAAAATTCTTTTTTAAAGATATTGTGTGACAATATATTTTTTTTATAAAATTTGTGATTTTTTTTATGTCTCTTAGCATTTTACAATTTTAATATTTCGATGAACCTATGCAAATTACAATGTCAAAATAATATAATTTCATATTTTATCACATTTTCACTCCCTAATTATTTTGTTATTATATTTTATTATAATAATAATTTTTATTATAATCCAAGTTTGTTATTATATTTTATTTTTTCTAATTATTTTATACGTATTGAATATCAAAATTAAATACATAAAAAATTAAAATATAATATTAAGGATATTTTAGTCATTAAATTTGATATTATAATTTTTTTAAAAGATAAATCACGTGATTGGAGGGCAAAGTGTAATTTATTTAGTCAGGAGGGCAAAGTGTAATTATCTACCTAGTTCATGGTGCAAAGTGTTATTAACCCAACAATCTAATGAACAAGTCAGTGTGTTATTCATTATTGCTTACAGATAAAGAAAGCAGCAAAGTCAATAGTGCATTAAGAGCATTAATAGATGCTGACAGACACAATAAGACCTCTACATATAGATAGATAGAAAGAAGTAAAATTTTCAGTTGATTGCTGCTGCATCCACTGTTACATAAAAGATAAAACAACCAATGCAGATGAAGAGCGCTATAGCTGCTGCTAATAGGTAGCAGAGTAATTGATAATGGTGTAGAGTACCTAGCAATATCGCATAAGATAAGCATTGCCAACTCAACAATCCACATCACTTTCATTATCTAATCCTCATCCTCATAAGTCACAAATAGGGGTAATTACACTTTGTCCCCTGAACTATGGGGTAATTTCACTTTGCCTCATAGAAATACTTTGAACTAATTTCATTTGTATTCCTCAATTTATACTTAATTTTCACTTTGTACTTTCACTTTTAATTTTAGACACTTCACAACCCAACTCTCAAATTTGTTTCACTTTAATTCAATTTTTAATATTGTCGTCATGTTAACAAAATATTTGCACTTGTACCCAAAATATGATAGCAATTTTGCTATACATCGCGTTGAATTTATTGTATATACGAAAAGATTGCATTAATTTTGGTGATATTGTTAAAATTTGGATTGAAGTGATACGAATTTGAGAATTCGATTCACAAAATATCTAGAATTAAAATTGAGAGTACAAAATGAAATTAGGTATAAATTTAGAGGTTAAAATAAAATTAATCCTATGAGTTAACTACATTTATAATTGGCTCTTATGTAATAAAGACCAAATTGCTCTTAGAATTAATAACACATACTTCCTAAATTCAAGAATAATAGTACTTTACCCAAAAAAATTAAAACATGAGTAACGTGACCAAATCATTCAGTAGGTCTATCAATTGGGTTATGTGAGCTGGGTTTCCATGTAACCGAACTCAACTCATTTTAAGAATGTAAAGAGCTCAGTCCATATTCAACTCACAAAAGCTCATACCTTTGACTAGGGAGTTCATACCTTTGAATAGGGTGTTCAAACCTAACCCAATTCAAACGAATTTTGAGTTAAATGAATTTCTAATTAGGTTTTGGGTTAAAAAAGTTGGATTACCCGAATTTAATTGGATTTGGTTCTTTTATACACATCTAAACTCAAGAGAATCCTCTAGCCCGACAACCCAAATGAGTTTACAATAATACTCTTAGTGACTACGACTAGGTCTAGGTCAAATAAAACTTTAAACTTCTATTTTCTATATCTCAACACTCGGCAGTAGCCGCCGTGGTGTTCTTCTTCTCATAGTTTTCTCACAGTCACAAACTCACAGGTGTGTGAAAATACTACAAGGCATCCAAGCATAAAGGCATCAAGCCGCCGACGTCCTCAAGTCTTTAATCGATGGCTGAGTACCATCAAGGTATCAAGGCTTCGATTCTTTCAAGTTTCATCAAGCTTCGATCCTCTAGGCTCCAACAGATTATTCAGAATTTGCATTCGATCAATCGTTGATTCCCTAATTAAGTTGTAAGTTTCAACTCTAGGCGTCCAAAATTATTCACCTTCTGTCTCTTGGTATTGTTTGGACTAATTTTTTTTGCTTCAAGGTTCTTTTTTTTTTTTTTCTTATTATTAGCTTGTGTAAATTAGGGAACTAGAATAATTTCGTTTATTTATTGTGGATAGATGAAGGCTAGCAATTCTAATTTTTCTTAGTTTCATTTCTTTGAATTTAGTTCATCCAATTTGAACATGAAATTGGTCCTCCGCATCCTGAAATTGGTATTGGATCAACTGATATTCCTCCCGAGAAAGTACTAAATCAAGTCCTGAAAAAAGCCTTCAAATTCGAAGAGAAAAATAACCCATGGTTAGATACTTAGAATCACTTTCTAAATTTGAAAAGGATGAAAAACACAGGGTTATACACATGAGACTGTGCCAAGGATTATGCTGCTAATAACAAAATTCATGGGACTAGTACACTTACTTCTCACTTAAAAAGATGCAAAAAGTATCCCTACCACTCTGAAACACAACAAACCAAGCAAACTTACCAACAACCTATCACAGTTACTTTACAGGCAAGTAAGGTATGGGTTGTGAAGACTTGGATACTTGATCAAGAGAAAACAAGAAAGGTTTTAGTTTGCATGATTATGGTTGACGAGCAACCATTTAGTATGATTGATAAGGAAGGTTTTAAAAACTTTTGTGAATCTGCTTATCCAAATTTTGTTATTCCTTCAAGGTCAACCATTACTAGAGACAATTATGCAATTTATGTGGACGAAAAGGCACAACTAAAAACTTTCATAGAAATTTTCATGTCAAAGAATGTTTCTCACTACTGACACATGGACTTTGGAATAAAGAATCAACCATATGTGTTTAACTGGTTATTTCATTGATAATGATTGAAGATTACACAAAAAAAATATTGAATTTTTGTCCAACTTTTAGTCATAAAGATTAGGCCATAGACAAGGCAATTGAGAACTACTTACTTGAATGGGGTACTAACAAGGTGTTTACTGTAACAGTTGATAATGCGGGGTCAAATGATAATGCAATTTCTTACTTGAAAAAAGGTTTTCGAGTTGGGGGATTGCCATCCTTGGGGGCAAATATATTCACATGAGATGTGTTGCACACATAATTAATTTGGTTGTTAATAATGGATTGAAAAAGATGGACAGCTCAATCTCTCATGTGAGGGGAGCTGTTAGGTACATTAGACAATCTCCTACTAGACTTAAAATATTCAAAGAGTGTGCTAATGAAGAGAAGTGTCTAACAAAACTATTATTATGTCTTGATGTTTTATTGAAATACTAGTAGAATTCCACTTATTTGATGTTAGACACTGCTCAAAATTTTGAAAAGTTTTTTGAAAAATATGAAGAACAAGATCCATACTTTAGAATTGATCTTGAGAATCATTATGATGGGGTGCCTCCAGAAGATAATTGGGTAATTGTTAGGATACTTGTCTTGTTCTTAGAACGTTTTCATCAGCTCATATTGCATATTTTTGAATTATTATATGTGACTTCTAATACTAATTTCAATGAAATCAGCAATGCATAAGGTATTCTAAAAGGATATGAAGAATCTTATGAGGTTGTTTTGTGCTCAATGGCTTGTAAAATGAAATTAGAGCATAACAAGTATTAGAGAAGTATTGAAAAGACAAATTTGTTAGTGTACATTGTAACTATATTTGATCCTAGAGGCAAATTTGAATATGTAGATTTTGTGCTAGAAGATATGTATGGCAACAATGCAAACATGGATAAATTACCAAAATATTCTTTATATGAGTTGTTTGCTAACATCTAGTATAAGAGATTAAACCAACAAACCATCTCAATTTCCTTACCTTCTATTATAAGTGAAAAAGAATTTTGTGGGTCATCTACGCTTAGATTAGAAGTTTAGCAAATATATTGGAAAAAGTTTAGGCAGAAGTGTGGCAGTCAAAATGAGAATCCTTATGCATAATTAGAGACGTATCTTAATGAGAAAGAAGATGAATCAAAACTAACACTTAATATTTTAACTTGGTGGAAAGAAAATGGAAATAGATTTCCAGTACTTTTGCAAATGGCTCGTGATATCTTGGTTGTTCCAGTATCTACCATTGCATCTGAGTATATTTTTAGCATGGGAGGAAGGATCCTTGACACGTTAAGGAACTAATTGACTCCTAGAGTGGCACAAGCCCTTATGTGTTCTAGAGATTGATTTTGCACATCGACAACTCCTATTTCAATTGAGAAAGATTTGGACAACCTTGAAAAATTAGAAAAAGGTATCTAATATACATTTTTTTCATATTAGCCTATTCGCTTATAAAGTAGTATATATATAGAACTCTTATTTATCTTTTTTAATTATTTTATCAGATTTATCAAAAGTTTCTTTTGACACTGCCATTGTTGAATTGTGAATCTTGCTGCTATGCTTTCACTTGTTGGGTAAGGTACTTGTTAAATCATTGTCACTTGGTAGTATTTTATAATTATTTAGTTGGTTAATCTAATTTGGAGTTGTGCTATAAACAGGTGATGAACTTCTGAAGGAGTTAGGAAAGAAAATCTCAATGGTGCTAATTCTTCTGTGTTGAACTAACTTTTGGGATTGCACAACTTGTTAAGTTGTTATTGCTGGAGTATCAAATTAAATTTTGATAGTGTTGTACTGTACCATTATTATTATTTTTGTATCCAGGTTTTAAATTAAAAAGACTGTTTAGTTATTGTGTAAGTCAAGTCTCAGTGATTTGTAAAACTTGTTAAATTGTCACTTAAGTGGTTGTTGAACAATTGAACTGTTGAACTGCAATAATTCTAAATTTATTAAGTCATCCCAGATGGTGGTTTTTTGTTATTTTAATTTGATATTACTAAAAGAATTAGAGTGATGGCATCATGTTTTTGTAATTTATTAGTATTAGTTATTTCTAGTAGATTTTGTCAGTATAAAATTTCAAAATTTAGGGTGTGTTCGTTTGTATTAAAAATATTTTTAGGAAAATATTTTTCAGAAACTTTTTTGGTGTCAAACACAGGAAAATATTTTTCGGTGTAAAATATTTTTCAATTTCCCTTATAGCTAAAAATAACTTTGGAATTTTTGAGCGTAAGTTATTTTCCGAAGAATTCAAAAGTGACGTTAAATTTCAAATACTTACTTTTATAATTTCATTTGCTAAACTTATTTTCGTTTTCAATTCTTTTCCATTCATTTTTTCTCTTAATCATGGGTCACACACTAATATAACTATCATTATGTATATTTTATTACTACATTATACTATTATTTAATTTTGAACAAAATCAATATTAAGACTTATTAACCACAATTACTTGTAAGGTATTTATTACCATTGTTATAAGTTTTTTTAACTTGTATTCATAAAATTAAAGATGAAACTGTTAACAAATTTTATATCAAAATATTTTCATTTTGTCAACCGAACACCGAAAAATTGTATAGAAAATGGACTTTTTCGTGTCAAATATTTTCCGAGCAAGAAAATATTTTCAATCCAAACAAACACACCATTAGTCATTTATTTGTTGCAGGTAATTTCAAGTTATAGTAGATACTCTCTGTAAAACTACCAGTAGTTTTTAAAAAAAAAAAAATTTAACCCAAGTGACCCGAGAACCGGTTAATCTGCCCGACTAATAGTTGGGTTGGGTTTATTTAGCTTGTATATTAGTTAGATTGGGTTGGGCTTTTATTTTTTTTAACCCGAATTCCAACAACCCAACACATGAATACTCCTACCTTTAAGTCTCACGCTCAACTCATAAAATTAAGTAAGATTCGAACTAAAATTGAGCCGATCCAAATCTCATATATTTCAAACATATACATAACATTATATGAACAATATCACCTAATAGTACAAAAAAACAATAAATCATTATATAATGTAATTCAATACACAGTATATATATATATATTTCATGTTACATATTTTTACCAAAAAATAACACATATATAAATCAATTATTCGGGCCGAGCTTAATGTGACCTAAACTCAACTCGCAATTAAATCGAATATAATTTTTAGGCCTGAACCCAACTTAATTTACTTCACTTGAGGCTCAATTTATTATTTTTCGAGTTGAATGGACTGAACTTTTGTCAACTTTATCCAATTAACAGTCATATCATTAAGTTAAGTAATATGGTTAAATCTATATGGTTCCCGGAGCAAGTCCATTTTAGACGAGGCAAATATTATTACTATTACAACATTTGTTAATGTTACATAAAAAAATGTGATTATCCTCCTTATGAAGGAAAGCTAGTAGAATAAGGATAATTGGTTATTTGATTGTATTATTTTGCTACGATATTAACAAATGCGGGTGTGGCAAATAACATTTGCCTTTAGACATTTCGGAAGTCATGAACCGGTTATTGGTTATCCAACGGTTCATAATTCATTCCGTGATGTGCTTAAAGTGGCGGGAAATTCCGAGTTGCCCGCCTCTTTTTCCCGCCAAAATGTCTCACCTCTCCCTTATTTTCTCCTACCTCTCCCTCCCAAAGGAAAAAAAAAAAAAGAAAAGAAAAAACAGAGAGCCTCTCGTCCTCCAGAAATTTTACGACTTTACCATTTCGATCTATTGAGATGGAAAGCTACGGCGACGGCGGAGGTTACTTTGTCGACGAGAAAGCCGTCCGCGTCGAAAATATCTTCTTAGAATTCCTCAAAAGGTAAAACTTTATAAAAAATTTCTGATCTATTTCGGTTTAATTTCGGATCTGATCTGACTGTTGTTTTTTATTTTCATTTTTAAATAATATTATTATTTTGAATCAGCTTTAGAGATGAAGGAAACAGACGTGCTCGGGAGCCGTTCTACGAGGCGGAGATCGAAGCGATGAGGCCGAACGAGTCCAATACTATGTTTATTGACTTCTCCCACGTCATGCGCTTCAATGATGTTCTTCAAAAGGCCATTTCTGATGAATTCTTAAGGTCCAATACTGTATTTTTATTTTATTTTTATTTTGGGGGCAAGGTACAACTTTTATTGCGTAATGTACAACGTCATTGAAATGTCAAAATTCATTTTTTGTGTTAATTTCAATTATAATCTTTGATAATGAAGTACTTAGTGAATTGTTGTTTATTTTCATGCTTAATTGATAGCTTATCAACTGAGGATGTTAGCAATTTTTGGGGGCAAGATACACCTTTATTGCATAATTTACAAAATTAAAATCTCGAAATCTTAAATGCTCCAGCTTTAGTTTTTTTTTTTTTTTTAAATTCTAATTTTATTTAACTTAGTAGTCTGTGATTTTATTCTTTATTTTCATGCTTAATTGGTAGCTTATCAACTGTGGGAGTTACAATTTTTTTTTTGTTTGGGGTGGATAAGGTGCAACCGATAATGCTCAATGTACAATGTCTTCCAAACTTCTTACTTGTACATTACTTTAATGCTTAATGATATAGTTAATTTTTAGTTTTCCATTATCTAGGTTCGAGTAATTGATTATGCCTAAGTCAAAATGATTACAGCTATTAGTGAGGAAAATAAAATTTGTATCTTGGTTGATAAATTCTTAATTGTGTGCTTAAATATGGTACTAATTTCTTAGGAGCTTGACTTTACTCTAGAAAATCTTAATTTTTGTTTGCATTTCACTTAATTTTGAAAAGTATTTAACAGAGAATTGTAGAAAATGCTTTAGTTGTACCTTGCTCAGAAGTAGGAAATTGAGAATAAGAAGTCCTAATACGCCTGCTTCTTAGATATTTTATTTCTTTCTTTCATTTTGACAATATAGGTTTGAGCCGTACTTGAAGAATGCATGCAAGAGATTTGTGATGGAACTGATGTGAGCCAACATTTATAGCTGATGATAATCCTAACAAGGACATCAATGTGGCCTTCTATAATCTCCCCTTGATTAAAAGGTATTAAACTAGAGTTTTTATTTTTTTTTTCAAGTCTTAAAAGGTATTAAACTAGAGTATTTTTTTTCCCAAGTCTTAGTTACTGGAAATAAAGTGTTTAGTTTGATTTGATTACAGTTTTTCATTGATTTTAATTTGATTTTCTGAGAAACTTGAGATTGCAGATTAAGGGAATTGACAACATCAGAGGTAGGGAAACTGGTTTCAGTGACTGGAGTGGTGACAAGGACTAGTGAAGTCCGTCCAGAGCTCCTACAGGGCACTTTTAAGTGCTTGGAATGTGGAAATGTGGCCAAGAATGTCGAACAACAATTTAAATACACTGAGGTTTGTAACTTCACTCAAATGTTGAGATAAAAGCACACACAACAAATGGGTGAATGGTACTTTTGTACTTGGCATAAACAATAAAGAATGCAGTCTTATAATTAGCTTTCAACATTTAGAATTAGCTTAGCTTAATATCCACAACATAGTGGCAGTTGTAATGCAGTTTACTTCTGCATCCCCATACGGAATTCCATATATTAATTAGTACCTTGAATGCATAA
The DNA here is from genome assembly GCA_025175665.1 of Cinchona pubescens. NCBI lineage: Eukaryota > Viridiplantae > Streptophyta > Magnoliopsida > Gentianales > Rubiaceae > Cinchona > Cinchona pubescens. The sequence goes on along the minus strand of JANKKI010000202.1, from coordinate 1,801,212 downwards.
GATTCAATGTCCTTTGGATATCTATATATGTGTTCATTTTTGGGTAGTGGCAATGTAGTTGCATGATACGACATATGCATGGTTTTACTTGCCTGGCTGACCGTATATTTGGCTGCTGGAATGAGGCCCCTTGGACTCATGAAATAAGCTTATACCTCGCTTAAGTTCTTCGAATACTGATAAGAGTTGATGCATTTATACCTATCTCTGATTGCAGCCTATCATCTGTGTAAATGCAACATGCCAAAACAGAACAAAATGGGCATTGCTTAGACAAGAGAGCAAATTTGCAGATTGGCAGAGAGTTCGGATGCAGGAAACCTCCAAAGAGATACCTGCAGGATCCCTTCCAAGATCGCTTGATGTCATTTTGCGCCATGATACCGTGGAACAAGCCAGGGCTGGTGACACGTAAGTAGATCAACTTGCCAAATCTAAATATGAAACCGGGCGTCCATTTTTGTAAAACCATTAATATATTGTATGTTTTTTAATTGCAGGGTCATATTCACTGGCAAGGTAGTAGTCATACCAGGCATACTTGCACTAGCCTCTCCAGGAGAGAGAGCTGAGTGTCGTAGAGAAGCAACCCAGCGCAAGGGTGCCTCTGCTGGTCAGGAAGGAGTCAGGGGTCTTCGTGCTTTGGGTGTTAGAGATCTATCCTATCGCCTTGCCTTTATAGCCAATTCTGTACAGGTAAGTGGTCCCTCTTGCTTCTCAACTCAATCCAAGTTTAAACAGATTCGGATTTCCTCTTGAAGAGGCTCATCTTCTATTTTGGGTTTCTTCTTTGCATTTGTTTGATATACTTAACCTTTTGTTTAGATATGTGATGGAAGAAGGGACAGTGACATCCGAAATAGGAGGGATCCTGATGAAGATGCATAATCAGCAGTTTACGGTACATCTGTTGATAATCTAGTACTTGACATATGTTAATGCTATCTCAACTTGAATCTGGTTATAGGCATTTGGCTCTACAGCCCAATTCTTCATTGTAGAATTCTGTCTTCAAGACAAATCCGACTAATGTTGATAGATTTCTAAGGATTATAAATTGTTCTTGTAAATTCAAACATACTTCTATAAGTGCCTCAGTTCATGCTGTAATTGATGTAATCTGTAATGTACCTTCCCCATTAGTATACAAGCAAGACGAATAATTGTATGTCATGGGCAGGAAGGATCAAAGAGTTGCATTTTCCTGGCATGAAGGCTTACTGTAGTTTGATAATCACTAACAATTTATGTTCTCTATATGGATTTAGAGTCTGCTTTATTTAAAACTTTGTGCAGTAAGCTAGAGATGCATTTTTAGGTGCAATAAGCTGCTCTCAAAAAACTTTTCTTTTAATAAACCAATCGTGTTGTGCTTCATCTGGTTTCCTCCTGCCGACAGTCAGAAGAGCTAGATGAGATCCAAAGAATGAGGAATACTCCAGACTTCTTCAATAAGCTCATTATAGCATATGCACCAACTCTTTTTGGTCATCAAGATATCAAACGATCAATCTTCCTTATGCTTTTGGGTGGTGTACACAAGTTTACCCATGAAGGAATCAACCTTAGGGGAGACATCAATGTTTGTATTGTTGGTGATCCCAGCTGTGCAAAATCTCAGTTTCTCAAGTAAATGGTTTTCCATTTTTTAACAATTAGATATTTTCATAAAGCTTCTAGTCATGCTACTGTCCAAAAATATGCTAAATCCACCTTCCATCCGCTCTGCAGGTACACTACAAGTCTAGTTCCAAGATCTGTCTATACATCTGGGAAATCCTCGTCGGCTGCTGGATTGACTGCAACTGTGGCCAAAGAACCCGAGACTGGGGAATTTTGTATCGAGGTAATATACTGTTTATCTTTGTACACAGAAACCGTCTCACAGAATGTCTAAACAAAGTTGAATTGATTTTACCATTCCTGCTACTGGATGCGAGCATAAGAAGATATCACTTGCACACACACGCACAGAGACTCGCACTCATACACACGCCTTCCTGTTTTTCCTTCTCTCAGGGATTGTTCTTGACAAGACTTCTGGCTCCAATCAGAAATACAAGTCAATTGATATTGAAGTCTCCTACTTTAATACGAATTTTTTTTTTGGATGTTTCATCTGCTTATATAATGTGAAGTTTGTATCAGTTATAAACCCCATTTATGATAGAAATGGAGAAGGGTTGAGCGACAACGTGTTAGTATCTTTTCTGAACTTCTGGAGTTTTCTTAGATATGTTGTAGTGGCATTACAAAGTGTGGTTTAGACTGAAGAAACATTCACAGTTTTAATAGGATTAGTGAAAGTGAAATGCAACTTTTGCAACCTTGTTTGGGCATAATTTAGACTGAAGAGAGATTGCCATTCACTTTGCTTTTGTAGGTTTAGTAAAAGTCTGAACTTATTTCACTCTTTCAACCTGTTATTTTATCTACTTATATGCATTAGATGTCCATTAAATAAGAAGAATGATGACGGATTAATTTACTTTTGGGAAATCAGAATTCCATGTGATGGTTTCCAAGTTTTTTAGTGAAATCATTTTCTGTTATTTCAGGCTGGTGCATTGATGCTTGCTGATAATGGCATCTGTTGCATTGATGAATTCGACAAGATGGATATCAGAGATCAGGTGATTATGGTTTCACACCATTCCATTTCTTTTTTGTTCTTCCGACCTTGTATTTCATATGGTTATTACCCTATAATATCTGATAAACATGCATATTTCAAGGTTGCCATCCATGAAGCAATGGAACAACAGACAATTAGCATAACAAAGGCTGGAATATCAAGCAACATTGAATGCTCGAACATCGATATTAGCTGCAGCCAACCCCACTGGTGGGCGCTATGACAAGTCTAAACCACTAAAGGTAGGGATCTGTTATAGATGAGTACTGAAGCCCATATGATTATATACTTGCCCGAGTGTATTGCAACATATTCATGCATATGTAAACATTGACAGTTTTGCTGTTTTCTTGCAGTATAATGTGGCCCTTCCTCCTGCTATTCTTTCAAGATTTGATTTGGTGTATGTTATGATTGATGATCCAGATGATCAAACAGATTATCACATTGCTCATCATATTGTCAGAGTTCATCAAAAGCGGGAAGATGCTCTGGCTCCTGCATTCACAACTGCCCAACTGAAACGCTACATTGCCTATGCAAAGACTCTGAAACCAAAGGTTTTAGATTGAACTTTTAACTGGATTTATGATTATTTACCTTTTGCCTAATGGAGTTCAATATCATGCAGCTAAGTGCTGAAGCTAGACAGCTTTTGGTGGAATCTTATGTTTCTCTGCGTAGAGGTGATACTGCTCCTGGAAGTAGAGTAGCTTACCGGATGACAGTAAGGCAGCTTGAGGCACTAATAAGGCTTTCTGAGGCAATTGCCCGGAGTCATTTGGATACTCAGGTCCAACCACGCTATGTCCGTATTGCCGCGAGACTGCTAAAAACATCAGTAATCAGGCAAGTGACTGACGAGTTTATCTGTTAAGTTTATCCAACAGAATTCACAATCACACAATCAGGTTGTAGTGACCCTGGGAAATAACCTTGGCATGCAGTGTGGAATCAAGTGAAATTGACCTGTCTGAGTTCCAAGAAGAAAATCAGGATGACGGTGATGGTGGTGATCATGTAGATGGCGGTTCTGGTGAAGGGGAAACCCATGCCAATGGTGCCTCAACTGAGCCAGTTCCTGATAATGCTGGTCAGTCAACTTTTTCTTTTATGTAAATTTCTCTACTTAAGTTTGTTTGCTCCTTGTGGTTAAGCTATAGATTTCATTGGACAATGGCTGTGGCTGTGCAGAAAGTGGAGCAGGAACTGCAAACAAGCAAGTAAAGAAACTTGTCATGAGTGACGAGTATTTTCAAAAGGTTACTCGTGCATCTTGTCATGCGCCTCAGGCAACATGAAGAGACTGTATTGCAAGAAGGTAATCCATGTTCCATCTCATCAAGAGTAGGATTTTTCTTGGTGACTTCTAGAAACAACCTTGAAATTGAGATTAAAATTTTCAGCCAAGGTTATCTTGTGCTCACTTCTGTAAACAAATGAAACGAAGTTCCTAGACAGTGAACAAGTAAATGGAATCCAATTCCATTTTCTTTATAGTGTCTTCATAAGAATGTTTTCTGGAAAAGCTGAAGTCTTGGTTTTGTTTCTAGGTACCGGTCTGGCTGGGATGAGGCAGAGGGATATTATACAGTGGTATGTGGGACAACAGAATGAGAAAAATGCTTACAGTTCTATGGAAGAGGCAGCTGCTGAAGTTACAAAACTCAAAGCAATTATAGAGGTACAAGTTCAAACATTGGATTTTAATCTGCATTTAGACTTCTTTCTATTCCTAACTTCACCGTATAGCCGGAACATGACTATATCAATTGTGTACCAACTCTGTGATGCAGAGTTTAATTAGAAGGGAAGGCCATTTGATAGTTGTGGATGACGGTGCACAAGCAGCAGAAGATGGTGAAAGGCAGGCAACATCAGTATCTAGAAATGACAGAATTTTGGCAGTGGCACCTAATTATGTCATTGATTGATTATATAAGAATGCTTTAGTTTGGTAGCAATTTCGGAATTATGGCTCATGAGCGTAAAGTTGGCCTCTTAAACTCCAAAGACTACCGAGCTGTGCCAAAATAGTATTCTGTTGTTTGGGTAGTTTCAAATTCTCTCTTATCAGAAAGGAACGGACTATTAATTTTATAAGCTCATTGAGGTGCTTGGAAGCCATTATCAGTGTGTAAATGGGAGATGATGTGATTTAGTCGGAAGTTGGTTGTTCGTGTTATATTGTTGTTGTACCCGAGGATCGTTTGTAGGCTGGTTTGGTTCTAACTTCCACATAAAATGACCGAGTCTGCTAGAAGCAGTAATGGTACTACTTTATGGACTATGATTCTGGAGAAATTACCTTTATACTACATTAGTATGCTTTTAGTTTTTCTACTTCTCTGGTAAATTATTATATTTTCTGGTTGATTCTACCTTTGAATGCTTGGAACCCTTGATTTGATGAAGGAAAATATAAAGGAAATAAAACACGAAAGATAACTTAATTTTCTTCCGTAAGATAAAAGCTGAAGTTCTTTTATTATAGTTCAAATTAAGGCCATGTTTAGAGCATGAAATTTACATATAAGAAGAAATTAAAGTTTCAATAACATCAGCCTCTTGTGTTTGGAATTGTTTAACAGTGTAGGAAAACAAGAAGTAACGTGAATTGTGAATGAGGCGCGGTAAAGTTAGTAATATGGTATTGGGTTCGAATTACTATACTCTATACACATATTTTGTTGTCTTCTAAACAAAATTGTTAGTAAACCAACAAACAAAAAGCTGAATTTAGACGCAAGAACTTTTTAGTTATCTCTCAACTTTTTCCTAAAATTACATATGTTGTCAGAATAATGAAATTCGAGAAAAAACACAGCTTAACGATGTTTAGGTGAGGAAAAACCACAGTGTTTCCGAGTTTCGTTTTTTATTCTCTTGCAGCAAATCAAAATGTAAAGACACAAATCTTGTTTAACGATGATTAGGTCAGAAATTGGGAAAAAAAAAAAAAAAAATTCCCGCCAGCTTGAAAATAGGTTGAATTGAGTTAGGATTTAAGGTGAGAGATTAAATGTCACTTCATTTTCAAGAAGAAGACGAAAGGGCCATTATCCACTAATTAGTTGTCCTTTTCAAGCAGAATTTCAATTCCCCACTCAAACGCTAAACTCCGTCATCTTTTTCATTTTTTTTCTTTGTTGGAATCAATTTTGGTGAAGAAAGATTGATCTACTATTTGTCTTATACACATTACATATACTGTATTAAACGCAGATAGTCCAAAGTCCAAAGTCCAAACCAGCCTTCCACATCACTATTTGCCAAGTTAGTGACAAATGTTACACGGTTTTTTTTGGGATAATTTCATGAACCTCCCTTAAAGTTTATATTAATATCACTTAGTTTCGTCGAACTTTTAGAAACAACACTTACCTCCTCCAATTCTATTTTTGTTGTAACAATGTCAGCCCAAAGGTATAAACAATTAATTTAAGGATAGAGAAACTATAATTATTCCTGTTTTACCCCTAACAACAAAATTTTAACTTGTTAAAATATTTGGAGGAAAGAAAAGAAAATTTGGGGGCATAAATATAATTGTTAGCAAGATAATATTGAGTTGTAACTTTTTATGTCTTTCAACAATTAATATCAAGTATAAAAATTTAATTTTTTTTTAACAATTTATGAGGTCATTCATAATTTTCAACAAAATACTAATAATATATATTTTAATTATAATATTATATGGTATATTTCTACATATTCTAAATTTTTTATTGAAACTGACGTGTACAAGCACATTAATGCACACACATATGTAAATAAGTTGATAAAAAATTATCAATTAAAAATTAATTTCAAATTTTGGAGTTCACGAGTTTGTGATTTTCCAAACAAAATATCAATCACATTTTTTTATCATAATATATGGTATATACTTACATGTTTTAAATTTTTATTCAAATAGACATAAAAAAAAACATTATATGTGCATACATTTTCATGAACAAAGTTACCAAAAAAATTCAAATAAGACATTTTATATTTTTTTTTATAAAAATTTTTGATTTGAAACAATATGGCTCAAATCACATTTGTTTATTATATATATATATATATATATATATATATATATATATTATATGGTGTGTTTCCATGTATTTAAATTTTTATCCAAACCAATAAATACAAACACATTAATGTTGCAAATATTTTTCTTAATTAGTTGAATGAAAAATTTATTGAGAAAATATATTTTAATTTATTTTGGTTTATGAGTTTGAGATTTTCAATAGAAATACTAATCATACTATTTTAAATAAATAGCCACATATACAATAATGCACACTTATTTTTTTTTATAAATAATAAGTCTATCAAAAAATTGTTAGAAAAATAAAAGGGTGCAAAGTGAAATTGTGAAAAAACTTCAAGGGAGGTTAATGGTATTACCCTTTTAGTTCTGTGACTAAAGTGGTAAGGGCATAAATGCCATTTCATGCAATGTGGTACTAACTTTGGGTCCTACTAACAAGAGAAGAGATGTATGTGATATTTTTGAAAGTTCAGAAATTTAAGTGATATTAGCATAAATTTCAGAGGAGGTTTATGAAATTATTATTTTACTTTTTTGGGGATAAAAAATTATACACATTAGATGTGTATAAGAGACAATTTTTGCTCTTAATTTATCTAGTACTTTGCATTTTATTTCTTTAAGGGGATAAGAATTAGTGGTCCTATTCCAGTTATACACTTTAGATGTAGACCGCCCCACTTTCTCCTTTCTTCAATGATCTAATAACAAAATTGTCTTAGCGCATTAGCGGTAAGCACCAAGAAAATTTGGATATAGACATTTCTATCGAGAAATTGGTCATAAATAAAAGTCCACGCTACTATTATATTTTCCGTCTCTTATTACACATCTATAATGTGTATAAAGCACAGTAATTAATCACTTAAAGTCAATTATCTACGTGCACAACTTGAGAGTTTATGGTCAAAATTAATTAAGGGGTTAATAACACTTTGCCCCCTAAATTATGGGAATAATTAACACAATTTAAACTAATAAAATTACAATTTATTTTCTATTTAATTAATCCATTACTATTTTCTAACCCTATCAAATAAAGTTAGTAAATGACTGAAATGCCCTTATCACTATTTTTTGAAATTTCAAGTATTTATTTTTTATAGTAGTTTGATAATTATTGAAAATTATGAAAAATAAACTATAAATAAATGAATGTGAAAATTATGAAAAAAATTTGACTCAAATTATATTCGATATTGTAATTTTGCATATGTTTAACCCAAAATATATATATATATATATATATATATATATATATATATATATATATATAATACCATTAAGCACAACGAAAAATTATACAACTTTACGAAAAATCATTGCCACACAAAACCCTTAAATAAAAACTTTCAACAAAAAATTCAAATTCAGCTTTTTGTGACTTGGTTTACTAACAATTTTATCTTGTCTCTTATACATATATATTATGTGTATAAAAAGAACTCCATATAATTACGAAAACTTAACAAAAAAATATATTAATGGAGATTAGATTAGATTTTTAACTATGTGATATTATACACATATAACTGTCAAGACCTTATTACATGAAGTTGAAAACACTTTAATCTTTTCAATAGTTATAAGGACATTTCGGTCATTTAACTAACTTTTCTTGACAGTGTTAGTAAATAGTAACAGATGAATAGTTAAATAGGGGGTAAAGTATAGTTTTATTAGTTTAGAGGGGCAAAGTGTATATACACCATACTTTAGGGGGCAAAGTGTTATTAACCCAGTAATTAAGGGATGTAATTGAAATTTTCATTTTTTATAAAATAAATTTTTGAATTATTTTCAAAATTTTCTGTGTTCGCCCATGCTGCCAGCAGTATGTAATGTCGAAACGTGCAACGAAATAAGCTGTCTAGAGAACAATAAATTCTAGTCCTCTTAATTGGTTAGAGAGAACTTAATATATCTTTCTTGGGGCCAAAGCTTAAATGAGACAAGCTATATATACATGTAATGGTTGGTAGTGAAAAGAAGAAAAAATTTAGGATTCTCACAAAGTTCAGAATTGATTAAATGGGTCTTGATTGTATGTGTGTGTTTTTTTTTTTTTTTTTTTGGTGAGAAAAAATTTTAAGGAAAAAAAAATCATTTGTTGGAAAATATATATGTAAGAGGGATTGTTAAGATAAGATCTACCCACTAATAGAAAATCATCACGTGACTCGATTTGCACAGATTTAAAACATCCAATCGTAATCACTTAACAGGTTTGGGCTTCCTAGCCAAGACCAGTACCTCCAAAGTCCACTAAGCCCATTAGAGTGACTATAAATAAGGTATAAATAGATCCTCTCATAATTAAACATAAGAAAATAAACAATCACAATTTTATTTTATGATTATTATTATTATTATTATTATTTTTATTTTTAAAGTTTGCTTGCTTACGGCTCCTTGATTTTGAGCCCTATTTACTTTAAGTATCGGAGTGATTTCGGAGTAAGTATCTATCATTAAGATATACACTGTCCTTATACAAGGGCGGATCCAGGAGCTAAATTTTAGGGGGATAAAAATTATATATACATATATTCGAAGAGATAGTTTTATGATTTTTGTAAAATTTTATGAGGTAAAGTCTAAATTTTTTTAAAGGGAGTTATTAAATTTTTTAAAAAACATCAAGAAAAATAATATATTTTCGAAACTTTTAGTGAATAAAACTATATAAATACATACATAAGGAATACTTTTTATATTCTTTATAATACATTTTTTAGATGGAAAATTTAATTTTTATAATAGTATAATAATAATTTAAAAAAATTTTAAAAAACAAAAATATAATTTTAAAAATTTTGGAGGGCGGCCGCCCCTCCCACCCCGTATGATCCGCCCTTGACCCTATAACTGTTCACTGTGAGCCGAGATAGGGCAAAATTTGTATAAACAGGTATATTGTATATTCAAGGTATGAAAGATGATTAAAAAATGTATTTACAAAAATTTTTAAAATAAATTATGAAAGTAATGCGAGCTATCAAAATGAGATTTTTCACTTTATATAGGAGTTAGGGATATAACTCGTGATTTTAAGCTACATTAGGAAAGAACTTCAAGTTCACAGTGTCTTTCAGATGCACAAATGCAACACCGCCACAAACTGTTAAGAATTTATAATTAGAGCATGGCCTCCATAAATGTTAGAAGACCACAAAAGAATGGTTGTCTGTTAGAAAAACCAAGATATGAGGTAAAAACAAATGTCTAAATATTCTAATCCAATATAATGAGAAAGCCAGCCTAAGATAACCTACTTGATTTTAAAAATTTTGCCCCCAAAAAATCTGTGATATTTTATATATATAGCTTATAGCAATTTTGTTGAATTTGATATATTTGAGATTAAAAAAATGATCAAAAAATGTGTTTTTTTAATTTTTTTTAAAAATTATTGGAAAAAGATACGATCCAAACAGAAAAATTAAGGAGTACAACTAAAACTTTCTTGAGGGGCTAACTCTTAAAGTGTCGAACCTTGATTTTGGATTACACTAATTAGTATAGCTTCTATTGTTTTATTGTAATGCAAAATCACGTTTCGAGCCTTTTAAGGATAAGTCTCTTATTCACCATTTGACATGATCATAATTATATTTAGTTTCTAGAGTTGTCTACCACAAACTTGATTAACTAATCATTAGTCTGTTGATACTATAAATTCCTCAATTCTATCTTCTATTTTGATAATTATATTTTAGATTAGTTTTTATACATTTTCTTGTTACTGTTTATACTAGTCAATTCTTTTGATGATAACGGCTTATATCATTCAAACAGTCAAAAACATTGTTGCCAATATAAAATAATAAGAAATGTCATTTTAAGGTAAACACGACTCATCAAATGACGAATCTCAATTATGATGAAGAGTAAGGTTTGGTTATTTTCTTTATAATATGTAATAGGTATAATAATTGTTGAAATGATTAAAAAAATAGTAGGATTTCTTTTTTTTAATCATTCAATAACTTATAATATTCATTCCGTAATGTAGAGTGAGTAGTAAAAGTTCTCTTATTTTTTAATTATCCAACGATTTGTAATATTTATTCCGTAATATATAGTGATTAACAAATAATTTTTTTGACGATGAATCCAGTGAAATAGATTGACCTTTCAAATAAGCAAACAACACTAGTTTGATAATGATTCAAAAACCAAGTGTATATATAGTTTAATCTTCATATTGAACACAAGAAGCAACCCCATATTTCAAGAAATAAATTTGAGCCAGAGTTCCAACTCCCACGTTCAAACAAGGAAAATATTTAGGTAGAGTCGATTTTTTATTTTACTTATAGATTCTGTGATCAGTCAATTAAAACTTAAAAAATATTACTTATATCAGCTAATATCATAAATTTTCTAAAATTTAATCCATACTACAGAATATATAAGTAGAGCCAAAAATTAGATCTAGACGAACCTTTGCCCCTTCAAACAATACTAGTACACTTTGAAATATCAGTATACCAAAAAAATCTTTCCAACCATATCAACCTATGGTTTTGGTCAAGAAAAAAAAAAAAAAAAACCATATCAATCCATGGTAAAGGTCATTCAACTATGACAAGCAATTAATAGATTGGCAGAGCAATTGTACTAATTTTATGTCCCAATGCATCAAACTCGTTGTACTATTTTGCACATGTTCTTTCCATTCTTGCACACATGAAAAAATTCTTTTAAATGGTGGCCTCAACATAGAAAGATGCAAATCTTTTTTTCCTCCATCAATTAAGCAAATAATCCAAGGTGTTGTCAACCACTAATCTGACAGAAAATCAAATATTCCATGGTTCTTTTAATTTAGGTACCATTCCACTAGTATACTTTCTCAACCCTCAACCCCACAAAATTAACAAATCCATGTTCCTTGTCTGCAACTCTTGTGTTTTGTCCGAACAATACTCAAATTATTATCAACCCATGTGCCTACAATGATTAGCAAGGTTCATCTTTTCAAATTAAATGAAGATTGGACTCTATTAATAGCTCTGACTAAACTGTTATTATTTAAAATATTATTCTGAACATTATTTGAAATAATATTATTTTTATTTTTTAAAATATAATATATATAAGATAAAAATAATAATTAAAAATATATTTCAATAATGATGTAACTATTATTTCAAAAATAATAGAAAAAATATCCATTCAAATTGCATTTCATTAATGCTTAGTTTCTTCATGATGTTGTATCTTGTTATTTACACCGTTAATTAGGATATAAAATGAATATTTTTAGAAAGAACTTTATATGTTGCATTGATCAATACGGATAAATAAAATTTGAATATACATATATACACCATCAAAAATTACTTTATGTGTTTTTGGCTTTGTTCTATTCTTGTTTGCATTGTAACGTGATGTGTGAGAGAGTAGATTAAGGTTTTTATTTCTACTTATCAACAATATATAACCTACCTATAAGAATTTGTATAACAATCAAAACAAAGAGTACATACATAGAAAAATGTACAAAAACTTGTGACAAAAACTATACAACATACATGGATTGATTAATTCAAAATTGAAAGGTCTACAACATCAAAAAATCAATTAGTACTAATTACTTTGCTTGTACTCTTCCACTATATTATGATGAAGTTGCATAAGATTCTCGTGTTTTTTTTTTGGGTTGATTAGACATACTTATTTAATTTATAAAAGGGATAAAGAAAAACATTTAAATTTTACAAGAGGACCTATTCCACATTATAATTGAATGGTAAATCTTGCAAATTGCCTTAATATTTTATATACAGTTTAATTAACGGAGTCCGTGACGGCGTGATAGGAGAACCAGCGAAGCCACGTGAGAAGTTAGATTGTGGCTCAAGTGAAAAAGAAACGTTTGTCACAGATCACCATCAGGCTGTGATCATACCCACTTACGATGTGCCATAAGAATGACAGATCATTACTGATGACATCTGGCCCTGGTCATTTTCACTTTGTACCCCCAAACCTCTCTCCTTATTTAACGACTCAATCCCACCAATAATTGTTGCCTATTCGAATTATATTTTCATTAACACCTTGCCACATGAACTAGGAGAGTAATTACATTTTGTCTATTCATGTTATAAAAATATATATTTTTTTTCATTAATATTAAGGTTGTCTAGTTGAAACCTGTCTCTTATACACATCTATATGTGTATAAGAGACTCCCTAACGTTATTTATTTCTCACTTTGTCCCTTTGACTAATAGTCAAAGGTAATTCTTCTATTAGTTTTTTTGAAAAAATAAATTTACCCCTAAAGGTCAATTGTGGTAAGTTTAAACTTCAAGTAAAGTTTCACTTTACCCCATCATGTAAGTATTGTAGTATTATAATACATTGGAATAAAAATAAAATTCAATAATGTTGTCACTATTGTTAAAAATATAAATATTTTCCAAATTAATTAATATTCTAATTCTCGAATTATGATTTCTTCAATATGCAAAATTTAAAAATACAATGAAATAATTAATTTTAAAATTTTTGATGAATTATTAAAGGTATTTCATCTAATTATTTTAATTTGAGTTTTTGTTTATATGATAAAGTTACTTCCTATAATTTTGGTATTAGTTAAATTATATTAACAAAGAAAAAAACGTAAGAAGAAAACTATTTTAAATAAACATAAAGAAGAGCAAAAAAAAAAAAAAAAAAAAAAAAACGGATACAACTTTAGTAGATTATTATGAGTATTGTATATTTAAAAATTTATTTTTATCTGAAAATAAAATATAATGTTAAAAGACCAAAAAATACCGATAGTGTTACACATTTTTTGTATTTAATTTTTTTCTCATTTGTTTTTAAAGAACCACTGGTATTGGTGGGCAATATTATATATATTTTAGTTATTTTAACAATATTTTTATATTGATTAATGACTAAAATAGATTAATTGATACAAAACTTGAATTAGGGACTAAAATGATAAATATAATAAACTTTACGGGTTAATTTTATATATTTTTTATAGTGTCTAGTGGTAAAAAATATTTTTTTGACTTTTAATAGTCAAATTGCTAATGTGTACTAACAGAAAGGGACATTATCAAAAATAACATTATGGGGGTTTAGTGCGAAATAACCAAAATCTTAAGGGGGTTTATTGTATTTTAACCTTAACACTATTCATTTATTACCAAATATTAAAAATCGTTAAATACAAGAAACCCCCTTAAAGTTTGGGCCGTGTTGTAAATAACGTTAGAACGTTAGTTTTTGTCTCTTATACACATCTAGATTTGACTATTAAAAAGCCAAAAAAGATATTTAGAAGTACCCTAGACACTACAAGAATATATAAAATAACCCCTTAAAGTTTATTATATTTGTCATTTTAGTCCTTAATTCAAGTTTTGTATCAATTAACCTACTTTAGTCATTAATCAATATAAAAATATTGTTAAAATAACTAAAAATATAATGATGTCTACCAATACCAGTGATTCTTTTAAAATACTTGTGAAAAAATTTAAATATAAAAATTTCCTAGCACTCTCGGTATTTTTTTTCTTTTTATTATATTCTATTTTCATGTAAAAATAAATTTTTAAATATACAAGACTTATAACCATATATTAAAGTTATAATAGTCTATTTTTGCTTTTTTTTTTTATGTTTATTTAAAATGATTTTCTTCTTACTTTTTTCCTTTGTTAATATAATTTAACTTATACCTAAATTATACGAAATAACTTTATCATATAATAAAAACTTAAATTAAAATAATTAGATGAAATACCTTTAATAATTCATCAACAATTTTTAAATTAATTATTTCATCGTGTTTTTAAATTATAAATATTAAAGAAAATATAATTCGAGAATTAGAATATTAGTAATTAATTTGGAGCATAAATTTATATTTTTAACAATATTGATAACATTATTGAATTTTATTTTTATCTCAATGTATTAAATGTTACAAAACTTACCTGAGGGGTAAAGTGAAATTTCGTTTAAACCTTAAGGGGGTTTACTGCAATTGATCTTTAGGGGTAAATTTGTCTTTTTGAAAAAACTAACGGAGGAGTTACATTTGACCGTTAGTCAAAGGGGCAAAGTGAGAAAAAAATAACGTTAGGGGGTTTTGTGCAAAACAACCCAAACTTTAAGGGGGTTTAATGTATTTAACCCTATTAAAAATTAATTAAGATAATCTAATTAAATAACTAAAATACCCTTGATACTATATTTTGATTCATTATATATTTAAATTTTGATAGTGATGTGATAATTATTCAAAATAAGCAAAAATAAACTATATAATATTTCAATATAATTTATATCAATATATTTCTTGTTCAAATTTTTAAAATTTTTGGATTTCATTTTATATTATTTCGAATTTGAATGCTTAACTATAGTATATGATAGAATAATTTTCCAATGAGCTTTATTTTCTGTTGAAATTTTTTTAAAGATATTGTATGAAAATATATTTTTTTAATAAAATTTTGTATTTTTTTGACGTCTATTAGTATTTTACACTTTTAATAATTGGCTTAATATATACAAATTGTGATGTCGGATATAATGTGTATTATACTTATCTAAATGTGTATAAGATATCAGGGTTAATGGTATTTGCCTTCCGAAATTTGGTGGTACTTATATTGGTTATGTAAAATTAATTAAATAAATAAATAATCAAAATATAATACTAAGGGTGTTTTAATCATTTAACTAGATTTTCTTAATATTTTAAAAATTTTAAAGAATAAATCATGTGAATGAGAGTAAAGTATATATTTTTGTAGTTTAGGGGGTAAAGTGTAATTACCCACCAAATTTCGGAAGGCAAAGTATTGTTAACCCTTTCATTAATTCAAAGACAGCCTAACTTGTGGTGTAAGTAGGATACTATAATTCCATTAAATGATGGCCATGCCCTTGCTTGACTTCTCATGTCTTGGGTGTTTAATCAAACAACTTAACCAATTTTGTGCCACATTTTCCACTTAACCGATTTCAAATGTCTAAATCGAAATTTGAAAAACTCCAAAATATTACTTCATTTGTCATAATTTTTGGTAAAATTTTTTTGGGTTAATATAGTTAGATGTGTATAAGAGACAGTCTTATTTAGATTTCTATAAGAGACCTTTTTAAATTTTAAATTTTCATATACTAATGTTTGATATAAATTTTATTTTTTTTGAAAATTTTCATCAAAAATCAAATAAGTTCCAAACACATCCAAGTTTGTTACTTTGTATACAAAATAGATATGTTTTATGGAAACATTAGACTGTGTATAAGAAACAAGATGTTTAAAGGACCAGTATTGAAGAAAAACATATAGAGACAGATAAAAGACTGGTATTGGTCGAAATTGGAAAATCTTGTATACAATTTAGAATACAATAAGAGACTAGCTAACTAGGATAAATTTTCAACCATTGTGGTCCAAGTTTAATTTAACACAACTTGATCTTTGTATAAAACCGACAATAGGGGTAGGAAAGGTTATTGTAAACTAGGACTTTGGCTGGTTTGTATTTAATCTGTGGGTGTTGAATTGAAGTAAATACAATCCAACTCAGAGGCCAGTGTTTAATTAGGGTTAATAACACTTTGTCCCCTAAACTAGAGGGTAATTTACATGTTGCCCCTAAACTATAGAAATATATACTTTACCCCGTTGACATTATTTATCTATTACCATTATTAAAATAATTAAGATAATCTTGTTAAATGACTAAAATATCCTTGATACTATATTTTAATTTTTTTATGTATTTAAATTTTTGATAGTGATGTGATAATTATTTAAAAATAAGTAAAAATAAACTATATAATATTTCAATATAATCTATATCAATATATTTCTTGGTCAAATTTTTAAAATTTTTGAATTTCATTTTATATTATTTCGAATTTGAATGTTAACAATAGATGATAGAATAATTCTCAAATCGGCTTATTTTTTATTAAAAATTTTTCTTTAAAGGTATTGTATGAAAATACACATTTTTTTTTTATAAAACTTTGTAATTTTTTTGACGTCTCTTAGTATTTTACACTTTTAACATTTCACTTAACATGTGCAAATTGCGCTACCGGATATAAGATAATTCAACATATTTTTTCACATTTTCACTCTCTAAAGTCAACGTTAGTAAGATGTAGTATAAGACGACAGGTATACCTGAACTATTATAACTAATCGATTAAATATATAAAAAATTAAAATATTATACTAATGACTGAAATTTCAGTCATTGAACTAGTTTCTTAATATTTCTAAATTTTTTAAAGGATAAATAATGTGTCACTTAGTTAAGGGGAAAAGTTTTATTACCCATTTAATATTAATATATTATTTAATATATTTTGACAAAATACAAAATAAAATAAAATCAAAATATAGTATGAGTGTATTTCAATCATTTAATTATATTATTATAATATAATTTTATAATTATTAATAGATAAATAGTATCCATCGGGATAAAGTGTATATTATTTTATTTTAAGAGCTAAAGTGTAATTACACACACTTAGTTCAATGGACAAAATGTTATTAACCCAAAAATAGAATAAAATAAAGATATAGGTTGCTGACACGCATAAGGTTTCCAATGCCTTATATTTGCCTTGATATGTGAAGCACAGTTAAACAAAGTGTAGGCTATTCAGGAGGTCGACTTCTATAGCCTTGATTAAGAGAGAGAAAGAGTCTTTTTGAGTCTCTGAAACATCACCAAAAAGCTAAGCAGTGTTAACAAGGAGAGACAGAAAGATTCATTCATGTAAGTGAATAAGACACACACATTTTTTTTTTTGTGGGTTTTTGAATATGAATTTCAAGAATATATGACCTGAGATTTTTTTTGGAGGTTTATGGGATTATTGCATATTAATTCTTGTTTGCCTTATTTTGTACCTTATTTGTTTTATGCAAGATTCTTTTGATTTTTTTTTTGCCCTTATATTCACTTTCATGCATAGTTATATTTAAATTTGTATAATAGACAGATACATGTTTAATTATTTGTGGGATATTTTTTATTTAATGTAGATTTTAAAAAATTCATTTTATAGATTTTATAAATAAAGCTAAAATTCTTCCAATAAATTATATTGAAGGTTTTGAGAAGAACCCTGGAAAAAAGGCTGCTATTGCTGAGGTTGTCAAAGCTTTTGAGGAATCAAAGGTACTTTTCAGTTGTTTCATACTTTCAGCGGTGGTTGTACCTTCTTTTTTTAATTTTTTTGGTGTCTTTAACAAACTTTCATTGCATTAATTACCAACAAAAATAAAATAAAATAAATAAACCTTCTACTTTTAAAATTTTTTACAGGAGCAATACAGTACTGAATTTGAACAGAAGAAGACTGACCTCCAATCTAAAGTTGTTGAAATTTATGAAACTGCACTAGCGGAAGTCAAGGTAAGCTATATTTCTGCTTTAAATTACACCCAAGTATACAATTAGTAAAACTTGTATGCTTGTAGACTCAGTTTACTTAAATATTTTTCCCGAATACTAACAATTATTCCCTGTTTTTTTGGTTGTTTTTGGAAAAACCCAAAAAATAAAATGAAAAAACTGAAAACAGGGTTTGGTTAAGGAACCTAAAAATGCTGGCTTGAAGAAGCACTCAGCAGCAGTTCAGAAATTCCTGGATGAGCTTGCCAAGATTGGTATGCATATGTATTTTCTTTCAAGTTAGCTAATCTTTCGTGTGTACGTGTAAAAATAACATTTAAAATTCAAATAACAATTATCTGACATGTATCTATCTCATAAAAACTTTTTACAATGTTTTTGGTGGTATTAAAGATTTCCCCGGAGCAAAAATAGTATACAAGCAAATACGAAGTTTTATAAACAATATGTATCAGGACCAGTTACCTTTTTGTTCGAGAAAGTGTCTACATACATCCCAAAAGATGTAAAGAAAGAAGAGGAGGCTCCGGTACCGCGGAAACAACCTCCACGACTGAGGAGGTTAAAGAGAAGGAAATAGAAGTTGAAGCAGAGAAAAAAGAAGAATTGGTGGTTGAGACAGCTGCAGAGAAAGTTGAAGTACCACCAGCCGAGGCTACTCCGGCCGCCGAGGCCACCGAAGCAGCCAAGGTGGAAGAAGCACCAGCAGCTGAGCCACCAAAGGCTTGATGAATTGAAAAAGAGAGCTTGGGTTAATTAATTAAGTTGGACTTTTGTGTAAAATTTATAATTTATTTACTGCCATTTATATAATTATATGAAGTGTAAGAAAAAAGAAGACAAAAAACACAGTATGATTTGTTATTCTTTATTTCCTCTTCCTAATTCCTCTTCCTTGTTCAAAACATCTGTTGTATTATTCGTTAGGGTGAAATTGTTAATTCTTGTTATTTTTTTAATGTTTACAGCTTTATACCAAAAAATGTGTCATTTTTTATTTTTTTAAAGACACTCTACCATATTATTTGTATTTCATCTGTTGTGTGTCACATTCCTACGTCTTCCCCACCTTGACAGTTCTAGATTCTCGCACACCACAATTCTGAAGCAAAATAATGGACAGACATAAAACACAAACACATGGGGGGAGCAGATTGAATAGTAGCGGTCATCCCCAGGAGGAAAGATTAGAATTGCATGGTCAGTTCTGAGTTTTGCTATTGTGTATTGCTCGTACTTGAGGGCGACTCGTAACGTTTAGTTTAAGGAAAATATTTACACGAATTAATTTTATTTTACACCTTTCGACTTATACTTAATTTTTATGTTGCACTTCAAATTTCAATTTCGGATATTTTATATCTCCAATTCTCAAATTTATCCCACTTTAATCCCTTGTCTAATACCATCAAAAAAGTTAAAGAAATTTTTATTTTTAAATGTATTAGACCATTCTAATTATTTTATTCTATTTGTGTAATAGGACTAATTCTGTCTTTTATACCTGATTTATAAAAATCTGGTTGAAGTGGACGGATTTGAGGTTGTAGTTCAAAGTAAAAAATCTCCAAAACTAAAGTTCAGAGTATAAAATGGAAATCGAGTATAAGTTGAGAGGTATAAAATAGAATTAGTCCTATTACACTGGCTGAACTTTAGCTTTATTTATAGAATCTATGGTGTGAATTAAAACTTTGCTTGTAGATTTTATAGTATGAATTAAATCTTATAGAATAAATGACATTAGGAGATGTAAGATTCAAGAAGATTTAATCCTTATATATGAAAAGCATCAGGCGATGTAAGAAAGATTTTATAATATTAATCTATACCACAATATTTATCAAAAAACGAATTTACCTAAGTTTTTTACTAGTTCTACTTGTGTATAATTTTTAGGGTTAAATGTACTAAACCTCTTCAACTATACCCCAAATTATACTTTGTACCCTCTTATACTCATTTTATAGGTATTTAATTCCATATTTTATATTGTTGGACAAGAGAACCCTTGCTTAACTTAACTATTTTGTTTTTCTTTTTTCCCCTTTTCTTAGCTTTTCTTCTTTTACCTTTTTTTTTTTTCTTTCTTCTCTACTACTATTAGCTACATTATTCATTCAAAAATAAATAATTATACACACGTATCAAATTATTTTAATTTTTAACTAGTTTTTTATTTTTGTTATAATTTTTTAAAGATATATATTTATATTAAAATGATAAGTTTAATCTACAATTAAATCATATAAAATATACAAAAAAGCTGAGCTTATATTTAGTCAATTATAAATATATATATATAAAAAAGAAAATCATCAACTAAGTAATATTTATCTATCTTGTCTGACATAAGATACATGATCTATATTCTTATTGTAATCTCCTTTAGTTAAATTTTCTTGAATGAATGAATCTTTCTGTCCTGTCTCTTATACACATCTAGATATTATATATATATATATATTGATGATAGATATTCTTGTTTCAAATATTAATTCAAATGTAAGATACATATATGCTTTTTTAAAAACCAGATTTGAAATAAATATAAAAGTTCTTATAACCCCATTAACAAATTAAAAAAATCTTAACACATCTTTAAAGGAAAAATAAAAAATTTATATGTAACTTTTGCACAAATAATAATATCATTATATGAAGTAGTTAGTGACTTTTAAATGAAAGAAAAAATAAGAGAAATTTGAAAAAGGGATATTAATAAGGAAAAATAGATAAACTAAAACAATTAACTTAATAGGGTCTTTTTGTTAAAAACATCAAGAAGAGGTCAAGGTAGGGGTTTAAGTTCCCATAAAATGAGTACAAGGGGACAAAGTGCAACTTCAGACGTAGTTGAAGGGGTTTAATACATTTAATCTTAAATTTTACTTTAAACGAAGGGCAACAAAAATAGAATCTATAACATGCATTGAGATAGTTTGTCCTGCTTATAGTCTTATCATCAAAAGAAAATTTCTTATTCAGTTTGTGAGTGTAACTTTCTTGGATAGTAGTGGTTACGTTTGGGCTCATAATAAATTAAAGTTGCTCCTGCTACTCAGCCGAGATTACCTTGAGCATTGTACAAGGATGTGCTGTAGGAGTAACTCATTACCTTCTGGGTGAAATTGCCACAACATGGGTATTCTTCTTAGCAAGAATTATTGAAGTAGGATAATGGCTAGGAGCGGCTCATATATATGAAACCCGTGAGACAAGATTGTAAGCTTCAGGAAAATTTTATAATCTAGTTGAGAGAATAGTCCGGTTGTATTTTAAATGTTTGTATAATACAATACCATAAACTTTAAAAATTTGTACTGTATAAGCCCATAAAACCAGTGAAATGGTTCCCTCAATGGGACTATAGAATTCTTCTAAGCTTTATGCTTGATAAGGTATAACGTCAAATCAATATATTTTGTCAATTATGAATATAAGATATAGAACAAAATGCATCAATGGTTATTAAATTATTAACTAGTTGAAGATAAGGTCATTGAACTATATTTCTAGCAAAAAATAATCACTAAACTACTTTAAATATGTTTTGTGGTAACTCTGTCTATCTCAATTCTTAGCGATTTATGAAAGATGTGTATTTTGAGGAGTAAAATTGTCCCAATATCTCTTTGTGCAGTTATACCTTTAGCATTTGTCAAAACTACATAACTTAGAGTAGCGTTGTAAATGAATATAAACAAGTCGAACACTCTAGTGTTTAGCAATATTTGATTGTTTTAACAAGTTTGAAATTCTGTTCAAATTTAGGTTGTTTATCTTTCAAGTCGAATTCAAATGAACTTTATTTAGCCGAACTTGAATCAAGTTCGAGTAGTTTGGAAATTTTACATGTAGATTTAAAATATTTAACTAATCAAGTTGAGTTTGAGACAAACACAAAAAATTAACGAACACTAAATTTTGTTCAAGTTTTACTGGATTATTAACAAACCAATATCAAACAAGTTTTTACCAAGCCGAGTTTGATTCGAATATCGATTAGTTTGATTTTATCTAAAACCTAGTTTAGGATAAATAAATTAAACGACGTAGTTCCGAATAAATGCAACTACATGAGGTTAGATCGGGCATGGGATGATAAAATCAAGGTAGAGTGTTAAGATCTAGGCTAGGATGTGGTCAGATTAGGGTAAGAGTGGACTAATTTGGGGTGGGAGTTAGATTTGGGCTGGGGGTTTAAATTGGAGAAGGGTGGTTGTGAGGGGGAGAGGTGGGGACAGGGGAGAAAGGAAGGGGTATGGCTGGTTGGGGGAAGAGAAAGGAAGAGGGTGTCGTCGAAAAAGGGAAAGAAGGAAAGGCACGAGGGCAGAGAGAGAGGGAAGGAGATGACGAGTTTGGAGGAGGAAGGAGGGGCAAAAGGAGCGAGAAAAAGGATACTGGATTGGTAGAAGAAGGAAGGAGGGATAGTAGAAGAGAGAGAGGGATGACGAGGTAGGAGAATTAAGAGGTATGAGGGAGTGACTGAAGAATGAGGGAAAGATAAGAGATTGCGACGCAGGGCTAGAGGGGAGAGAAGCAACGATTTTGTGTGAAAGAAAGGGGTGTCTAACTGGAGTGAAGGACTTCAGTAGCTTGAAATTTGATGAATTAAATAATTTAATTTTTGACCAAAGCCTTCTCTCTCTCTTTAAATATGACCGCTCTTTTTATTTTAATTGGATTTTTTTAAAAAAAAATTGACTCCAAAATTTTTTCGGAATGTTAGTTCTACTTGGTTGGACGATTTTAACCCTTTAAAATCTAATTTATCTTATGTGTAACGGATCAAATACACATAATGATGTCAAACCCATAGTTTTGATAGATGAGTGACCATTTTTGTTACAATATATATTATATATATATATACTTATAAATAAATATAATTCATTAATCTCATACATAACTAACCAATAATTTAATGATTATTGGTCCATTTTGCTCCAAGATTTTTTACATATATATAACTTACCCAAGATTAGTGCTCTTTATTTATTTAGTCAAGAAGAAAACAAAATTGGTGTTGATACCTGAATAAATAAATCATGAATTTTTCATCTCAGTAATTTATCATTTGGCACTACAAAATCTCAAAATCCGCATAAGGTATAAATATCTAATTTCAAGAAAAGTTGCTAAATTATCACTATTTCAATTTTTTTTTTCAAAAATCTCTTATACATATTTAGATGTGTATAAGAGACAGGTCTATGGTTGGTCCTTGAAGAATACACACTTGTGTGAAATAGCTTAAAATTACTAGTTTTGAGATAGAAAAGTAGTTTCAATTTAAGAGTATACCCATATTGTTGGGGAGAAAAGAGAGTCCACGAACCGAGCAATTTTTTTAATCAAAATAACTTTTTCATTTAAAATGCTTTCTTTTTCTGTCTTGGATTCAACTTATATATTAAATAATTTTTATTTTTCACTCAAATCAATGTGAGACATCCAACAATTTCCTCCTCTATGGGTATACTCTTAAATTGAAACTAAATTTCTATCTCAAAACTAGTTTTTTAATATTTCACACAAGTCCAAATTCTTCATCAACCAACCATAGACTCACTCTTCTTAAACCTGTCTCTGTATATTAATCTGGATGTGTATAAGAGGGAAGAGAACATTACTGTACACTGAAAAGTCACCGGTCACTTGCAAATGATTCAAACTAGAAACTTTGATACCAAATTTCAAGAGAAAAAACTATGAGAGCCCACAAAAGAGTTGGGGAGAAAAAATCATAAGAACCCACAAAAGAGGTTCAATACATAAGTTAGAATTTAACCCTGACCTAAAAGTTTAATACAATAGATTTTGGATTCAACTCATATATTAAGTACTCTTTATATCTTTATCATATCAATATGGAACAATTTAAACCTATCATGAATCCTATAATTTTAATTGGAAATTTTAACAGTTGAAAACAAAAATAGGGATTTCGGGTGTTTCGTAAAGTGAAAATTACTTCCAACTACCAAATGTGATGAAACATCATAACTAGATAGGGGACGCCACTGGAATGTACTACCAATATAATTGAGACTATATTGATCTGTCCAAGGAGCAGAGATTGTTTAGGTGAAAATGGAGAGGTAGTTATTCTCTGTTTTTAACATAAATGTTGAGTGTTTTATGTAACATTAATTAATTATTAGTATGAAAAATCATTTGCAAGTTATTTAAAAAAACTTGGTTACGTGACAAAATTTTTGTTAAATTACTAATTTTTAATTTTAAATATTTAGTTGAATTTTATTTATTTTTTATTAATGTAATAACACATCAGTGATCTTATTAAGTGATGTTAAATATATATATATATAGGGTAAAAATATTTTTAGTTCCCAAAGTTTGGTCCTGTGACATTTTTAGTCCCCAAAATTTTACAAAAAATAAAATCATGTCCCTCATCTTTCAAATTTCAACTCAATTAGCATGCAATTGATATAAAAATAGCATACTTAACAAAACCAAATTACGTGACAAATTTTTTAAATCAGTATTTCTTAATTTTAAAGGCACAATCAAATTTGAGAAATTTTTATTGATTTAGTGACACGTTAGTGATATATATATATATATATATATATATATTTTTATATATAATCTTATAGACATGTAGAGTATACAAATAATGCGAAAATTAAACAGGAGACACAAAGTACCAAACGGGATGCACGTCTAATTCTTTCAACTTTTCATTCCCTTTTGGTCCATAAAAAGAAAGATATATATAAAATTGGAAAAAATAAAAAAAAAAGTCTTCCATTCATAAATGTAAATGATCCATGTTCAATCTATAAACAAACATAAAATCATAAATGTGAGTGGTGGGGATAGTTTGCATGACAAGCACCCATAAGAATCACCAAACGCGTTTTCTTGCAACAGATGGATATATAGAGCTTACCGGTTAGCAGTTCACAACCATACACAAATAATAATCTTAAATAAAAGGACTTAGGTTATCAAAATTAATTTTTAATAAGAGCATGTTTTAGTGCAATGAGGAAGAAACTGACGAGGATTAATCTTAATTTATAAATTATAACTAAAACAATATTTCCATTAGTATGATTTAACAATAATTAATAACTATATTGGTACTTGACACCAAACATTTCAAGGAGATTAATATCATATGCATACGTAACTTGCTAGTTTTAATAATTGAACTCAATTTCTTTAAGGTTGTGTTTAGATGAAGGGATAAATTATTTAAATAAGTTAAGAGATTTGGGTGTGTTTGTTTGGATTGTAAATATTTTTCTGAGAAAAATATTGTACTTGGATAACATCAACATGAAAAAGTCAATTTTCATACAATTTTTCGGTGCTCGGTTGACAAAATGAAAATATTTTGAAATAAAAAATTTTAACAGTTTCATCTTTAATTTTATGAATACAAGTTAAAAAAACTAATAACAATTGTAATAAATACCTTACAAGTATGATTATGATTAATAAAAGATTGATTTTGTTTAAAATGAAATGATAGTACAATGTAATAGTAAAATATGCATAATGATAATTATATTAGTGTGAGACCCATGATTAAGAGAAAAACGAATGGAAAAGAATTAAAAAAGAAAATAAGTTTAGCAAATGAAATTATAAAAGTAAGTATTTGAAATTTAATGTCATAAGATAATTATCCGAAAAATAACTTACGCTAAAAAATTTTGTAAGTTATTTTTAGACAGAGGAAGGAAGATTGGAAAATATTTTAAATCGAAAAATATTTTTCCGATTTGGCACCAAAAATTTCTAAAAAATATTTCCCTGAAAATATTTTCAATCCAAACGAACACTTAAAAATTTAAAATTCACTTTCAAGTAAAAATAAGAATGAAATTTTAATAATTAAATAAGTATATTTTAAATTTATTTAATTTCATATTATTTTAAATCCATTTATTTTAAATCTTTTTTACAATTCAAATCCACTCATTTAAAGACAAGTCCCAATAAACGTAAATGTCTCTCAATATTACGGTTATAGACTTCATAAGCCCAAAAAAAAAAAAAAAAAAAAAACAAAAAACAAAACAAAACAAAAAACGACGAATGAACATTGGAGAGGGGCTACAGCAAGTGGCTCAATTCATTAAACTTTTTGTCCTTTTCTGTTCATTTTCTACATTAATGCAAGGCTTAATAACACTTTGCCCCTCAATTAGGTAAATAATTATACTTTGCTCCTCTAAAATAACAAAATATACACTTTGACCCTTTATAATAATATTCATCCATTTATAATTTTAAAACCAGCAACATAATCTAATTAAATGATTAAAATGCACTTAGTATTATATTTTAATTTTTCATGTACTTTTATGTTCAATAATTATAAAAATAATTAAAAAAAATTAAATAAAATAACAAATTGATATCTTTGACTTTAGGGGTGAATATGTGACAAATATTGAATTAAAATCTATTGTATTCTTAAACCTGTCTTTACAATTAGTTGACATAAAATAGTAAGAGAAGTAAAAAAATCCCAAATTTTTTTTAGAAAATATATCATTACATCATTTAAGAAAAATTTCAATAAAAAATAAGTCCATATGAGAGTTGTTTTACCAATATTTAGAAGTTTATTAATTTTGTTCTACTTATATAGTTAAACATTCGAATTCAAAATAATACCAAATAAAATCCAAAAATAAAAAAATTGACCAAGAAATATATTAAAATATTATAAAGTTTATTTTTTCGTATTTTTAAATAATTATCACATCATTATCAAAATTTAAATACATACAAAATTAAAATATATTATCAAGAGTATTTTAGTAATTTATTAAGATTATTTTGATGGTTTTAAAATTATTAACGGATGAATAGTAACAATGGGAGGCAAAATATATATTTTTTTAATTCAGGGGCAAAGTGTAATTACTCCTAGTTCAAGGGGGCAAACTGTCATTAACCCTAAAGCAAATTCAGTCGGATCATAATCTTGTATGCTTCACCAAACAGAAAAAGAAACTCAACAAAGACTAGAAGCTTAGAACAAAATCTATTCAGAATCTGACTTTTCATCCATTCAAGATTTCTGAGCTGTATTGCACTGCAAACAAATCTCAAACAACATAATTCAACCAAGAACATTAGAAATTTTGTGCCTCAACCATGTCTACCAATCATCAAGAAGTCCAAAACACAATAATTTCTAAAACAAGTCAAAGTTCCAAAATTGAAACATACATGCAAAACACAAGAAATTTGAAAAACATTCCATGGAGAATTCTTTTACACCTGTGTTTCATCTAAGTTGCTGAAGATGCAATTCAATTTATCAAATTCTTGATGTTTTCTTCTTCAAGTCATGCTATACCCTATTGGCATGTAAACTATCGCTATATAACACCAGTTAAATAGCTAAGAAAATAATAGTCATATAAAGCCATCTTAAGTTGTCACATAAAGATTATTTGGTCACAAGGTTTATGCAAAGATAAAAGATTTGAAAAGAACTCCATGCATACAAGGCAAATGAAATGCATAATTTGAAAATACTCTTTTTATTATTATGACTATTTTTATTTTACATAACTTGAAAACTTATGTAACAGATTTCTCTTTCCTCAGGCTCTGATGTTCCTTTTCAATTCTCCATGGCCCTCGAATGAGCTTATTTCACCTTTTCAAATCTGGTTAATCAAGATTCACCTCAGAAATATCTATTTAACAATGTGTGGTTACAAATGAATAAGTGATAAATTCTATCCTAGTTCTTTCCTCATCACATTAGAGTAAAATATCAATGAATCTTGCACCTCAAACAAACCAAAACACTCCAACAAAGATTTGACAGTATCTAAAACTGGAAACATGCAGCCTCAGAATTATGCAATATCATGTATATTCTACATTGAAATTTCAAGCCGCATTACATTGTCCACAAGACAGCTATGGTATGACTTAAAAGCAAGAATTAATTTATAAAGCTAAAAATCTGGAAGGTAAAATTTCCAACTTCACCTTCAAAAGTTAGTTATTTGTGCTATTTCCACTTCTCCAGAATGACATTTGAGAAAGTTGAGAAAGAAATGAACCAAAACCAGCACCACGACCAGTTTTAGTTAATAATTTCGCATCATTTGCCTCATGGCTATTGGGATCTCTCCAAAATTTAATAATATGGAGACTCTCTTCTTCTGTTGATCTCTGCAGTACAATACGGGCTGCATAACCTTTCTTTTTCATTTCAAGGCATATATCACAAGGGTCATTTGCAGTAAGCGTAACCATGTACAACCAGCCCTTATCAGATAAAAGCTTGTCTGCAACAGGCAATATTTTATCAATAACACTTCTTCCGTTTTCTCCTCCAGCCCAAGCAGATGTAATCCCATCACAACCCACTTCTTCGTCAGGCGTTGGCACGTAAGGTGGGTTCACAACCATAACATCTACCAATCCCATCAATCGCCCCTCAAGTCCTGATGCAATATCAGTGTTTACCAACTAACTCGGCATGAACTCCATGAGCGTTTAGTGTTTCACTTGTCACACTCACAGCATGTGGATTAATATCTGTTGCAATAAAGTAGGACCCGGAGTCCTCACCTCCAAGCAAAAGGGCCAAGGAAGCAATTACATATCCACTACCACAACCAATTTCCAAGCAAATTCTTGGACGATGCTCAAGCAAATTAGTTCGATCAGCTAGAAGGGCATCAACTAATGCAAATGAGTCATCACATGGTTCATATACTTCCGGATGTGAACTTACAAGACGTATTTGGGCAATTCTATATGGCATCATTCATCAATCCTACAAAAAGCATATCAAACTTGTTAGACATTTACTATAACATTGGAAACATAACCTGCCAAGAAGTCATGATTTGGCCCAATAATAGGAACAGTAGAACAAAGAAACTCAAGGGGAAAACAAAAAGAGAAGATTACAAAGACAATCAACTTCTGGAAGTAACAGAATCAGATAGAAAACACAATTCCTTTGAGCCAAGACTAAGGTTTCCTTAACCACAATATTTTAACCTACTCTTAACTTTTTCTTGAGGAAGAAACAACAATTTAAGAATAAAACAGAAGATAATGCTGTTTTGAAGCAAGTACCTAATACTTCAGAGGTACTATGTTATCTTCTTAATTAAGTATATAACTTCTACCAGCTACTATTTTGAGCACACATGCTTATATGGGTCCAGAGAGCTGTTTTCCAACCATACTGCTACAGAACAGCAGTGTTCAGGTTAAACAATTTGGAATTGAGATGATTTATGCATCCAAACTAATGAAGTTCGGACACGAAATATTATTCATCTATTTAATAAGGCAGGGTCGGCTCATTTGGGGCTCACAAAGAATCATATATAAAGAAACTTCAGATATCAGTCGGTTTTCCCCACTGCCTCTCCTCCCTAATTGTAAACCTTTATCAGTTATCTATAGCTACTAGTACAATATTGTGATACTCTCGTTACTAATTTGGAATCTTTTCTAAAGAAGATAACATTTAATGGGTTACTATTCTATAGTTTGGTAATTAGAAAGTTCTACCAAACTTGAGCATGAGTTCACAATCAAGTTCAAGCCTGAATAGTTATTTTGACAAATGAAGTTGAGTTTTGAGCTAAAGCAGAAGAAACTATTCCACAAGTCAAGCTGGACCTTGAACCATATTGAAGTTGGCTCGAGACTACCTCAAATATTTCACAAGCTAAGTTTGGTTCATGTTGGCTCGCCTTTAGCGAAGCTCTAAGGTGCCATTATTTTAATCATAGGAGATTGATAATAAATAAGCACACAATAAGGCTCATAAGCTTGAAACGGCCTGTAATAAGGAACTCCAAGTTGACCAAACAGCCCATACGCTTGCAAGTCAAGAATTATGGACTCCAACTTGATCAGAGAACTGGTCAGTAGCTCAAGCTCAACTGAAACTTGATATAAATCTATCAACTAGGCTCTCAAGAGCAACTCAACTTGTTTGTCCCCCAAATTCCAACTAAGTTTGCCGTTCTTGACACATACACACTGACACACACATATAAAGAGAGAGAATATAGAAAGATAACCTGATATGCATTTGGAATGAAACATAAACTGATGATGTGACACCCAACTTTGCATGTAATTTTGACAGCTCTAAATGAGACCCACCAATACCTATATCTCTTCATTCAAACTTTAGATATGTAGTTTCAAATATAAGGTTAGTTCATAGAACAAGTATAGACTGAAGCAAATATAGCCCAGAATACTACATGCAAAGTTGTATGCCACATCATCAACTAACGTGACTAAGATGCATATAATATTTTTCAGACATATCCAGTTAAGGAACAAGAGTAAACATTCTACTGCAATCTTTAGCCTAACTATCCATCGAATGAACAAAGTGGTAACAACAGGGTAATCTGGGATGGAAACACAGTAAATACAAGCCTTGGAAACTATAAGAATTACAAATACGCTGCACTGGATCTCCAGCAAAATAAAGATTCAGGTCAAACCACATTTTGAAATGCTACAGAACAATTTACTTCTGCACATCAAATGGATATAAAATATTTTAAAGATTTACACAAACAATTATCCTCAACATTCAAATTGCTGCAATATGCACATTATACTGGTTGGTATCAGGACAGAAGCATGGCCATGAACCTGAGTTTTGGCCAACTAACTTAATTTGCACATAAAAGAAAGCCAAATTAATTCAAAAAAGATTAAGTAAAAAAGGGTTGCACATGAAATATGGAAATGAGACACAGATTAGAGGTGAATATTAATGCTGTAAAATGGCTCATATTGCTCCAACCTCTTACTAACAGCATAATTCTGAGAGGGCAAACCAAGTCCAAAGGAATGTAGACCAATAAATCAATACAAGGAGAAAAAATTCATTTGTAACCCCTGAACTTGATCAGTGTAGATAGTTAAAAAAAAGTGCCACTATAGAGACTAAACTTAAACAGATAAAGCAAAGTTCAAGACCATAGTGTTCAATAATTTCCATATAATAGTACCAAATGCAGCACCAATAATAGCAATCTATAAGGCAACCTATACATAATTTGTATACTTTATTGGCTTTAATATATAGTAGTGATTTATTGATATCAAAAACAGCACTTTGACAAGTAAAAATAAGGCTTAACAGACAGTCGTGCATTTTAAAAATTTTATGCTTGGAAGTCGACAACATTACAGAGGGCTTTAAATTATACAATACCGTTTTACAGAATGAACATATACTAGAGCTTAATAGTGGATTCCATATAAAGTAAATCAATAATTGCAGCCCAATTTTCTGTCAACTTTGAATTATAAATTGTTCAAACTGCTACATGACCATTTCTCACAAAAATAACAGCAAATATAGTGAAAATGATAACACTACATTATTTAGCTGATTTGATTTATAACATGTGCTTGCAGAATCTTTAATATTCATCAGCAAAACTAGGCTTATGAACGGCTATTTTTGCGTATTTCAAGGTCTTGAAAACTGTACTGAAATAAAATACATTGTTAGTAGGCGGCAAGGATTTTGTTTTTAAAGATTAGCTTGTGGAGGAAATTGGATTGCTACATAAATTGAGTAAATATCACGTCTTTCCTAAGTAAACAGACGAGCACTCAAAATGGCTGCTTGCTGAAACTGCAGAGTTTAAGTTCCATGAAGAATCCTTTGGTTGATGAAATTGTTTAATAGCTGATCTGAAACTTAATTCGACTTCAAGTTTCCACCCTTAGTGATTTCAAACACTCTAGTTCGAGTGCAGCGACTCTGAGTCGAGAGAAGCTCAAACGCATAGGTAACCGAGCTCACTCAACTCATTACACTCATAGCAGGAGCCATAAACACGACATTACCATATCTGTGTATGATCCATTGTCTCTTATAAATATACATATACACACATTTTACAGAACCTATACATTTGCAATCGTATATATGTCCACATATTTGTGACAAATTCTTTTATACTACACACAAAGTAAGTGGTGGATCCCACATGCGTTCTTAACCCAGTGGGTCCCATCATATACACGTGTCCAGGTGTACCATACGCTTAGATGCACACAAGAATTTACCGTATTTATGCATATGAGTGCGTACAGTTAGACAAACAAGCTTCATCTATTTTCTAATTCAAGCTAAATTTATTTACTACCAAATATACATGCTCTTCTATTTTTATTTATTTGAAAAAAAAAAAAGAAAAATCAAGAAAAAGGATCAAAAACCACGACAAGATGACATAAAAAAAAAATTTGCAATGTAATAATAGCGATGTTATCTTACTACATAATTGAATATCTACATAATAAGTATTTGAATTTGTACCTGTAAATGGGAAATGAATCCCAAGTCAAATTCTTCTTTCTTCTTTCCTTTTTTTTTCCTGCTAATAAGTAAAGAAACCAGGATTTCTAGTTCTGTTGGAGAGTTTTTTTTTTTTTTTTTTTAACAGAAACGGCTGGCTGCTGATCAATATGATGATGCTACGGATGAAGCCGAGTTTGGGCTGCGGCCTAGGGTTAATTTTGCAGGTATATTTGTACGATCAAATTACATAATGCTGCCCATGTTTTTCGCTAATGACAGTTTGGTCCTTGACTTTTTTTAAATTGGCGAATTTGGTCCCTGCCACCTTTTAAGTGGGTAAAGGCGCGAGTTTCGCAGGATCAACTAATAGCTCGGCGCAGACCTAGACTCCTTGAATTTCACCGCCGATAGCCGCAGCTGCAACCGCCGGCGCCCGCAATTACACCACCATATTAGGCTTCTAGTGTCAGTAAGACTAAAACTCCAGCTTTTCACAGCTTTTCTAATATTACTTTTTGGCAATTTTACAGTAACTTTATTAGTGTAGAAAAATAAAATTGTTCTTAATTAGGGTTAGGGTTTTTTATACTGCAAATTGCACGAGATTTATCAGGTGTTAATTTTATTTTCCATTTTTAATTGTCTTTTGTATTGTCCTGACCTAACAAATGGAAAAAAAAAAAGAATTAAAAACAAAATTATACTCTGGTCTTTATTCTATGTTAATTTGGCTGTGGATTTGGGTAGCTGCAAGTTTTTTTTTTTTTTTTTTTTTATAAAAAAGTTTGTTTTTAGTTTTTTATTGGTGCCCTATTAATCCAAGAAAAAATACACTTTGGCATACTCAGATGCGTGTGAGAAGAGGAAAAATCCCGGTGGTGAAGGTGCCGTGTAATTTACTTATGGAGTATGCAATTGTGTTACTATAATTGAGTTTATTGTAAATGAAGAAATAATAGAAACTCAGAATGTTAGTGGAGGAGATGGGAAATAAGTTGGATTTGCACTCTGTGATGTGCGGTTCTTGTGCAAAAAATATCCGTAAAACTTTTGATGTTGCAACTGAATAACAATGTCATTCAGAACAAACAGCTGTTGCACTTCAACAGTGTAAGTTATGGTGATGTCTGTATTAAGAATTTAATGTTTCTAAATTTATATTTCTTAACAGATACGAACCCTTGAATTTGAGTTTTTATTGCTTGAAGTTTCTAATTCCCTTTCTTTAAATATGCGTGTTCATTTTCAGTTTTTCTTCACCTGCTAATATCATTATTCGTTAGCCTAGAGAACAGACAATGAAAGCAATCCAAGGATCCTTTTGAAGTTGCATTTGAGGAGCAAGAAGAATCACCACCTGAATCACCGATTGCCCCTGATGAGAATGAAACCCAAACCCCAGCAGTAATAATTAGTCAAGGAGATGATGTTCTTAAGTGTTCATCCTTCGAACCCTTCCACCGCCACTGATGCAGCAATTCTAATTGGGACTGCCGGCCGAATTGCGAAGTCCAAAGAAGAAGATGAGGAGGAAGAGGAAGAGAACATGGAAATTGAGCTTGGCAAATTCTCTACCGGTGGTGACCCTGATAAAATGGCCAAAATGCAGTAAGTTTTATGTCATATTTCTTGTTCCTTAGAAGCTCCCTGGCGCTAAATTCCTGCCACGGCCAAATATCCTTGCACACCTAACTCTTGATTGCTTGTTACTTGCCACATGGTATTTTGGGAGTGTTTGATTTTGAATACTTCTGACCCCAATTGATGTAACCACTTGAACTTCTCTAATATGTATTCTGTAATCAAACGGATAGTTCTTCCACATCTTACAATGTTAAACTATATCCGATTTCATATATTCATGTCAAAATTTAGCAAACAAAATTCACATATAATATTATTAGCCAAAGGAAAAAATAATTCACATATTATTACTTGTCCAGTTTATTTATAGGAGAAAGTAAAACAGCTCAAGTCGTTGTTATTGTTTTATACTTGATCAAGAGAGAAAAGATAAATCTTTGTTCTTGGAAAATGGTTGCAAATGTGTTTCACTGCTATATATGCAACAAAACAAAGAATAAAGTTCTTCTACAGTCAGACAGGGTTCATTTATTTGTAATAGTTGTAAGATAGAGTGATGGTGGTTCTTTTGTGAATTTCTCCTGCTTCTTTGCTTGCTTTTTCTGTTCACATTTTAACTTCTTCTCTGTTTCTAGGACTATTTTGTCACACAGAGTTCACTGATGAGCAAATGAATAGATATGAATCATTTTGAAGATCTGGATTTCAGAAAGCTAACATGAAACGAGTATGTTACACCAACTAGCAAGCCTTTCTTTCCCTCTCTCCTCATATCAATACATTCTTACGTACATTGTCTGTATTCTAGTTGAAGTCATTCTTTTCCTTTCTTTTCCCTGTTGTCCTTTGCAGTTTGTAACTTGTACCATCTTTCTGTGGTATCAAAGTTTCTCTTTGTCTAACTTATCTTGCAATGTGCAAATATTTACCACAGTTGATCATGGATATGTTTCAAGTTTTTGCTCAGATTAGTTTGATGACAAAATTTGAGCCTGTAACATAAAGATGAAAGTACAGGGGGGGGAAAAAGAATCTCGCATAAACTGATAGCAACATTCACATCTGCCACAATGCCAGCAACATGCTTGTTATGTAGCTGCAAGTGTTATCTGCTTTTGGTGTCATCATCTTTTCAAGTTCTTATTCATTTTCCTGTATGGGAACTTTTTGCTTCATAACATCTATTTGTACTGCTGTATACTTATTAATAACTTGTCGATGCAGTTGCTGGCGAGCATCACTGCAAGTTCAAAAATTTCTGTTCCTGTGACAATTGTGGCGTCTGGTATTGCAAAAATGTTTGTTGGGGAGCTCGTTGAAACTGGTTTTTAGGCAATTTACAAGTTCATTCTAGAAGTTTATCATCAGTTTTACAAATTTGTCTATGGACAGTTGGAAACCACAGGGAAAAGATCAAAATGTTTTTTCCTTTGTGAATTCTGCAACAAAGATAGAACTTCACACACTCATTATCTCATAATTGCATTATTTAGAGCTCCATCACAAAGCCATGTATAGTATGGTGACTTATATTAGCCAGAAGTATACTTATTGACAGAGTTTGTGTATAAGAGACAGTATTTGTCTCTTGTACACATCTAGATGGGAAAGTTCCCAGAGCTTTGGCATTTCTCCAATTTAATACTGTGTCGCCTACAACTTGCAGCCTTAGAATAGTAATGACAGAGAGAAAGGACAGAGGGCCAATTAGACCCTGCCATATAAGGGAAGCATATAGAAGACTAAAACTTGAGGGCAAGGTTCCAAGAAGATCAGTTCCAAGGCTTTTCCACTAGACAGATCCAGAAGCAAGACACTAGTTTTTAAGTTGAAGGTTTTATATACAGCATCTGCTGTTCTTTATCTTGACAACTTCTGCATCTTAGAAAAACTTTCATTCCTTTCTCCTTTCTTTTACTGGGTGGCAATACTGGTAAAGCATGTTAAATTTTTGCATTAATATTTTAGATCTGTGGATTGCCTGAGTCATACCTATGTTTTTGCCATCAATGCATGTCTTTTCTTCCCTGTTAGAAAATTATGCGTGATGAACAAGAAAATTAATGGTCTGCATTGTTGTAGGATCATGTTGTCTATTTACTTTGCTGGTAAAAGTCCTCATATCTTTAGTTGAGTTTTAACTTTCATTTCAGTTAGAGAAGGTACTTATAAATTCTAAATTTTCATTCGACTTGGAACTTTCTTGATTATTGAAGAGAGCAAAATTTACCATAATGAGACTAGGGTGGCTATGTTATTTTTAGAACGGAGTTGACTTACTGTGGTCCTTCGTATAAGCTTTTGTAAAGCTTTTTTGTCCTTTCTTTCATTGAGAAATAAAGAAGGCTGGTGGGAAAGGCACACCCTATGGGTGTGTAATTTTGTAAAATTTAGTACAAAAATTATGAAAAAAAAAAAAGATGATATAGGGGTGGAAATAGGAGAGGAGATAAGGAAGCTAGTGGGTGGTTAAATGCAGGTAAATTTGGCAAATCAACATCACACCAAAAACGTGGCTCATGCTTTATATATGGTATAAATGCTATTTTCATCTTTTATTCAATCTATTGAGGAAGAACAACTGGAAGGAGCATATGCTTAGCTTAGTAACAAATTTTTGTCTAAATTTCTTTAATTTGAAGGACGCATTATAGGGATTACTTTTGTTTGTGGATTTCATGTTTTACGGACAATTATCTGTTCTTACACTTGCACAGGAATATCATGTTTTTGTCAACAGAAGTATCTCATTGCCCAGTTGAGCCTGCAGAACTGAAAGGGAGATGTGATGATATGAAAATTTATGTGATCATAACGGATTAAGAGTACTCTCCCTCTCAGACACCTTGGCAGATTTTTTTGAGTAGCTGAGGGAAGGTGGTTACCGTTATCAGGCAACTTCCCAACATTCTCTCAATTTGTGATTTACATATAAGACATTACAAGTTGGCATAATGTAATTCACTTGACTGGTTGACAGTTTATCTATAGAAGGGTAAAGAGGAAACAGGCATCCCAATCATTTCTCCCCTAATTCCACTGAAGACAGGCTCCCTTTTATCGACTTAATGTCCTCTTTTCTTTACGAGTCATCTTCCACCTTTCAGCATTTCGGTTTAATTTCTTGCATATGTTGTAATGACCTTCTTATAATTTTTTTCTCTTTTTATCTTGGCTCTATCCTTTTTCTTCTCAAGCTTTTCTGTGTCAGGACAAGTATCACTTTAGGTGTACATTGTCTAACTTTGTACAAGGCAGATGTGGATCTGTAAATGTTAGCTTTATGCACTTTATGTGTTATCCTTGAACTGCTTGGTGTGAGTTTTGATGTGGCATATCTTGTAAAAGTATTTCAACAGGTCTGATAGATTGTTAATCTCAATACTCTCCCACAAACTAATTTGTTGATAGTTTCCTCTGTATTTTTACGGTCATGTAGCTACACATCATTATACATTAGAACATTGCTTTTGGAATGAATAAAAATTAACTGGTAAATGACAAAAATGATTTTCCATCGGAATGAAAGATGTATGGGGGTACTGAAACAGAAGTACTTCATCATTTGCAACTGGAAATATGTGATTAAGGGGATGTTTGTTAATACTACATTCTGAAGTCTGAATTGTTGCTGAATTAATAAATTTATTTTCGTTTGTTAATCAATTGAATTCAATTTCTGATATCTATTAAATATGTCACTTCATACATGTATTAATTTATTATAAATAATTGTCATAAATACGTAGAAAAGAAAATAAATAATTAAGGATGGTAAAAATGTATATGAGAGAGAATGTGTGTGTGTGAGAGAGAATTTGTGTTGTGTGTGATAGTGTATGTATGTGAGTGAGAGACTCATATGCATGTGTGTGAATGTGTGTGTGAATACGAGTATGCAACAGTCTAGATGTGTATAAGAGAAGTATGTGTGTGAGAGAGACATCTATATATATGAGGAAGTGTGTGTTTTTGTGTAAGAGAGAGTATATGTTTGTGTGAGAGTGTGTGTAGGTGAGAGAAAGTGTGTGTGAATACGTGTGAGAGAGAATATGTGTGTTAGACTATATATTTGCACATTTATTTAAAATTTAGTATATTACATGTAGTGTCTCTTATACACATCTAGATGTGTATACCCTAAATGAAAATATTTTTACTTAAAATTTTGAATACAAATTAAGTGATAAGAGAATTTTGTTATCAAATATACTGAATTTAAATTTTTTTTAATTAATTAATTTTCAACATTAAGTTAAGATATCAAACAAACCCTAAATCTGTTTTATTCCAGTTATACAGTTCGAACCTGACTAACATCAATTTCTCAATCAAAATCCTGTCTCTTATACACATCTAGTAACGTGAGTGGTCCTTTTTTTAAGAAATAGCAAAAGGAAGAGTAGATTTTGGATTTTTTTTTTTTTAATTCTCAGTTTCTTGCTCACAACCTTTTTTCTGTTTTTAATGAATACAAAAGGAATTCTTTTAGTGCTTGATATTAAAGTAAAGTGATCCCTTAAATATTTAAACGCAACCCTTTGGGTTTCAAAAAATTTTTTTAATACTTTTCAATAATTAAATGTTACATTAACGCCTACTTGTGTATAAAGTTAAGATGAAACGATTGTTATGATAGGGAAATTTTTGTGTAGATCTGATTCATTGTATAGTGTCATGAATTTTTTGATTTACAAATTTTCACATATGTGTCATGAACTGAAGAGAGTGATCCACAAGTTTTCACATCACTCTCCTGAGAGTATGTGAAGTGATCATAGGCCTCTTCAATAATCAAGATACTTCCAAGTTGACAAAAACATGAATTCTTACAATTTATAAGTGTCAATCCTTCAAAGAAATCATTCTTATACACATCTAGATGTGTATAAGTGCTAAGCTCTTAAATGTATTTTGCACAAATGGTTGCAATTTTTAGGGTTAACTATAATTTGCCTCTTCGCAAATTTGACCATATCTCGATTTGTTCTATAAGAAAAATTTATATACTTTTTACCTCTTCTAACTAATGGTCAAAACAAACTGTTAGTCAGAAGTTTAGGGATGCTGTGAAATTATTAAAGTTCCCCAGTATAATTTTAACGCTAGTTACAATTTACCTCTTGTATTGGTACAAAATTACATTTTATCTCCAATATCCTAAAATTTTCACTTTATAAGATAACTATGCAGTATGAAAAAATATTTGAAGTCTTATTTGTTAAATCACATACCCATAGAGATCCTACAAGATGTGTATAAGATGAGCTTGTACAAGATAAAATCAAATAGTTAAGGGGCTAACTGTAAGTTTCTATATAGTTGTAGAAGTGACGAAAATATTGAGAAGTATAAACTTGCCAAAAAAGAGGCAAAAAAGGCTGTAAGTGAAGCGAGAGATAGAACTTTTGAAATTTTTTACTAAAAATTAGAATCTAAGGAGGGGGAGTGAGATATTTATAAAATTGCTAAAACAAGAGCTCATAGGACGAAAGGACTTAACCCAAATCAAGTGCATCAAGGTTAGATTAATTTCTCTTATACACATCTAGATTGTGTACACGAGACTCGATCCACGGTAAGTGGGATGAACCCTTGGTCCATATTCAATCACATCACCCTAAATAAGTTTATTTTTAATGAGTTGGAGTGTGTGGATGAATATGGACTAAGGGGTCTATCCTACCTACCGTGAATCGGATCTATGTAAGAATTTTTCGTTGAGGAGTAAGAGATGAGGAAATTAAGGATAGGTGGGAGAGATACTTCTATCAACTATTCAATAAAGACAATGAAGATGATATCATTTTTGGAGAGTTATGATAAGTTTGAGGAGTACAGAAATGTAATGTATTATCGAAAGATTCAGGAATTAGATGGAGGAGGTTTTGAAGAAGATGAAAAAAGGAAAAGTAGTTGGCCGATAATATTCCAATTGAGGTATTGGAAATGTTTAGGAAAGAAAGGCATAAGTTGGCTTACAAATCTTTTTAATAAAATATTGAAGAGTAAAAAGATGCATGACCAATGGAAGAAGAGTACTCTCATACCCATATTCAAGAACAAATGAGATATACAAAATTGTGCTAATTATAGAGGTATTAAACTAATGAGCCATACAATGAAATTTTGGGAGAAGATGATAGAAACAAAGTTAAGAAACAAGACTAAGGTGTCAAATTTTTAGTCAAAATCAAGTTATGTAGAGAATTTTAGAAAAAAAATGAGTTAGAGTAGTATATATAGAATCAATAAAGGAGATGTATAGGGATGTGGTTACAAGTGTGATAACACTAGAAGGGTTGACACAAGAGTTCCCTATAAACATAGGTTTACACCAAAATTCAATTCTAAATCCTTATCTATTTGCATTAGTCATAGATGAACTTACAAGGCGCATACAGGAAAAAATATCATTGTGTATGTTATTTGCAGATGACATTATTTTAGTAGATGAAACAAAAGACTGTGATTAATGCTAAACTCGAGATTTAGAAAGAGACACTTGAGGCAAAAGGATTTAGAATTAGTAGATCAAAAATAGAATATAAGAAATTTAAATTTAGCAAGAGTGCACGTAGGAATAGAATAGTGGTTAGTATCAGAAATCAAGAGATATCCGTAAGTGATAATTTTAAATATTTAGGATCAGTTCTTCAGAATGATAGTGATATAGATCGAGATGTTACACATCGGATACAAGTATAATTGGGTTGGATTAAATAGAGAATGGTATCGGGAATATTATGCGACCAACAAAATTCTTTTACCATTTAATGGTAAATTTTGTATCGAGCGATACCATTCTCTATTTACATCCTACTTTAAAGCTTTGAATGTTGGGCGGTGAATTACACACATCAGTAAAAGATGAGAATAGCATAAATGTGAATGTTAAGATGGATGTGTGGGTACAATAAAATGGACAAGATACACAATTAGCATATTCGTGAGAAAATTGGAGTAGCACCTATTAATGAGAAGATGAGAGAAACATCTTAAGGTGGTTAGATCATGTGTTAACACATGATCTAACGGATTAAGCCTTGGTTTGTTGTTTGGTTTGTTTGATCTTTGTTGTTCTGCTGGTCAATTAACATGTTATCAATTTGTCATCTTCCTTATGATGAATTTTGATGGACTCTTCAAGAATATTTGAATTGAAATTAACGAATATTTGGTTTTAAGTGAAATTATTACTTTATTTTTATTTTATAATTCTAGAAAATCATATTGATGCAACTTTATGTGGGATTTATGTCCGTTCTAAGCACGTATAAGGTGATACCATCATCACAAGTCAGCAACTCTGTGCTCACCTCCTCTGCATTGTTGCTCTTTCTCACCACAAAATTCAAATAAATCAAATTTTCATCGAAATTTTTAAAAATTCATTGACACGTGAATTCAATCTGCAAATTAGAGTTCCTAAAAAGAGTTTCTACATGCAAGATTGAATTGAAAACTCAAGTTGTTTCCCGAAGGATGGCAATGACAGGAAAGTTTATAAGACAATGATCGGACTCGATTCGATTGAATAGAAGTTTGGAATCGATGAGGGAGAAAAATTGGGTTGGAGATGCTGAGGATTTGAGATTGACTTGGAAGAGGGCTGTCTCTTTGTAGTATTATTATGGGTACAAAAAATTAGTTGTGGAGAAAAAATCTAGATAAAATCTTTGATATCTTTATTGAAGGATATATAAAGTAAAATATACTTGATATGAGAGTAAAGAAATGAGAACAGAGATGGTGTGTTTGAGGCTCCAATGATTGGTCGGAGTTCTTGAGGTTATCGGCGGTGTATCACTTCAAAGATTGTTGTAGCCTGAGGGTGTTAGGATTGACTGTGGAACGTAATTATGTCATTTCAAAAAAAATTTGTTGTGGCAATAAGATAAGTGTTGTGGTAATATCATTGGCCTAATTATAATCATGACTAAAATTCAAGTATGAATTCGGGTGTTCAAAAAAAATTTTGGATATGGCCTGAGACTGCGTCGGTGATGGACCATTTAAAAATTTTGAAATTTTTTTTTTCAATGCCCAAATCTATACTCGAATTTTAGCCATAGTTATAAGGGCTAATTACACTTTTCCCCCTTGTAAAATTACATAGAGATGTGTCTCGATTTGCCTCTTGAGAAAAATTTATATACATATAACTGTCTCTAACTGACGGTCAAACCCAATCAGTAGTCAAAACATTGGAGAGTGGCACAAAAACACTAAATTACCCTTATATAATTTTAGGGTTAGTTTCAATTTATCCCATCTAGATGTGTATAAACTTGTATTTTACCCCCTTTAATATCCTGAATTTCTAGAAACTTTACATCCTGTAAAATTAGAGAAAATGTCAGAATAAGGAATTTTTTACTATGACGGGTATTTATTATTTTTGGTTAATTAATATGTTAATCTATTTGTCATCATCCTTATGATGGTTTCTAATTGATCATTTACGAATTGGATTGAATTTGTGTAATTAGACACATAAAGATAGGTATACATAGCCAAATTCGCTTATACTCTCTTATTTTATTGGTAAAAATTGTTCCTG
This sequence comes from Cinchona pubescens, assembly GCA_025175665.1. Taxonomy (NCBI): domain Eukaryota; kingdom Viridiplantae; phylum Streptophyta; class Magnoliopsida; order Gentianales; family Rubiaceae; genus Cinchona; species Cinchona pubescens. The sequence goes on along the minus strand of JANKKI010000202.1, from coordinate 1,758,612 downwards.
TATTTTTGTTCTACAATCCCCAATAGGGTTGACAACGAATCAAGTTGCTTGCGAGCAGCTTGGTCAAAAACTCGACTCGAACTCGAAACTCTTGACGAGTCAATGTCGAGCACAGGGATATTATGCTCGAATACTCGTCGAACTTTTCGAGCACCATATAAATTTTTTTATTATATATAAAATTACTAAAATGTCCATACTTTTTAAAAAAAATTACATATTTTATCTAAGAAAAAGATGAACTACTTGAGTTCGAGCTCATTTTACTTATTTTCGAGCGAGCACGAACTACCTCAAAATTTTCGAGCTCAAATTTTGAAGCTCGTTCGAGCTCGAGCTTGAGTTCGAGTATTGTAAAAAATTTCGAGTTGATATCGAGTAGGTTATATTCGTATTCGATTCGATTCGTTTACACCTCTAATCCCCAGTAATTATATTAATGCAATTTTTAAACGTGATTTATATATATTCTAAGCATTTATAAGGTGAGTGTTCATCACGTATCTCACTTGTTCAGCTACTTTCGAGTAACTTTAAGCTAATTTTATTGCTATAACTATAACCCTAATAAAAATTTGAGTCTAAATTTTATCACAAATTTTTTTTTTCAACTCTAGTCTGTTACATGCCCATAAGGTTGCTATTGGCTAGATATGGGTGCTCATAGACCAGGTACCCAGTACATGAGTCAAAAAGGGTACTCGACTCTTTCTGACTTGGTTAAGAAAATTTTGACTCTCTACCCGATCCACACAAAAGCCGGGTACCCATAAAAGAAGATCGGATAGATCGGGTACTTGACCCTATAAACAACAAAACATGAAAAATAAAAATCATGCTAATCAATTTAATTTCTACATTTTGCTTACATCTCACCATACTTTCATCCCAACAGATAAGCAACAACAACAATTAAGTGTTCAAATATTAGACAAAATATATAAAAATGTTTACATTCCAACAGACAAGCTTACATCCCAATAAGGGAAGATGAAGAGGTTATTGAGGATTAGAGAAAAACGAAAAGGATGTGAGGAAAAGAATGAGAAGACAATGTAAGATCTGTGAGAGGCTGCTGAAGATGATACTAAGTATAGTAATAATCCTATTAACTTCTAAATTTGAGGAAACCCTATTAATAAAATTTATAAATTTAACCTTCAAATAGATGTGTATAAGAGACAGGAACCATTAACTCTGAAATGACCCTTTACTTGAGCAACCCGACCCTCTACTCAATTCGATTTCAGAGTATGGTTCGGATATCTTATTTTTTTCGGTTCGGGACATATTAGTTTGGCGGGTTATGATGAACACCCCTACAATTGGTAGACCGATAAAATAGACAAAGAATAATTTTGTAACATTATAAAGGATGAAACTATACGAGGGTAATTTAGTAATTTTTGTAATACTATTTTAACATTTTGACTAACAATCAACTTTGACTGTTAGTGAGAAGAGCTAAATGTACATAATTTTTTAAGGGGCAAACTAAAACATGACCAATTTTATAAGAGGACAAAATGTAAAATAACCCTAAATAAAATATGCCTAATAGCTAGTTTTGGATGATAAGAGGAGAAGCATCTATCTTAGAATTCCCTCACTCATTTAGAAAATGTGTTCCCCTATTTTTCACACGAATGTGCTTTTCATTCTGAATGGGTTGCTATTATTAGTTCAAATTCGACTATTCAACATGTCTAATAATTAGTCATCACTAAAATAAAACTTCTCACCTACCACTTGAAAAAAAAAGGAAAGAAATAGAATAAATATTTGAAATGAAAAATCAAGGGCATTTTTGGGAATTCAACTTGGCCACACAATACCATAGAGAACAAGTATAACTAGGAAATGTTTAAGTGTATTGGAAATGTTTAAGTGTATTGAATCCATGATAGGTGTCATAGATCTCATGGTTCATAATCACTCTCATCACCTCAAACCATTAAAACTAGCAGGAAAAGGTACACCCTATGGATATGTGTTGAAAAAAAAAAGAAAATTGCGTAAAAATTTAACATAATGGTGTGTAATAATTCTAATAAAAAATTACTATAAAAGGATAATATATGAAATGGGGAATGAAAGGTGGAAAGAGAGTTATGGAAAAAAAGTTATCAATAATTAATGAAAATATGTAAAGAGAGTGGGGAGTGTAAATTTGGGAAAACATAAGATCACGAATATAAACACTCTCTCTCAAGTTTTATATATAGTATAGATAAACATCACTATAGTGATGTAACAAATTATCGAAATAAGAAATTTATGACACCTATTGTGTATAATGTTATTAGTGCCAAATGGAAGGGGATTTGTTAGAGTTTGTTACAGACAACTATGTAATTGTTTCCATTAATAATAGACACGTAAGATAACATCTAAAATCTAAACTGAAACTTAATTCTCATGTTTTATTTTCCTCCAAAGGAGAGAAAATAAATGCTGCATTGGATTATATTCTTGAAGTTTCACATAACGCAACAAGAGCAATATCACTGTCAGTCAATTAGCCTGGTCCTTTTCTCATCCCCAATTGAATTCTCTATATCAACTTTTTTCAATCGTTCTTGTCATTCCCACTCTACAATTTGAACGGCATATTTGGTAGGGGTTCATTTCCTCCTCCGTACTCTTCGTTGGTATCTTTAAGAATGATTAGGGAGAGGCATAGTTTTGTTTGTATCTAATACACAATTTACTTTAGTTGGAAAATGGTAATTTTACAATTTCATTCATATACAACTTTGAAAAAAGTATATAGTATTATAATTAATCTTTTCTACACTGTCAATGTAAAGTTTTTTTTTACACCATCTCCAAATCATTGTTATATGATTTCTTTATCAAATGGTAAATTTTTCATAATTTTATCTGATATAATCATGAATGGATTTCTGAGTTATCAAGTTTTTTGAGTACGGTACGGACGAGTTTTAAGTAAAAATTTTGTACTCAGGTACTTGACATTATCACCCAATCTAGCTTTAATTATATCCTCTTAAACATCAAATTTCCAACATCTATTTTTTAAAGTATTCTCTTATAGTTCATCTAATAAAAAACACGCACGATTATTTAAAAATTTATACAATAGAGTTATAATTAGAATTTTCGAGATAAAACAATAAAATAAAGCCTCAAAAACAGTACTTAAAAAAGTGCACTAATTTAGTATTGCATAACATATAGTCTACTACAAGAGTTGGGAAACAATGATTTTTTTTTGTTTTTTTTGTTTTTAGTACATCGATAGATCATATGATCTTAATTAATCTAATTTTCTAAAAGAACTAAGTTGCATGAGTTCGATAGCCCCTGCCTTGACCCAAACGATGGCCTCGTACTTATTAGAATCAGTGCCATCTATTGCTTGAATTACAAGCTTGTAATTGATCCCAGATACGACTTGCTCCTCTGCCTCCACCACGGTTTTGTACTGCAACTTGGTTTTGGCCTCCCCATTATGCTCGTCTATGGCAAACTTTCCGTTTTCGACCACCTCCTTATTACTTGGATCTATCTTCCGCCAGCCACCGACTATGGCACCTCTCCGGCCGCCACTTAAAGGGGCGGAGGAGACGTCGGAGCAAAGGAAGATAACTGCCAGGATCGCAAGGAGATATTGAAACTTGAGAGCCATTTTTTTGGTGGGTTGGAAAGTACTCGCCTGTTTCGTGGGTGGTGGTTTAAGTTGATGATGTGTTGAGGCGTTATTTATAGAGGATTTTTTTTTGGTCACGCGGGACTTGCTCTCTATGGTGTCGTGTGGCCCAATGTTGAATTTCCGAAAATACCCTTGATTTATTGCAAAGATTTATTCTATTTCTTTCCTTTTTCAAGTGATAAGTGAGAAAGAAGTTTTATTTTGGTGATGAAAGCACATTTGTAGAAAAATAGAGGAACATGTTTTTTAAATGAGTGGGCCATACTATAATGGTACAAAATTATTCTATGTCTGTATTCTTAGTTTGCCAATTGTAACTATTGGGGGCACATAACATACTAGAGTTGAAAAATTCTTTTGTGACAAAATACAGACTTAAATTTTTACCTGGCTTATAATTATAAGAACAAAATTATGAAAGTGCCTAAAGAGCAGCACTCACGGGTGAGACTTGTGATGTTTTATACACATAAATGCTTATAACATATATAAATCATGTATAAAATTGTATTAATATAATTATCAAGGATTTAGAATAAGAATAAAGGAAGAATTTTACCAGACAAATAAGAGAATATATGCCAATTTGACTAAGCATACCTACTCTAAAGGCATCATCTCTAATTACGTTAATTTCAATTCTAAAATTTATAAATGGTCATCATCATAAGGATGATGACAAATGGATTAACACATGAATTAATCGAAAAAATAATAAAGACTCTTTGGAGTAAAAAAATTCTTTATTCTGACATTTTTTCTAATTTACAGGGTATAGAGTAGAAATTTGGGACATTATAGGAGACAAAGTATAAATTTGTATCATTATAAGGGATAAACTGAAACTAACCCCAACACCTCTATATGTGTATAATTTACAGTATTTTTGCTGTTAGTATCTCTAACATTAGAGGACGTAAAGTATAAATTTGTATCATTATAAGGGATAAACTGAAACTAACCCCAAAATTATATAATCAGAGTAAAAAAATTCATCATTCAGACATTTTATTTACTTTATAGAGGGTAATGTGAAAATTTAGGGATTATAGGGAGTAAAATATAATTTTGTACCAATATAGGGGTAAATTATAACTAATCTTAAAATTATACAAGGGTAATTTAGTAATTTCACTCGCAACCCCCAAACTTTTGATTAACAGTTTGTTTTGATCATTAGTTAGAGGGGCAAAAAGTATATAAATTTTTCTTAAAAAACAAATCGAGACACGATCAAATTTATAAAGGGATAAATTGAAATTAACCCTAATTTTTATTAGGTTGCTCTCAAATTATGTGCACTTAACAAGAATGTGATATTATGTATTAGTAAAAAGGTAATCTAAAATGATTTCTAGAGCCAAAGTGATTAAACTGATTATGTAGAAATGCAATTTGTAATTTTTAGAGAAATAAAAGGCATGTTTTGGAAATGTGCATTTTCTCTCTTCCTCCCTTTTTATTTTTTTTTTTTAAGTTTGTTGTTTTTTGGTGAGTATTTTCAACTATAAAAGATAGCAAAAGTCCAATTTGGGAAGATCGGCAAAAGTGCATTTTTCTTTCCTGGTGAAACATCTTCCCGTGCTCATCTTCACAGATAAATTTGTGAAAGCAAACGAGGTTCTGATTGAAACCTTTTTGGGAAATTACCCCTTCTGCTTTCAGCTGCTGTTTATTTACACGCATCTGAAGTTGGGAAGTGTTTAATATCCGTCTTGAACAATCTTTAACAATTCTACGAGGACCCATTAGCTGTTCGACGAAATGTCTAAGAGAAGATTCTGAAATTTTGACCTTATGGAGCTGAAGGGCTTTCTTGGTTTCCTTGGTCCTTATGCAGTCTCTGATTCCACAAGTAGAAGAATTCTTTATGGAGGTAGTTCTTCTAGTATTGTTATCCAGTGTAGTTGTAGTAGTATTGGAAGAAACATGACGGTTTTGAATGCTCACATTTACTCTAGTAAGAATGCCAGAGTTTATAATAGGAAACTCCCCAAGAACCTGCGTAATCCTCGTAGACCCAAGCTACCTCCTGACCCTTGCCTTCTTGGTCTTAATACAGTTGCCAAGAAGAATAAGTCTAGCTCTTTTATCAATGATATCATCAGAGATGATAACTTTGATAATCTTGGAGTTCATGATGACGATCACGACGATAATAACAGGGCAGATGAGCTTGGAGAAGGAGAAAATATAGAAGGAAGTTATGTTGATGATGATGAACTTGGAGATATTGTATGGGAACCAGATGAGGTTGAGGCAATCTCATCACTTTTCAAGGGGAGGATTCCCCAGAAACCCGGAAGTTTGAATAGGCAAAGGCCTTTACCACTGCCACTTCCTTACAAGAAAAGACCTTTGGGCCTTCCAACCCAGAAGAAATTTTCAAGAAAATCCATAGGCATTGCTAGGGAATCCGTGTTGAATCAGTTATACAAGAACCCGACTTTTTTGGTTGGTTTGGCTAAGGAGATAAAAGGCCTTCCTTCTGAGGAGACAAATGTGTCTCTTGTACTAGACAAGTGGGCTTGGTTTCTTCGTAAAGGGTCGTTGTCCATAACAGTTCGCGAGCTGGGGCACATGGATCTTCCTGAAAAGGCTTTACTTGTGTTCTGTTGGGCTCAGAAGCATCCCCATCTGTATCCAGATGACAAAGGATTCTTGCTTCAACTGTTGAGGTCTTGGCTAGATCACATGAGTTGAAAATGCCTTTCAGATTTGATGATGATAAGTTTATCAGTATGGTAAGCAGGAATGTTTACGAGGCAATGATTAGGGGTTTTATTAAAGGTGGAAGTTTGAATATCGCCTGGAAACTCTGCTCAGCTGCTAGGGATGGTAAAAGAATGTTGGACTCTGGAGTATATGCTAAGTTAATCCTAGAGCTTGGGAAGAATCCAGATAAAGAAATACTAGTCTCAAGCTTACTGGAAGAGCTTGCTGGAAGAGAGGATTTGAATTTAAATCCGCAAGATTGTACTGCAATTATGAAAGTTTGTGTAAGGTTTGGGAAGTTCCAAATTGTGGAGGGACTTTATGATTGGTTAAAGAAGTCTGGTCGCGTTCCAAGTGTAGTCATGTACACTACTGTCATTCATAGTCGATATTCTGAGAAGAGATTTAGAGAGGCATTGGCTGTTGTTTGGGAAATGGAGGTCTGCAAACTGCCTCTTTGATCTTCCAGCATATCGAGTAGTAATAAAGCTTTTTGTTGCTTTGAATGATCTCCCAAGGGCTGTGCGGTATTTTGCCAAACTTAAGGAGGCAGGCTTCTCTCCAACTTTTGATTTGTACAGGTGCTTAATTCAAATTTACGAGGCTTACAAGGATAGCAAAGTGTAAGGAAGTCTGTAAGGAAGCAGAGATAGCGGGGTTCAAGCTGGATGAGCAAATAAGGTCACAATTTTTTGCACTCGAAAATTGATTGGGGTAAACTATTGATGTCTGCTTATTATCGGTGCCTCTATTGGAAGTTCATTTTGAGCTGCTTTTCTTTGCAAAATCAAAATTTATGCTCTCTTTTGAAAATATGAGAATTTGATCCTTCATCCTTCATTCTAAGAGATATCCCATTTTTGTTTACAATTGATGCAGAAGTAGCTTCTTAGGTTGTCTCCCATACACATCTTCATCATAAAAAAGCCACTTGTGATATCTTAGATGAATGAAATATATAAGGTATACTGAGTGTTTGTTGTTGGTTTATTTTTTTTTTTCATTCCATGTCTTATAAGATATAAATTGCTTGTCAAACTCTGCTTTCAGCCAATTTTGGATAAGTACAAGTCAAAGTAAATGGAGAAAATATTTCTGCTACATTCATAATTCGCAGAATTGAAACCGAATATGCATGCTTTGAGTTCTGCATTGAGAAACCTGGTTAGACTGATACATGTGTCACCCTTGGTACACCATATCTCTTGGCCAGACACACTTTAAAGGTTCAGCATCTTCTGTTTCACATAGTCAATTTTTTTTATGCGTGGTGTGCTTTTTCCTCATATCTAGGCCCTTAGAAATCTAATGGGGCTTATTTGCTATATTTTCTTGGATGAATGCATTACCGTGCTATTTATATTTCTTTCTTGTTTGCTATATTTATTTGGATAAATAATTACAGCTAGATGTTATATTTATTTCTTTCTTGCTGTAATTAACATCAAAATTCTGGTCTGCAGCCTATTACCCACATCAAATATGTAGAAAAGAGTGAACTAACAGAACTTCTAATAGTACTTCAGCTCAATCTAATGAGAGAAAAAACTACTGCAATTACTTAAGCATATTTGATTTTAAACTGAAGTTTTAACAAAGCAAACTATATTACATAATTTCCTTATTCTGCATAGAGTCTAATGTTAAAAGTAATGCTGAGCATTTGAAGAAAAAGGAAAGAAAGTATAGAAGTTGGTTAGTGAATATAGTTGGATACATTTAATGCCTTCTGCTTAGGTGCAAGAGCACTGTCATGGCTTCTGTGTATGTATATGTTTTTCCAAATAGATTTTTGTTCGATTTTAAATCATCAAGCTGCACTTTATTCTGAGGAAAGTTAAGCGTGCTTTATTTTTGTGTAAAATTTATTTTGGTCCTGGAGCAACTACTCCTATTTCTGTGGCTTTCTTTTTCTAGTTGCTTTTTTTAGGCCTTTTCTGTTCAACTTTATTTTTTCTTAAAGCTTTTTTTTAAATGAACTTTTATTGTAAATCCGTGACCTTATTAGATTTTGGAAATGCCAAATGGTGTTGCAAGAATTCTGTGTTTTGCTTTTGTAACCTTGTATCCTTTGTGGAGGACAGTGGATCCATTGCATTGGAGATAGTCTGCCTTTAGCATTAGCCTGGTTGTAAACTCTATGTTGTTATATAGCTACATTTACTAGCCAAGTAATTTGCTGTCTGATGCAATGATGAGCCCTCAATTGGATCGTAGCTGTCCTATTGAACTGCTGATTCTATGAGGTGGAATGTCTTTAAGCTAAGAATGGAGTAAAGGGTTACTTTACCTGCTGACCTGCATCTGTATGGGAAAGGCATTCGGAACTAAGAATGGACCAAGTTTTATGGAATGTCTTTAAGTAAATTTTGACACTAACCTGCATTCGGAACCCATTCTGAATATTATACCCTGACTAGATCTTGGCAGTGCTGTGGAACTGGAGTTTAAAGGTAGATATTCTAGACTCTTTCCTTGCTTCTTGTTAAAATACACTAAGAATTCTCTCTACATCCAAATCACGTTGTCTTCAATTTTCTAGATGCATTCACCGTAACTGGCTGCATGTAAAGGCAAAATAAGAGACAGATTGATAGCAGGATTTATATGATTTTACAACTCAGGGAAGTTCGGCATCATCCTCAGTTGTTGCCAATCATGATTAGATGATCAAGTATGATTTTACAACTCAGGGAAGTTCGGCATCATCCTCAGTTGTTGCTGGTGATGATTAGATGATCAAGTGTAAGATTCAACCAACTCTTATACCTTGCTTTTGAAGCACAAGAAAGTTGTACCCTCCGAAAGGTGAACTAAGCCGAGGCTTGAAAAATAAGTATTGAAGACAACAGAATTTTTAGTACGATACTAACGGATTAGAGGAGGTTTACCAAGTCTCAGGCCTGGATTTATGCTCTGAAATCTGAGGGAAAATGCCAGTAAATTGGACATTTAATAATAAAATTTAAGAACTAGAGACAACCATAGTAGACAATTTAGCCTGTGAATCCTGTAAAATCAAAGTCAAATTGGTCAATTTAGTCATTTATTTTTCATGGTTTTGTGTTTGCTCAGTCATTTACTTTGATTCCTTGTTAAAGAAAGAAGCATCGAGGAAGAAGTAGTGACCATTCTTTCTTTGTGAGAGAGAAACCATCCACTTCATCTTCACAAACGCTCTAAAAGATCTAAAAGACGCAAGGAAATAAATGGAAACAGGGCTTGGTAGCAAATATACTGATGATGATCGGTGTTGATTCTATAAGATGCAAGACCGGTATGACACCTTAAAAAATGAAATATGGAGGGGGTAACAAATACTATTGGATCGAAATACATTAGTAGTAATTTTTTTATAAAAAAAAACAAAAAACAAAAATAAAGTGAAGATTGCGAAGGGAAAAGCTAGAACTCCTTAAAAAACAATTAAAAAAAGATTTACAATCGAACCTTGGTTCCAAGAAAAAGATCTCTAATTTTCTTGCAAGTCGCAATTGGATCAATGTTACATTATTTTTTTTTTCCATGCAAACAAATATCACTATAGCCAATTTTATTGCAAATTCTCTTAATATTTTCTTAATAGGGAAATACTTAGGTAGATCTGGTTTTTGACCTCACTTGCAGACCCTGTGGTGTATATTAAATATTATGATATCTATGACATCAGTTGATATAAGAAAGATTTTATAAAATTTAATTTTGACCATAAAATTTATAAGTAGGCCAAAAATCAGATCTATACAAATATTTTATCCTATCTTAATGTAATAGCATCACTTACTATGTGTGATTGTCCTTTATTCATCATAGACAAACTATTTCAGAGATATTATGTGACACTATCTTTTTGTATACTCTCCCAATCACCTCTCTCCTTTCCTCTCTCTTGCCTAGTATTAATCTTAATATCATATTATCTTACTATATATAAAGTCTCAAGCTTCTTTTTAGTGTCCGTCATTATATTAATTTTTCATTATATCCCTAATTCTAAACAAAAATTAAAAAAGTAATCGTAACATGCAAATAGGATAGTGACATAAATTTCAGTTGAAATACTAGTAAGTAGAAAACGTGGGACAGTTTAGATACCAATACAAACCCATGACTAAAAACTTCCTTATAACTTTTTCTTATTTTTATTTCATTAATTTTTTAAAATAGCACACACATAGGTGTGTGTGTCTCACCTACTAGCATTACACAAAAAGAGTGAGGACTATGTTATTGGGAAATGTTAATGTATAAGGGCAATTCAATCACTCCAAAATACATTTTTTTATAAAATCGAGACAACTTAATACTAGTTTCCTTAATTCGTATACACTAATCTAAAGTGACACCTATTTTAAAAGATCGGAGGAAGTAGTTGTTTATCCCCTATTTAATTCTCAAGCATACATTTATTAAATTCTAAGTGGACCATAGATTTCGTAATCACACCTATCGTGGCAAACCATTTTGCATTTTATTAACCTTGTTTAATTAATGGTTTTACTCGATTAAAACAAAGTGAATATTAATAAATTAAATTTAAAGTGAGATATACAAGTTGATTAAAGAATCATATATGATGAAGGATGTGGGTTGAGTTATATTTTTTATTACAATATATAGACTTTTCCTTCTTTTTTTTTCAATCGATATAGCAATAACATTATATACACATACATTTTTGCAATGAATCTACAAAAAAATTATTGAACATGCGTTTTATGTTTTTCTATTTCAAGTTTATAATTTCCTAAAAATAAATTTTATTTTATTTTTAGTTTATCATGTTAACATGTGCACATACTTTTAAAATTGTGATTTACTATGTTCTAACTTTTTTGTTCAAAGATTTCCAAAAAAAAACTAATTATATTTATTCAAAAATATTTTTATTACAAAACACATAATACATTTTTTTGTAATACTAATTTTACCAAAAATATGTGATAGTGTATATTTAAAAACCCATATTTAATCCTTTTCATTATATGAATAAAGTCTTGATGGTATAAATGTCTTTTTATGCTATTGGTATTAAAGATGAGAACCACTTATAATAGAGCAGGTAAGTGAATATATATACTATATTAAATGAGGGAGTGTGATTTAGTGATTTAGATTTTTTTTTTCTATAGCTACCCTCACTATAAAATTTAATTATTTAATTTGTTATGTCGCCTAACTTTAATTCTTTTTTTTATAATTTTTAGGTTATCTATGTAATTGCTCCTTAAAGTATAAAACTAGAAATAAAAAATCTTTTTATAAACATATAGATGTGTATTTAGATAGTACAGATTTTGTTTCTCTTATACACATCTAGAATATCTTATGAGTTCTAGAATCAGATTAAATTAAATTTTGAAATAATTGTATAGGAATGGATTTTAGAAATCAAGCAATAATAAAGAAATAAAATTTAATTGAAAAATAATTTACATATTTCAGTTATACTTTTAAACCCTTAAAGAAGAAGAAAAAAAAAACCTAAAAAGATAAAAGAGAAAATAAAGCTGGCTTTTTGAGACTTAATTAATAAAGTTATTTAAAAAATGAACTTAATTTAATAAAATTTATCATTAAATAGAGAATTATGCATTTAATTGTTGTCAACAAATCTATTTTTGTAGATACATTAATAGAATTTACAATATTTATATGCAATAAAAAAAACTAACATTTTATTAACAAGTTTACAAAAAGAAAAAGGAAAAATTTGTTTGAGAAAAGAAAAAAAAAACAAAAAAAGGAAAATAAGGCTAATTTAAAGGGTTAAATGCCATTTTGGCTCTAAAACTAAGTAAAAATCTCAATATGACTTTTTAAATTAATAAGGTCTCAATTTAACTCTCTAAATTAAAAAAATATTCTAATATAGTCCTCCAAATAAAAGTCTATTTTCTCAGTTGAAAATTAAGAAAATTATTCTCAACTAAAATAAATGTACTCTGTGGCCCCCAAAATTAAAAGATTCTTGATTTAGTTTTTGTATCATGGTAAAATTGTTCAAAATATATTCCGATATAGAATCTATTTTTGACCCTTTAAAAGTGTACGTTGAAAATTATACTTTCAATATTAATGTGATTACTGTATAGTTAGAATAAAATTAAAGATTCGTTTGAAGTAAATTTCTATGTAAAATAGAGAATCTATATGGTAACATTTTTTTTTCAAGGATGAATTTTAGAAATTATACAAGTGTAAAAAAACCTTTTTAGAATTAAAAATTAAGTTAAATAATAGTAGGAATTATCCTAAAAAATTAGGACATATTACATACAAATCTTTTGGACCTTCCAATCATTCCAAAATATTTTTCTATTTTGGATAATAAAAAAAAGGAAACAAAAGAATAACGAAGACATAATATTACTTAAAAGTCAAGGTCATCTAAACTTGAATTAATAGCGACGTTACCCTTCATAAATATTGTCAAAATTTTTACCTTCTTTTGTCCAATGCCATTTGTTTTGCGTCTAATATTGTTGTTTAGAGTTTGTTTGAAAGAGATTTATTGACCAAAATATGATAAATATTTTTTTACTTATATATGGAGTACTACAAAATAACTTTATTGTAGAACCTATATTTTCGATTATTATAGAAACCAATTGGATAAGAGAAGGTGTGATTACGAAATCTATTAATCCTTAGAAAAGTTAGATAAATGTTTATAATAGATTATAAACAAGTATCTTACTACTAAGTGTCACTTTATTATCAAAAAGTCCATATTCCTTATCTTGCAATTTTTACTTTGCATTTGGTTCCATTTTCATGCATTGAAAATTAGCACCTATTTAATCTAAGTTATCTTTCCTATAATAAAAACTAGCTCCTAAACTATATTGTCTATAATTATTTACAGATAATTATTATCTTCCTATGAAAAAAACCATTATTGTTTTTGAACGTGGAAACATCTAATGTTCAATATTAATAACTGTATAAATTACATAATAAAAAATAGAAATATCAAATTAGTTACTAAATAGATTTTAATTGAAGTGCTTCATCCAATAAAACTTAAACACTTAATATCTATTATTACTTTTTAATTAGGCAGGCGAGATTGGTCACGCTTTACTTTTCAGCTAGACTAACTGCAAAAATGTATGTGTATATAATGCTGTCTCTTATCTTTCTCTCTTACTCAAAAGTAATTTCCACCCTCACTCTGCTTCCTCACTCTCAATGTCATTCTCCCTATAACTTCTTCGATAATATTTTAATCTCGTTCTGTTTTACCTACTCAATTTATTCTTAATTTTTTGTTAGTTATTTTGACACAGCAAAGAACTAAAAGAATAAAAACCTCAATCCAGTCAAAGGAAATTTGTTCTTATATTCTTTTTTTTTTTGTTGATTATTTTGGTACAATAAAGAACCAAAATAATAGAACCCTCAATCTAATTAAGGGGATAACTAAAGATGATGAAAAAGAATGTCAAAAGATAGCTCTCTAGTATTTAATTTATTAATATTCACTTTGTTTTAATCTAGTAAAATCATTTTATTTTTTTTTTGTATAACTAATTTGCTATCCTAGATTATAAAAATTCTGTCAAACAACTTTTAGCCCCATAAAAAAATAAAAAATAAATAAATAAATAAATCATGTGCAAAATCTGATCTAAACCTACAACTACATAATTTTAATTTTGAGTATCCTAAGACCGAAAAGAAATTTTAAAAAGATAACAATGGAAACAAAATTTTATCTGCATAGAGGTACTTGAATTAAAAAAAAAAATTAGTACATCAAAGTAATGGACTTCTAAGTGTCACATTTTTATCATGATTTATGATACATTTATGTTATAGACAAACATAATTTAAAGGGGAAGAGTGGCATAAGATTTGAAGGGAGAATGAGCGGAGAGCAACATAAATTGAAGAAAGCATGAAGTGAAGAAGAAAGAGAAGCGTTAAAAAGTGGAAGGGACTCTTTGAGGGGCATTCTTAACAATCATGGATAATTTGCATCGACAGGAAAATCGTTGCTATGATAGTATCGCTAGCATTTGAATTATTATTGTATAAATTGATAGCTACAACAGCTATATGTGGTTGGTTCTATTCTAAATTGATAGTTTTAACATAATGAATTAATCAGTAAATTCATGCCGTAACTTGTCAAATGACAAAATATTTTTTTTTTTTTACTTTTTTTTTTTCTATTTTCATGATATAATTCCTAGAGTTGGGAAAATTACATATTCGAGTGAGATCTTTGTCTCCTAAATTAGAAATTACAATTTAGTATTTGCACAAGAATGGTTCCTTCAAATTTGTTCCAAGAGATGTCTAGAATCAACGATAATCAAATACTAATTCTTGATAAACTCAAAATTATTTAGATAGCATTTATATAATTATATAGAATATAAGGTTCCAATAAATTCTAGAATTTGTCAGTATTTTTTCAAGATTACACTTCTCTTTTTGATTACTAAACTTACAAGAAAGGATGTAATAATAAACTCTAATATTATTTCGTGTCATAATTGTGCTCCAATATAATGATCTTTTAGGCTTTTCTTATCTTTGAAGTTATAGAGAATACCAATATTCATAGCTCTCTCTTATACACATCTAGATGTGTAAATAGACGTTTACTTTTAAAATTACAAGGTACGTAGATGTGTTGTTCACATGATACAATTATTTAGGTTTCATGAATTTGCTTAAACTATAAAACTAAACAAATGTCTTATGTTTCCAACAAAGTATATATAAATAAAATTTACAAAAATCATTATGTCTCTAGTACTTTTCTTTCCTTGTTTTTATTTATTAAATATTAAAAAAGAATTATATAAGAAGATATAAAGCTAAATTATAGTATTATACAATTAATTAGCATCTCCAAACATGTTTTACTATTTAATTCATACTAATAAATATAAAACAATTAGTATCTCCAAACGTACAAAGCACGTAATTCCATACTTGTTTTAAAAAGTTTGAAAGTACTAAATGATATTAACATAAATTTAGAGGAGTTTTATGAAATGATCCTCAAAAGCTAAAAACAACTTTGACTTCCCATGTAAATTGGGAAAGTCTAAAGACCTTTATAGCCATGCTAAATCAGAACCTCCATAAGTTAACCCACGTATCCCTAGGTGTGGGCAAAAATACTTGCTGATCCGCTTACCCGTCCGCTCCACCCCGCTTTGTATAAGTTCCGAAAAAATAAGTTTATCAAACTTTCATTTATTGACCGAGTCAATTCAGGTTAAGGTATCCACTTCTGTGAAAGTTGCATACGGGTCAGAGTTTTAAAAACTTGCAGATACCCAATCCAACTCTCATATATAATGTTTCATACAATTTTTAGTGTAAACAAGTTATCCATTTAGTTTTTAAAATCTTGATTTATAGTAGTATTGATTTATCTAACTTTTCTTGGATTAATATTATGTTACTTTTGTTTTTCTTTTAAGTTTTAAGAATTGATGTGTTTTCTTAAATTGAATTTTGTATAACTTTTTTTGAACAATTTATTATTGTTTTGTTCTTTGTTTTCTCGATTTTATATAGAATATTTATTAATCAACTTTTAGTTTAAAAATATATTGAAAGTTTGATGTTGAAATATGAGGTTACAATATAGTAAGAAGAATTTTTTTATTTTAATATTTCATAAATATTAAAAAGGAAAGGTAAAACAAAATCATTCATTTAGTGTTTAAAATCTGTCTCTTCTGATGGTGTGAAGGTCAAATTAGGGTGAAAAATAGCAGACTCGACAAGTAAGGATCGAATCAGCCAAATCCCTTAAGGGGCAAGTACCTACCCCGCATCCATCCCTACTTATCCCATTCTCCCTCCAAAAATCATATGGCAAAATATACCAAACACAAAAAGGATGGAGAAAAGCTATCCTAGGGTCGACGACAGGGAAGGAACACTAATGTATTTTCTTGTCACTAAGGATGAAATCTCTTTGTAAGAAGTTTACACATAAAAGTTTTTATATAAAAATACTAGGTAGTTCGGTCTATGACTACATCTGCAGATCTTGTAGTCATTAAATTAGTCACATCAGTCATGTAATGTTAGATGACATCACTCATATGTAGCATATTACTGTCATCAAAACTGACATCACATTAGTGATGTGACTTGTTTAATAGCTACAAGGACTATGAATGTAATTATAAATTAAACCTACCTAAATATTTGCCAAAACTTTAACTTTGTTTGTCCGGTGTCCATTTATTTTATCAAACTTGTTAGTAGTTTGAAGTCTTTTAAAGGTCACGAAAATAATAATAAGACTAGGGGGTATTCAAAAGTCAGTCAAGTCGAAATTTTTTTTGACTTGACTTGTTTGATGTTCGACTCGACTTTGATTCGAAATCAAATTAATCAAGCGATTTCTTATATTCGGCTTTAACTTCAACTTCCAAGTCAAATTATTGGTCGAATACTGATCTATAGATTAATTGGTTTGACTGGTTTACCAGTCGAACAAGTCGGTGAACTTTACTAGTCAAATACTGGTCAAATAAGTCGAACAAATATATATATATATGATGATCTATAATTATAATAATATATTAATATATTTGTATATATGATATTTAGCCATAATATTCTTAATAATTAAATATATTAATAAATGATAATATTATTTTTTCTTAATTTTTAAATATCTTTTATTTGTATAATTATTGGTGTTATGTACAATTTATATACTTATACATTAATATAAGTGTATAATATAAATGTTGCACTTTTGTTTCAATAAGTAATTACATATAATTATTAATTTCTTTTTAATACATATAGATACTAGACTTAAATAATTATATATACTTGAGTATTTACTAAAATATCCATATGTAATATATATATATATATACATACATGTTATGTATATTCATATACTAAGATTTGTATAATTTATAATTGTAATAAAAATATTTTTTTACATAACGTATAATTTATATACTTGCAGTTATATTACATATAGTGATAAGTTAGATGTGTATATAGATATATATATATATATATATATATATATATATATATATATAGATAGATAGATAGATAGATAGATAGATAGATAGATAGATAGATAGATAGATAGATAGATATACATACATATGTTCTTATATTCATATACTAAGATTTGTATAATTTATAATTGTAATAAAAATATTTTTTTACATAACGTAAAATTTATATACTTGCACAGTTATATTATATAATATATATATATAAAATTGATACATATATATATATATATATATATATATATATATATATACATGTTCTTATATTCATATACTAAGATTTGTATAATTTATAATTGTAATAAATATATTTTTTTACATAACGTCTAATTTATATACTTGCACAGTTATATTACATAACTTATCACTATAACATTTTTACATATATATATATACATACATGTTCTTATATTCATATACTAAGATTTGTATAATTTATAATTGTAATAAATATATTTTTTTACATAACATCTAATTTATATAAGAGACAGTTATATTACATAACTTATCACTATAACATTTTTACTATCAACAAATATATTAAATGCATTACTAACTTACTATTAATATAGATAGAGTTAGGTAATCTATATATAAAGAGTTTCTATATACTTATAGAATATAACTTAATCGAGATTGGTGATTTAATAAGATTTTTATATATGATTTGATTTTGGTAAGTAGTTCTGAATTTGTTACTTTGTAAATCAATTTTAATATCTATATATAATATATACACTAATACATGTTCATCTATTAAAATTCGTAACTTTTATATTTATGCGCGCTGTTTATATACACACACTCACATACACACATACATACGAAGATATGTGTGTATAAATTTGTACATATAATCTATTTGAGACTTGTATATATAATATATTATGAATTATATACAGATGATAATGTGAAAATTGGAATAATTAAAGCAAAAGTATTACATTAATAAATTGTACACTTACAAATTCAACACACTTTTGTGGAATAATATAGAATTTATGGGATAATGTACTAAAATTTGAAATTAGAATACGAAATTGAAGAAGATTAAATATTCGACTTGTTCGACTTAGCAGTCAAACAAATCAAATTTAAACTGACTCGACTTTAATTGATTCGGGTTTATATGACTTGATTTTGATTTTAAAATTTTAAATCGAAAAATCAAACAAATCAAATCAAATAAATTAAAAAGTTGAATACCGGTCATCTACGAACACCCTTAAATAGGACTATCAGTTCTGTAAAAATGTCAATTCTTTATCACCATATTCTAATTCTACCTTTATCCAACTTTTGAACTAGCATAATCATCTGCCTTCTTCAATTGCACATACGAGAATAAATAATTTTAGGTAGTATATTAAAATTATAAAGTTGATTCCTACAAACTCGTGTTTCAACTGTTGAAGAAAACAAATGAGAAGGACCAAGTATGTGATTATTTAATGTGTGATAAGAGACAGGGGAAATTCTCAACTGATCAAATATGAATCAAAAGGTGAGTATTTCATATCTGTCATCTAGATGTGTATCATATGTTAGTCATAGTTGTGTGGCTTTTGAGTTTGGATAACAAATAATAGTCATTATTTGATAAATATTATTTCGTATTTCAACAATTATTTTATTATTTTCAAAATCAAAATTATACTAAAAAATAATTCAAATCAAAATTCAAATAATATTTGTCAAATAATGACTACTATTTGCTATTTAAACAGAGTTAATATCATTTTCCCCATTGAAGTTGTCACTATTTCACTTATTTGGTCCCCACATTAAGTTTTCATAACTTAGGAGATGTTTAGTTTATGAGCATGAGATGGTCAAAGAATGGAAATCAAAATTAATGATACTTATAGGTATTGTTTGATTAATCACTATGAGAATCATTCTATAGGAATGAAAGTATTAGAAAATGCCTATTTTCATTCCCCACTTGTGACATGGGTTTCAAATTTATCAACTTATCAATATAATGAAACTCATTTCTTATTGAAACCAAACAAGTAAAGGAGAATGACATAAACCAATACCGATAGTAAGGTTTATGATTTCTATTCCGATTCACGAATGCGAACCAAACACCTCAATTTTATATTCATTTCATTTATCTTTTTAAAATTTAAAATTTATATGTATTAATATTTTATATAAATTTCATTTTTAATGAATAGATTTCATTAAAAATCGAATAGCATTATTACAAAATTGTTCAGCTTGACTAAAAAAGTCATATTGTGACAAAAAATTGGGACAGAGATCTAGATAAAAACGATCCGAAATTAATGTGATCATTATACAGATCAACTTGTTATTAACATGAAACTTAATCGGTCGTATAATATCTACCCGACATTATCGTGTCAGCTGTTAATGACATGAAAATTTATGAGTCGTGTCGTATCAATTCGTGAACTAATACGTTAATCCGTTAACTTACAAGTAACTCGATACTCGTGATACGATAATCAATTAATTATTTTATAATTTTTAAATAATAACTGAGATACTTTGTTAATTGGTAACAATTTTATATATATTTTAGAGGTTAAATATGGAAAGCTCTTACATTAATTCCATAAACTTATCCAGGAGTTAGAGGGTTTAAAATATGTTAAACATGATAGCATGTTTCTTATATGTTATTGAGTGGCAGGTTATAAGTTAAAGTGTTTCTTATATGTTATTGGGTGACAGATTATCAAGTTAACAGGTTAGTTATAGATTTATTATGTCATTTGAGTTAAACACATTATAATAATTACCATATTAATGTAAATATTTTAACTGGTTAAACGGATTGTGTCTGTGTTAATCCAACAAATATGTCCTATCGAAAGCTTAATGATTCGTGTTTGAATTCAAATCTCTTGACACAAACTTGATAATAACACAGATAGGATAATAACAGGACACGAGACGACAATTACCACCTCCAATAAAATATGAATAGGCAAAGGGCTCAAGGGTGGAATGGAATATGTAACGAGTAGAGGAGGGTATTTGAGGGAAATCAGTAAACCAATTTATTTCAAAAATCCAAATTTGACATTTTAAATTTGTATTCTTCCTCAGATAGAGATTTCCCTGCAAATAGAGAAAGAGAGAAAGTGTCTCTTTCTCTCTTTCGCTTATAAGAGACAGAGGTCTCCCAGTCTTCTTCTCTTCCTTTCCTCTGTTTTTTCTCTCTCCATCCTTCTCTCAATTGTTGTGATGTCATGTACCTTCAAGAACACATTGCTGTAACTCTAGAGAATTGACTACAACAGACATCCTTCCTTCCTTTCTTCTAACCAAAAACACACACAAAAAAAAAAAAAAAAAAAGTCAGTCTGTTTCACCATTACCAACTGAAGTCAGCTGAATTGAGTTGTATTTTTGCGGGTTTTCTTTTGTTTATGCATACATAATCATGAGGTGGGAATGGTCCCTTTTTGTTTCAATTCTTTTTACTGTCTTGTTGTTTTGATTGGAAAAAAAAAATGAATTCAATTCAGTTATGTGTTCTTGAATGTGAGGGAGGATCTTCTGTTTTTGGTTGTTGATAAAGGATGATGATCTTTTCTTCAAGATTTGAGTCTTTGAGATTGGTTACTGTTTTTCTATTTAACCGTTCAATCTAGCATGAATGGATCCTTCCTCTGTTTCCTTCTTTTCTTTAGTACTTTTACAAAATAGGCAGAGCAAATCATCATCATCATGATGAGAGCGGCAGCTTCTTGGTGGAAAATTGGGCAATGCCAAAGATCCCATTTTGTTTTTGAGTTGACAAATAACACTACCTTTATTTGATTTTAGTTGGTATTTTGAGTAGGAGATTCTGATATATAGATCATAAACAAAGAGGTTACTGATTAGGCCTCTCTGCTTTTCTCAAAGAATACACTTCTTCTTCTCCTTCTTCATCTGCTACTGTTCTTCCTCTTTCTATAGAGAAAAAAGATGCCATCTTTCTTCTGTAGTATGATCCCTTCTTTAAGCCAAATTCTGTTTCTGGTATCCTTTCCACTACCCTTTTGATTGTATTGCTGAGTTGTGGACTAATCCTCAATGTTTGAAAGGAAAAGGAAAATCTAGAAAAGCAGCCTACCTTTCATACTGTCCTAATCCTAATAAATCTGTTTCTAAGGCAACCTTGTTTGTAATCTGAGCCTATACACTTTTGGAATTTCTTTGTGTTGTTGAGATCTTATACTGTACTTGTGTTTCTTTAATCTCTCTGTTTTTTATGTCATTTTCTTCAGTTTGGTTACTGGTGATTAGTCCTTGAATATTGTTTGTTTGACTTGAGCTACAAATGTGGTGTGACAGGTATCAGAGGATCATCCCTGCAGATAGTCCACCATTGAGCAATGGAAGAAGAACAAACTCAGGTCCAAATGCCAATTGGAAAACTTGCAAAGAAGATGAGGATAGAGTGGAAAGCAGTGGTCATATAACAGCAAAAATGAGTTCAACATTTGAAGGCAAGGGGGGGCTCAAAAGATTTAGTAGTAGATCTCCATCTAAGACCTCTCAAGACCTCCACTATATTGGCAATGGAAATGGTAGTACAATTGGTGATGCTGAAACTGAAGTTCCCAATTCTATGAATCATCAAAATCTTGACAGCAATGGAGGAGTAGTTGGGAACTACTCCTCCATTGTGGTGGGAGTGATGGTAGTAGTTTTTTGCAGTGGGGCCATAGAAAGAGGTCTATTGCTTTGCAGGAATGGAATTGTAGATGACACATCTCTTATACATGCTAATGTTCCCACCAAGCAGCTTGGTTACCTGATTAGTGCCTATCTGAAGATGTATCACCAGATACAAATGCATATGCAATTGATTGGCACCTTCACATCCTTCTTCCAATGGGGTTTCCAGAGGATCAAACCTCAAAAGTCCAACCAAAAACACCCCATCTCCTGTCAGGTAATGCTTTATGCAATCCCATCTCTCTTCAATTCAATTCCTTTTTTTTGTGTCTTATACAAAAATTTTGGCCTAATCTCTTCCATGGAGTGATAAATTTTGAATCTTTTTGTCACCCAAAAGAAAAAAAGAAAAGCAAAAGGACAAATGTTTATGTTGCTTTTTCTTTCTTTCCTTTTTTTTCCTGTGGTTCTGAATGGTGAGTGTTAAGTTCTGGAGCTGGAGCTAGATTCTTATTGTGGGTTAGAGAAGTTTTTATTGTTTTATTATATATGTAGTTGATCTGCTACTTGCAAGCAAACCTCTGACTTTGTTAGCTGCACTATATCTGGCCAAATTGAAGAGGTTAGAGATTTTCTTTAATTGATTGCCTTTTCTACCCTTAAAAATTGGGTGAATAAACCCTATTAATATAGTATTAGTACAATAAAACCAAAGACCTTACCTGGTCTTCCTCTTTCTTTGGTTAGACTATACAATAAAACTAGTCGTATGTAATCTCTGTATTTCATATGCTATGCACTTTTGCTTGGATCCTCATGAAATTTCTTGCTGTTTCTTTGACTTTTAAATATCCCAAATCATTCGCATGCCTCTGCAGACTTGTGCACTACTGGGATTAGGATATCAATCCAGACATTTCTATAATACGACTCTTAGCCAGTTTAGTTAATACTTCTATCCCATGTTCCCTTTTTATTTTTTGTTTTGATTTCAAGATTTCTATTTTGATTTCTACTTCGCTTATGCATAAATTGTTCTTGTTTTTGCTCCGTGAAGGTATGATGGCAGCAAGTACTTGCTTTGAATATTTATCTGCTTGTTATATAGTATTTGCTTTTCTTCTTTTTAGGTGGGCATTTAAAGTGTGTACTTTCCGTTGCCTGCCCTTGATTTATCAACAATACCACTAAAACTTGCAATAGTATAATACCCTCTATATGTTTTGTGCTTTGCTTTTTCTTGTTTTCTATTGTAGCAGACTTCATCCCTTCTTATATTTTCAACTAACCAATTCAAGAACTGTCATCACCTGTCTTGACTCTATAAAATCCTTAATAAATCTTGGTGACTTTTGGCCATGATACTACAGGCGGAATTTGGAAGAGCGATCCGGTGTTGGCAACAAGTCTCCTGGTGGCAGCAGCAGCAGAAGCAGGGTTGTTTCCTCTAGATCTAGAGTACGAAAAAGGTCTCCTTCTCTTGATAAAAAGACCCCTTCTTGTTTATCTTTTGCATCGGCTAGAGATGAAAAGATGAATGCCATCTCCTTAGTACAACAACAAGATCAAGAAGTGGCTCCTCAACAAGAAAGTGGTGGATAAGTATGAATCATGACACTAACCATGATGATATTAATCATGGTAACACTGTTCGGGCCGCGAAAATGACCGGAGGAACGGCAGGAGGAAGAGAAAAGGTGAATAATGGAGGTGGAAATGAGGTGAATGAGTGGCCTAGAATTTACGTTCCACTTTCAAGAAAGGAGAAGGAAGAGGATTTTCTAGCAATGAAAGGGACAAAGCTTCCTCAGAGACCCAAAAAAAGGCCTAAAAATATTGATAGAATGCTTCAGGTATATATGATTTGTACTCCTTATATTATTCCTAGTTATTCCCATTTGTTATTTCAATTTCTGCCATGATTTTGATGATCATTTGCCTAGTTGCCTTGGATTTTTATGGATAAAATTTGCAAGTTGCCATTCTGCCTTCTGTCTTTGTGCTTTCATGTAGTAATTTAATTGTATTGATAAATGCAGTAAATCAAAACAAAAATGACTTTTCTAAATAGAAACTAGAAAATACTTAAAGAGATCTGATTTTTTAT
Source organism: Cinchona pubescens (assembly GCA_025175665.1). Classification (NCBI taxonomy): domain Eukaryota; kingdom Viridiplantae; phylum Streptophyta; class Magnoliopsida; order Gentianales; family Rubiaceae; genus Cinchona; species Cinchona pubescens. The sequence goes on along the minus strand of JANKKI010000202.1, from coordinate 1,734,440 downwards.
CCTACTTGTAGATCCTGTAGTGTAGATTAAATGTTATGGAATTTATAACATAAATTTATGTAAGTAAAATTTTATAAGATTTAATTTTAATCGCATGATCTACAGATAGGATAAAAAATCGGATCTATAGTAGTATTTTCCTAAAACTAATCTATTACTATTTTCATGGTATGGCAGTATTGCTTTCCGGGGATGTGGCTTTCTGACTTGACGAGGGGTCGATACGAAGTTAGGGAAAAGAAGTGTCCTAGAAAGGTAAATTCTGTTTTCTTCTGATACTACGAAATAATCTTTTTGTTGTTCCCTGGTATAGTTTGTCTTTAGTACCCCTCCAACTTTCTTATTTTTGTCATACTTATTTTTTATGAATGATTTTCGCAATCTATTTTAAGTTTTAGGCACTCTATATTAGTAATTTTTAATAAAATAATGATCTAAACACCCCTATAACATTGCTGTAAAAATAAAATTACTTCATGAAACAATTTTATAAATTAATATGAAATCATTAAAAACTAATGAATAAAAAAGTAACTTTGTTAACAAATTTGCGGAGGGTATTTCTGTCACAACAAATTATTTCATCATCCTTTTATACTTATATTAGGTAATCTTTTAGAGGGGCAAAGTGAATATTATTTTGGTTTAGGGAACAAAATATAATCGGGGTTTGAGTTGAAGGGGTAAAATGTAATTAACCCTAAATGTGAATTTAACCTGTCTATTAAAGTGTAAAGTAGTGTCTACGAAATTTTGAGGAATAGATGTACATCCTGTCACGTGCCACATTAACCCTGCTGTGTTTTCTTGTTGGCATCTATAGATGTATGTGATAATTCTAAGCAATTTATAAATACCTAAATATATTTATTATAGGACAAAGATCATTTAGAGTTAAATTAAAGAATTTTTATTTATTTTTAAAAAATAAAATTTTAAAAATATTTTTAAAAATTGAAACCATTCATAATTTAAATTATATTTTAAATAAATATCTTGTAAAAAATCAAAAAAAATATAATAATGTTTTATGGCTACTTTATATTTCATTTATTTCATCAAAATTTTGAAAATTTTTATACCGTTTAAATGTGATACATAATTTAATAATAAATTTTTTTTGAAATAAACTAATTTTTAAATATAATAATCCATTTGATGTGATAAAATCATTAAATTATTTTTTTAAAATTTTAATTATTTAAATATAGGTAAATAACATTAAATGGAAAGGATGCAGATCCTCTGTTATAGACTTGTAGAAATAGTAGTAGTGTGTCTCTGTATGCGTGTAGAGTGGGGTACATAGTAGCTGTGAGCGCTGATCGAGTGCCAACTTTTTAATGTTTTTGAATACTTAAAAAACATTATTAATTTGGGAAAATTTTACAGGTTGTTCTTTAGATATTTATACACAGTATAAAATTATATATTTTAAATTTTTATATTTTATAAATTTTTAAAATTAAAAAAATACTTTATTAAAAAAGATCGTAGAATTTCTTTTTAATTTATTATTACGATGCTAGTTTAGGCGTCGGCTGAGCATCTCATACACATCTAGATGTGTATAAGAGACAGGTTTAATATCAGTGATAAATTAGTGGTGTGACCCAAAAGGTGACGAAGTTAGACATGCCAATTGACAAGAAGTAGTACGTAATTATCCATCTGATATTAACCCTATGATATTAAACCAAACAAAAAAGTGACACACTTGTTGCTTTATAGTTACTAATTAAAATAGATGTCACAATTGATCGATCAGTGTCAGAGACTTGTGAGCTGTGTTATGTGTTATTTTTATAAAAATAGTATTAGAAATATGTTTGTAATCAAAAGTGAAGAAATAACTAAAAATATTGAGGAATGAGCTTATTATTGATTTTCGCTTGCAATCAAATCTCTACGTTTGAGGTAAATGTCATATTTTGCCTGGCTACTTCTAATAATCTTTTGGTCATTTTTCTAGAAAAACTAAAATTCTAATTATATATAGTATAAAGTTTTATATGCCAAAAGAAAAAAAACAGTAGTTTGACTTGCCCCCTTCTTTTTCTATAAAAGTACCATAATCAAGTTAATTAATTAAGTATATGAACCTCCATATATTCTCACTTTTCTTATTATCATTAAATTTCAAAGTCTCCACTATTGTTGATACAGTCAAAATGAGACGTCATGTTAAATACCCACAAAAAGTGGATTTTTGTTATTCACTCTGCAATGCAAAATGAATATTACAAATTTTTGAATAATTAAAAAATAATTAAATTTTTTTATTTTTTAATTATTTTAATGACGATCGTACTCACTCTGTATTATAAAGTGATAAGCTAAATTTACTCTTGTGACTGCCAAATTTAAAACTGTGAGATTTGAATGTAGAAAGCTAATCCTTCTACGTTTGGGACAACATCAGCATTAGTTGTTTAATATTTTTGAATTTAAATATACTGATAATATATTATCCTAGGCAACACGTAGTGAAATAGTACTACTAATAGATATATTCTGTAAATTTTTTTATGGATCAAGATTTACATGTATTTATATACGGTTCATTCTTTTATAGATTAAGGTATATGTGCATTTAAACACAAAAAATGGAACCCAGTATTTAATCTATACTGAGGTCTACACAAGATTCACATTTTGGTGTCTAAGTGTAGCATGAACTTTGGATCATATAAAAAAATATTCCTAAACAAATATATTGTGGGTTCTTTGTAGGGTCAACAGGGTTCCATATTCCCATATAATAATTTGTCATACGAAATGCAATGGTTCATATTCACTCAATTAGATTGGGCCCATGTGTGGGCCTGGCCGTTGATGCTGAGGGTAGGAATTGAGTCGGCATTTCTTTCTTGTGATTCTCACGTTAGATGTGAGAATGTAAACTTAGTACTCTATTATTGATGTTGACGAAGATTGGTGCGTAGGGAGACGCTGTTGATGATGTTTGAGATATTGGGCTATTAGTAATTAACCTTTGGGCCTTTTATTATTTTTTGTAATCAATCTTTGGGCCAGATTGTTAGTTGTTTTTTCTTTAATTGGACTAGGGCCAGTGTTATTAAAGAAAGGCAAATTAAAAGTTCACAAAGATTTTACTAATTTTTAGATTGTGTTATCTGAGAACAAATTGGTATATGCATATAAAATATAGAGTTGTTTGACAATTTGGCTCGGGACACAAGGAGACATACAAGTTTTAAAATGGAAACTGGAATTATATTTAAATTAAGATATTATTTTGCAACAAGTATTGTAAAATGTAATGTATATGAGATTTAAAAAAAAAAAAAAGAAGCAATTGAATAACGTGTTTAGAGAATTTATTATAAAAAAAAAGAAAAAAGAATTCCACTAATAGTACAATGCCATTTTCTAGAAGAACTAATCGTATTAATTTCTTGCAAATGGCCAAAAACTTTTTCATACTGTACGATTTTTCTTCACTTGTACTACTTAAAACAATCAGGAGATCCACTCATCATTTTCATTCATTGAAATCTACTTTTCTTGTATCTTACAGCAAAAGCGAAGGGGACTGAAAGGAATACACATCTAGAGTGTATAAAGTGATTCTGAATGATCGAACTACACATTAAAAACACCACCAAATTGAGACTATGCTCGGAGTCTCTAACCTTTTCACCTTTGCTTGATGAGACAATGCTGCAGTAGCAGCCACCGGAAGGTGCACAATACCGGGATTTTGAGGATGCAGAAGAGGATTCCATAATGTCTCAGATCAGAGATTTCCGCCAACTTCTTGTTCTTGATGATCCCTTAATTAATTAAGTTGCACACATCTTCTTTGGCCGATTTTGCTACCTAACTTACATGGCCAACAGCTACCTTGTATTACTACCATAGCATGGTCCCAAGGGGATTTAGGAGCCGCTTTTTCGGTTTTATTATCACCATCATCAATGATCAAAACGCTCTTAATTTGGTTCCTGTATAAAACAGCCGCCTTGCCTTGTTCCTTCTCTTGGGAAATTTTTATTTTTATTAGGAGCTTTCCATTTGAATTGAAGTGTCTATTTTTTGGAGTAGGATGGCTTTAGTATTTTTTAAAAATATGAGTCCCCACTCTAATTGGGAATTTTTATTTGTTAAAGAGCAACTATTAGACCAAAGCTTTTTAGCTCATTTTATTGGTTCTTTCACCAACAAAAAGAAGAAAAGATTTTTTTTCCCCCCCTTAAAACCTATTTTTTATACTCCGTAGGATGTAAATCAAAATTTAAATTTGAATCATGGTTCAAAGTTATGGTCATAATATCATCGTCTGTCAAAATCACATTACACAGTTAGCAGTGTAAAAATAATTGCCAAAATCAGAATAAACCAACCAATTTGATTGCAAGTCTTTGAACCTTGGTCAGAATGGAGAAGCACTATAAGTATTTAATTATATACATTTAGTAGCAGACTGGATCTTATGTACTTGTTATCAAAATAGCTGAAGACCACCAGCTCCAGAAGCTAATCTTGATGGAAGTTAATCATTTTAATAACTACAAATTACACCTCAACCAATAATCCCCATAGAGAAAAAGCAGCTAGCATTCATGGATTGTATTCACGGGTAAACTCACAACCCCCATACATGGATCAAATTTTAAAAAATTACACAACCCTAATAAAACTAAAAATAGTGTTTCCCAAATTTTCTTTTTGGTGTGCGTTTGTGACAGTGGTAAGTGATATAACGATTAAATCTTTGTTGAATCGGATGGTCTAAAGGATAAGCAACTGTGAAATTCCCCGAGTTGCTGTGTTGCATAAACTTTCTTGGAACATCCAACCTGCAGGTTTACTTAGAAATGATAGGGATTGGAGATCAGTATCATTTAAACTTACCTGATTGCTTGCTGTCTTGAATCTGACCGTTGTTGTTCCAGTCCTTTTTAGGTCCACAACTTTTGCCTTTGAACCTTTGAGATTCTCCTTCGGGCTTGCTATCCACCAGATTCACCTTGTTCGCAAACTCATAGGCCAAATCAGTCTTATCCTTCAGACAGTTGCTTTCCTCGATCTAGATATGAAATTGACACTTCTAAGATCGTCATGGCAAGTCACTTCTATTTAATTGGGCTGGTTTTAAGACATCAGTTTGACCCCTTTTGGGCGGTTGTCATCGGCATAAACCCTAGTGGATTCGGAAGGGGCAACATCTCCGAATAGGACGTAATCCACTTTTAGGGTTTGTAAGTAAAACAGAACCTTCTCGGACCAGCGTTTGTAGTTCTTACCGTCAAACACTTACAGTTTTGACATGTCAGGAACACCAGCATTGGCCATCACAGCGACACAGAAAATTCACTGTCAAGATTGTTAGATTGTTTTAAGTAGTACAAGTGAAGAAAAATCGTACATTATGAAATCAGTGTGAAGGCACTGTCACTTGAAAGTGAATTCGATGGGATCATATAGCACTGATGTAGATGTAATACTGTCTCTTATACACATCTAGATGTGTATAAGAGACAGCTCGTGGATGAACTCACAAGCAAGGCGTCGAAATTGCCTTAATAACAATTCAGTAATTGACATTTGCACCGTTCCAATTCATGACTTTGTTATCCACAAACTCCTGTCCTATTTGTTAGTTGCACTTTAGTTAGTTACTTTAGGATTTTAACTTGTAGATAATTTTGTATTTTATTATGTTTGTATGATATTAACAAGTAGTATTAATTTGTTCATTGGGTGGATAGTTATTTTCTTCTTATGCTAACTCGGAGTGTTAGATTGAGGTTGTTTACATCCATGTATGGCAATTTAGAATAGAAAGATTGATCATAAGTGAGATTGAAAGAAGTTCCATAAGCTTGTGTTGAACAAAAACAAAACCTTCATGGAAGGCTCTTGCTTTCCATTGTGAATTGACTAGGCAATTTATATTCATCTATTATTTTACCCCGTAGTGTGCGATGATATCACCTAGTTTATTATAATTTGACAACAGAGCTCTCATTTTTTTTTTCCTCTCAAGACAAGGCAACCACTAGTGTTTCCTTTTTATTGAATACAAACTTGTCTTTACAATTCAACATAATTGAATTTTTTTTTCCTTAGCAACCCGTTCGTAGGAAAATTTAGAAATCCATTTTCAGTATTTCCCGCAACTAAAATTCAAGAAACTTCCAATAAAAATTTCCCAAGAGAATCTCCAAGTGTATAAGAGACAGCTTTAGAATTGGAGCTCCATTAGCAATTAATTGCCAAAAAGTTGAACCCCTTCTTGTGTTTTATAACTTGCTAAAGTTGCAATTAAAGTAACCATCTCTTACTTATATTCCCAGCACCAGAGAATTACCTTGAATCACAACTCGATTGCCAATTAAGTTCTTTATACTAGATGGCCAAATAAGAACTTTTCTTCTCTTTTTTGGCCTTTTTTCAGGTCACCTTGACAGAGGAATGGCACTGTTGCAAGACTCATTTCCTCCGCCTCCTTTGATCAAAGTTGCAATGTTAATGTATTTATCCTATTCTTTGCTGCATAGCTTGTCGACGTCATCCCTGATTTCTCTTTCTACCAGAATATAATTGGCTCTCTAACAATGGATATAACCTGCAACTGAAGGAATTACTGCTCATAATTTCAACATTAATTCACAATGGCATGCACAACAACCTTTGTTTCTCCTTAACTGTTCCGACATCCTTTTTTAACAAATGATAATAGTTGTGACTTCCCCTCAATATCATCAACATAAAAACCTGAAGTTATGACCACAAGTGATTGCTACAACAATCACATGAAATCTCAGCTGCTAAAACGTTACATCTCGACGTTTTTGCTGCACTTTAATCACTGCAATCTTAGAATTACACTTGGCCTATTTGAGCTCTTTTAAATTTTTTTTAGCCATAATATGCGAAGACATTCTGATTTTTTATAAAACTTTTCATGTCAGTCTTGGCAAGCTTTCACAAACTTGCTAATTATATTTTCCCAATGCAGATATGAAGTCTTGAACTATGTTCTCAATGGACACAAAAAGAACACTAGCGACAACGACTTCTATATTTAAATCGTCTACTTCCAAGGACCTTCTGGTTTGAATCTTCTGGTGTGGCGTCTCATCTTCTAGAGTGGTCAGTCAAATCTACGATGAGACCTACTAGCGGGTAATTGGCCCTTTTTCATCTTTTATAAGTAAAGAAATGCACTTGTTGCTGTGTCATGGTGATGGTGAAAAACCAAGTGCAAACAAGTTTCTGCTTCTTTTTGCTAGCATTAATTTGGACAAAACTGCTTTAAACTAGATTGTGTCCTATTTTGACCTATAAATTGCCCCTTCCGAATTTGGCAATTATTTATGCCTGTTTAAGGTGTCCTTCGAGACACAAGAAGGTGTTTTAGAGGCCAAGATGTACGACGCCATCTATGCATCCTTGTTCACATATGACTACTACAACAACGTTTACACACCTTTCTCGAACTTTGGTATCACACGACTAAATACCCTTCAGTCATCTATTGGCGAGTTGTCTATCTCACTCTAGGACTTATGCAACTTTGGTGGCCTTCCAATTCATGGAACTCTATATGATAGAAGTTATCCCTTCAGCAAAACTCCATGATGCTTATACTCAAAAAAAAAAAAAAACTCACAGACTTGTCAAACAAATGCTCAAACGATCTAAATCGATATAGAATCTTGACATTGATGTGACTGTACTTAGAAGTGACTGCCAAGTCAGCCTACGTATCCTTAAAGAAGGGGTTATACACATCTAGATGTGTATAAGAGACAGACCAAATGCCATGTTTTTTTTTTGTAATAGTTGTACTCTCTGGAGTGGAGTATCAAGCAGATTTACTCTTGCGACAAGGAGCCATATTGATACGGGTTGATGCCCAGGGTATATAGAACTCGGTCACAAACGTAGGGTTTATATGCACAAGCGAAAAGTTGTTGTTAATAGACCTCCTTGATTAGCCACAAGGCAATCTTTTAACTATGAGCAAGGAATTGATCCAAAGCCTAATTGACAGAAAATCAATAAACTGGTGTTGGTTATAACATCAAGTGCTCAATCTTGAAGCCCCAACTAGATTCCTAGTCTAGACAAGACTAAAGAGAATCTAAAATTCTAATTCACTCGTATGAGAGGAATAAGAAAAACTAAAATCTTATTGAGACCAAAATTCATTCCCTCAATTGTGTACAAGACCCCTCTATTTATAGTTGAGGTCGTGACGAGTCCGAATCGAATACCTGTCTCTTATACATAGTTGGCTGGATCCTACAGCCCATTAGGCCTTTAAACCCAATTCTTGTACACTTAACTAATGGCCGAAATACATGGCCCAAAAACAAATAATTATGTCTTGAAACCAGCCCAATTAAACACACTAACACTTAAAACAATTGGGCTCAAAATAAAAGACTAGACAACTAAATAAAAGAATATTCCATGGCCGAAATAATGAGGCTAAATTTCGGCCCTTCAGCTTCTCATCCTGGCTTGATCTTTAATGATTTGGACGTCCATTATTAAGAACATCTTAGACTCTTTAGTGGACTTCATCTCCAAAAGGTGAAGTGAGCTAAGATTGATCTTCAATAACTTCAACTAAGCCCAACATAGCTTTATTGAGGTTCTTAGCTCTTGATCTCGTAATTGGACCTTGTGGAACTTGTATTCAGATGTAGAAGTGCGGATTCCGTGAGCCTATATCGAGCCTTTGTGGACAATTGATCACCATCAAGTCCTTGGGATGTATCATCTCCCTCCCCCTTAGCAGGATTCGTCCACGAATCACCGAGCACATTTATGGTAGCTGTCTATGTTGATGGTATCTAGGGGAAGTCACAAGATTTAAATTTGAGAAAAGTCGTTGTCGCTAAAAGTTAAGTTGTGACTAACCTGTGATGTTCTTCAATGCCTGTCTCTTATACACATCTAGATGTGTATAAGAGACAGCGATTTTATCTTGTGCAGTAGATATCCTTGATCATGATTGCTAAACCTATTTACAACCATACAATTGCTGTTTGTAAGAGACTTAGTCTTGGGACACATAACACAAAATCCATGGAAACATCAGTCCAAGGATACGTTGGCGAGTCAATGCATTTATTACACGATTCACAACATCGACTTCATGTGGGGCCAATGAAAATGCTCTTGAAGTGTGTGCGGTGTCTTTCGATGCCAAAATGTCCCATCAACCCTCCCCATGTGATTCCCTAACAAGAACTTCACGTAAAGAACAGCAGAATACAGTTTAGTCTCATAAAAAGATAACCTTCGTGAAGATAGAACTTTCCAAATTTCCCATTTAGACATGCGGTATAAGTATCAGAAAATCATGATCAGAAACATACAAAGATTTAATATGCTCAAATCCAAAGAAATTAGCATGCAATGTAGTGATCAAGGTGTACCTACGGGACAAAGCATCCGCTACAATGTTATCCTTCCCACTCTTGTATTGAACCACATAAGGAAATGACTCAATAAACTCACTCCACCTAGCATGTCTACGACTCAATCTCTTATGGCATCTTGATGTGTATAAGAGACAGCATTATCAGAGTGAATAATGAATTCTCTAGAGTATAAATAATGACTCCAATTTTTCAAAGCACGTACTAAGGCATAAAGTTCTTTGTCATAGGTGGAATAATTTAAAGAAGCACCACTTAATTTCTTAGAAAAATATGCAATAGGTTGCTTCTTTTGTAACAATACAGCTCCTATACCTATGCCAGATGCATCACATTCAATTTCAAAAGGAGTATCAAAATCTATTCATATAGAGGGCAGAGGTTATACACAACTTTGAGCGTGATGAACGCCTTTTGTTGAGCTTCTCCCCATCTAAAGCCGACGTTCTTCTTGATAACCTCGTTAGCGGGGCTGCTATGGTGCTAAAGTCCTTCACGAACCTCCGGTAGAAACTCGCAAGCCCATGAAAGCTACGCACTTCAGAAACATTCTTGGGGATCGGCCAGTCCTTGATAGCAGCAACCTTGGACTCGTCCACTTGGATACCCCTAGAGGAAACAACAAACCCAAGAAACACAACACTTTCCAAACAAAAGTGGCATTTCTTAAAGTTAGACCTTAGCATACAACTTTTCTTGTCTTAAAACAAGCAAAACAGCACGAACATGTTCAATATGCTCATTAACATTCTTTTAAAGGCTATTGGGCTGTAAGATGTGTATAAGAGACAGGGAGTTAGAGTATCTCCAAGATCAATTTGTTTGGAGACCACTAGCATGATTATCACACTAGATTCTTTAGATTTGATGGCACATCCTATAAATTGCACAAAATCCAAAAAGTAAATGACTTGCATTCATAGGGACGACATCACACAACACTTTGTCATTATATTTGCCTAGGTTAATTGAGACATGCACTTGCTTAGTTACTTTTAATTCACCATTGTCATTTAACCATTGCAGTCTATAAGGTCTAGGGTGTTTAAACGTTGGCAAATTTAGCTTATCTACCATGTATTGTGAAGCTATGTTTACGCAACTCCCATTATCAACAATTAAACCACAAGTCTTACCTTGGACATGGCATTTGGTGTAGAATATGTTAAGTGTTAGTGCCCTTAGTAGGTTGGTCGTCAGTGGCTTGAGCATGCAAGTTTCTTAGTACGACCAGTACTTGTTATCCTAGATGGTCTCCTAGGATACAAATTGTTACTGTTATAAATCTGATCCTCATACTGTTGGCAAACTAAGTTCTTAAACTTTTTCGTCCAGTTGTTTGAAAACTGAGAAAATAAAAATCAGATTCGGGCATTGGGATGAAATGTGTCCTCTCCCACTACATCCAAACACCTGAATGTCCCTTGAGCGATTAGGGGCCAAGATATTACCTTGGTGGTTTGGGCCTTTGGCTTTGCGGGAATGGGGTTCTCCTTGAGTTTCTCCATTCTCTTGCTATGTTCGGGTTAGTTGGCACATTTTATCCCCTGCACAAAATCTGATGATGCATCTCATATAGCATCTGTGCCATGGTGGTCTCTTCATCTTCATACAAGTCTAGCTTTGTATCAAACCCATCTCCATAACACAGGCATGCGATTACTCCTCCACGATCGATTCCCTTGTCGGAGAGATTGGAGCTTCCTTAGCTTCCTGTGATAATGAGCGGTACAAACCTAATCCCACTACTCCTTTGCTGTCTCTTATACACATCTAGATGTGTATAAGAGACATTCTCGTTCTTTTATTTGAGATACCACCAAGTCATAGCATAGTCATAAAAGTGGATACGACCAACTTATATTTCGTGGACGAATCCTGCTGTTTGGGAGGGAGTTGATACATTGGGTTTGTTCAAGTATTCTTCAGGATCGGCTTTACCTTGGAACGTGGGCATGTTTGGTTTGAGAGAGCCAATTTGCGTGTCCCCTCCCCCTGGGTAGTGAATCCCCTCCCTTGGTTCTCGTCGAGGGTTAGGCCTTGGAACTTGCTCTCTTCTTTGGATTTGTCGTGGACCAATTACAGTCCTATCAAAAGGTTTGTCAAATTGGTTAATTCATGTTAATCTGATATCATAATCAGTCTCTCCTTTGTCTTCTTGAGTATTGGTCCCGTAGATGTGTATAAGAGACAGACCACAAGCATCTACTTCAACTACTTTGCCTCAAGTTGTTGAATTTCAAGACTCATAGTGGCAAACTTCTCATCAAAGTCCTGCCCCTGTCTCTTATACACATCTAGATGTGTATAAGAGACGATTCTTGCATCTCCTTGTTCCTTTGTTGCACGTCCTTTTCCTGTGCCATAGTCACAAAACAAAGACTAAAGAGAAGGGGTTAAAAAAAAAAAGAAAAAGGTTAGTGATAATCAATGAGAGAGGGTTTTCACTCTTTGGGGAGTAATGCATTCAAGTCCTCACTTTGGTTTTTTACAAGGCTTCTTAATGATCTCACCTTACTCTTTGAAAATCTCACTTCACTCAAAGATTCTCTTATGAAGCCTTGTAAAAACTATGAAAATAGCCAAAGGTTCCAAAAGTTGATCCTCAAATCTGCAACCAATCGTATTGATTGGAAATAATGTCCAAAAGGATCTCGGATCAATATAGTTTGAAAATTTAGGTTTAACCCTTCGGATATGAGTCAAGGCAAAAATCCGAAAGTAAAAAGGACACAAAGAAAAGCACAAAAAGAAACAATAAGATCACAAAATTTAGTAAAGAGAGTTTACTTTCTCTGACACATGACCAAAATTCTAGCCGAAGCTCTGATACCACGATGATACGGGTTGATGCCCAAAAAATGTAGAACTCGGTCACAAACGTAGGGTTTATATGCACAAGCGAAAAGTTGTTGTTAATAGACCTCCTTGATTAGCCATAAGGCAATCTTTTAACTATGAGAGGTAGTTGTTAATAGACCTCCTTGATTAGCCACAAGGCAATCTTTTAACTATGAGCAAGGAATTGATCCAAAGCCTAATTGATGTTAAAAATCAATAAGCTGGTGTTGGTTATAACATCAAGTGCTCAATCTTGAAGCCCCAACTAGATTCCTAGTCTAGACAAGACTAAAGAGAATCTAAAATTCTAATTCACTCGTATGAGAGGAATAAGAAAAACTAAAATCTTATTGCCAAAATTCATTCCCTCAATTGTGTACAAGACCCCTCTATTTATAGTTGAGGGTGGAGGATTCTAGGACTAAATTATTCAATGTGGGATAGATAGTTGGGCTGGAAGTGTTCCTACAAGAATTAGGCCTTTAAACCCAATTCTTGTACACTGGGTCCTAATGGCCGAAATACATGGCCCAAAAACAAATAATTATGTCTTGAAACCAGCCCAATTGGGCTCAAAATAAAAGATTAGACAACTAAATAAAAGAATATTCCATGGCCGAAATAATGAGGCTAAATTTCGGCCCTTCAGCTTCTCATCCTAGGCTTGATCTTTAATGATTTGGACGTCCATTACTAAGAACATTTTAGACTCTTTAGTGGACTTCATCTCCAAAAGGTGTGTGAGCTCTTCTTGATCTTCAATAACTTCAACTAAGCCCAACATAGCTTTATTGAGGTTCTTAGCTCTTGATCTCGTAATTGGACCTTGTGGAACTTGAAGTGCGGATTCCGTGAGCCTATATCGAGCCTTTGTGGACAATTGATCACCATCAAGTCCTTGGGATGTATCACATACGTATATAGATTTGTCATTTTAAAGACAGTTTATACTCGTGTCAAGGAGGTGACTAAAAAAAAAATGAAATTTGAAGATAGTTTGAACTCGTGTTGAGAAGGCTTCAAATGATTTGGAATTTCAAGATAGTTTAAACTAGTGTCAATGGGACTTCTAAAGATTTGGAACTTAAAGACAACTTAAACTTGGGTCGAAGAGGCTTGAGAAGATTACATCTAACTTAAACACAGTTTAAACACATCTAGATGTGTATAAGGTCCCGCTAGCATTAATGTTTAACCTCATGTCAAGGAGATTTCAAACTCTTGGAACTTGAAGACAGTTTATGCTCATATCAAGGAGTACTTGAAGATTTGCAACTATGGAGACAGTTTTGCTCGTGTCAAGGATCACTTGAAGGAATTTGAAACTTAAAGATAGTTTAGACTCTTATCAAGGAGTACTTGAAGATTTGCAACTTATAAAAGATCTTTATTCTCTTGTCAAGGAGGCTTCTAGATAGTTTTGGCTCTTATCAAGCAGTGTAGTGCTAGACTTCACTTTTAACTATGATACTATGCTCCAAAATTTTCACTTTGTTAGAAAAATCTTCATGGAGTTCTTGTCTACTAGACTTCAAAGTTAGGAAAGACATTCTTTATGTCATATAAGAGAAAGAAGGTAGAATTTCTCAGTCTCAAATCTAGAATGCAGGTACTCATTCATGATTAGCAATACTTAACTCTAGGTCATCAGTTTTAGTTGCCAATTTATTGAATGTCTTCGGTTAGATTTCTTGAAGAATGTATGAAAGTTCCCAATGCATGCCTTGTATGCACATTTCAATACAGAATGCTCAAATAGCTTATCTTTGTAGCTAAGACACAGAGTGTGCCAACGATCAATGTAGTCGATGATTGGTTCATTTTGCCATTGCCTTGTCATTAGTAGACATCTAGATGTGACTATGCGACGTGCACTTTAGAAACGATTTAGAAATTCATGCTCTATCTATTCCTAGGTGTTGATTGATTCAAATTCTAAATTCGCATAACAATCAAAAGTATTTCCTTTCAAGGATGTCTCCGCGCAAACTGCTTTATGCTAAGATCACCTTCAGTGTCAGCATTGTTGCATGTCACTATGAAGTGTGCAATATACTGCTTTGGGTAGCCTTTGCCATCGAATTGCTGGAATTTTGGAGGTTGGTAATTAAATGGCATCCTTAGGCTATCGATCATCTTCGTGTAAGGCTTGGAATAAAGAATTGATGATTGTGATAGACTCTCAAATTGAGCTCTCACAATATTGGCTATCATATCTTGAAGTTGTTGCACTAAAAGAAAAGCTAGAGATGCATGTTGTCCATCACCTTGCAAAAAAGTTGACTTATGGGGACTTCCATCAACATTCTTGCCCCCAGCGATCAGGTTCAATGCATCATAATTTTTATGGCTGGATTCTGCTCCACTAAGGACTTCTAACTTGTCCATTGGCTTTGCAATTTGTAGATCTTTCTCTTTAACAATCCTTTTCAAGTTGACGATTGTCTTGGACATGTTGCTCACTTGTTTTTCTAATCGTGAAGCATTCGTCACCATAGATGAGATAACGGTCACTAGTTCAAATCTAGATGTGTATAAGAGACAGTACAGCTTCCTTTCAGTTGGTATCTTGGAACTTGGAATATTGTGCAGTGAGCGAGTCCAAAGCATTGTCCCTGATCTATCTATCCACTGCATACAGGGACTAAGGCGCTCCTTCAGCCATTTTGTCTCTTATACACATCTAGGTTAATGTACTAAAGACAATAGTATTGGAATTAGAAATTATACTTATTGCCAACGTTAAATGAACCTAAAGGGTCACACACTAAGAGTAAGCATTGGGTTAAGTTAATTGTTGACTAAGTTCGTTGAATAAGAATTTGTGTCTAGATTCAATGAACGAGAATTATTTACTAATCTTTTGGATTTACTGGATTGTCCAGTTAAATAGTAATTATAATAATTCGTAAGGAAATATATCTGGTTACTATCATACGCGTTAATATATCTAATACGTGTGATAGAAGAATTCTAATCAAAGAGAAGAGTTCTTTGAATTTAGGTTAACCGCTATATATAGAATATGATTCTTTAGGGTTTGGGTGTCTGACATGCGACTCATTAGTAACACACAGTGTATTTCTATAATTAGCTATATTTCCGAAACCCTGTCTCTTATACAAGCACCACCCTAAAATCGGAAAAGCTACTCGTGTGGATACGTGCGTTCAATCCGCCTAAGGTCGGCGTGTTCTACGAATAGTTCGTGGTTGCCGTGGTGTCCAAATCGTGACCGTGGTGTTGGATCGTGGAAAGATTCAGATCGCAACCGAGGTTTTGCTTTGAGTAACAAAGGTATATATCTAAACCTAAGCGATTTAATCGGAGCATGGATCCTCTTTTAGGGATTTGGTGTTTTCATTGCGTTATTTTGATATTTCGTAAGGAAATCCCAACGATGGTATCAGGCCGCTTCGTTATCAATTAAACCGTTTCGGATATTTCCAACCAGCATCTCCACTTCACCTTTCTTTAATCGACTACTTCTTTTCAGATCCTTCACATTAACACATCTTGTTGAAAATCTGTTTGAGTATCTTGATAAGAATACAGGACATATGATGGTCATAAAAGATTAACGTGTATAACATAAACACATTACATTCGATGATTCTATTTGTGATTCTGTTGTTGAACTATATGTATATGTGATATACGTATGTTCTTTGTTGAATTATGTATATATGATATATGTATTCTTAAGTCGAATGATTTACATATATGATATGTGTATGTTCTTCGATGGATTTAATTCGCATCATGAAAAATTGACTGACTTGCTAAATGAGTTACGATTACTCTTTAGCGTCGGGCAAACTGCCCTCGACCCCATGCTGAGCTCTGCCCCTGGACCGCGCGCCCCTCGACCCCGCCCGCTAACCGGCTAAGCGGGACCGCCGTACTTTCGTTAAAGCTGTCTCTTATACACATCTAGATGTGTATAAGAGACAGTATGAACACATCACTATGATGTGTTCATATGCATGGCTGCATATGTCCATGGCCCTTCTTATACACATCTAGATGTATTTAATTTGTCTACAGAACCACAATTATCTAAATACTATTCTATTAAAGTAATGGTGCTACTTATATGTTTAATTTGGCCAATAAATATTGGGCTATCAAAGCGGTTTTGGGCCCATAGGCATAAGATGAGATTAAACATGCGGTACATATGATGTATTGATCTCATAATTGTTTTAAGAGTTACATATGATGTAATTGGTAAAGAGTTACCTACCTAAATAACTTAATTTTAATTGTCATGCCAAAGCTGAGTTAAAGTTAAGTGAAATATGGATCTTAACCCACTAAATACAAACTGTTGTGTATTCATTTATGAGGGTAATTGATTTAGATGTTATCTTTTAGATATTAATATCGAGATATCTCTAACCAAAATCCCTGCACACTGAACATGAATTATTATAGGATCGGCACTATCTTTGCGATCTATCCTTGAGAAGGACAAGTGAATGGGACCAACTTCCTTATTTGGTTCGAGGTTTGAGAATTGTTCTCAAACAAGAAAGAAGGCTGTATGTTAGACAATCCTATCCACTGAACTTGACTGCGGCCAATGCTCCAGAGCGAGAGAGAGATGCTTACGGTAAGCATTCTAATGACTCTGATGTTGGATGCCTTATGCTTGCTACCATGAGCCAGACCTTGGAAGGACTTGGAGCACTTGGAAGCTTTCGAGATGGTCAATCATCTCAAGGAAATGTTCTGACAAGCAAGGCGAGGAAAGGTTTGAAACGACCAAAGCTTTACATTCTGCAAAATGGTGAAGGGCGCTGTTAGTCCTCATGTCTGTGAGTGTAAAACTCTTGGCTCAACTTGAGGAAGACTTGGATTTCCCATAAGTCAAGAGGCGGATTTGATCCGATTCTCTTCCGAGAGTTCTGACCGGTTGTTATGAACTTCAACATGAACAACATGGAGAAATCATTTCTAAGTGCATTCGATGCTTAAACTATGAGCATAATATCAAAAATTGCACTGGCCAAGTTTTAATGGTTCATAAAGGTAAGGGGATAAAAGCGAAAGGAAGGTTTGATTAGAATTCTTCTAATCACACGTAAACACTGTTGCCTTTAGTACATAAACCAACAATACCCCTTAGTAATTTATCTATAATTACTATTGAACAGGCCAATCCAGCTTTTGAGATCTATCTCTATAGATCTTGATACCAAGGATATAAGCTGCTTCGTGAGACTACTACTTGGTATTTATGTTCACCCAAATGATCTTACTACACTGCCTCTGTCTCTTATACACATTAGATCTGGATGTGGAGCTCACATTTGTGTTAATGTGAAGGATCGAAAAGAAGTAGTCGATTAAAGAAAGGTGAAGTGGAGATCTGGTTGGAAATAAAGCAAGAGTTCTTTGCTCTAGCCGTAGGAACATGTGAACTCCTTTTACCTCCGGGCTGATTTTAACTTTGAATAATTGTTATTATGTACTGCTAGCGGTAACATTGTTCAAAGAACTCTTCTTTATTACAATGATGGATTTGATTTCTTTATTAAGAATAAAAAAGGGCCATTCACCGTGAAGACGTGTTTTATGGACAAATGCTGATTTGCATAATGGTCTTTACGTTCTAAACATTGAAAAGCCCTATCCATGATAGTTTATCACATAAATACAAAGAAACCTAGATTGGATGATTCAAATCAAACTTTCTTATGGCATTGTCGCCTTTGTCACATAAATGAGAAGCGCATATCAAAACTCCATAAAGATGGGCTTTTGAATCAATTTGATCTTGAATCTTATGATATCTGCGAATCTTGTTTGTTGGGAAAGATGACTAAAGCTCCTTTTACTGGACACAGTCAAATAATATTTGAGTCAAGAATTTTATGACCATCTTAGAAATTGTGGAATTGTTTCACAATTAACTCCACCTGGAACACCACAATGGAATGGTGTATCTGAAAGAAGGAATCGAACCCTATTAGATCATGGTTCAATCCATAGGGTCATCTGAGATCTCCCTTTATCCTTTTGGGGTTATGCTTTACAAATCTTCACTGCATTCACATTGAATCGTGTTCCAACATAATAAAAAATAAAGCTCTAGCAACTTCAAAAGACACCATATGAGATGTGGGATTTGAATCACATTTGTAAAAGCATTTAATTTAATTTCTTGTTTGTCTTTTCTTAAGATTTGGGGTGTGAGGCTTATGTCAAACGGCGAGTCGTTGTATGTCGGATAAGTTAGCTCCCAAGTCGATAAGTGTTTGTTTGTGGGGTATCCTAAAGAAACTAAAGGATACTACTTCTACAATCCATTTGAGGACTAGAACACTTAAGGATTGATTAGCAGTTGAATAGTTGATCAGTGTTTTAAGGATTTCTTGATACTTGAAGAATTGAACACTTGAGGAATTGGCAGTAATTGAAGATTTGAACACTTGAAGATTGGTCAACACTTAAAGATTTGAGCACTTGAGGAATGTGGAAATGTTGCAGCACTTCAAGGACTTGACGATCAAAGAATGCGATATGCTTCAAGAACTTGGGAGACTTGATGTATGCAGCAGATCTCTGATGCAGTGTCTTTTTCCCTTCTTGATGTATGCAAAATGTTGTCTTCTATCTTCTATTATCTTCCTTGTCTAAGGGAGAGTATACCCTATTTATAGGTAAAAATAAGCTTTTCTACCTTAATGGGTTACTTGAAACTTAAGTTATTTATGATTGAAGACAATATTAGTCCAGGCCATTGACATAATAAAAAATAATTTAATGCACTCTCAAGTAACTTCACTTAATTTTTTTGATTTAAGTCCAAGTCCAATTAGTAAATATTGGGATTGTGGTGACTTATTACAAAATACTTTATCTAGTAGTGCTTTGAAAGCAAGTGCTTAATAAATACTTAATTTATTATTTGGAAGTAAATTTGAATAAATACTTTTTTATATTCGAAAATGTTTGATTTGAATGTTTAAAAAAGTATTTCTATTTCTATCCAATTTTAAATTTATGATAAAATTGTTAAATTTTTTCTTTAATTGTTTAAAAAATAAAATTCATTCCAAAAGCACCAATTTTGACCTTGTGATTGAGTGCTTTTCAGACTGAAAGGTCTACCTTTGAATTTAGGGAGTACATTTACCAAACATTCTAAAGATGTTTAAATTACCCAAAAGTACTTTTTCAATAAAAGTACGATGAAATGTTGATAAACTCCAAACAATTCTGTCCAGTTTTCTACCTTCCACATGGCGTGAGAAAATGATTGCAATAAGTTAAAAAGTCAAAAATGGACAAGGAAAAATAGAAAATTGCTCATGAAGAAAAGGAACTCTATGTTTCTTTTTCTAACAAAGTTCAAATCTTGGGGAGGAGAGAGATAGACCAAGAACAAGGAGGGGCAATGTTCCCCTAGATAGCATCCACAAATTCCTGAAAGATGATGAGCATTAATGTTATACTTTGAATGTTTGTACAATACAATATCATATGTTTAAAAAACTTGTACTGTACAAGCTCTTAAAGCTAAATGAATTGTTCCCTAAAAGGGATTGTAGAATTCTCCAAAATAAGATGAGAGAAGAGAAACAATGAAATTATCTTTCAGACCGTAGTAAAACAAGTTGACAATAGAATTGAAGAGACCGCAATAAATTAGCTAATGCAAGAAAACAAGTCTTTGCTTGTTCCACGAGTGGCAATTATACAAAACCTATCGAATCCATCCATGTCAACCATATAAACTGAAAAAAAAAAGGGGGGAAAAACTAGCAACAATTCGGTCACCAAAATGATTTGGCAGGAAAAAAATGGAAAACTAAAGTATGACTTGGATCCAAAACCCAAGGCTAAAATCCAACAGTAGTATTAGAACCCAGAATAGCAACTTAAATACCTGCCCATACCCTTTTTTCGTATTATGAATAACCAAAATGTAAAATGTTGTTGGCATTCTTCAAACATTTCTAACATTAAGGTAAGGAAATAAAGGAAAACCAACTTGTTCGTAAAGTACTTGTAGGAAGAAGTAGTCACAACAATATCAGTAGAATCGTTGAATCACATAGGAAACACCAGAGTCACTTTTTCCAGTTGCAGCAAATATGCATAAACACATTCGTCAGCACACACAGAAACTCAAGCCAATACAATATGAACAATAACTCCACTATCTACAAGTATTGCAAGTCAAAGATATTGTACTAGATAAGAAGGATAAGAACCTCCATTACATTAGGATTTTAGGGACATGGATAAGAAGGATAAGAAACCAATTAGATTAGAACTTCAGGAATGAGGCTTTGGCATCATTCAATGTTAGTTGTAATGTAAATTACTTCCTAATTGAGTTCTTAACGGCATAAATTAGCAATCTAACCAATGTTTTTTTCTTTTTGTTCTTTTTTTTAAAATCAATTTTTCCTGAAGACCTATACTTTGATCACGAATTGAAGTTTGATTTCTTTCTTTAACAATTCCACTTGTTCCACTGAATACGAACAGTTAGCTATGGAATTAACATGTCTACAAATGTCCAAAAGTGGCCGACGTTTATATACTTCTAAGAAACATTAATATATTTAACATAAAGAGAGAAAACACAGAGAGTTATTCAGAAGCGAGCAATCAACACCAGTATTAGATAAAGACAGATCAAAAGAGATAATTCGACAAAAATATTAAGCAAATTAACACAAAACAATCAGCAGAAGATAACTACTCTATGATGTGGTTACCTGCGGAATTAAAAAAAAATCACCTCATGGGCCGATGGACTAGGGCAACAAGCTTGTTAATGTCAGAAGCAACTGTCATTGAAACAAGAGGTTTTATAAAAACTCTTAATAGGGCACCCAATACCACTTCCCTCACAGATGCAATCTTTATCAATACCGCATGCTAATCATATGCTCTGTGGTTGTTTCAGGCAACGGATCAGAGAACCACCATAAACAAATTTAAAAGGCATAGATGTGGAACAACTGAACACGTGAAAAAGAAAGGAAGTGATCGAGGGGCTTGAGCAACAATTTAATTAGTAAGCCAGCAATAGCTCTTGAACCAAAATCATTTAGATAAATAAAAGTACCAATGTAGAAGGTTAGAATAGATTATGATATTCCAAGAACTCTCCATAAACTCTAACTCATAAGTATAAAAGTATGCTTGGGTTGTCCATGTTTGACGACTCTAAAATACACATTTAGACAATTTGAGCCGCAGGTTTAATCTAATAACTATAGTTTTCAAGAGTCCGTAGAAATTTCACAGCTTTGTATTATGTTTATGTCATATTCTACCTAAACTCTATGACTGCAAATGACTTGAGGACACAAAATACATATACAAACAAAAATAATTCTAGTACAATACTTGGGAACATATTTTCAAAAAACAAAGAAACTAGGATCTAGATAATACAAAGATTCAAAGATGAAGATATGTGTGGAAAATGGTCCTATATCTTTCAGCACAACCATGGAAAGCTTATAATGACCTTAAAAGAATGCGTTGAACCTTCATCTGGAAGAAGTCTCTACAAATTCAATTTCAGTGTGAAACAAAATCCATCTCTTGGAGGATCAAGGATTTGTGTAACTACTCCATATGTTGCTTTTATTGCTTCTATGGCACCAGGCACAAGCGGTAGCCCGTAAAGGATACAGTTTCTGGAGTTGGTGGAGGTCATGATACTGATAGAAAGAGAAGATATGGATTTTTCATTGAGGCCTGCAAAATGTGTATATTCACTTATACTTGGTAATGTAGATATGCAACTAAAGAGTCATAAATACGAGAATATTGCACCATACACCTCCAAGTTAACTATAATTACACTGAGCCTGTTCCTAAAAATATTTTTCAGCTTCTAATTACATTTGAGAATTGAATGAATGTATTTGTAGTTTTATCACTTTTAAATTTTATCTATCTCTTATAATTGATCTAGATGTGTATAAGAGACAGGTGTATGAACCTTCAGTTATACACTATTTAAATGTTTTTTATGCTATAAGTTAGAGATCATTTTTATCAATTAAATGACGCATAAATAAAAGCATGAGGAAAAAGATAAAAGGCAAAATAATAATAATAATAATAATAATAATAAGGAACGTAAAATTAATATCTACCAACCATTATCAAGTGAACTTATTAAATTGGAGATTTACTTACTACTATCTTAACTTGACAAGTAAGAAACTTAAAATTTTGTTTATAAATGTATCAAGCTTTAAAATTTGACTTGATAAAATTTTATTTAAACTCAACTCAAAATAATTTAATTAAAGCTTGAACAAAATTTGAGTCTTTAAAATATAAATCAAGCTTAAATTATATACTAATACCATATTTTAATCCATTTGGGCTCATATACTAATTATTGAGGACTAAATTGAGTTTATTTGTTTTGCTGCTGGGCTTCATTACACATTTGCATATTATATGGACTAAGGTGCAATTTCACAGCCAGTTAAAATATTTATTGTTTTTGCCAAACCTTCTACTATTTGATTTGAGCAGGGTTTTGTGTTGCCTGTACTACGCTATATACATGTAGTCTCCTTTCTTGAAGAAACATAGAAATCGAAAAAAGAGACTGACAACAAAATTTCAAGTGATCTTTGATTGGAGGGATGGAAGGCAGACGCATAAGAAGATTTGGGAGAGGCCAAAACAATCAGACCCTTTTGCCTGTTCGACTCACTCATAAGATGTGTATACTGTTTCTTGTTACCTGTTCAGTTATGTTGTTTTTTTTAAAAAAAATAAAAAATAAAATTCCAATCTTTCCAGTTATTAAGTGTAAAAAAAATTATGAGTTTTGCTTGATTTTCATTGGATTTTAATCCCTTTTGAGGTAACTGGATAAGTATGTGTTATACAGGTACTGTGACTTCAAAACATCTGTCTTGAATGAACCATTATTTCGCTTTGGTCGACGACATTCCAGGTTTATACTTTTTTTTCTTTGACTGTTTTTTAAGAAAATGGTGCAATATGCTGCAAGACTGCAAGTATTTGATATATTCTTAACATTTGTTTAAATTTTAGGTGTTTGAGAGTTTGGTTTTCTGTGGGGCTCGGTTTTAGTCTCACTGCTCTGCTCGGAGTAATTTTGGTTAGTCACTGGCTCCAAATTCGTAGCTATCATAAGTTCAGCTCTGAATTGATTCTAAAGTTTTATATTTATGTCTTAGTTATTGATTCTGAAGTTAGGAGGAAAACAGAAGAAAAAATGACACAAAAAATAAATGAAATTGTCTTTCCTGGTATTACATTAAAGTTTGGTTTCTCCTGATATTACAATAAGTTCTGTCGTGTTTAAATAATGTTAATTTGCTCGTCGTCTTTGTGTTGTGAGGCAGATTCTTCTCTGGGAATTGAGCAGAGCTGTCTCATCTGTATTATAAAGGGAATGATGATGGGCTGAGCAGTCTTTTGAATGGATCGTTATTCGGGTTTTCTTCTTCAGTGAGTGGTTTGTTGCATAATGTCATACCAGTTAAAAAGTCATCTCTTTTACATGAGTTGGGGCTCAGCATGAAGAAAGAAAATTTTTTTGTCTTATACTATTTGAAATATCTCCATTTTCTTTGTAGTTGTACTGCTGCTTTTTTTCTCTGTTGCTGTTACCTATAACATATCCTATGGAATTCACCTGTTTCCTGGGTTCATGGTCCCTGATATTGCCTCATCAATTTACAACTTTTAGGATGGTTTGATTTTATAGATAAACCGAGTGATGGGATATACTATCAGCCTGTTGTTGTAGATATTTGGTTTTGGGATTTTCCTGAATAACCATTTCAGTTGTTCAGTCTGTTCTGAGGTGTATACATGTGCTTCATGATTTTGCTAGTGCATCTACTTATCTTCTTTGATTATGGCCATACGAACATGATTCATGTTTCTCATTCCGTTCTTGATGAGGTGCTGTGTCTGCATGTTAGATGTGTGATATTTTCTTGTTCTATCTTTTTTTCCGACAAAGCACTCATCTTGACATAGTTAGTAAAAAGCATCTTTTACTCCATGTTACTTATGTATCATGTACTATGTATGGCTAAAAATTGATTAAAAGCTATGCTTAAGAAAACGTAATTCAACCTGCTTCTAATGCTCTCTTCCTTCAAGCTCAATTCTAAACTACACCCCACCCCCACCCCCGGCGAAATTGAAACTGTATCCACTTAATTCCAGTCTCTTATACACATCTAACTTGTGTATAAGAGACAGACACATATCTAAATGAACTCGTAGGTTTAATAATTCACTATAGTTAATTGGTTCATATGAAGAGTTCATTTAGATATGTGTAGTCTTGTGTGCTTATGATAAGTTAAACAGATACTCTTAACTAACTAAAATTCATATCAGCCTCTAGCGACTTGGTTCCATTCTCTTGATGAGTCATACTAGAAGCTCATTTTTGTGTGCGATCATGGTTGAAGTGAACAGAAGCTTGAGCTTATGTAGATCAGCTTTAAATAATTCTAGCTGAGCTTCTGCTTATATCGGAAATAAACTAGATGGATATTTTTTCTAGGTCTTTGGCTTGTGTAGTATACTAATATTTATATTAAATAGCTATTGGAATTGACTTTTGTTCATATACACCTGACGTAAAGTCCAACTATTCAGTTTTGTATAGGCCTTTAAGACCAGTTAAATCTTCCTGTCAGTTTCACAGTTAGAAAGGTCTTATGTGCTTTCTGCAGATTTCAGGTACAATCGTGTCGCTTTCTGATGTTGGATACATTTTTTTGTCCTCCATTCTGTCCGTATTCATCCATGAAGTTGGGCATGCTCTTGCTGCTGCAAGGTTAAGAAGTTCATTCTTTTCTGTGGGTTGATGATTACCAAGCATGGAATATGCTTATGCATATGCTTTTTAAACAAGTAATGCTCTGTCATGTGATATTGCTCCCTGTGTACTTGTTGGTATGATGAAACCATATTTATGAACATCAACTGGGCATCCTTTGGTATATTGATTATTGAAACCAATGCTTTCATTTACTACATCAGTAACAACAATACTTATGCTTTTTAAACAAGTAATGCTCTGTCATGTGATATTGCTCCCTGTGTGGTATGATGAAACCATATTTATGAACATCAACTGGGCATCCTTTGGTATATTGCTTATTGAAACCAATGCTTTCATTTACTACATCAGTAACAACAATACTTTCATTTACTGAATCCTTTACAACAGTACTTAAGAATAACTAATTAGAGTGCCACTGATCTTCCTTGACATGCTAAACAAGTTTTGAGCCTTTGAGGGCTACTTCTATTATTCTTGTCAACATTACTCAGCCTTATTGTATCTGCCAGTCCTGAATCCTTATTAGTGTGTCAGTGTACTACAGCCTAGCTGCTTCTTGTTGGAGACCAGTACCTTTAGCTAAAATATACGGGATTTTCAACCTTTGTGTCAACCGTTTGAGCTTCAATTTTCACTGTCATGAAAAACAATTAAAGTTCAAATGTTACAAAAATAATAGCTTCGTTTTTATATTTAACACCAATTTAATATAGGGAAGATATGACAATGTCTTCCCAGTCCGAGCTTGTTTATACTAGATAAGAATGGCTTCTTTATGATTTTGCATTCTGGCACCTAATTTTACGCACAACATTTTGCAGCACACATCCTAGCAATTTATTGTGTTACTTATAGAAGCTAAATCAGAGTATTAGTCAAATTGTTAAAATGGATATGCATCTCACAACATGTTGCTGTAGGTGCCACTTATGGGTGAAGCAGTGAGGGCATCCAGATGGAGTACATTGCAGTCTTTCTAGCAGTTTTGTTTCCAGGAGCTCTAGTTGCTTTTAATGATGTGTTATTGCAGGCATTACCCAGAAATGCTACCCTTCGTATATATTGTGCTGGAATTTGGCATAATGCCACTGTAAGTTCAGAATATATATTCTTTTTCTTTTAGATTTCATGTTGAACAACATTTGTGTCTGTGCTAATATCGGTTTTACTTATCTCCAAACTGATTAGTTTGAAATGCCTTGCAGTTTTGTTTGGTTTGTGCCTTGGTTTTGTTTCTCCTTCCCTTGATCTTGGATCCATTTTACATATACGGGGAAAGTCCCATGGTAACATAGAACACGTATTTTTTTTTTAATGCACACATAAGGTGGTTTCTTAGTGTAGCCTAATCATTTCTTCTTATCCTGCAACAGGTCTTGTATGTATCTCCAATGTCACCATTATCTAGTTATCTCTCTCCCCATGACTTAATTATTTCATTTGAAGGCACCCGGATCCATAATGTACGGGAGTGGAAGGAGACAATTGCTCTATTAAATGAGCAGATGCTTCAAAACTTAGCCAATTCTGGTGACTTGAAAGGCTCTAAGGAATTCAGCAGTAGAATAGGGTATTGTGTGCCCTCTTATCTGATTAGGGAGAGTGTGCAGCCTCAGGAAATTGGAAAACAATTATACAACCTGTCCAAATGAACTTTTTGCATTTGCAGCTAGTCCCTGTATAGATTCTCTAATGTTAGATATTAGCACTGAAGAGAATCATTTAAGAAGTGGAAGTATTCAGTGCCTCAATCCCAAGGATGTTATAAAGCTAAAAATATGTGGCAATAATGAGGTAAAAAGTGGCAACAGCAGCAGCTGCTCGTGTTCGGAGGTATGGAATTCATTTTTAGCATGCTAAAGAAATACGTTGCTATGGATTTATTTTTGCATCATCCACAGTTTTTGGCACCTGAAATATGAATGTGCTGATACCATGATGGTTGATTCAGGATGAGTCTTGCTTCACTCCAGTCCAGATGCCAGGTCTAGCATGGGTAGAAATCACGTATTCGAGACCTTCTTCTCCTGGATGCCGGAAGCTTGCAAGAAATTCGTTCCCTGGATACAAGAACTTTGGTTCTGGAGAAATGAACTGTATTTCAAGTTTTACTTTTGTTGGAAGATGATGTGATCTCCTTGGGACATGCACTTCATTTGACTTCATATCAACCTCGCTGGTCAATTCATATTGGTGCATCTCTTCCAAATGTGCTGGAAAAGCTCTTTATATGTGCCTTCCATGTATCTCTGAGTCTTGCTCTTCTCAACAGTTTACCTGTATGTCTTCTTCAAATCATTGCTTATTTGACTCTTTTTTTTCTTTTTTTCCCCATAAGTTGCTTATTTAACTCTCTCTCTCTCTCTCTCTCTCTCTCTCTCTCTCTCCTTTTTTTTTTTTTTAATAACTTGCTTATTTAACTCTGTTGAAGTATTTGCTTCATATGAAACCTAATCAAAGAGTGCTGCAAGAAAGCTTTGGGCCTTTGGACATTAACTTTAAGACAAATCAGGTGCTAAAACTTGTCCAAGCAGTAGTTTGCATTAACATAGGAGATCCTCATGTTTTAGTGAGTTAATGAAGCTGTGTTTTTCTGTTAGGTCTTTGAATTTTCATGTTCTTGGTTTGTGTTTTAATAAACAAACAGTTAAACCAATCATTCCAAAAAGATATACCCAAGTGTTGATGCTTGTTTATTGGTATTTTACATTTTCCTCTCTGAACCAGATTCTTGAGATTTGACAGAGTTTGAAATGCAACCGGTTAAACCTAAACCAATTAAGCACTTGAATATGTTAGATAAATCATTGCTGTAGAGACATTGCATTATTGTGTTTTATGTTGGGGTATGGGTAGCGGATGCATTGCTGACTGGGATCTTTGTCATTCTTCTCTTGCTGCGGGTCAATGTTCTATTCCTTTCTATATTTCTTTCTCATTCTATATCTTCAGTTACTTCTCAATAGGTAAAAGCTATTTTCTCCACCTTAGCTTTGTGGTATCCATCCACTCTTGTTTTCATGATATTTTCCCCGTGTTACTGGTAGAGAGTTGTTTTACAGATTTAGTTTGAAAGGAAAGGAAAGTTTAAATTTGACTTGCTAGGTTTAGGTATTGAAGTTTCGTATTATGTAATGGGAGGCGAATGTTATTTTATCGCCATCTTAAAGTCTAACTTAATTAGTTTCATATGTTTAGAATTCTGATACGAACACCATTTACATTTTCAGGTGTATTTTCTTGATGGCGAATGCATTTTAGAGATTGTCTTGCAATATTTCAGTTTTCTGAGGCCAAGGACAAGGAGAAAAGTTCTTCAATGGTTTTTAGTTGGAGGGACGTGCACATCTGTCCTTATTTTCTTGCGGATTTTCTTTGGTAAATTGTAGACAAAATACTCGCATCTTTCTTATTGAGATTGTGGAGGAAGATAGGCCATTCATGATCCAACATCTTCTTTCCAGTTTTGATTGGATTCCAGATAGTTGTTGCGAAAAATCTTTGTACTTAAAAGGTTAGGTCACGGAGTGTTCTTTATTATAACCAGATTGTAACTATAGAATAACATTTAATTTTATAAAGTAAGTGGAGGATTTGGGCTTGTCTATTCCAATTCTGTATCCAAGTCGTTGTGCTTGTCTTAAGTCCATTCTAACCCGCCTAATATAATGTTGCATTACTTTTAAACCCTCCTAACGTTGCCACTACGAAGCTCTTTTTTCTCTATCTACTACTCACATATATTCGGGGGCCGTCATGTTCAACCTTGTCAAATGAAACACAACCCAAGAACGCCCCAACCGGCTTCCTAATCAACCGCAACAGAAACTTTTTTTTTTTTTCTTTTTAATAAAACTTTAGGCCCATAAGAAATGTCTCTATGGGTACCATCAATTAATTCAACGAAAACATAAACCGAGGGTACCTATTTCCCCAAATTAGTGGATATTCGTTTGAGTCAAAAAGCACACTGAAATGGTTGTCACTTTCTATAGATACAATGTAAATTCGAAATAGCTTATTCATTTTTCTTGATAAAAATTATTGATATTTCAATAAATCCGTATAAAATGAATGAAATCTGATTAAAATATATAAAATTAAGGACTGAGAATTTAATATAATTGTAATACGTAAATTAATTTTGAGCTAAAAAATAATTGTGAATTTATAACTTTGTAAATCATTTTACATTCGCAAAAGTGATCCTCGTATAATTATTTTGCAGCATCGGCGACCCTCAATCGAGGCAACAAGACAGCCACAACAACCTCAGAACCGGGTTAGTTGCCTCAAAAAATATGAACAAAACCTCCAGCAAACATGGATTTGATGTTGCTAGCAGTTCCATAACTTCCATCAACTCACAACAAGTGCCCTCGCTTTGTAGGGTACATGCACTTTAGGTTGCATATGTAGTTAGAGTAAACATCTTAAATGGTCACTCAATTATATTTTGATTGTGAAAATAGTCACCAAATAGTCTAGAAAGTTACTAAACTTTTAAAACTGTGCCTATAAAGTCATTTCATCTATCTCATGTTAAGTGCTCCGTTAGACAAATTACGTGCATTTCACATGATTTTAGTTGGGGTAAAATTCACTAAATAACCCAATAAATAGCATTTAAAAAAAAAAAATCTAACATGGATTTTAATCAACCACCCCTTAGTGACTTGCACCCATGATCTAAGTCATCTTTCTTGATTATTTAATTTGAGAAGCTTGAGAAACTATGAAGGGAAAATCGCCAAAATAGTCCCTCAACTTTTTTACTTTAGCGAAATAGTCTCTCAATCTTTTTTTTAGTCAAGATAGTCTTTCAACTTTTATTTTTTGGCCAAGACAGTCCTTTTGTAGTGAGCCACTACAAAAATCTTTTTTTTTTCTTTTTTTTTTTCGATAAATTCTACATATACCTCTTGAGGTGTTGTTATTTTCCACATAACCGCCATATAGTTTAAAATGGAAAAAAATAAGAAAGAAATTAATTTGAAGGGGTGAAAAAGAAAAAAATTCATAACAATTTTTTTTGAAATTAATTTGAAGGGGTGAAAAAGAAAAAAATTCATAACAATTTTTTTTAAAAAAATTGAAACATTAATTTTTACAAAAAAAAAAAAAAAAATGAAAGTCCAACCCTTTCGTCTTTCCCTTCCCCAGCCGAAGTTGTCATCCACCAAAACTCCAGAACCACCCCTTCAGCTACCCACCACCACCAATAGTCGCCCAAGCACCTCCCCTACCCACTAGACACCAATGCCACCTCCAGATCCCCTTTGTCAGCAACTAATTATTCTTTTTTTAAAGTTGCCTCTAAAGTTTTGTAAAATTTTAAATTAGCCCAATATAAAAAATAACTAAACCACAGTGGGTGTATGTGAAATTTAACCCAAAATAAAGATTTTTGTGGTGGCTCTACGACAAAAAGACTATTTTGGATCAAAAATAAAAGTTGAAAGATTATCTTGACTAATAAAGGATTTAGGGACTATTTCAGCGATTTTCCCAAATATAAAACTTGGGAGGATATGTTGGACAAAGAGAAGGCTAGAAAATTTTGAAGGAAATCAGCACATACGAGTTTTAGATTCATTTTGTAGAGATTGTTTGTTGAGATGATTTGAAATGACAACAGTGAAATTAAGAATCTCGTGACAAACTTGTTGATGCCTGAGCATTGATCTCCAATGTGAAGAGCTTCCACCATTTCACATAGGCATAGGTGTTGATGTTAGGTAATCTTGGATAAGGCAGGAGGGAGTTGAGGAGGGCAGAGAAAGCAGGAGAGGAAGGGAGTGTAGAGGCGGAAGGAGGAGGGGAGAAGGGAAGTGGAGGGAAGAGGAAAAGGGAAAGGAAGTAGCGGAGAGTTAGAGCTAGAGCTAGGGATGTGTAACAGTTAGGGTGAGATATTGATTGGGTTTTTTTTACACACTTTAACCCAAGGTAAACTTACAAGAAATGCACATGAACTAATTCACAGAGCATTTAACTGAAAAAATATACGGGGTGACTTAAATGCAATTTTTGAACTTGAGTGACCGTTGAGGCCGCTTAAGTAGTTTGGTGACTATTTTTACAAGTGAAATATAGTTGAGTGACTATTTTTACAAGTGAAATATAGTTGAGTGACCATTTAAAATGTTTGCTCTATGTAGTTACAACAATACTTTAATGATAAACTTGGAAATTGTATTTTTTTTTACACCAAAATAGTAACATTGTATTGATATTAATGAACAATGATACAAGTATTGGGATTACTATCCTTTGTCTTATTGATATTAATGAATAATAATACAAGTATTGGGATAACTATCCTTTGTCTTTCCTAGCTTCCACAGCTTAGGATTTTTTAGTTTAGGTTAACTTTCCTCACAACTCAATCTAGATGTCTAAGTAAATATTTATGATTTTAAATAATAAAAAAACTTAGTGGATAATATAAAATTAAGAGAAAAAATTGAGTAAATAAAAATATATTATTTTATTAAAAACATGTTTGAAAAGTAGAGAAAATATTCAAGATGGTATAACGGTTTTGGTAATGCAGAAACTGGATTAAAGAAAAGAGTAATAGCTAAAAGAGCATATTGCAAGAATAGTCATTAAACTATTAATTGTTGCAACTGAGGTCACTCAACCATTTTTTCTGCAAAAATAGTCATTAAACTATTACATATATAGATTCAAAATCATTCCGTCAATTGGATAGTCACAGTCAAAGTAATAGTGATTTTCTTAATGGTAAACTTGTCAAATTAACTTTAGGGAAATTTAACTCATTAGTCGTGCAACTATTTCACTAAAACTTGAATAGTCCTCAATTTAAAATTTAACCTAGTTTTGCCCCCCAACTAATTACTTGTATCCAATTTGCTCAAGTAATCGGCGGTGTCACCCAAAATATAAGTTTTTTGAATTATGACCGGTGTTGACTAAGGGCAAAACCGTTAATTTACTTCGACTTGATACTTTAAGTGTTAAATCATCACCCAAATAATCTTCCAAATTTTTTATTAAAACCATATTGGTTCCTCAACTAAAAATTTAGCCAAATTAGTTACCCAATTAAAAAAAAAAAGAAAAAAGAAAAAACCTAACCTTTACCTTCCCTTCCCCTCCTTCTCCTTCCATCAGCCGCAACTTCTTCTACCCTCCTCATTAACCTTTACTAACAACCACCTTCTCCACCCACCATATCTATTTCTATAATGAGGACATTCCTTTCACTTCCTCTCTCTCTCTACCATCTACCATCCTTTCAAACCACCCTTTCTGTCTCTTACCAATAGCCACCTTCTCTACCAACTCCACCCATCGCCAGTCCCTTTTTCTCTCCTTCCCATTCTACCATAGTGGCAATAGGTTGTGTTGTGTCATTATCAAATTCGTGTCAAAATACCTAAACCTGAACACAACCCGTTAAGCATTCGTGTCATGGTGTGTCTGTCATAACCCGTTTATTAATGTGTTGACAAGACACGACACGATTGACCCGTCTAGGTTTTACATTAATATAATAAATTGTAGTGAACTTAACCCGAATGACACGATAAGCCTATAAATAACCTACTGACCCGATAAACCCAAAACAAACCCGTAATCCTATAATCCAAAACAAGTTTGTTAACTTATTTAACCTATTTTAAAATCTCCAATCCAATAAGTTTACAGAATTTATATGAGTATTTTATATTTAATCTTTAAAATATGTATACAGTTACAATCTAATTACCAAAATAGCCCCAACTATTAGTCAAGAATGGTTAAATAATTAGCGGGTCTAATTATTAACCAGCCGGTAATTGTCACCTATATTGGTAATTAATGATAACTTAATAGGTTAACGTGTCAACCCGTGGATTGACACGAGATGACCCATTAAGTTTCGTGTCGTTAACGAGTTGACACAATAATGATCCGATTAATTTTAGATAGTGTTTATACCTGTTAATTTCGAATTGTGCTCGTGTCATGTCATCATGTCATGTTGGAAAGTACCACCTCTACTCTACCAGCAACTATCCTTCTACCCACCCCACCCATCGCCACCAAACCTAGACTAAGCTAATTGATTTACTTCAAGTTCATGGTTAAATTCTTAGTCATTTGAAGTATATGTATGAACCAATTCTCCTCGAAGGGAGTCATAAGATGATTTGGCATTGTGAACAAATTTTCATGTAAGAATTTTTCCAATTCTTTAGAGCTTAAGAGAGACAAAAGGTCCAAGTGGTTTAAACATATTTGAAAGAAAAACCAAACCTGTTAAGTCAAATTGTCCCAAACATTAGAAGAGGAATGATCATTTGTCTCCTTAAGCATGTTCTTCTCCAAATTCCTGAACCCCCGTTTAACTTGCAAAGGGAGATAATGAACTGAACCCGAGCAAAGGATGTTGGATCTTGAAAACTTATAACTTGAAAATTTATAGAATTTGTACTAATTCAATTGTGTTGGTTATCCGTAACTTTTTTTTTTTTTGCCCCAAAGAACACTTTTAAAAGTTTCACACTAAGACTTGAGACTTGTGTTTTCAATAGCGATAGAGGAATTTTTATTATATTTGTTATTAGCATGGTCATCATGGTTAGTAGATATTTGGGAGTGTCGTTGGTTGGGATGAGTGGAAGGGATGGTTATTGGAAGAGTAGTAAAGAGAGGAAAAGGGTTCGCAGTGGCTGGAATAGGTAAGGAGGGTGGCTGTTGGTCGATAGAGAAAAAAAGGTTCAAGGGGATGGCGGATGAGTAGAGAAGAAAAGGAAGTGGAGGGAGTGGAGGTGGATGGGATGGGTGGAATAGATGGTTACCAGTAAAGGTTGGGGGAGGGTAGAAGGGATGGCGGTGATGGAAGGAGAAAGAGGGGAGATGAGGATAAAAGTTAAGATTTTTTTAATTGTGGAACTAATTTGGTTAAATTTTTAGTTGGGAGACTAATTCAGTTTTAATAAAAAAGTTTAAGGACTATTTAGGTGATGATTTAATACTTAAAGCATCAAGTACAGTGGATTGACAATTTTGCCCTTAGACATACCAGTTCAAAAAACTTATGCTTGGGGCGGCGTCACCATTTAGGAATCAAATTGTATTTAGTTGATGGACCATTTAGGCTAAATTTAATTTAGAGGATTATTCTAGTTTTCGTGGAATAGTTTAGGACTTTTGAGGTAATTTTCCCATAACTTTAAAAATAACTAGGGACTAAAAATATAAACAAAAGTTTGGGGGTAAAAGACCCTAGAGACCGTTAAACTATTACAAATAGGATGTTTTAGACTATTGGACTTTTGACGTGTTCAAATTATTCATTGAACTTATGAAAGTGGTATATCTGTACCCATTTCGTCTAATGTTGGAGTTCAATCACACGGAATACGTGTGACATACATGTGACAACTCCCACCCCTGAAAGTTTTCAGGGGCAAACTTTTTCAAAACCAGAAAAGCTTGTGGCCACTGACCTGAACAGCCGTGACACCACGCACCAATGATGGCAATCAACACTAGATGGTAGTTTTAGATAATAGGGATATTTTTTAGCTTGGATTTTCACGTAAAACATTGTTGAGGTCTCAGATTTGGCTGGAAATTATCCTTAAATCAGAAAAATGGGTGGACACTCAAGACAGCTTCTCCTTCTCTACATTATACCTAAGTTGTTTTGTGTTAAATTGTTATGAAATCGTGTCTCTTATACTACATAATGAACACTTTGGTATAAATTCTATAAGATTTGGTATTAATTTGAGTGATGAAAGATGGTGGTAAATGATGGTCAACGGACTTTGTCGGAAACAAATTGCAGTAGTGATTTGTTCGATGGAGCAGAGAAGAAACAAATTTCAAAATTGCAACCAAATCCTTACTTTCCTTTCTTTTGTATTTTGGCCCTTAACTTTTAGTATATTTCACATTAAAGTCAAGTTTTCTCAATGAAAGTCCGCCTTTTCTCTAGAAACAGTTAGCTTGGCAGTTACGTTGCTTGCTGTGTAGGCTGCCTTTACGCCTCCATTAGATTGATCTTATAAGTTTGCTCCTAATCTATTCTTGAATTTGCTAGCAAAGAAACTCCAAAGGGTTTGTGTTGTTGATTATTTACATTGGTGTACTCCTTGTTTGGTCTCTGAAGTGCTTTTATTACATCTTTTTTAGTAAATTAGGGAGATTAGTATTAGTGGATTCTTCCTGTAGGAGGTAGTAGCTTGCTATTACTTTCTTCTAATCTGCGGGAGAGATTGTTATCTCTTTCACAACTGTACTCTTAATGGCCTCTTTCAGGTTTCTGAATTCTCTAAAGATGGGTTTTCCAAACCCTATTTCTTGGTCAGATTATGTCTCAAAGGGGTTTGATGGTTTGGGTAGGCTACAAATCCTAGTTATTCCCAAATTCTCTGTTACTAGTCCTAGTGGAACAAAACATTCCTGGACTGATGTGCTAAAATCCCATGGAAGTGCTCATGAGGGTATAGAATTATCTTATTCCCCTCCTATTACTTGTTAAGATGAAATTGTGGTTAAACTTGAAGGGGAAGGGTTGCAAAAATGGAGAATTTCTATGGTTGGTTTTGTAGTTCGAGCTTCTCCCCCATATCTAGTGATGAAAAGGTATGTTGAAGTCAAATAGAAACAATTTGGGCTTGTTGAGACTTTTTTATTGAAACCTGGGTTTATATCTTTTGTTTTGAGTCATCTAGAGAGAATAAGTTCAGTTTTGGAACAATTACCATTGCCTTTAAATTTATGAGTAAAATATTGTTCATTAAGCCTTTGTCTCCTAAACTAGACTTAAACAAAGGTTAGGAAATGGTTTTAGTGCCAATCTGGATCAGATTACCTAATCTAAAATTTCATTATTACTTTGCAAAATTTCTTAGTAAACTTGCTAGTTTTGTTGATGTCCCTTTGTACACTGATAAACCTACTGCCAGTCAATCTAGAGTGCCCTTTGTAAGTATTTGTGTAGAGATTGGGGTACAATCTGAACTACCAAAGTGTATCCAACCTATGTAGCTGAGGATGGGTCTAAGGCTTTCCAAGAGGTGAACTATGAATGGGTACCTAGACCCCCCCCAAATGTCAACACAGTGTACAAACCTACTACCA
This sequence comes from Cinchona pubescens, assembly GCA_025175665.1. NCBI lineage: Eukaryota > Viridiplantae > Streptophyta > Magnoliopsida > Gentianales > Rubiaceae > Cinchona > Cinchona pubescens. Next base: position 1,698,230 of record JANKKI010000202.1, on the reverse strand, counting down.
GTCAATCTAGAGTGCCCTTTGCAAGTATTTGTGTAGAGATAAGAGTACAATTTGAACTATCCAAGTGTATTCCCTATGTAGCTGGGGATGGGTCTAAGGCTTTCCAAGAGGTGAACTATGTATGGGTACCCCCCCCCCCCCCAAATGTCAACACTATAAGAAGTTTGGACACTCTATCCTTCAATGCCCTCTAAAGCCAAAACAAGTGTCTCAGTTCCTTCTTGGGTTCCAAAATAGAAGTGAGAAGACAAGGCTCAAGAGAATCATATTGTGGAACATATTGTGTTGTAGAATCCTGATAGGGCTAAAGAGTTTGTTAATGGTTGTGGTAATGTTGAACAAAATACAAGAGAGGTTGCTAAATAGAATGCAAGACATGTTACAGCTTCCTCTGACATTGCTGGAAGTAATGAGCCTATTGAATCACATGATGTTTTGGATGGCGTGCAAAATAATCCTATGAAATCCATGACTTTATCTTCCACCTCTATTTCTTTTGAGATTCTCAAAATGATTGATCCTGATCTTACTCGTAAAGTTAAGAAAGGGAAGGGTATAAATGTAGGGGAGGACAGAAAAAGCGAGGTTGTGGTAGAGGTAGGGGGCCTTCCTCTAACTTTTCTTAATGGATATTCTCTGTTGGAATATGAGCGGCTTTGATAGTCCCTGCAAACATGCAAAAATAAAAAGAGTTAGTAGTCTATATAATCCTATTCTTTTTAGATAGTAGTTGAGACAAAAGTTAGAGTTGATAACTTTAGTAAGGTTTATATTAGTTGTTTTGGTAGATGGAAATGTTTTCATAATACCATTACTAATAAGGTTTGGAGGATTTGGTTTTGTTGAGATCCTGATTCATTTGTTGCCACTCTTATTGACATGTCTAAACAAGTAATAACTTGTATGGTTGAGCATTTGAGAATGAAGAATCCTTCTTTGTGTTCTTTGTCTATGGGCACATTATAGTGATGATAGAAAGTCTTTATGGAGGCAACTATGCAAGCTACAACAAGTTATTCATGGCTCCTCCTAGTTAGTGATAGGCGACTTCAACATTATAAGGTTCAATCATGAGAAAGTGGATGGTAATGATGTTGATAGACAACTATGGTTGATACCATTAGGACTATATACAACATTGTGATATTGGTGAAGTTCCCTTGAAGGGTCGCTTGTTGACTTGGTGTAATGGTAGAGATGGTCCTGACAGAATATATTATAAACTGGATAGTGAATAATTATGTTTAATAAGCAGTGGTTTAATTCCTTTCCTTATATGGCAGCTGAGTTCTTACCTCCTGTTGTTTCAAATCATTGCCCTGGTCTAATTACTACTAAAGATGAACTTGACGTTGGTCCTAAGCCCTTTAAATTTCATAAGTTTTGGATGAGGAATGATAATTACAATAATATCTAGCAAAAAGTTTGGAGTTCTGAAGTTGAAGTTAACCCTATAAGAAGGATGTGTTTGAAGCTCAAACTGTCTCTATAAAGTAGATGGAATAAGAACTGTTGTAGTAGATTAAGTGAGAGAGTCCTTAAAGCTAGAGAGGACTTATGCAATATACAAATACAGCTCCAAAGTCATCTAGTTGATGTTGATCTACAATAGCAAGAAAGGAAATTGCACAAACTGTATACTGGCTTGCTGTAAGATGAAAAGTTCTTCTTCAAGGTTAAATCTAGAAATTTTTGGTTTAAAATGGGGGACAGGAATATTAAATTCTTTCATAGGAATGTCAAGTGAGCACCAAGTCAGGAATATAATTGTGTCTTTACAAAAAGAGGATGGCTGAAGGACAGCAAACTATCAAGAAGTAAAGCAGATTGCTGTTGACTTCTATCATAATCTATTTGCAAAGACTGGAGTATTTTAACAAGATCATTACACCAACTTGCAACAATATAATACTAAGTTTGTGACAGAGAAAGAGTCATAGAATCTAGAAGCTGAAGTTTCAGAAAATAAGTTTGTAGCTACTTTAAAGTCTATGAAACAAGGGAAAGCTCCAGGTCCAGATGGCTTTTAATGGAGTTTTTTGTTAAAAACTAGAATGTTGTGAAAGATGACTTCATTGCTGCCATACAGTTTTGCTTCTCTCAGGAATACATGTATTTCCTACAAATAGTACTATCATGTCTCTTATTCCAAAAGTTTCTAGCCCCTTGAAGATGAAGGACTACAGGCCTATATCCTGTTGCAACAATATATATAAATGCTATTCTAAAGTACTTACTAAAAGAGTGAAGAAGAGTTCTCCTCAACTTACTTAGTGGAAAACAAAATGCCTTTATTAGTGAAAGATCAATGTTTGAAAATGTTTTGCTCATGCATGACCTTGTAAGAGGATATCACAAGCAGAATGGCAAACCAAAGTGTGCAGTAAAAGTGGATCTCATGAAGGCATACGACACCTTAAGATGGGATTTTCTGTTTGCTGTTCTAGAAGTCATGAAATTTCCTCCAATTTTATGAAATGGTTCAGGAATGGTGTTGGTACTGTCAATTTTTCCTCAATCTCAATGTTGCCCTATTTGGATACTTTCAAAGTGAAAGAGGTCTCAGACAAAGGAATCCTATTTGCCCTTATCTATTTCTTCTTGCCATAGAGGTGTTCTCTAAGATTTTTGCTACTTAAGTGCAAGAGTTTGGATTTGATTACCATCCACAACGCAAACTCCAGACATCACTCATATATGTTTCCAAATGATCTACTTTTACTAGGTGCTGCAACTAGGAGATAATCATTTGTTATGAATAGGCATCTATTGAGGAAATTTCTGGGCTATCTTATCTTGTGCCTAATCTTGACAAAAGTGGAATCTTTTTGTTAGGAGTTGGTGACCATGGCTCTGAAGCTTTGTGTGATATTTTCGAAATATGTGGGAAACTGCCTGTTAGATATTTAGGCATTCCTCTCATTAGTTACAGACTCAGTATTTCTGATTGCAAAGTATTATTTGATAAGATAAAAGCCAAGATTCAGGGTTGGTATTCACAAAATTTATCTTATGTGGGGAAACTACACCTTATCAATTCTGTTCTTACCAACTAACAACTCTTTCGGAGAAGCATCTTTATTTTACCAAAAGCTGTAGTTAAGTCTATTGAGAGTATGTTATCTATTTTTCTTTGAATTTGCACTGAAAACCAAAATCATGTCTCAAAGTTAAGCAGACAGAAGTTTGCAAACCTGTGAAGAAAGGTGGACTTGGTCTGCTTTGACTCAATGTATGGAACAAAGCCCTAATGTTGAGATATATCTAGAATATTTGTGCTAGGAAGGACACCCTCTGGATAACCTGGATTCACACAGTCAAATTAAAAAATCAATCATTTTGAAAGATCCCTGTTCTTAATGATTATTCCTGCTTTTGGAGGAAATTGTTGTAGGTAAGGTAGGTAGCAAGAGACCATAGTCAGTCTTGGCAATGGAAAGAATACTTTTCTGTGGTTTGATATGTGGCATCCAAAGAGCCCTCTTATGTCCACTTATGGGATAAATATTGCCAACAAGTTTAGCAGTAATCTTTCCATTGGCAATCAATGACATCATCTGTCTCTTATACACATCTAGATGTGTATAAGTAGAAGAAGGACTGCTGATGTTGAGGACCTAATCCTTTCTATACCAATAGACTGCCTCTCATATCTTGAAGATGAAGATCATGTTATTTGGCGTGGTGATTCTTCTAGAAAGTAAACCTTAAAATCTGCCAGGAAGCCATTTCTTGGTGCTCTTGTTACTGTAATTTGGCATTACCAGGTATGGTTTAAGAAGGCAATTCCCAAATAGCATTCATTTATCATATAGTTAGGTTGTATATATAGGCTTCCTACAAAAGCTAGGATTAAGTAATTGGGGGATACTCACTATACAGTTATGTGTATTGTGCAATAGAAAGAGTGAAGACATAAACCTGCTCTTCTTTGCTTGTGATTACTCTGATTATTTTTTGTCTCAATTGCAAGCTTTTGGGAAATTATACAGAAGAGATATAAATGGCAGGATGAGCTTAATTGGTGGATACAAAATCAACAGAAAAAATGATTTTCTAAGCTCACTTAGAAGGATACTACTAGGAATGGTTGTTTACAGCATTTGGAGAAAAAGGAACTCCAGAGTTTTTATGCAGAAATATAAACCAGCTGAACTCATTATTAAAACATTCTCTATACTGAGATTCGAGGTTACCTCTCATGAAGAAAACCAAGGACAATTGAGAACTAAGCATAGAGTGGCAACTGGATCAAGGGATTTTCAACCGAACCAATCCTCAATAGTGGTTTTTCTTTGTTCTGATATAATTCTTTTGTTTGGGTAGCTAGTTTTTGTTTGCTAAGGTTTGTTTGTTTTTGACATTTTCTTTCCTAGATGTCTCTTCTAGTTGTGTACAATCTTTGCGGAAAATTAGTAAAATCTATGTCTCTTTACTCTGTAAAAAAAATTCACATTAAAGTCCATAAAATTAAAAAAGTCAAAAATTATTTTCATTATGCCCTTTATTAGTTTGTGAGTTGAAAATTGTAACCTCAACATTTGCATTTTTCATTTGGCTTAACTTCAAAGTCAAACAAAATGGCCATTTGGTATCACTTTTTAATGTTTAGTGAACAGTTTGAAAAAGTAAAAAGTTTAATTGTTTAAAGAATATGATTTGAATAATTTAGTGGCCCTTAGAGTATGTTTCCCTAAGTTTGGGATTAATTTTGATTAGGTTTACTACCCCATCATCATTATAATCATCATCAATACAAACCTTGTACATGATTTGTCACGCCCCAAAAACGGGACCGTAACACGCCGCGCTAATGGCTCTTGCCTACACCGGTTTGTATCTGTCTCTTATACACATCTAGATGTGTATAAGAGACAACCTTGGATTTTTAGACCCCTCACCTCTTTCCGGTACAAACCGAATATTTCATTTTTACACAAAAATACGAATTACAAAATTCCTTCTTAGTACAAAAGATGCTACAACAAAAAACAAATTTTCATCAATACAAAACCTATCTAATACACTACCCCTCTCCAAACAAAAGAGAAGCTTGGAAGATTATCCGCAGAGTCCTACCAGAATGTGGAATGGAGAAAATCTAAAAGTCGCTAATGGAGAGTCAAAACGAGCACCTAATCTGAAAAATTATAAATCACGAGGGTGAGCATAACTAGCTCAGTGGATATCATAAAAACTCTTCAAATGGGGCCAAGCATTTGCGATAAAAAGGAAACATAAAGATAATAACATTTGTGAAAACCATAGTCATAAAGCAGTTTCTAAAATGTCTCATGCCATTTAAAAGTCAATAAACCATAATCATAAGTAGTGCTTCTAAAATGTATCATGCCATTTAAACGTCAGGCATGTCCAAAACATAGTCAAAAAGATCCAATCATTTCAAAACATAGTATGCTAAAGCATAGCGAACAAATCCAAGTACAGTTTCAATCCGGAATCTAATAAAATAGCATGAGTATATTTTAGGCTCGAAGGTATGACCTACAGTCCTAGTCAGATCTAGTAATCTACCACACCTACTAGTCTGACTGGAGGTCAAGTTATCCCAGCACAAGACCTCGTAGTCAAATAGTTCATAACAGTCACAGCAGTCACCATGACGTCCCATGGATGACTATAAAACCGGTTCTCCACAAATCAAACATTTCCAAACACATCCAAAATTATATACCTAGGTCACCTATGAGCCAAAACAGTTATAAAATGCTTTCATATCAAAAGAGTTTGCAAACATATCATTTGATTAACATAAAATATCTTGGTCCCGATTTCATATGTAATAGTTCCAAAATTTGATAAGTGATGTCCAAACATCATACATCATAGGATTAAGTTAAAATCCATCTAAACATGTTGTAAGAGTCAGTTAAACACAAGATGTGTATAAGAGACAGGTGTCTGTCTAAGGTTTTTTGATGTAAACCTGATAATTTATTTCAATACGCGATCGCGGTAGGCTAAAAGGTGTCACTTATACACATTTAGCGGTGTATCTTATACACATCTAGTCTCTTATACACATCTAGATGTGTATAAGAGACAGGCCCCAAATTTCATCAAGGGACCTTGGTTACAACCCAACTCAAAACAACATATTCAACCAACAAATTCCATAAACGGAAAGATTCACCGGAGCAATAGCCGGGACTATATCAATAGCATTCCACAACAAAGATACCCCATAAGAGACAGACCATAGAAAGAAATAACTAATGTCTCTTATACACATCTATTGTGTGTATAAGAGACAGACTTTTCAAACTGAAATTTTTACCGATTAGCCACACGCATGATAAGTTGAACATGCTTGTTGTCCTTATACACTGTTTGATGTGTATAAAACCATCAAAATGTCTCTTATACATCATCTAAACATGTATAAGATCCATTGATTATACTAGTTGCGCCAAATTTGGCGCAACTAGGATAATTTTAAGATTCAGGGGTTGATTTCAAGTCACAATTCTATCCATGGTTCTTATAACACTCTTAAAACATGTATATGTGCATAGACATAAGCATTCATAGCATAACACTCTAGGGCCACATATGGAAGACAAAACCCCTAACTCATAATCTTAAAATTTGTAATCTAACCATGGAAAGTTGTTAAAAATCAACCCCAATCACTTCCCAACCTCCAAAACACTAAAAACAACCCATAACATACATAAATCATAACATATAAGGCTGCAAAGAAGGTTTTCTTTCAGCCAAAAATAATCCTACAAAACTTGAAATTAAAGCTTGGATCATAAAGCCCATAAGCCATAAATGCTAAAATACATAAAATCTTACCTTCCAAGTGATTTCTACTTGAAATCCAAGAAAATTTTTGGGGAAAATGGAGGAAGAGAGTTCGGCCAGCAGCTAGAAGAAAATGAAGAAGATGTAACAAGAAGAAGATAAGTTAAATGAATTCTACACATCTAGATGTGTATAAGAGACCATTGACCAAATAGTCTCCAAGTTGACTATTTAACCCAAAAACTAATTTTTGCTACTAAATTAACATTATAAATCAGCCATCATACAACACTCACACACCACAATGCACTAATTACACTTAATCCAACTTTTGACCTGTTTACGAAATCGCGTAAATCGAAAAATTTGCCGAATTGAAAAATGAATAAGTTGAAGTACTTTATGACTAAAAATAATATGAAAAACATTTTAAACCAGTTAAAATCAAAGAATAAGGCTATTAAAATACTGGGTTTCACATGATTACCATCATCATCATCACAAACTCATCTTCTTAAGGTTTTTCTCCTTCTGGTTTTTTGATGGGATGATTTTGATCCAACAAATAAAGAATGAATGTTAATTATTGTTTCGAAAAAAAATAGTTGCAAGGAGGTTAGGAGAGAGGTAGGGGTGGGAGATCCAAGGATAGATGGAGTGGTAGGGAATTTGCGGGCAAAGAGGTGGCGAGAAGGGAAAGAACTGGGAGAGGTAGCGGGGAAGGAAAGAGAGTTCGGAAGGTGGTGGATCTAGGATGGGGGAAAGCATGTGCAGCTAGGCTGAGGTGGTTCGGTGTGGAGGAGATGGTGGCTGGGAGTTGACAAGGCAGGGAACGGGTGGGTTGGGGATAGATGCAAAATTTTTACAATAATTCAATTTTGATCCCAAGATTTTTTGTTCCTTTTATTTTGACCTATCTAAATAATGCTTTACTTTTGTAAGAAAAATAATGACAATTCAATGTATTTGGACAATTTTAACCCTCAAAAAATCATTTTTCATTAGTCTCTATCGGTTCAAACTAACAGAGTGACTCTAAATCTACATTTTTTAATATTTTAGTTATTATTTTTACACAAAAATAGTTAAGTGACTTCATTTGCTATGAGATAATAATTTGATAACTACTTTTGCAGTTTGCTCTATTTAAAATGATTCTCATTCTAATAATTGAAGCATGTCTCTTAATAATCATCAACTATGAAAGGTTCAAATTTTTTGTTGAGAAATAAATTAATTTTACATAACTTTTTTTAGTATAACACATTTCGTTTGGTATTCCTGCCATTTTGACAAAAAAAAAAAAAAAACTCATTTTGCTTGGTGAATTTCTATTTTTGTTATAAAATAAGAGAGTTGACGTACAAGAATCACTTAACATATTTAAGATGGTGTGACAAATTTTTACCAGCAAACATACTTGATTAAGTAAAAGAGTAATATCAATTATGTTTAAATGTCTAGAGCATTGACTAATTGATGATCATGTATGATAGCATGTGTGACCATTCACTTAACTCAAGAATAAATGCTTCTATTTTTTGGAATAAATATATTCTACATGTATTTTTTGGACATAGCACAATTTGTTTGGTGAAGTTTAGGGATGTCAATGGGTTGTGTCGGGTCCTTATTGTGTCTTATCAGGTTCGTATCAAAAAACCTCAACTCAGACACAAACCATTAAGCATTAGTTTCGTATTGTGTCGTGTCATGTCATGACTTGTTTATTAACGGGTTGACCCAACACAACCCATTAATTCGTTAAAATTTTTACACTAATACAAAATTTACTTAATTTACCCAGATAACACGATAACCCACAATTAACCCATGACCCAAATGACATGATATGCCATTAATAAAGAGTGTATTATTTTGTCAATTTTCATAAATGCCCAATTAATTAACGAGTTACTCGGGTTACTTTATATCTTAACGGGTTAAACAGTTGTGTCGGGTTACCCGATAAGATAACGGGTTATCAAGTCAACCCGTGAATTAATAAGACATGACCCATTTAAGTTTTGGTTAGTAACTAAATTAAATTTAGGACGTGTTTAGACTTGTTAATTTCATGTCGTGTCGTATCCGAAATTGCCACCACTAGTGAACTTTCATAAGATTTCATGGTAAATAGTCAAACTTAATAAGCCATGCCCTCCATCACGAAATTGAATGAAACTATCCATAGAATCGTGCTCCGTGTGATGTGAAAGATAGATCATCGCCGTTCTTAACCAAGACTCAAGGTAAGGTCCATCTCGGAACCTTGCGGGGTTAGGACTAGCATTCCAATCACATCATTCAAAAGTACTTTCCCCATGCTCCCCATTTCGGAGCAAGCTCTTGGTTCTTTTTAGAAGATAAGATTATATGTCTATTCTCTAGTAGTGGTGGGACCAACTAAGATGTATGTCATCCAATCCGACCTCAGACTCTTTCTTCTCGACCTATTTGACTCTCTGGCCGCAGTTATTTAGGCGGTATCCCGAGATTGTATAGATTTCATTCCTCGTGGTAATGCAACTATGAATCTCATAGAGAGTTCGATCCTGGCTCAGGATGAACACTGGCGGCATGCTTAACACATGAAAGTCGAACGGGAAGTGGTGTTTCTAGTGGCAGACGGGTGAGTAACACGTAAGAACCTGCCCTTGGGAGGGGAACAACAGCTGGAAACGACTGCTAATACCCTATACACATCTAGATGTGTATAAGCCTGAGGAAGCTAGTTTGTTAGGCAAGGAGAAAAATAGGAAAGACTCACACGAAGTGAGCTTAACTAACACTATAACAAGATCAATGATAGCAAAGTAGTGCCTTCTTAAATAAAGACGGATGGGCTTGAGAATATATAATGAGGTAATATGTGGGACAACTCATTTATTCCTCACCTTGAATGCTCCCTTTCTCTTAGCATACTTCATATCATAATGATTGACACCTAGCTCTGCATTGATTATACAGGTTCTAAAAAGAGGGGAATCCTTAGGTCTAAACGCTATCTGCTGTTGATTCTATAAAAGCTTGCCTTAGGAGTGCAATTGGCTCAAGAATAACTGGTAAAAGAACTGGCATTCAATTTGGATGTCTGCCAACTTTTCTATTTTCCTGGACCAATTGAAACTAGTCCTAGAACTACAGTTAGATTAATGGCTGGAAATTCAACTAGAGGTGCAAAATCTTTAGGATTGACTCATTTAATATATAAGCTTCAAGACTTCCCCTTTTTAATAGCTCCGCTAGTTAACATAGGGAACTAGTCTGTCATATGGAGTCTATCTTTTAGCCCTTGGCACGAAGGCCATGAGGTTGGGAACGAAGGTTTGGTTGACCTTCTTTCTTTTCTTGCTAGCTCTGCTATCAGACGGAAGGCCAGTTGTTGATGAAGGAGAATACGCTTTTTCCTGTTCTAACAGGCTAATGAGAAAGCATCTGTTCACGTCAGGGTCTGAAGGAGATGTGGTTGCTTCAACGCAATAGAAAGAGAGGTCCCTTGTACAAATCCTTTTCTTTCCCGCGTGGAAAAAGATATACCAATCAAAAAAAAGAAGTAGAGGAGTAGCTCGCATAATAGGTAGGGGTGAAACGAGATTGTATAAGAGACAGGTAGCTAGAATGCAGTTAATGTTTCTAAAACATGATACACAAAAATTTTATATTTAAAGCACATAATTCCTAACAAATCAATGGACAATTTAAAACACAAAGAGGGCTTAGAAATCCAATCATATTAAATACTAATGAGTAAAGAAATGATCTTCGGACTAAAAATTGACTGATTATGAGAGTTGATATGAAATAATAATATCAAATCAATAAAATAAATTAAATTAGGTAGAAAGTGGAAATGTTATATTAAAAACTAAACTGACTGTTGTCATCTTACAAACAAGTTAAAATTTGTCTCAAAAAAATTAAACAAAAATATAAAAGTTAAGACGGTACAGATGATTAATGTTTTCTTTAAAAATTCACCTCTTAGATATTGCTGATTGTCAACTGTCTCTTATTACATATCTAAAAAATCTATTGGTACTTTAAAATTCCAATACGATTCTCCCATTTTCGTTTCTATTAATGGTTATGATATAAATAAATGTTGAAAAAAATTCATGTTTGCCATATTCATTGTTTTTTAAGATTTAAAAAGAGTAGTTATATCGCTTATCTAAAACTATACAGTAAAAACAAGAGAAGAGAGAGGCGGGAAAAAAACCAACATTAAGTGTTATTTTATGGTTAAAACAATTGTTCTAGATAAAATGTATCATAAATTAATGTCACCAATTAATGTACAAAACTTCTTTTTGTAAATGAATTATTGTGTTATATATGAGTTATTATATGTAGGAGTGTCAATGGATTCAGTTATCAGGCTAAGTTATCGTGTCAGATGTGAAATGTTTCTTATCGAATCGAATTCGTATCGTGTCATGTGGGACCCGTATCTTAGGGGTGTCAATGGGTTCAGTTGTTATCGTGTCGTGTCAGGTATGACCCATTTTTTATTGTGTCGTGATCTTGTCATGTCATGTGGGGCTCGTTTCTTATCGTATCGTGCTCATGTCTGACCCGTTCGGATTTGTGTCTGACCCGTTTACTATTGACAGAGAATATCAGCTTATTTGATAAATTATATATGTTGCGATCTATTTGAATTAAAATCTCAAATTTTATTTATTTAATAATTTAAACAATTATTAATACTAACATTAGTCTCACAATAATTTAAAATACATAATTAAAATTTCTAAAAAATTTTGGATAATATTTAAAATAATTATTATATTTGATTTAATAATCTTATATTAAATCTATTATTTGCAATTTTAAAGTATACTATATTAAATTATAATAAAGAAAAAATTCTGCAAAATCTGTTCATATAGTAACTTAACAGGTAAAAATTATGACATAGCAAAATTTGTTTATATAGTAACTTAACGGGTTATCGTGTCAACCCATGGGTTGATTCAACCCAACCCGTTTAATTTTGTGTCATAAATGGGTTGACCCAATAATGACCCGATAAATTTCGGGTCATATCATAACCTATTAATTTTGTGTCGTGTTCATATGGTATTATCGAGTCGTGTGAGAAATTGCTAATCCTAAATATATGCATGTGTAAAAAGAGGGGTATGGGAAGCCTTTCATTTATAACGTGATAAACAAACAAGGAAACAAGGCATTTAGAAAATTTTGAAAAATTAACAATAAATATTGAAATAATTTATTTAGAGTGAATACTAATTAAAATGATAACTAAATTCTCCAATTTACTCGAGGAATGTAGTGGCACAAAATACTAATAAAATTCCAGATTATGCAATTTTTCTTCTACCGTAGCAGTCTTACTCCAGTAGCAATGTCTAAACTCAGGGATTGAGAAATTAGAAAAGTCGTAACAACGAAATAGTTAGTGACATCCAATAAGTTTTGCACATTTTCTTAACCTACACCACTAAAAATTAAATTAAATCGATTAATTTCAACTCCAGATAATAGAGGAGATAAGAAAGGTAAATATGTAATGCCGAAAATATATTTTATTATTGATGAAATCAAAAGAATTTGACTTCAAAATTATGTTTTGCTTATATTAATGTAGAAAAGATAATCTCTATCTCTAAACTTTTATTGTTTCGTATTATAATTTTTTGTTTATAATATATTCTATATGCGTCAACAATATAGCAATTGTACAATAGAGTTACACGAGAGCAAAAAAATGGAATTAAGTTTCAAATGTAATTTAGTAAAATGTTTCAAAGTATATTACAAATCTAACCAGTTTATATAAAAATTCTTGGCACATTAACAGTGAAAATAAATTCATAAATCTATTACTTGTTAGTCAGTCTTTATATAAAGTTTTGTTTAAATATAGATGGTATTACTTTAGTGGTGGATACATATATCGGGGGTTATCCTATAAAATTGAGGTAATAGTTTAAATTTAAGAAAAAGAGATATTGCATAATAACTTTTTCATTATCAATTTCATGCGCAACACACGTGGAATTGGTATGGTTCCTCTAACATTACATGGAATTTGAAACTTTAGATCAAAATTAAATATCTTTGAATATGGTATATATTATGTATATATTGATTTAACAACTTATGCTATCAAACTTTCATATTTTGTAAGCAAACAATTTTATATTTATATCTACACTTATTCAATTTTTTCTTTATCTTTATTTTCAACCTATAACTAACGTATTGGGTGGACAAATCGATGTGTATAACATTCAATTTACACCCTCTATATAGTCAGCACACATGTAAAAACTACCTCTATTATCCAAAAAAAATGAAAAGAGAAAAAAAAATCACTACCACATTTCATTGCTTTAATGCTCATTTTTGCTAGCATTTCATGTGCCAAGTAAACTGGATTGTCAAAGTTAGAACCACTATTAGCAGGTTGAACAAATAAGGATTTAGGTTGAACAAATAAGGATTTGGGTTGCAAATGTTCACGACTCCATGATGGTAGATTTAAAATTAAGCCCATTATCAAAGAAAGTCAAATCACTCATTTCTGATTTCTGTATCAAAATAAATTTGGCTTGCGAGTCCATTTTAAAAACCACTAAAAACTTTTCTCAATTGTGTTTAATATTAAATATGGCTTAAATTTCATGTCTCGTAAGAAAAGTGCTGACCAATTTTCATAAAGAATCTCAGCTCAGAAACATTTTTTTTTTTTTTTCCAATAGTTACCAATTTCCTTCACTTTCATTTCTCCCTTCTCAAATTGCTGCTCAAATCTCATTGTAACAAAATGACTTAGAAGTTTTGTTATGATCAAAATAAAAAAAGAACTTATCGCAAATAAAAGTCGCATTATACAACTATCATACACATACTGAAACTAGATTTCTAGAGTTTTTAGTATCAATGTCAATGATGTTATGAATGGGACATCACACCGGGACTGTCTCTGATAGACACATAGTTTTCATATATATATATATATATGAGAACGAAGTTTCTCATAAGTTTCCCACTTTATAACATGAGATTTCTCTTTTATGTATGAGAATAAAAATATACGAGAGTAAAAATGTTTTGGTTACAAAAAGTGATAGATATTTGTTCTTATAACTATCATTCATAAAAATTTTCACCTTTACTTAGATTATGGACTAGTGAAAAACCATAATTGTATGGTAACAAATTAAAATTATATAAATGCCTAATAAATGAATTTATGTCTTATCAAAAAATGATTTAAAATGATTACTCTGCCCCAAAATATAAACTTTTGTTAAATTGTACCTTTGTCTTGAAAAACATAAAAATTTAAAAAATTGTCTGAATTTGACACTTAAATATTAAAAACATGCAAAATTCGGTACTTACACTTCCTTTAACCCTTCGATATTTGGGAACATTTAGGACTACATTTTTCAATTCCTCTTTCTTTGTTTTGACAATTTCCCCTATATTACTTCACGAATTCGAATGCTCATCATTAATGCCATCCGACACCAAACTATCTAATAACATCCGCACTCCATTAATCTGTCTCTTATACACATCTAGATGTGTATAAGAGACAGATGTTTATCAAACATTTTTTATTATAAATAACATCCTTGATAAATCATGTCTCTTATACATGATCAGATGTATATAAGATCTCAGTATTACCATATCAATTTCATGCTTTATTAATCTGTCTCTTATTGTTATCTTTATGTTTATTAAAAATTTTCCAAATCTAGTAAATCAATGATAAAAAATAAAAAGTAAAGGAAACACAACTTTATGTGTACAAATTTTATACTGGTATTTTTCAGTCATTCACGTTTAAAATGATGCATATTAGTCCCTCACAAATTCAAACCGCACCATTTTAGTTTCTCGATACAATTACAAGTATATTTTGGCTTGAAATATTCACATGCATATTGAATATTATATTTTTCATGAACAAAATTGGCGACGGCACATAAATTTTAAATACTAAACGACATTACATAAAATCTCCTCCATTGCCACTCCAAAATTCTCAGCTATCATCACTACAACTATTTCCCTCACTCGTTGCTTTTCCTACACTACACTAAATTTTGTAGTTCCAATCGTCTTCTTTTTGGAATAATTTAGTGTTTAACTTTATATATTGTCAATTTTGCCCTTAAATATGTTACATTCGATAGCATATGAGTGTTTCAGGCTAAAATATGATAATAATTGTGTCGATAGACTAAAATGGTGCATTTTAAATTTATGAGAGATTAAAATACATCATTTTAAATATGAGAAACTAAAAAGGTATTAATATAAAATTTGAACTACTATTAAGGTCATTTTCCCAAAAAAACAACATTCAAATTTGGAAAAATTCTACAGTCTCTCTTAGGAAAACATTCCCTTGTACTTTAAATGCTTGTACAGTACAACACCATATGTTTTAAATGCTTATACTGTATAAGTTTTTGAAGTTAAGAGAATAGGTTCCTTAAAATAGACTGTAAAATTTTGGATTTGAGAAAATTTGTTGTCCTACTTTTTAGCAAAGGGAAAATCGCCAAAATAGTCCCTCAACTTTCTTTTTAGCCAGAATAGTCCTTATTCTTTTTACTAAAAAGTCCTTTAACACATTATTTTTTAGCCAAAAAAGTCCTTTTATGGTGTAGTCACCATAATTTTATTTATTATTTTTTTTTTATAAATTTCACATGAAAGGACTATCTTGGCTAAAAAATAAAAGTTGGAGGACCATTTTGGCTACAAAAAAAGTTGAGGGACTATTTTGGCTAAAGTAAAAAAGTTTAAGGACTATTTCAGCGATTTTGCCTTTTAGCAATTTGGCGCATAAATACCGCCCAGATATTGTAAATTTCTGTTTTTATTATCCACGTGTCTCTCCCTCATTTGCCAGCGTCAATTCAACTATTTAACGTCACAATTTTTTACCGCACCAATAAATCTTGTGATCATAATTAAATCTTATACTCCCTCCGTGCCAATTTATTAGTTAATTTTGTAATTATATCAGTTAATATAATTTATTTCTATAAAGTTTAAGGGTTAATCTTTTATAAATCATCGTTGTAAAAAGGTTTGTACATCTTCATGTGTGAATGCATATCACATGCGTAAAAATGACATTTGAAATTTAAATGATGCACACATGGCATACGTTCACATCTATTGATGTCGAAATTTTTTTACACTAACAGTGTATGAAAAGATCAATCATAGGTTTAATTCAGAGTTTACAAGTAATATCAAAAATTAAATCTACTTAAATATTTCCCACTACTCTACAGTAGGGGTGCTCATGGACTAGGTACCCGGTCCATGAGCTTGTGGAATGATCCGAACCGGTCTTACCGGTTCACTAATTTTTTGAACCGTATCCGTGTATACACATTTCAGGTAATTGGATTAAAGCGGTATTACAAAGTCTGCGGATACCCAAATCTTGACTTTAAACTCAGAAAAAACCCCAAAAATTAAAGGTTCATATCAAGTCAGCTTTTATGTACTTATAAAATATATAAATAAAATCCCTTTTCCAATTATAGGCAATTTATTACAAGCAAATACAACTAATTAAAATAAAATTATCAATTTTATAAAATTCCTTTTCCAAATTGAAATTATAATTTAGACAAATATCCTTTTTCTCCTAAATTATCAAATATCCCCTTTATTACAATATATATCTTATACACATATATATATATATATATATATATATATATAGATATAAAGTTATATATAACTCAATCATGCATATGAACATAGAAGGAAGAAAAAAAAAATTACTATCAAAATAAATTATCAAACATCCCTTTAAGCAAATTATCAAAAAAATTTTTTTTTTTGAATTATCAAATATCCCTTTAAAAAAATTTACAGCAACAAAATAAATCAATAATCTATGAATATATGAATAGAAAAATTTAGCCATATTAGGTGAAATTACAAATTGTCCTTGATTATGAACCGGTTCGGGTAACCGGTACCCGAACCGGTCTGTATGTGGACCGATTCACTATCCGAACCGGTTGTTTGATAGCCCAATTCAGATACCCTTCTTTTACGGTTCATAATAGATCGGTTCTATTAATTTTTCGGATCAGCGGGCTATTTTGAACACCCCTACTCTACAGCAATTTTTTCTCTATGAACTACTGATTTGTTCTTGGGCCATAATGTTCAACCTTTGGCAAATTGAACCCAACCAACCAGTCACCACCTTCCTAACCAACCCAAAAAACATAACTTTATTTATTCCTTCTGATGAAGCTTTGGCCCAAAAGAAATGTCTCAATAGGTTCCATCAAGTCATCAAGTCAATGAACGAAGACATAAAACTGAGGTCCCTACTTCCCCAAGATTGGTGGATAATAGTCTTAAGTCGAAAAGGACATCGAGATTGTAGTCACAAATTTTGCTTAGTATAATAGGTCTATTGCAATCAGTTAATGAATATTCCCTAAAATTATCTTCGTACGATTGTTTTCGAGGCGAAAAGACAGTCACAAGAACCTCAAAATCTGGTTTAGTTGCTTAAAAAAATATCAATACAAATCTCCAGCAAACATGGATTGCTAGCAGTTCCATCCCATGCCTAACAGCCTTGGCAACTTTATCAATGCAAAACAAGTGCCCTCGCTTTATAGGTTACATGCATTTTAGGTTGCATATTTAGTTACAACGTTATTCTCATATAAAGTTGGCAATAGATAGTAGTACTATACTTCGGATTATTATCCTTAATTCGTAGAATTACATAAATACTTCAATTCTGATAGCTGCCAAATCTTGAAAAAATACTACCTAAAATTGCTCTCCGAACTTACTTAGTAACCAATTTGATTACCTTTGGTCCGTAATGGACCGATTTCACCCACATATGTTTCGATTCTTTTTTAAACACCTCTCATGAATCCCTTTGTAATATTTGGTCCATTGTTTCGCCACGCGTCAAATCTTTTTTGGCAGAAGCTATTCCAGAGGGCTCAATATATTTAGAGTATTCAATTCAGCCATTCTCTTTAATCTTGATTTAGGCATATTACTAATTTAATTACTATGCTCACCAACTAATTTCTGAGAGATGATTTTTTTGGTCTTTCTTTTCATTAGCCTCACCCTACAGAAAACTAGTAAACCTTCTGCCTTGCCCACAAGATATTCAGTTATATTACTAAGTAAATTTGTGTTACTCACTCGCTAATGTGGAGTTGATATTATCGTTGTTAAAATAATTAAAAAGTACAAGACTATTACTTTTCAATCATTCAACGATTTATGATATTCACTCTGTCATTGTGAATTGAGTAGGAAAGACTTTTTCTATAATATCATATATATATATATATATATATATATATATATATATATATATGATGTTTTTTCATTTGTCTTTCATCGGACAAACTGTCAAAATTTATGTGGCGTATATATACTTTGGGACGGCTCAAAACAACCAATCTTCAGAAATTTGTTTTGTTACAAAAAGAGTGGTAACTCTTGCTGCATGATTTTTTCTGTTTTTCAAAATTATCTTGACACGTTGTACGTATATGTTGTGGATTTATCTTGTATAGTGTAAAAGCGTTTTATACTAGGAATTGAGATTTTTATGCTACACAAAATCTAAAATTGGGGCTCTAATAATCCTACTACTCAATTGTAAATTTTCAGTAAATAAGTATACACTTTGGTCTACAACGTACACTTTAATTTATTGAAAATTTCGGCTAATAAGATATGTGCTATAATACTCTAACAATTCAATGATCCAATTATCATAAAGGAAAATAGGAAGATTACCGTACGTAACATTTCAATAAACTATCGATTCTTAAAAATGCTTGTATCGCATTCTTAAATTTTAAATATACACGACTTCACCTCTAACTTTTAAACACTCAAATATTAAAATAAAATTTCTTCTTACAGAGAATTATAACCAGTGTGTAACTTTCAAAATCAACACTGCTACTACTACTACTATCATAAAATCTCAATTTAGTTAATACTACTATATTAAAGCTCAAGGCCCGTATAAAGAAAGTTTGACACTAGATGTACTAATGAAGTACAGAAAGACGTGTGGATTTATGTCGTGTTTTGTTGAGTAGGCAAAGTTCGAATATCTTATCTGCAAAAAAATTTATTTTTATCTCAATATTAAAAATCTCCACTTCATGAAGCAATATGAAAGAATTACTATAAATCTCCTAAAAATATGTTTGTAACATACTAAAGTAAACCCTTTTCCTAAACTATGGGAGGAAAAAAAGAAAAAAATGATGGAGCCTAAGATATGGAGGCGATCTT
Organism: Cinchona pubescens; assembly: GCA_025175665.1. Lineage (NCBI taxonomy): Eukaryota > Viridiplantae > Streptophyta > Magnoliopsida > Gentianales > Rubiaceae > Cinchona > Cinchona pubescens. Next base: position 1,679,132 of record JANKKI010000202.1, on the reverse strand, counting down.
AGGCCGGTGAAAGTAACACATGAAGGATCCCATTTGGCTTCAAGAATCAAGATTCTCCCCAACAAAAATAACATTTTTCTTGACTGGATAATGCATGGTCAAATTAGGACGCTCATCAAATTCTTATCTGTTAACGACAAACCATCCAAATACAATTGTCTAATTCCAACTTGACAAAGTAAATCATAGAATATAAATTCGACTTGAATTGCCTATGGAATATTCACGAGATGACATTGATGCAGATGCAAGATAATTGCCGTTTGCTATGTGTTTTTGTTTACTTCTGTTTATGAGATTTTAGCAACAAAAATATCAAGATAAGCGTTCGATCTGTCTAAAATCACTGTTTTTGTTGTCCTGAAATTCATCGCCAACGTTAAATTGGTGTCGGCAAGTTACCAATTTGGTCAGACAAAGATATGTAGGACTCTAATCACCCAAGGGCTTCCAAACTTTTTTCTGTTCGGATAGTTTTTTTCTCCAAATAATATTTTTTAATATTTTCTTAATATATTTATCGACCATATTTTTATCTTGTATAATAATAATTCAAAAAAGTTTACAATACTTATTCATATTATATTCCAAATAATTCTCCTAATCATGATTGCGCAAAGATATGTAGGACATACTCGAATCACCCAAGGCTTCCAAACTAAGTTCTCGGATAGTTTTTTTCTTCAAATAATATTTTGTAATATTTCCCTACTTATGTTTATTGATCATATTTCTTATCTTCTATAGTTATAATTCAAAAAGATATTTTTACATTCCAAATAATTCTCCTAATCATGATTGTGCAAAGGAGCTAGTCAATTTAATAATTATCAAGGATATTTGGGTCGAAATGAAGATCAAATCTCAAGGAAAAAGACATGGGTTTTTTATAATTTATGGTTATCTATACAAGCATAAAAGGGAGATTTTTATTGTTTTTGTCCAAAAATATTTCGTGGGCGATATTTTAATGGAATTAGTAGAACAAATTCTCAACTTTTATTTTGTGCAGTTTTAATCCAAAAGTTAGCCAAGATGTTAAAAAAATAAAGAAACAATCAGTAAGCTAATACGCCTACAAGTATACATCGATTTGAAAGAAAAAAAAAATCATGGAACAAATTTTCTCCGTTCATCCGGCCGAAAAATACATAAAACCCTCCAAAAAAGTTTTTAAAATAAAAGAAATCTTCGTACTTCAGCATTACAGCTAACATATTATGTGTATTATTTTGACATGAATAATGATTTTATCGTAATTTTTGTACTCGAAATAATGGGTTTTTTTTTTCCAGAACTTATAACTGATGATTGTACGTAGAACATTTAATTAATTGATTGTATTGGTTAGGTTAGAAATGAAAGAAAATATATGTAATATGTTTAAATAAAGTTTTAATACAATTGGTACATAAGGTGTTTTTATATAGGTTAACAAGAAAATATACGTAAACCATATATATATGGTGATTGTCTTGCTAATCATGATTTCGGAAGATATAGTAAGTTTTACTAATCAAGATAATTAGACTAATAAGGTAATTATCTAATTTAAGGGAGCAATTAGGATAATTACATCAATCAAATATTTACATACTATAATATAATAATTTCATATCTTTGATATCCCCTCAAACTCAATATGGATTTGGAAAACCAAATTGAGTTTGAAATAAAACTTGAAAATAGAAAACCGAAACAGTGTAGACAAGAAAATGAAAAATCAAAACCAAAGCGAAATCAAAACCGACCGAAAATTCAAAAACTAAATATCAAAAGAACTTGATGGTTGAAAATCGAGAGAACCCGAAAGTTAAAAATTGAGAGAATCCGAAAGTTAAAAATTGAGAGAATCCGAAGGATCAAAACCAAGAAAATCCAAAGGTTAAAAACCAAGGAGAACTCGAAAGTTAAAAACCAAGAGAGGGAAGTTGAAGGTTCAAAACCGAATAAACTCGAAGTTCAAAAATCAAGAAAAACTCAAAACCTGAAACCAAGAGATCCTAAAGTTGAAACCAAGAAAATCGAAGATTGAAAATCAAGAAACTCGAAAGTTGAAACTAGGAGAACTCGAATGTTAAAAAACTAAGAATCGGAAGAAGCTCAAAATATATTTACAGGAGGGTGGCTTTATATAGACTTACAAGAGAATATTCTAGAGTATACAAATATGGTAAGTCTTGCTAATAGACAATCGGATATATAGTAAGTCTAGACTAATTAATACAATCAGACTAATAAGATAATCATTTAATTTAGGAGAGCAATTAAGATACTCTAGATGATATATCAATTAAATATTTACATACTATAATATAATAATTCCATATCTTTGACCGGATACTTAATTAATTATTTACATTTGTTAGTTTTCATTTTTTTTTGACCGACGAGTTTGGTTTTGGATTTGAAAGGTCAGAAAAATGAAATTTTCTCATTCTTATTTTGTATCTTGCTTTTGAAACATTGGAAACCGACGTGCCACCAAAGTAAGCAACCAAATTTTTGCAAATTTCCAGAATAAATAATTGAGACTTAATTAGTTCATTTGTAATTAGAAAATCCTGTTACTAAATTAAATGGTGTCAACCATGTGATTAGTTCGCCAGAGGATTAATTGATTGGTTACCTTAATTAATGTTCTTGAACTCTTCTAATTTCTCTTCTTAATTATTAATTGAGATAACGATAATCCTCCCATTTTTGAGACGAATACATTGCATTCTTTTTCTGTTTGTTGAGAAAATGATGATGAATTAATTGAAACAACATTCAAGATTGAAAGTAAGCTAGGTGGGGTATTGCTATCTAGTACCCACATGGTTTGCTTCCCATTTGCAGATACAAAAACACAAAAATTCTCAAATGTGTGAAGTTTTAATAGGGTTGGGTAATGGTAGTTATGAAGTCTCTTTAGTTAATCAAGGAATGACCAACACTCAAGAACACACACAAATACACATCTACATGACAATGTAAGTACGTGGATGATGGTGAAGTATAAATGGTTTTCTAGATGTGTTAGGAAGAGAATGTGTATAAAGATATATAGCATATCATATTCTTGGTCTTAATTCCGCGCTACCAATAGTTTTTATGGTTGAGCGTTAGATATAGGTACTATAATTTTAAATTTACATGTGATGATGTTTAATTTGTACGTTCAGTAAAAAATATATACGTAGTTTTGGGTTTGTGTTTGTTAAATATATTTTGATAATTTTATCATCATAATTAAAGTAATATTTAAATGAGTCAAATAAATATTTACAAATCAAGTCCCGCCCTTTCCCTTTTTAAAAGTTCTAGACGTAAATTCTACGTGCAGTTGTCAATCTCTATTTTAAACGATATTATATACACACTAATTCTAATTCTAATTCTAATTTTTGTATCAACAATGTGGCATGACTTGTTTTTTTATCGGTGGAACGACTGAGATAGCACTGGGAAATTTGGCATGAAAATTTTCATTTATGAAAAAGAGAGAGATACTATATTGATGGAAAATCGAGAAATTGTGGTCGAGCACGGCATCTGATTTTCTCGTTAAGGCTGCAGTGTGCAGCAGTACATCTCTTAGGAAAAATATAGATGTGTATAAGAGACAGCTGAGTAAGCAACACAAAATCACACATCGAATTTACCTGGCCCTTAGTCATCAGCACGCATCAAATTTACGTGGCCCTTAGTCGTCAGTACGGCTTCAAGAGTCCTAGTTACTATAATTCATAAATTGGACTTTCAGATAGTGTACTATTTTCTTTTCTGATTTGGTTATTGGATTCTCTGAAATGAAGATCTTGCTTTCTTCATGAGATGCTGTAAGTTTACCATACCAAAAGTACAATGTCCCAAGGAAGAATAATGGAGGAGGAGGAGGAGGAGGAAATTATAATCACCATGTTTAATTTGGACAGTTATTATTATTCAAAATTAGTCACAAAAGCACAGCTTACGTGTGCAATTTTGTGATGATTAATGGAAATTACAGTATTTGATAGTGGAGTTGAGGAGTATTATTGGTTGGTGGGTTGTTTGGTGGTAGATTTAAAGGAAGTTATTTGGTGTTAGGTTTAAGGGAAGTTATTAGAGTGGATTACAGGAGGTTTTAATAATTGCACCAAAAATGATAATTGTACCAAAAATACTCGTGCGTTATTAAAGTAATAATATTATTTGAAATAATTACTGTAATAATATTTTGAAAATGTGATATATGTTAAATATCCTAAGTTGAAAAAACAAGTGTAAGGAATGACTATAAAAAATCTACTTGTTTGAAAAGTAATGAAAAATAATTTCAATCCAAACAGAATCATATGTTAAATAAAATGATACAACATCGTTACTATGAGTAAAATTTAAAGTTTAATGATCTAATTTCTTCTTTTTTTTTCCTCTCTATCTTTATTGTCTCGTAAATGGAAGGATTCTATGAGCATTTAAAATATATATATAAAGTAATTTAGAGCATGCATATCAACTCATACAATATGCAATTATGTTGAAATATTAGACTAATTTAAAACATACACATAAGCTGCAGCTCACCATGTAATCAGTTATACAAGTCTAGGGGGAAAATATGTGAACTGTAATCCCAACTTGGAATGTAAGTTAGAGGAAAACTATCAAATATATATAATTAATTAAGTATCCGTTATTAGATACGAGTCATGTATTAAAATTTGTTATTGATGTAGACATTTAATTTCAAATAAAAGGGTTTCAAATTTAAAGGGATACCATGGGGTCTCAATAAATTTGATGAGATCTATTAGCAAGAGAAATGCAATTTCTATAAGTCATGAATCTCTGTTAACAGATTTCTTGGGAAGCAGGTTTTTATATTTTAATTGTCTATCTAGTACAACGTCTATGTGTTTTAAAAATTTATATTGTATAAACTTTTAAAATCAAGAGAATGATTCCCTAAAATGAATTATAAAATTTTTCAATTTTTTAAAACTTTCTTAAAATTTATACTAATATCACTTAGAACCTCTCAATTTTAAAAAATATTATTTACATTCCAGTGGGACCCACAGTTAGTACCAAAGTGCATAAAGTAACATTTATTGCCATAGTACTTTAGTCATATAAGAAAAAGTTAATTTCAAAAACTTCCCTTAAGATTTTTAACAATTTCACTTGACACCCTTTTAATATCTAACAAATTTTTACTCTATCTATTATTTACTATATTTGTTAATGTATTTTGTTACATTCTAAAAAAAAATTAAACATGGAAAAACACAGCATATATTAGATAACAATATGATTAATATTTTTTGGGAAAATCAAACTCGTAAAGCAAAATAAATCAAAATGACATATTTTCTCGATAAATTTCTTTGTCAATGAATTTAGAAAAGTATGTGTGCACATTAATGTGATTATGTCTATGAGTTTGAATAAAAAAATAGAATACGTAAATAGACCATATAATATAATAGAATAATATAGTTGGTATTTTTTTTATATATATATCACAAACTGAAAGCGTCTAAATTATGGTTTGATAAATTTTTAAAATTTATATACGAAAATAGATACAGATGTAGTATTCTTGTGTGAGATATTTGAATAAAATTTTGGAATGCCTAAAAATATATTGTATATTGTAATAAAAAATGTGATTAATATTTTGTATAGGAAATACGAATTCTAACTTGAAAAAAAATATATAGGTTTTTTATTTTAATTAATAAAGGATATAAAAAGTTACAACTCAATGTACTTGCTAAGAATTATATTTTCACCTTTGAATTATATTTTTCTTTTTATCCAATCGTTAGAATGATTTAATACTTTGTTACAAGGGGTACAACTAGAATATAACAGATTTTCGCTCTCCTTAAAGCAATTTTTATATCTTTAGACCGACAATGTTACAAGAAAAGTAGAATTAAGGGAGGTAAGTGATATTAGCATAACTTCGGGGGAGGTTTATGAAATTATGCCTATGGACAATTACAGACTTGCAACCTGCATAAGCTTGACTGAAAAAGCCTTTATGAGTATCATGAATTGGATAAAGATTTATAATCAGATTTTTTGGATAGTATATCCAATGCATTAACAATGACATTTATTCTAGTTAGCTTGATTTAACTTATTTCTCTCTTAATTTGCTGCCTCGATACTAGACTATACCACAAGATATATGTCTTAGTATGCTTTTTCAGAAGTCTCTTCCTTTTTTCTGCACCTTTGTCATTCTTTCTAGGCAGAAACATTTGAGCAATCATCAATGCTTTCAAGAGATGGACATGGATTTTGGCTCAGACGTTAAGAAAGAAAGATTTAGTTAGCTCAATGAAAATCAAGAATTCGATTTTTACCTACCATTAATCCTCTACTAATATTTTGGACGATCTTTATGGGTTTTATGTAAGTAGCACTAAAAGTCACAAAGAATGTATCAGTGGCAATGCCTTGACCCTGCAGTGAGATACAACCTACATAACCTCTTCCTAAAATTTTTCTCACCCAAAAAAAGAAAGATGGACTTGGAATCCAAAGCTGACTTAAAAGGGAAGACAAAAAGAAGTTGCTTTATAGAAATGGTTAGATTTTATAAGTACAATTTCATATACGTGCAGAAGATCATCAAATTGTGAGGCCCTTATCCGATCATAATGTACAAAGCTGAGGTGAATTGATAAGTGGGAAGTGATACTTTTCTCAGAACATCACATGGGACTGAAAACTTTAGATGTATAATTACATATACTTGGATAATAGTTTCAATGGCAAGAAATCCATTTGGTACAGATAAGAGATTTGCATGCTTTGTACAGTAAACGGAGAGTACTGAAGCAAATGCTGCTTCTTCTTTTTTTTTTAGCTTTTGGGTAGGTGTAGGTAGGTTTTCTCTTTTTTTTTTAGTTTAAAGTAGCGTTAAAAAGTATTTTGTATCTCACTTCTTATTTCACTATTTAATGAATGGGTAAAATTTCTTTACTAAAATTCATAATTTTTTTAAAAAAAAAAGCTTGAGAAGTTCATTAAATAGAGAAATAAGAATTAAAATACAAAATAGAATACCTAAATATCGACCAACCAGTATATATTTTAATAACAAAATTTCCACTAAATAAAAAATTAAAAATAACAAAAATTGAATTTAAAATTTGTACTTTTGGATCACTCTACTATATAATTGAGGTGCAAATGCTGCTTGGATTCGGTGGTAGGTTTTATAGTTGAAGTATTGAAGTAGTAATTAAAGTCGGGTGAGTGAAAGACACCAGTACTGAGAGAGAGAAGTCGTGCGGTCTGAGACAATTGCGGGTAAAGTTGGTGCCATCCCATGTGGGCGCCAGATTCGGCTGTTATTAACTACCGAAACCGCTTGACCAGAAATAAAAGACCTTTTACCTTTGAGCAAAATCAACGTGCGCTTTATTTTGCTTTCTTTGAAGGTGGCGATTAAAGATCATATCAATTGTCAACAGGTGTCTGTCCGTGACCTGCTTCCCAAGAAATCTGTCTGTGCGGAGCATGACCATACCATTGCCGCTCACATGCAAGAACACAGGACCCCTTTCTGTTTTGTCTTTTCAATAAATTAATTAATAATACTCACCTATTATTTTTTTACGTCTCACTCTCTATTTCACTATTTGTTATACTGTCATATAAATTATTAAAATTAATTCTTTACAATTTAAAATTATATAATTTTTAAAAAAAAAATCTTAACAATATATTAATTAGTAAGACATAAAATGCAACAGACAATCTTTTGAGCCTTTCCACCGAGACAATGGTATATTTATGGATAGACAAAATTAACAAACATATATAGTTAAACTATTTAAATAAGGGTTCATTTTCATATATTAACGACATTGAAAATTTTATTCACATTATCATATATAATACATATTACATATAAACAATTAATATTTAAAATTTAAATAATATACACGTGATATTAATATTAAAAAAATTTAAATAGATGTGTGTATCTGAGCCAACCTGCACAAAGTCTGCAGTAGTGTAATTGATGTTTATTGACTTGATCTGAACCTACTTTATTATTCTATATATATATTATCTGGTCTGATAGTCTTTGAGCCAAGCAATATTGAGATTGATTTTCGCGAATTTCGAATGATTATGCATGCATGCTCCAGCATTGCAAGAAGGATTTGCATGTTAGTCATCAATCAATTTCTTGGATCGCGAGCGAATTGTTGATTTGTAGAACCATTCATCCCCAAATTTCTCATCAAAATAGAGATTAATCAAGCCAGTCTATTTATATTATATATGGCTCCCAAAACCGTAGGAGGGCATGCACTTCTAAATTCGCCATTGTTCTTCTAGTGGTCAAAATAAAAGTTTTGGTATCATCAATATATATATATTTATTGATGATATCAATATAATACATTTAATGTGTATATTACATATAGTTTCGGACTTGGATCTATTAAAGGTATTTTAGTAATTTTATTCTCTTAGTTCCAATAAACTAAAATGGGTCCAGTACTATATTCGATTTGCGGATCGATCCGAACAAGTGATTTCAGGTATAACTATATCAAAATGACATGTCAGATTCAAGAAATTACTTTCCTAATTATTCAAATTCTGAATTCTTATTAAATTTTACTCTCTAGTCTAAATATTAATTTGAACGTCAGAACCTACTCCAGAATACACAGTTCCGCCCTTTTTATTTTCACGTATTCGGACGTGAGTACTACTCATAGTGTTCAACCTTATTTTAGACTATATTAGTACTCAAACTAACCCTATATATATATATACGCCCAATGAAAAAGTTGGAGTAATCTCTGGAAATAATCAGTCATTTCCTTTTAATAACTATTGTAGAAACATATGCACTCCTAGCAAAGGAAAATCATTTCAAGTGAATCGCAAAATTTTATTAAACTATCAACACGTAATTTTAAATATTTGACTGATTTCGTTCTATTTTTTTCGTAATTTTGATGACACATCAATGGTGTTAAATTTATGCTCCTGAATAGATGTACTCTAAGAATATATACTAATTTTGGAATAAATTGTAGCTACTCACTCGACAATACGAAATGAGTATAACAATAATTGAAATAACCAAAAGATAGAAATATTTCATTATTTTATAATCATTCAATTCCCTAAAATCTACATTGCAAAGAATTTTTCCTAATTTTGTACATAAACTTCGTATGTGGAAACTGATAAAGCACGACCTAATTGATATGCTTGAATTATCTATTACAAAACTTACAAGTTTTCACTCAATGCGGTAAATTTCTAATAGGGATTGGGTGTTAGTTTGTGGAGGACCACTCTAAAACTAACATAGTCTTGAAATCAAATTATATTGCGCCTCATAGGGCTGCAAAATCATTGCACAAATACTATCAGTCCCATGGTCGATTGGACCATTCTTCAATTGGATGGTAGGATTTCGACACATCGTAGCTATCCCAATTTCATTTTTTTTTTGGTTGTCATTATGTTTTTTCTACACGTAAACAGGGAAAAAAACAAACATCCAATTTCGGTAATTCAATCTTTAGTTTTATTTTTCTTTCTGTATCCTTGACTTTAAATTTATTTGTTTTGCTTTCTTCTACAACCAAGTCCACTTAGGTCAAAACAATTACAAGACAATATTTAAACAAAGCATGATTTTTGAAATTCAAATGTGTTGTACACCTTAGGAATTATGAATGCATAGTTTGAGGATATGGGTATATGCATCATTTTAATTATTTGAAAAGAAATAGAATTTCGGCCCAAATTATAACCTAATAATTATCTTGAAAATAGTCTAATTAAGATAATTATTGTGGACAATGAATTGTAATTTAGATGGTAAGATATTTCTCTTATAACTTATTGGTCATAGGTTCGAGTTACTAGAAAGTAGCGGATCGAGAGGTGAGTTTTTGTTAAAAAAAAAAAAAAAAAAGATAATTATCGTGGATCTTAATTCTTGGCTAACTTTCTCCTTATTTCCATTAATTTCTATACGTTCAAATACAAAGGTAATGGCTAGAATTTTATATGAATTGTTGTTGTCTTTAAAACTTGACGGAAAATTTGCACATTTTCTAATAATGGTGTAAAAATATCATTAAAATTGAAGGCCTTCAGTAATGGGACAAATTAATCTCCCAAGAACAATTACAAATGTAAGGGGAATCCTATTGCTAGTCAATTAGTATATAATAACCGGATCTTCCATTTCTACATTGCATAATTACTTTAATTGAAAATGTCACAAGGAACTATTCATTAAGTTTGAACAACACTATCTGGAGATCTTTTTCTATTGAAATTTGTAAATTTGATATTTAAAAAAATTGTAATAAATTCTCGAAATTTATTTTTCATCACCAAATAATCATAAATATCACTTGATCCGTTGATTATGCAACTTTTTTCTTTTTCCGGTGTAAACTACTTCCTGAATCTATAAACAAAACAAAATTAACATGAACTTTTATCTTTTCCAAACAATTAATTAATGTCAATCCGAAGGGAAGACTAAGGAATTTTTGTGCTGCTTTTTCTTTTATTTTAATTCTATTTTTTATGATTTTGTTTTATGGTGCCATGTGCACTCTTTTTAATATTTGTACAAATCTAAATTTAAATCAAATTAAATATTTGAGCACATTGTACAATGTTCAATGATTAAACAAATGGGAAGCGCACACAGCTTACCAAGAAAAGAAAAATCCACTGCCGATTGTAAGATAGTTAGATGCAAAGTATCAATGGCCACCGATCGATGCAACATAAGAAAGGCTTTTATATATGTATGTGTATATATATATAGGCGTTGCCGAGACAACCAAAATCTTTAATATCATACTCGTTTTGGACGATTATTATTTTTAAAATAATATTATAATAATTTTAAAAATAAAATATATGTAAAATATAAGATTTAAAAAAAAAATTGAAAAGCATGTTTAAAAATTACAGAATATTATTCGTAAAATAATGAATAATATGACTGTCCAAACATATATTTACTAGAGGTAAGAAGTCAAAAATATTTATATGTTAGAGACAATTAACAAGGGTATTCAGTAAAAAGTTTTGTAGAACGTGATTATATATTAAAAAGATTTAACTTCAAAGTATTGCATTTCTTCAAATTTAACCATTAGTGCTTCTCACAAGCTATGTATATATAGTTTTTGGCTTTTTGTAGCCAAAAAGTTATTTTCATCGGAACTATATAAATGCTTTCAATACGCCACAACGTATAGCGTATTTAGCCTATCATACTACTTGTATAACAATCATGTAATTTAATCATTTGATGCAACTTCATCTTGTTATTTTGTAATATTCCAAAATCAGTACTTTTATCTCAAATTTTAAAACTACCCAACATCTGATTTCTTCTGCACATGACCTACAATATAACAGATTTTTGGGAAATAATACCAAAAGACACTTCAATGGCATTAAATTATTTTTTACTTCTTACTATACGCAAAGCATAAGGAAGCATAACAGATGAATTTTCAAGAAATTACCCCACATAAAATATAGCATTGTCATCAAATCTTTATTCATTTACTAATTATTTTTTTTAGATGACATTTGTAATCACGTTAATGGATAAAATAAGGAATTTTTGTGATAATTTTCTCTTACTGGATTAACTAGCCACCCACTTCTTGTCTTTTAAACACACTCATGGAATGCGCATCTGTTTACTAGAAAAAACATGTTTTTTGTGATTTGTATGTCTATCTAGATGTGTATTAGAGATAAATTTTTTATTTTTTTTGACTTGTAAAACACAGTCCCAAGTCATAATTGGTGTAATTTTCGTTTTGAAAGTCACAATTGGTGTTGAGTGCCATCTAGAGGAACATAAATGCGATCTAAAGAGAGTTGTTAAAGTAGTTTATTACCCTTAAATAATTTTTGAAGCTATTTATTGATTTTGCTGGTTTTGAATCTTTTATTACACTCTCTTTTCAAATTTTGCCATACCCTTCACCATTTGTATTTTAATTTATTAGTATTAACTATCTTAGAATACACGTTGCGAGAATCTAAATAATGAAATAAGAGATTAACAAAAAATAAAATAGAAGATTCTTTACCAATTACACTCCATATCTGTATATTGCCTCTTACCTAATCTTAAACAAAAATTTAAAGAAAAACCCAAGAAGAATTATCCTAAATAGCCGAAAGTGAAATTACTTACACGATTCCATCGTAGGATGGTCCAAAAGTTTAAAGATAAAATAAGAAATAAATATCTTACAATATTTACCACTTGCCACTTACTAATATGCTGACGACTATGAAGAATTGGTAGGTATACTTATTAATTGTTATTAAATTAAGAAAACTAACTTTAAATCCAGAAGAAAGAAGAAAATTAGTTTAATTTCAACAAAATAATATTTTATAAATATGAAGGTTGTAGTATCCTATACGAATAGAAAACCATAGGATTAAACTAATTAATTAATAAATAAAGAAATTTGTCGGCAGAAGAGAAGTCCAGTTAGAGGGGATTAGAATTAGAGAAATAATGCGGGGACCACCACCGAAACGCCGTACAGATGAACGGTCAACGGTCAAGTGGGGTAACGACAAGTATGGAAAGCACGTGTCCCTAACGTGGCAATTGCCTATAATAGACAATAACCGCGTCCCGGTCTTCGCTTTCCATAAATGTCGCATATAATTGACAAACTTCCAAAAGGTCCCCTATTAGTATTTCTATTCTTTGGTGGCCCCAGTTTCAAATTGTTCAATTTAGTCCTTACTTTCAAATTTCAATAGAATAGAATCTTGGACAGGGATAATTTCGTTAAGGGTGGCTGTTACTTTCATTTTTAACGTTATTTTTAGATATTTAAATTTTTTTATTAAATCAAACTTAATATTTATTATTTTTTTAAAAAACAATACCCTTACTCTTTCTTTTTCTTTTTCTTTTTCTAATTTTTACTTGATTCATTTTTTTCCTATCTCTTAATCTGTCGACACGATTCAATAATTTTTTTATTATTTATTTGTAATATTTTATAAATTTCATCAAGTTTTTATAAAAAATCTAATATTTTAGTGTTATTAAAAATTTATCCATACATCAATAATTTACATCTAGAAATATATATTATACAGTAAATAAAAATTTTTATATATATATATATATATCATGTATTAAACGTTTTTGACTGCTTATTTAAAAAGTTAAATATTTAAAAAATAATATTAGAGAATAAACTAATAATAATCCAAAACGTAAAGTGAAATTAATCCTGTAGGATAGATGCTATGAAGTTTCGCTCAGGCTAGCCGACACCATAGTAGGCTAGTACTACACTTCACCACTGCCATCTTTAATTAATCTTGTAGTACAATAATATTGTGTTATTGTAATGTGGCCCTTCACATATTGAGAAAGTGGAAATTGAGCACCTAAGCAATGGGGATAAAGGGAAATTGAAAAATTATATCCAAAGATTATTTTCCTCAAATTTTAATTAATATTTAATTTAGTAAGCATCCTTCCTTCTTATCAACTTTGGTGATTTTTTAAAGGGAAAATATTATCATTCATATCTTAAGATACAGTAGAGTCTTTTATCGACAATTATAATATTATAGAGATTATTTTTACTAAAGAAACAAAAAATTAAAAAAAAAAAAACTCTTTTTGAATTAATCTTAGTCCTATCAAACACCTTATTGCATTAACATCTCGACATTTTTCCTCTTGCTTAATTATTTTAGAACACAGACTAAAGTATCCCACACTTCTAGAAGAGGTAGACAAACGCATGAAGAGGCATCAACTTCAGATTTTTTATTACTTATTGTGTCGTATATTAACAATGGAAGGACAGAAAGAAAAGACGAGAAATAAATAAAGATTTTATTTTTTGTATTATTTTCACATCAAACATATGCTTGAAACTTCTTGAAATAATAAGGAGTCCTTATATTAGGTGTTAGAGGCAAAGATAGCAAAATTATAATGAAAAAACCAATATTCAATGCTTCAAGGGTCATAATGATTAGAATTAAAATTTGAAGAACTAAGCTAACATTATTAGATATTTTGGAGGGCTGAAACTGAATTAAACTCAAAAATTTATGAACAGACAAGCTATTGGGGCCTCAAAAATCTTTTGGATAATTTATAAAAAAGTGGTTATGGTGAAGTCTATTCAGTTTCCTGCCTGCTTGGCAACTTCGCTAGCCTAACCCCTGATTTGACGAGGTGATGATGGGTGCACGAACCATATACATATATATATATATGTGGATGGAGTTAAAGATCGAATTTACCTCAATATTTATCTATATAAGATAGGTAGCTTTGTCCATGTGAACATGTAGACTAGAAACAGTCCCCTTTTCTTCTTTTCCTTCTTCAGATAATCACTTTTCGTACAAAATCTCAAGCAAATTTAGGGTAAACTTTGTAACCTTAAAATGCAAAATTTTGACCAAACACTTGTTGGTATTAATTCGAGTACCCTTATTTTACACTTTGCACATGAAATGGATGGATGGATGGATGGATGGATTATGCTAACACTAACGTTTATAATTAAATTTGTTATAGTTGAGATAATCCTTGCTTCAGCTTCTTCTTCTTTTCTTCTTTTAGTGTTCTAAATTTACTGTAACATTTATCCATTAAATTGTTAAAAAATATTTGCCATTATATTCTAGTTTAATAATCTCTTTTATATATATGAAGTTGAAAAGAAAATTTTAGAATTATAAATAATTATATCAAAGTTATAGTGATTGGTTATAATTCTTGAGTTTAAGCTTTTTATGCACTTAAAGCAAATAAAATGTAAGAAAAGAAATGAGAATTTGAAGCCTCACCTAGGCCAAAACTTTATATACTACCTTCTGGCATACATAGAAATTAGAGAAATGAGCATATACAATATTACAGCACAATTGTATATTTTGTTATTTGACGAAAAAAATTTTGTATTTAAATGCAATATTCAAAATTCAAATTACCAAGCTTGAGGAGAAAATTCTCAATTAATGGTTAGTAGGTGAGTTTTTTTGGATGCATGAGCCGTAAGAAAGTAAATAACCACAGCAGAATTTAAAATGTTTATTTTTTTTATTACAAAGCAGTTTGATTAATTTATGTGTAGTACAAGAAAAATATAAATATTATACTTTAAAATCGTAATAAAATCTCTAATAGTATCCACAAAAATAATTAATTTAGAAATTTTTACAAATTTATTGACCCAAATTACAGTGTATTACCTCCACAATTATTTTTTCATTTTTTTCCCACGGCTTTTACGTTTACGTACAAAACGTGAATTTCACGTTTTAACTTTCAATGTTGCCGCACTGGTACTACCATGTGTGTGTATATAATATAAAATATATAATAGTTTATAATCTCAGTCAAATTGAGGTTAGAAAATCACAATAATCCTAATTAGTTTGAGTTATAGGCACATGAATAAATGTAAAATAATTAGAATTTCTAACATATTAGTTCTTAATATTTATAACATATTACAAGACTAAACTCAAAAAATTAATTTATTTTACAAATTAATTTATAAGTATTTCATACTTATCAAAATCAATTTAATTTCTAATTAATCATCCTTATGTTACCACACATGATTACCAACTACGTTGGCAATAAGTATAAGATATAATTTTAAATTAGTTTGAGTTAAAGGCACATCAAGTTTTATAAAATCATTAGAATTTCTAACATATTAGTTCTTATATATTTATAACTTATTATAACTAAACTCAAAAAGTTAATTTATTTCATAAATTAATTCATAAGTATATAGGACTCATACTTTTCAAAATCAATTTAATCCGAATTAATCAACCTTAAGTGTGTTACCTTTAGATTACCAACTACGTTAGCAATAAGTATAAATTATAATTTTAAATTAATTAGGATTAGATAAATTAAATACCATTAATTTATTATTAATTCATCAATTAATTAATTTACACTTATATATCAAGATTGGCTTCTAACAAAGTATCATGAGCACCCAAATATTGAGATATGTCAAGTGATTTGACATCATTCATCCGTGATTTAGTTTCCGTGTAATTATTATTCTTTCACCCACTTATATCCCAATTAATTCAAGAGTACGGATATAATTATTGAATTAATCAATTTATTTCTTTCCAAAATACAACTCACTTGAAGTAGAAGTTAAAACACTTTTAATTTTATTTTCACTTTGTGCAAAGATTTCTGAACTTTGAATTATACTTTAAGAAGTGGCCATCATGATATATACTCTCCCATTATAAGGAGTGATGAATCCTCTATGTATAAGATAAGATATTAGTCATATCTTATCTTATCATGATTCATATTATACCCGAATCTTACGGTATGTGCAACTCATTAAGAGTAACGACTACTAGAGCCAAAGTATAGTAATCCACAGTCAAGATAAACTCATGACCTGAAATCAAAGGACTATTACACAACTATCGCAAAAAAATTAATCCACTGGCATTTGATTAATAATCCGTATAGAATACTTTTAATGGGTCAATCCGATTCACTTATTCTCAATAAGCATCCACATACACTTATGTGTTAATATACCTGTGTCAAACACAACGATTAGAGATATTCACAAATAAAATATAATTATATTATAACAATTTATGATTTCATATATATATATATATATATATATATATTATTCAAAAAAATACTATATTATAAAATATACATAAATATAAAAGTATAATTTATTCCTAAAACAAATTGATTTCAATGCATAAACTAACATGATTTGTGAAAATGGTTTTTGAGCTACTACATTTTTTTGGTGGGATCATTCTATCAAATGTTGTTCTTTCATGGCTCCAACAGTAATAATCAAGAAGATCAAAATAATTAGTACTAATCTATTTTTTCAGTTACGTTCTATAAATATTTCTACAACTGCCGACTGCCGTCCTCCTCGCTGCCAAGTCCCCTTCCTGTCCCGCTCCGACGAATGCTTTTCAAAAGTTTCAATTATTAACACCCATTTAATTATGACTAATCGTCTTTCTTTTTCCATTAATTTGGTTTTAGCTCTCCAACAGAATTTTCAAGCTGCTAATGATGCTTTCATCTAGTGATAGAATCAACCAATGTTAGGACGAGGAATATTAATAGATCATAAGTTCGAGATACACTTGCACAAGTTCATAATTTTAGTTGTCACCTACGTTTGAGTTATTATGACTAGTGATTATTGCATATTTTTTGCACATTCACATTTAATTACTCTAATTACTCTTTTAAATTGGATAATTATCTTATTAGTCTAATTGTCTTCATTATTATAGTGAGAGACTTATCATGTGTTTGATTGTCTTAATTAACAAGATTTATCATATTTATATGATTTAGAATATTCTCTTATAAATTTATATAAAACTGTCTCTTATACACATCTAGATGTGTATAAGAGAGAGTATATATACACTATGTTTTTTTTCCTGAATTTGTCTAATAAAATTTTCTTAATCTTGAACTAAGAGACAGTCACAATACAAAGAATTCTATATCTCTATATAGACAACTATACATAATTAGACATGCTATCATTTGGAAAACAAAAGAAGCAGGCCCTTGAACTTTAAATAATGTATTAGAAATGCTCCTTGCAAAAAATATAACAATCCGGTATTTGAAGTCTTGAACTTTAACTTGAAACAACTAAATAAATATATGTTTTAGGGTGCATCAAGAAACAAATAATTAAAGCAAAAGCGAGCTATTGCCACAGTTAATTGTTAGAATAAGCTTTTTGGAACTAGGGACTTTAATTATCATCAAATTTTGAGTAAAGCACAATAGCTAAAGTTAGATTTTCCTTTATATTGAGAGTAGCTAAAGAGATTTTGGATAACACTTTAGAAATAGATATTATTTATTGTTAACAATAACCCAATTAACTGAACTATACAACATAAATAAAAGAATATAATTGCCAAGCCTTCTCATGCCACTAGTAGGCTTGGCAATTTGAAATGTAATTAAGAGAATAAATTAATTCTTGTAAAACTTGAAGGATGCATAACCTTATGAACTTTCAAGAATTGCCCTAAACTTTTAGAAGTCAAAATAAAAAATCCGCCAGTTACGGTGAGGTTTGGGTTGATTTGGTTATATTTTTCATTAACTTGTTAAACAGAACTTAATATATATATAAACTCCGTTTGACAATCATTTTTTAAGATATTATTCAAAATATTATTTGAAAAGTACTATAATAATTTTTTTAAAATATAATAAATGCAAGATAAAAGTTCCTATTTTTATGAACTTCAAAAAGTACAGTACTAAAAGAGGAAAAACTAGATTAGCCAGCAGGAAATTTTTCTCCTTACAATGCGTGAGCTATTACTTCTTTACCTAGTCCCACGCTTAATTTCAGTTGTCAACTTGCGGAAGGTGTGGCTTTAATGTTGGTTAAATCATGCCGTATGTGAGACCACTGAGCAGTCAGTCGGCAGTGACCCTCCATCCTAGGCAACTAAAATAGGTCACACAAAATTAAATTTCTTCTATTTATGACTCTTATATTCATTCTGAATGTGTTGACTTATTATAGAATTAAATTGGCGGGAATTCGGGCACAACCCTAAAGTCAAGAAAAAAAAAAAATAATTCAACTTTGGCTTCAATGGATTCCAAAAGATAATAGTACTAACAGTTGAGTCATTGCCACACATACATGGTACAAGCGTTGGCTCCCATGTTAGAATTTCTAGACGTGCAAGTTTCTTAATTAAGATAAGCCGGCCAAATCTAGAATGCAATGACATGCAAAATCATGCCGACATGTGTAACATTGGACTCATTCAATGTAATGCACATTCTTGGAAAATTTTTGTATGTATCGGATTTATGGTATTTTTGATTCAAAATATTTCATATTAATGAGTAATGTGATGTAAGTTAATATAAAGATTTTCAACTAAGAGATCCATGATATAGTATCATAAATTCGATTTATGTAAGAATTTCTCTTACATTCTCTACCAACGAGATCTTGACCTATATATGTCTTGGTGTATTGGTAAGGCAATTAAGGTTGAGACTTTAGGGGTGAGTTTGGATGGAAGGAAATGGAAAGAAAAGAAGAGAAAGGGGGGGAAAGTTAAAATATATTGAATTGTTATTTTTAAATTTTAAGTGAAGGGAAAAGAAGAGAAAGGAAGGGAGATGAGGGTATTTAAATTTATAAAAACTCTTAGTTGAAAATCTTTATAAAAAATTATTAGGAAAAGTTCAACTGTTTTATAATTAATTATGAAATGTTATATTTGTCTTCTAAATATAATACAAAACTATTAAAAACAAAGACATTTTAGTAAGAGATTCAACATTAATGAAATTTTCCTTCCAAAACTCTCTAACAATTTAAAAGAAACTTCCCTTCCATTTCTTTCTCTTCTCTTCTCTTCCATCCTCATTAAAAACTTTCCCTTTTTTTTTCTTCCTTCCCAAATTGCCAAACACAACGTAGGAGTAGAGATTCTGAATTCCAGTCTCATAAGTGTAAGTTTAATATAAGTTTATGTATATTTATTTCATTATTTATATGTTAGTTATAATATGTGATATTGATCCCACTATTCTGGGTGCTTGTAATTTTATAAAAAAATTAATAAAACTCTAATTGCAGTGCTAAGTGAGGTATAAGAACCATAATCCATTTTGTTTTTATCACTTACAATAGACAAAACGAGTACAGAAGAAGTTCATTGCATGTTAAAATTTCATTGGTGCGCATAATTTTTTGCTTAACTATTGGATCTTGCACATGCAAATTTAGTTTACATTTTCTCTTTTGTAATAGGTTGCATATTTTTCTCCTAGGCTAGATCTTGTGGACAAACAGTTAATTCCCCAACGTTCAGCCTTAAAGTGATATGAAAAAAAATAATCAATCAATTAGTGAGGAACGTTAAGTTCTAAATAAATATTAATTGGAAAATTCTATAGTTCCGTTAATGTACTACACTGTTGTACTTTAAGTTTTGTACTATACAAATATTCAAGAATATAATGTTGTGTTATAAAAATATTCAAAGAACAATGATATGATACTTTAACCGAACTATAGAATTTTTGTAAATTGAATATTAAAAAGTTCAAGATTAAGAAAATTTTATTAGACAAATTCAGGAAAAAAAATGTAGTGTTTATATAACCGTTTAAAACACAGCAGAATAGTTCTGTAAAAAGATTGTAGAATTTTTCTAAATTGTTTGAGCCAAAATGAACTTTTGAAAATTTATATAGGGACTTCATGAGCAATTATCGCTTCACGCTATCCATATTTTACCTCTTGATCTCTTATGTGATTCCAAAATGACAATCTCTTTCAATATAGTTAGAAAAATACATATATATATACTAAGTTTTTCACAACTCTTATTGACTAATAACTATTGTGCCACATATAAACCACGTAAGAGATTTATTAACAAGTACAGTTTAATGAATGACGTTACATTACGTGGTTAATAATAAAATATTTCTTGGTCGTTAAATATAATGAAGAAAATGTTGGCGGACGAAGGGAAGAATTATGAGACATCATGGGTTTGGTGGGGCGTGGAAAACATTAAGTGGATACCGGATGACAGTCGATGTCTAATTTTCAAATCCTTCACTCTTCCATATCAGTGGAGCCCCCCAAATCAAATCCAGAGTATTCAGATATCCGTTTGGACTGAATTTTTTTGGTTAATTATACTTTACCCGTAAAACCTACACTACAGTTACACTTTATTCTCGGAATCTTAATAATTTTTACTTAAACCCCCACTTAAAAGATTTCATCATATAAATAATTAGAAATAGATGATGTGAATATTTGTTTTGACAAAAATATCCATACATTTAACAATTTGTATTCAAAGTTATTCTACTTTTAATTAATTTCTAATGATTGTACACATTCATTTTATTTATCTATTTATTTTTTATTTCGGAACTATAAGAGAATTTTATGAATTGTCAAATTTCTTTAATCAACTTATACATTATTTTGTTCATTTATAAAACTAAATACAAAAAGGAGATTTTTACAACTATTTTTTGTTCATTTTCATTATGCAAGAAGAATTATATTTTAATTAAATAAGTACTTTTTTTTTTTTTGAATAAATCAAAAAATATGCAAAAAAAAAAAAAAATTTAAGTTTTATTTTTTTTAAAATTTTTTTTTTTTGTTAAGTATAAAATGTGTAAAAATAAAATCATTTATACAAATCTCTTATATCTACTTACTTATTTTATTTTTAGTACGTTTAAATGTTGCAAAAAAATATGAAGAAAAAGTATTGTAAAAGATCGCGCTATTAGTATTTAGTTTTAGAAATAAAAATAATAATAATAACACATAATTTTATTAAGGAAATGTGATAAAAAAAACTTATTATTCTTACAAAATAAAACTATATTATATGGAATCATAAAAAATGAAATAAAAAAGAAATATAATTTATCTACAAATGTTTGAAGGGTACTAATGTCAAAATAAATGTCCACATCATTTTTTTGCAATTATATATAGGGTTAAATACAGTAAACCCCCTTAAGATTTAGGCTGTTTTGCACTAAATCGCTTAACGATATATATATTTTTTACTTTACCTCTTTGACTAACAGTCAAATGTAACTTCACCGTTAATTTTTTAAAAAGACAAATTTACCCCTAAATGTTAATTGCAGTAAACCCCCTTAAGGTTTAATTGAAATTTCACTTTACCTCCTCATGTAAGTTTTGTATGATTTAATACTATTAGAATAAAAATAAAATTCAATAATATTGTCAATATTGTTAAAAATATAAATACTCTCAAAATTAATTCATATTCTAATTCTTGAATTATGTTTTATCAATATTTAAAATTACAGTAAAAATACGGCAAAATAATTAAATTTAAAAAATTTTATGAATTATTAAAGGTATTTCATCTAAATTATTTTAATTTGAGTTTTTGTTTATATGTATAAAGTTATTTTGTATAATTTAAGTGATAGTTGAATTATATTAATAAAAGAAAAAAAAGTAAGAAAAAAATCATTCTAATAAAACGTAAAGAAAAACAAAAAGAAAATATACTGATATAACTTTAATAAATGATTATGGGTCTCATATATTTAAAAATTTATTCTTACATGAAAATGAAATATAATGAAAAGACCGAAAAATACCAACAATGTTAGAGAATTTTGTATTTAAATTTTTTTCACAAGTATTTTTAAAGAACCACTGGTGTTGGCGGGCATCATTATATTTTTAATTGTTTTGACAATATTTTTATATTGATTAATGCATAAAACAGGTTAATTGACACAAAACTAGAATTAGGGACTAAAATGACAAATATAATAAACTTTAAGGGGTTAATTTTATATTTACTTATAGTGAAGATCTATGGGTAAAAATGTCTTTCTTGACTTTTTAATCGTCAAATTACTGATGTGTACTAACAGAAGGGACAAAGTGAGAAAAAAATAACGTTAGAGGGTTTAGTACAAAATAGCCCAAACTTTAAGGGGTTTACTGTATTTAACCCTTATATATATGATGGAATCTTTCGGAGAGGGGGAAAAATGTATATTTTTAAAGTTCATGAGGCAAAGTACAATTGAGGTGTAAGTTCAAAGGGGTAAAGTGTATTGTGTAAGTTCAAAGGGGTAAAGTGTATTTAACCCAAATTTTTTTATACTCATTATTTGCAATAATTATTTGGTCAATGGAAAACTCTACTTGTTTACATGTTTATTATTTCACCAATATTTACAGTATTCATTATTTGTTTTATTTAATTTTAAAAGACCAAGTCATTATTTATACTATGCACTATATATTTGTCTCATTCATTTTCTATCCAATAATCTATTATTTGTACTATTATTTATTTTTCCTATTCACACGCTTTAACTATTCATACACATTTGCTCTATACATTATTTGTACTATTCATCCACGAGTGCAACTATTCATTCAAATTTTAGGAGCAAATTAAAATTTTGTACAAAAAGTATTTTAGCGGCCATTCCAAATAAATTCACATGAATTTTTTGTTACCAAACTATTTGTAGAAGAGTTGTGAATTTGAAATCTGTACATGGACAGCCCAAGTTAGATACCTGTAGTTAATACTTTTCTCGAAAATTGTGTTGAAGAGTAAATTTAGATTAAAAAATTTTAAAGTTAGAGCGTCCTAATTTATGAAAATGTTCTGAAACTTTACATCCGAACTTCTGACTTAAACCTTAAACTATAGCTTAACAAAAATGTATTCTCACACTTTTTCGAATCTGAAAATTTTTAGAGGTCTTCACACCCACTACAGTGCGAGAGCCACACCAATTACTTATTATTTTAAGACAGTATTAATGAGTTACTTTTTTTTCTTTATGAATTTGTAAAATATTTAAAATATCAAATGTATACGTATAACATTAGTTGGTTCATTTTTTCTTTAATCACGTTTGTCAAACTACCTATTCAAAATAGAGTTTTATTTTATTTCAAACCCAAATGATTATTTTATTTTTGCCAGAATAATATACCTCTATCTAAATGATTTGTCAGAATAATTTATCATATATTCTGACAAATCATTTAGATAAGGGATATTATTCTGGCACTGTCTCTTATACACATCTAGATGTGAATAAGAGACATACACATTAACTAAATTGTTTGACTGAATAATTATTCTAAATAATACCCAAATAATGCCTCTCCAATCAGAGCTAATTAGTGGTTTATATTTTATTTCTTGTGGATTACATTTTTTTTCCCATTGGAATTATTGTTCTTTTTTGTTAAGAACTTGCTTGGATCCTTGAATTTTCAAAAAATACAAAAGAAAATGAGAAGATAAAATTTTCTTATATTTTTACCTTTATCTTCTTTCTTTAATTTAATATAAGATTTCATGATTTTTGGGTTTTTCTTTTCCTTATTAAATTCTTTAATTTTTCCAACTTGCCAAAGCAAAAGGTGTTGTTTATAAGTTGAGTTTGGTGGTAGCGTACGTTTGGAGGTTGGGCATTGCCTACTTAGAAGCACGTCAGGTTTGTAGCGTCGGATCTTATGTGGCAGCCACGTATACCTGACGTGTGGGGTCAACTTTGTAGGATTAGGGTAGGTGGGGCCCAATGGTAGTTACTAATATGCCTAATAAGCTAATATTAGTAGTAGACTAGTAGTTAACGAATTGATTGATTAAGCATTGGTGCAGTACTTGTTATCAATGACTTTAGACCTCTCAACGGATTGGAGGGTCTCAATTCGAATTCATTTATTTGATTTTGAATGTATAAGAAATTTTGATTACTCAAATTTGATTTGTAACGTTTTGTTATTACTCTTTTTGTATATTTTATGTGTTATTTTTTTATTTTAATTTATTTCAAATTATCTATCACTACTTAAAAAGTGGTAAATTTTTAAATATTATTTTACCTATTTTATTCTTTATATAAGTTCCACAAATATAATATTAAATTTATATTTAAACATTAATTGCTCTCACAAGTTATTTTAAATTTTGAAACTCTAAAATCAATTAATAAATTTTGTATTTTAATGAGAGGACAATTATGAAAAAAGTATTTTACTAATGGGTCAAATACCAATTTTTTTTAAATTGTGTATAAGTTTAATCATGCCAAATAAAATGAACGGAAGGAGAATAATAAATGAATCAAATATGGATCTAGTTATTCCAACCAATTAGGATCCAAATTCAATTAAAATATTTAATATATACTAAAATTATATACAATTAATATTATTTTATATATACATATATGTATATGTTAGTATCTAAGATTGTCAATGTAAATTATATTCTATTGTACAACCCATGTATAAATATAAATTTTGAAATAAATATTTTTTGTAATTACCCAAAAAATTCTATATAAAAATTACTTAAAAGTTAAAAAATATTATAAGATTCGGATTTAGATCTGTCTCTTATACAATTTAACGGATCCGAATAAAATTTATTTTTGTAAATCTGACTAATATTCAGATCCGAATATATTAATCTTTATGAAACCTAATTTTTCAATTATTAATTCTTAAAAAACTTATTGGATGACAAGTGCTCTAAATTTGCCGTTAACGGTTACTAGGAGTGGAAAATACCTAAGTAAATTTGATTTTTGATCTTACTTGTAAACTCTGTAGTGTAGATTAAATGTTATGGAATCTATGATATCAGTTGATGTAAGAAAGATTTTATAAGATTTAATTTTGACCGTAAGGTCTATAAATTGGGTAAAAAACTGAATTTATGTAAGTATTTTCCCACAGTCAGTAGGTGCATTTAGTGTTAAATAGGGTAAATATTTAAGTAGATCTGATTTTTTACTCTATTTATAAATTCTGTGATGTTGATTAAAAGAGAATTTATGACATTAATTGATGTAAGTAAAATTATTTTAAAATTTAATTTTGACCATAAAATCTATACATGAGATCAAAAATTAAATCTATCTAAATATTTTGCGTGTTAATAGTAGTATCGTTATCGTAATTCATTTCAAAATGCATAATCCTCATCGACCGTGACGATTAGATCGAAGAGGCGCGACGGCAGGCGTTGATGAAGCTTAGACTCAGCAACACGTGTGATGTTTCCCTTGGAAATTCAGTCAACTTTCCTAGTCCTCCACTCCACCTAAGTCCTAATCAAACAACTAAAACTACTATCATTATTAATTATATTTAGGTACACGAATTGTACCTGTGCTATTTAAAGAATTGGTATAATTTCACATTCAGCACTTGAGGTTTAGCAATTAGTATATAGGAACCTCCCCTCTCGTTTAAATAATTATATTTACCTTCCTTGATATCTTTAATTGACTATAATATCCCTCAAGTAATAGCAGGCATTTTCTTTTTTTTTTTAGGGGCTCAGTTCTTTTCTTTTAAAAACTTTTCATTTTAGAACTTGATCTGTTTTAGAAAATTAAAAGAAACGGGGAAGAAAAAGTGAGCAATAGTATTAGTGGGATGAAGAGAGTATGTAATCAGTAGTTATTTAGTAGGTTAAATTTATGGGCTGTAAATTAAAGTGCAAGTTAAAATAAAAGAGACCATGAGGTTTAAAGTGCTCATTATTTATATAGAATATACAGTATGTTGTCTTTTATTTATGAATTTCCATTATTACCCAAGTATTCATGATATTTCAGTAAAAAATATTTTAGTTTTATATGCATTAGTGAAAAAAGCATATATTATGTGTGTGCAAATCTTAAAATAAAAAAATTCTATAGTTCAATTATGATATTTTGAATTCACAATTAATTTATCCTTGATAGGTTAATTTGTTATAAAATTTTCAATGAGAATAATAGTAGAATCTAAAGAAGTGACATAAAATGGTTACACTAGATAGTCATTTTTTTTACGGCTAAAAATAAGTTATTTATTTGTATTACATTTATACAAAAATAGACTAAGCTGGCAAGCTGTCACTTACATTATTTGTGTTATTATACTGGATGGTTAATATTTTAGTTTCCAAATTACAATAATGACAGGTTCGGTTACTCCTTGTTTTCCTACGAGTCACTAGTAATAAATGATCCTATTTATTTCTTTTTCATTTTTCGAACAATTTTTTTATAATAGTGGGGACCAAATTGGTGGAAAAAAAATTATGAGCACTTTTCTCGGTTTTTTTTTTTTTTTTTTTTTAAGGAGAACCTTAACCACCTAATTTTACTGTTGAAAACCCAAATAATCCCAAAAGGATGACCTTTCCACTTTTGATTAATACCCATAATTCTATTTACCACAGATTAGAAAGCATGTGAGAATATATTATGTTTAATTTTTAAACAAGAAGTATCTTACCAACTATTTTGTTTTGAAATACTGAGCATTTCTGTATTTGGGATAAAATACTGAGCTTGTAATATTGTTTGGACTAGTATGATCCTTGTGTTTAATGGAATGTGCATATTAATTAATTACTTAAATAGTTTACCTGTTTTCTCATCATACATCAACTTTGATGCTTAACTCCTATTCACTCTGTCATTAAGAATTAAAATACCTTGTTAAAGTAACAACAAAATCTAATTTAGGTAGTAAAACGTTTTTCGTATATCCTTATTATTAAGGGTAAGAAAGAAGTGATTTGAAAAAAAAAAAATACCCTCTTCATGTATTTGTTTAGTCGTTAAGGTCGTTCCAAACACAAGGAGATAATAAAAGGATTGTTCTCTAGACTACAAAATTTAATAGAATAGTTGATTTGGCTAATGGATTAAGCACTAAGCAACTTGGAAAAAATTAAATTGGGAGTCTTCTTGTATCAACTTTATTGGCTTTGTTGGTTCAATTGTCTAATAAACGTAAAATGATTTAACTAAAACCTGTCAGATAACCTTACTATCTCCAAATTGTCTCGTAATTGTAGATAATTTAAACAATAGATTTGTGATTACTAATTTAATTTTTCTACTTGCAAAAGTCTAACTTCACGGGGTGGCTATTGTCCATATGGGTAGGGCGAAATGTGAAAAAATAATATCAAAGTGGGGTCAAACAACAATTAGAAAAACACAAATTATACAAATTAAAAAAGAAAGAGCTTTTGACTAGCCAGGTTGATTATCCTTGTGAAATAAATGGGACCAAAAAGAAAGAAACCGTTAGCACAAAACAAAACATGACCGGTGACACTACCAAACCAGCATGTGAAGTGGCCTACATCAATACATAAGAGACAGGTGCCATCAAATGTAATGGTCCAGAGAACACTGAGAATTGAAATATGGAATGATTTACATATATACAAATTTAAAATTACTTCTCAAAATCATTTTGCGAAATAAAATTATAATGAATGATCAACCAAAAATCACGAATAATGATTTTATATACTTGATAATAGATTTTTTTTTTCTTCTAAATTAGTAAATACATCGATAATTTTTCACTTGTATAAGTTTGAAAATTGAAAACATATGAATAATTTCTAGGAGTTGTTTATACTTAATTAGAGGTGATTGATTATTATGATGAAATTTATGGTTGATGGGGTCATGGACACGGGGTGACTTTTCTTGAAATAAAAGGATTCGTTTTCACTTTTTCAAGTTTGTTTAGTTAATTTATGATTTCTTTAGGGTTTCGAGTTTTGACCATATCTCCTCTTATCTTCTGCATGCCATTTGCCAAATGTTTCTTTCTTTTTTCCCTTTTTCTTTTTCAAATATTTAGAACTTTCCGAAAGTTAAAGACTACTATAAGCCAAAACTTTATCTTGATTTTATGTGTGGAAAACGGGAAGGATATCCTTTGCTTCCACACTCGCACTCTGTTAATTTGATTTGACTCCTCTTATATGTATAACGTGCAATATTCATATTACTATTCATCCTTTTATTTGAAAATTTTATATTTATTTTACTTAATTATTAGTGTACGCATAATATGTATATAAATCTATACTCGCTTGTATAATTAAAATTTTATTTTGTAGAATGCAGCTATGTTTGATTTTTATGAGAAAGTTTTTGTCTTTTACTTTGCTGTTGCTTGCTTGTTCAATTAGAAAGGGGAAAAAAAAATGTGTGAAAGGAATTCTTAGTGTCATTACTCGACGAAACAAGGATTTTGGCTAAGATATCATGGATATCTCAGCCAGCGCCTTGAAGCTAATTGTCCCTGTTAATTTTGGTGAGAGGAATCAATTTGATGATTACTATAATATTTTTCATTGTATTGTCTTGTACTCAAACTAGTGGTATAGCTTTTAAAATGTTGAAAATAGATAAATAAAATTAGGTGGTTAAGGTGGGGAGGGGTGTTTGGACTTTGGAGGGTGTAGTGACTAGGAGTGTAAATGAATATAAATAAGTCGAATCTTTTTGTATTTAAATTTGTTTAATTATTTGAAAGAGTTTAAAATTTTGTTCAAATTTGACTTGTTTATTTTTTGAGATCAAATAAGTTTTTATCGAGCCAAATTCAAATAAATCTAGAGTATTTTAGAATTTTTACATGTAAATTTAACATAGTTAGCTTATCGAGCCGAATCCAAACTAAAAGAAAAAAATTAACGAATGTTAAATTTATTCAAATTTGACTTTATTATTGATAAACCAATTTCAAACGAATTTTTAATGAATCGAATTTAATTTGAGTATTAAGTAGTTTAAATTCATTTACGGCCTAGTGGTGAGGGCAAAACATCGTGAAACTTAAGGTTATAGATTTTCTTTTTTTTTTAAAAAAAGGTTAATAGAGATGTGTCTTAACAAGGGGAAAAAAGTAACATAAATGTGGCAATGAAGGGTGGGTCTAGACAATAAAGTATAACTTATATAGCAACGTGTTTCTTTTATTGGTCATAGTTTGAGTCACTAAGGGTAAGAAAGAGATAGGTTTTTTTTTTTTTTTTAAAAAAAAGGGGTGGGTCCTATAATATTCATGAGGAGGATCAAAAAGGATATTTTGGTTATGCAATATAAAGCTAATGATGGATTTGGTTGTGTAAATGGATTGCACAATACTTTTTCTTGTGTTTCTTTCTCTTTATTATCATTTTTTTTTTTTTTTTTTTTTTTTTGGGGAGGGGTCCTCTTCCTCTTTATTAATTAATATTCCTATGATTTTAGGCATATTTTCTTCAGACAATACCTTGTAGTTTTCATTATCAAACTTGTCCAAAAAAATTGAGAAAGGACAACAACAAAAAGACTAGACATGGAGATGATATTGGTGGATAATGGATGAGGCTAATCTTTGCGTAAAATGAGAATGGCTGCATGGAAACTAATATAATGGAAAATCTTGCCATCATTTAATTAGTTTTTTGATTCTTGAGGAAACCAAATACTCCCATTATATAGTTAGAAGATAATATATGTACACAAAAAGTTATTAAATGGCTCAATTTTGAAGACAAGTCTTAAGTTTTCTTATCTTTAGTTTCTACCTATTTTTGTTTTCAGATAAGTAGATAATAATGGAGTTAAGCTAGATTAGCCTAATTCAATACACCTGATTTTGGAAGCTAGTGTGATTTCGTTAGTTTGGGTATGTTACCAAACAGCCAAGTATTTTTTTTACTAAAATGAATATACAAATACCAGATTAGTTTTGCTTTATCCATCACCTAGCCCTCCAAATCTAGCAAAGTAAAGGATTGCATATATTCTGATTTTCTAAAAACATAAAAATAATGATATATATATATATATATATATATCAATACTTTAATTATACAAATTAGTGTTATAAATTTATACTAGAACACTATAATATCAGGTAAGCTACAAATCTATTATTGTATAAAAATGCAAAGAAGTCATTTTCTCCTTTTTAGGTAAGTACATGTACAACTTCTACAGGGACATGTTTGATAAAAAATACAATATATTATGCAGAGTAATAGTGTAATATAAAAAGTTTAAAATTCTACCGTCTCTTTGTATTTTTTATTGTATTTAAATATTTATACATTATAGTATTATATATTTTAAAATCAGTATTATAACAGAATAATTCGCTAAAGTTCCTGTTGTTTGATTCTAACAATTAAAAACTATTATGTAGACTTGATTGCCAAAGCTTTAAATAGAAAAAAAATAAAAATAAAAAATCAGTCCTAGTTGAACTTTCATTAAACTTCTGTCACTTTTTGCAACAAAACAGCAAGCAGGTTAAAATTGATTATGCCATTTTGCGAATCCGATCCATATTTGTTTACACATCTAGATGTGTATAAGAGACATCTTAAACACATCTAAATGTCTATTTATTTGAATGATTTAATAGAATTAATTGGTAACTGTTCTATGTTTTGCTATCTATGTATTCTTCTTAGACCACTAACAAATTGTTTTATGAATTTGTAAAATAAAATTATTGTCTTTCTTAAAAAATTATTTTTTTATATTTTAAATATTTTTACAATATAATATAATATCGCTTAAAAGCTTATAGAGTATT
Source organism: Cinchona pubescens (assembly GCA_025175665.1). Classification (NCBI taxonomy): domain Eukaryota; kingdom Viridiplantae; phylum Streptophyta; class Magnoliopsida; order Gentianales; family Rubiaceae; genus Cinchona; species Cinchona pubescens. The sequence continues at coordinate 1,648,095 of JANKKI010000202.1, read as the reverse complement.
ATATAAATTTTTAAAATCAAAACAATAATTACTTAAAAAGAATTATACAAATTTCCAAATTTGTAATTTAATCTTACGTCAATGCTGAGATCTCTAAAGTTTGCGGGTGGCCCACAGGAATATTTTTCTTCGACTACCCTTCTAACCTTAAAATTTCAAAAATAAAAGAGAAACGGAAATAACCGAGTGCTGAAGGCATTTTAAGAGAGAAATACCTACAAATTTTGATTATTTTATATGGACAAATATGTACCGTAAAATCGTACACTTTATAATTTATATTGTTTTACATTCATTAACTTCTTTTAAAACATTAACAAGTTGGTAAATATGAAATAATATAAATTACAAGGTATACGACTTACCGTACACGTTGGTTTACACAAGAATTTTTTGAGAAAAAGAATCAAAGGTGTGAAGAAATACTCTCAAACAAAAAAGGAAAATATATTTTTAAAATAGGAATAAATTTTTGAAGTTAAAATTCCTTTGGAAAAGTTAAATAAACAAAGAAAGATAAGACTCCATCAGTCAAAAGGCAAAAAGGTGGAAAAGTATAAATAAAATTACAAATACTAAAAGGGAGCAAAGTCTCAATTTCGTTGTTAGAAATATTCCACAGTGAAAAATACTTATATAGACCTATTTTAGATCTCATAAGAGACAGATCCTACGGTCAAAATTAAACTTATAAAATTTTACTTACATCACCTTATGTCATAGATTCCATAACATTTAATTCACAGCACAAAATCTATATCAAGTGTCATAGATCTCTCCGGTCTTTATTTTTCCACTACCCATTTCCGAATGGGTTGGACCGAACATTTTTATTCTGGTCTCGAGACAATGGTACTTCACTATTTGGTTTAAAGTGCTCTTTTTTAAAAAAAAATAAAAATAAAAATTATGGACCCTATTTTTTATATAGTTGATCTCTTACTCTAAATGTAAGCCTCTCATTTGTTTAACAACAATTATATTAGTTATGACAAGTAATTGCTTCAACAAAAAAAAAAAAAAATTATTTGAGTTGGATCCTTTTTAATTTTACTAAATTGGGTACAAACAATTGTCGGATCTAATTGTAAATTTTGTATCTATACAAAACCACAAAGTGAAAAATTCATTAAGATGTCGCTATATGCGAAAAGGAATGAATAAAATCTGACCAAATACGTTAAAATCAAGATTGATGATTTATTATAATCCTATAAGTAATTTTGACAAATAATTTTAAATTTATAATTTTATAAATCATTTACCTTATATGTGAGGACATTAAGAAAAAAATTGTGTAGATCCTAATACAATTACACATCTTGAAAGGAGTGCAAGTGACCTAATATTGTCAATTAGTAATTTTTAAAAAATTATTGTATAAACTCAATTTTCGGTCTGATTTATTTATAAATCATATCTGGTCAGAATAGGCCGTTGTGCTTACTAAAAAGTAAAAAATGTATAAGAGACAGAAAATGACATGTAAAACCCAAACCTTTCCAGCTCAAACACAAATAAAAAGTAAGAAACACATCATAAAAGTCATTTTCCCTCTTTCTACCCTGATATTTTTAGTATATAAAGCCGCCATTGCTCCCTTTCCGTTCCATTCCCCATTCTCCTCTCTTCTTCCCTCAGAACTCCCCCTCCCCCCCTTCCTCCAAACCATTTTCCTTGCATTCTCCTCCTTCCTTTCTCTCTCTCTCACACATACACACTCTCTCTCTCTAGATTTTTTACTATGTAGTATCAGAAAATTGGATAATGTTCGGAAATAACAAACACAACCCTTGTGTTGCTTTTCTTCTTACAAGGAAAACAGACAATAATTATAGTACTCATAATATCAAGTTTTTGTCTTTCTTTTTTCCCTTTGCTGAGGTTTGTTTGTGTATATATATATAAATATATTACTCTACTTATGCATAATAAAGTTGCCATTTTTATTTTGGAGAAGAAGAAATTGATTTTGTCATTGTTTTTGGTGTTTTTGAAGGAATTGGAGAAAAGGGATTGTGTATTTTTTGTTGTTAAAGACAAAGAAAAACAATGAAGTACGTATTGGTGACTGGAGGAGTGGTGAGTGGGCTGGGAAAAGGGGTGACTGCAAGCAGTATTGGCCTAATCCTTAAAGCTTGTGGACTTCGTGTTACTTCCATTAAGATTGGTATATTTGCTTCTTTTCTTTCGTGATTATTCATTGTTCAGGGGGGAAAACAATACCTTCTTTTCTTTTTTTTTTCCATTCTTTGTAGGGTGGTTGATTTTTCCTGATATAGTGTAAGAAATGGCTAAATGGGATTGCTGTTTCTTGTTTTCCATGTAGACTTCTGTATATATATCTATATATATATTTTTCCTGGTTTTAGTGTTACTATTTTTGATTTTGGAGTTATGGTCTTATGGATCGGATTCGAAAAGGGTGTGACCTTTTTTGTTTTATCTTTGTTCTTTTCTATCAATTAACTCATAAAAATTTTATTAAGCTCTGCATAAGCGTCTGTTCTTTTTTATTTCCTTTGAATATCTGTGTTTTTTGGGGATATTAATTGTATATTACTTCATCAGACAGACAAGACTTTGATAATAATCAAATGTTTGTTGCATCATGATGCTAGATCTCCATTTCCTAGATTAATACATTTTTTCCCACTTATCTACTTGGTTAAAAGTCAAGGCAATGACTTTTCAACTTTTTCGATTTTTATTTTTGGGTATGTGTATATGTGTATGAATTTATGTATACATGTTAATGTACGTATATTCTTTTCATAGAAGTGTATGTAACATGCATACCTAAAGTATGATTATATGTAAGCACCATGTGTAGGCCTCTTAAAGATGAATATTTTTTTGGTTAAGTAATGACATTTCACTGTTATCAAGAACCAAGTTTTTAACTTCGCTATTTTCAATAAACCAACGTTTTTGGACTTACGTGCTTATCACTACTGAATCAAAACTCTTTACTTGCTGCTTCCAATGAAATGTCACTTTCTTTAAATTTATAAAAAGATCAAATTTCTTTTATCAGCAGTATACCTTTTTATTTTAAATTTTTGCTACTATCCTGCCAAATTTTCTTGCTTTTATTCATTTATCTTTGTATAACAAAATTGAGTAGATTAAGCTCTCTAATACTTCCTCTGTCTGTTATTCAGACCCTTATTTGAATACCGATGCCGGGACAATGTCCCCATTCGAGCATGGAGAAGTTTTTGTCTTGGATGATGGTGGAGAGGTTAGTAGACATTATTTTAAGATTCACTATGCAGTCTTGGTATAGTTTCATCTCATTAAGTAATCAAGAATGTTTATGGCATTCCTACCAAGAAATCACAAATTATGATTATGTAGTTTGTGGTGATTAAAGTGGGAAATTTACAATGAGTATTTTCACTAACCACCTCCAAACTAGATGCAACCAACATGATGTTTTAGTTTTTAGGATGACATAGTATTGTGACACAAATGGATGGTTTCTTCAGCATTACTCTGGAGATTATAGCTGTTCCCTACTTTTTTTTGTTACATTAGCTGGCAATTTTTAACTGGCCTGTAGGATTGTTTTAAGTGGGTAGAGTGTAAGGCAGTTGGCATTGATCCAACTACCAATGACATGACTATTCTTTTTTGAAGGTGGACCTAGACCTTGGAAACTACGAACGCTTTCTGGATATCAAGTTGACACGTGACAATAATATTACTACTGGAAAGATTTATCAGGCAAGTGCCTTAGTTGAGAGATTTTTCCTGGTAGTTTTGTCAATGCCTGCTGCTTAAGATTTTTCAAAGTGTTGCTAGAAACTTGTCAAGACTTGACTAATCAATATTATCTGCTTCTCTTGTTATATATAGTCTGTTCTTGAAAAAGAAAGGAGGGGAGATTATTTGGGAAAAACTGTTCAGGTTGGTCACTACTTCTAATTGTATTTCTTACACTTCACAATCTTTTGGTTTACAGCAATTTTATGTGTTATGTCCATTTTCTGTAGGTTGTTCCTCACATTACAGATGCAATACAAGAGTGGATTGAACGTGCGGCTGCCATACCAGTTGATGGAAAAGATGGTCCAGCTGATGTTTGTGTCATTGAATTGGGTGGCACGATAGGTACATTATTAAGGATGTCTTACTTGTGGCAGATAAGTTTGTTTATTGAAATTGATTCCTTAAAGCAGATTTTTCTTTATACAGGAGACATTGAGTCAATGCCATTTATTGAAGCCCTTGGACAGTTCTCTTATCGTGTAGGTAAGTATGTGATTGGAACATTGAAAGGGAGATGAATTGGCTTTTATTCCGTTAGGAGTGGCGGTTTTGTGATTCAATGTATTCAACATTTTTTCATCATTTTCATCTGTCTCAGGAGCTGGAAACTTTTGCTTGGTACATGTCAGCCTTGTCCCTGTTCTGAATGTTGTTGGTGAGCAGGTAAAATTTCTAGCTTAAATAGTAACAGACAGCATTTAAAGTTCTTTTCCAAAGTTTATAGTTTAATTATGTTTTGAATTTTCAGAAAACGAAGCCAACTCAGCACAGTGTTAGGGGATTAAGGAGTCTGGGGCTTATGCCAAATATCTTAGCTTGCCGCAGAGACAACGGTCTCTCTCTCTCTCTCTTTCCCTCTCTCTGTGGGTGTGGGTGTGTGTCCCTATTCCCTTCTCTCCCCCTATGGTCCCTCTGCCCCTTCTCCACTTATTGAGTGTGCACATGCAATTGTTCTGGCTACCTTCATCTTGGTTTTACAATTTATTATATATTTCAGGCACTTGAAGAAAATGTAAAGGAGAAACTTTCACGATTTTGTCTAAAATGTTCCGGTAATTTTTGAATAATATTTGAAGACCTCTCTACTGTTTACATGTTTGATGAATTTAATAATACTGTTAATCTGAGTCCTTTTTTTACTTTTTTCAGTTTGAGAACATAATTACTCTGTATGATGTTTCAAACATCTGGCATGTTCCTTTACACATCTAAGATAAGTGGTTTTGATACATTTGACAATCTTTTCTTCCATTACAGATTGTTAATTAAAACACTCTGATGTGTGTTTTTTCCCTTCTCATATAGGACCAGAAGGCTCACGAGGCAATCTTGAAAGTTCTGGACCTGAAAAGGTTTGTCTAGTAAGCTCAATGCTTTTTTCCTTTGCTTTACTTTTCATTCAGGATTTTTGGGTGGTTTATTATTTATTCTCATCATCATCGTCTTTTATAATTTAACCACCTTGCATTATCATTGACATAATAACATTCTGTTTTATCAGCTACAGTGTTGCTTGTGAAACTGTTCTCGCAGAATGGACATCCAGTAATCAAGGCTGATCTCTGTGATATGTTGCATGAGCCGGTCTGTTCCTGGAGTTTCTCTATTTTGGCACCAAGTTCTTTTCATTTATTTCATTTTTTTTTTCATTTGTAAAATGATTCTCATGACTTTTTTACAATTATATTAACAGGTTAGAATTGCAATGGTTGGGAAGTATACTGGCCTTTCTGATTCTTATCTATCTGTACTAAAGGTAATGATATTCTATCCTAGTCCTCCAGTACAAAGTAGTCTTGTGCTGAAAATGAAGTTCAACCATTAATCATGTTATTTGGATTATGCACTGCATCTCTGTGTTGATATTGCCAGTACTTCACTGGTAAATGCATGGCAGTATAAGACTGAAAAGGAGTATATGGGAAAATATTATGCGTGAGGGTCCTGTATATATGGCCTGTATAAGCATTTTTATGCCTGCATATACATTGCTATTCCCATTAACTGAGCCAATGCTAAATGGTAGGATCTCTATAACTTCTTCAGAGTTTCTTGAGGCTGACAGCACTACACTGAAACTCAAGGCTTAGGTGTTTTAATACTTCATTCTAATTTATTGCTCCAGTGTTATTTGAATTGATGCATAGAGCTTCCAAGGACAAGGCTTTGATAAAGAACACAATTTGTTTCAAAAGACAATTTTTAATGTCCTGCTAGCTAATATTTAGAATTTCCTGTTTGCAGGCTCTTTTACATGCTTCTGTTGCTTGCCGAAGGAAACTATGTATTGATTGGGTTCCTGCCAGTGATCTAGAAATTGCAACTGCACAAGAGGTTAATCTCTGATTTTTTTTTTCTTGTCTTTCTAAGTTCTTGTGCTTCTCGCAGCAAAGATTGACATTCTTTTGGCCTATTTACAGAATCCTGATGCATATAGAAGTGCTTGGAGTCTGTTGAAGGTCTGTATGAATTTTTTTCCAGTGGCTCACTGACTGATGCTTCCTATTTTATGCAAACTCTGACAAGTCCTTCGCATTACAGGGTGCAGATGGTATACTTGCTTCCTGGAGGTTTTGGTGACAGAGGGGTGGAGGGAAAAATTTTTGCTGCCAAGTATGCTCGCGAAAATAGGAAACCGTATCTTGGAATATGTCTTGGAATGCAAACTAAGAGACAGGTTGAATTTGCACGATCTGTTCTTGGAATGGAAGATGCAAATAGCACAGAATTTAATGCCCATACTAGAAATCCTTGTGTGATTTTTATGCCAGAGGTTTGGATTCTCATACTTCTGAGTTGTAGGGGATTGTTGACACTTGTTATGCCAATGGTAATTTAACTCATTATCAATCCATGGTTTTTTTTAGGGTTCAAAAACCCATATGGGTGGTACTATGCGACTAGGATCAAGGAGGACATATTTTCAAGTTATGGATTGTAAATCAGCAAAACTGTGAGTCTTCAATCTCTGCCCTTTCTTTCCCCTGGAGAAGATTGGAAAAACTGAGAACAAGCTTGCAGAAACTCTTCAGCAATCCTGACTACCGTAGTTGTTGGTTATCTATGTCTTCTCTAGATTGTCAACTATTACATAAGCATTTTGGATGCTCTGTTTTTCGTCATAATGTTGCCCATCACATTTTGCTTTGGTCTATCATTCTCAAGTCATTTCTGACCTGCAATGTTAAAATCCCAATAGACACTTTTGTCTGCCCCTACAGAATCTGGTTGTGTGAGTTTTACCCATACTACTTACTTTCAGACCTCCAGTTTCTACAGCCTTGATGTGTTTTGAAAGAATTGCTTCTTTAATTGCCGCCTACTCTACTGATTGTTGTCCATTGTTATCATATTTGATTGAAAATTTCATCCAATAAAGTAACATGATTATTTAAATTGGAAAGGGAGCTTTGAATCTATCTACATTTGCAGACAAATTTAAATTTATACATAGTGACACTGATGTATTGTTGAATAAAGACATGCCAATTTATCTTATTCTCATTGTGTTAATGATAGATATGGCAATAGAAGCTTCGTTGATGAAAGACATCGTCATAGATATGAGGTGTGTGCACAATTTATTGAACTATTTTGCTCATGAATGAGTATATCTACAATCTATTTCTCTAGGTTTTTGTTCCATTCAAATGAAGGCTTCTATCAGGAACTCTTTCTGAATGGATAACTAACCTTGAATGCAGGTAAATCCTGATATGGTTCCTCAACTTGAAGCTGCTGGACTGTCCTTCACAGGGAAAGATGAAACTGGTCGTCGCATATCTTTCCCTACAAGGTCACTGGTTAATATTGTGTTGTAATTCCTGCAATGATTTGCTATTTGTGTGGGTTAGTATTTTTATGTTGAGTTTGGGTATTGCAGATAATTGAACTTCCAAATCATCCATATTTTGTCGGCGTTCAATTTCATCCAGAGTTCAAATCACGACCTGGAAAACCTTCTGCAGTTTTCTTAGGTATAGTTCTGGTACCTCAAATTTCAGTATGAATTAAAAGAAATGGTTTTCCTTTGCATAAAATCGTAAATGGCTGGTGCAATGAAATAATTTTCTTCTCGGTTTGGCTAGGTTCCGTCACTAAAAAAGAGGAAAAAAAAATTAATACATCTCTTCCAGTTTGTCATTTAAGGTACATTAAGGTAGAGGAATTGTTTCTTGCTATGTTCCTGTGAAATTATTTGTTTGTGGGAATGCTAATTCTCAAGAAAGGAAATGAAGAGAACTTTGAATACATTGCCATCTACGTACCTAGTGTAATGAATGATAATATTATCTATAGTAAGGCAGAAGGATTCAGTTTTCCCCGTTGAACAACAGCTGCAATGGAAATTCAGCATTTCCATCAATGTGTAAAATATGTTTATCAAGCTCATTTTGGGACTTGGAATATGTTGCTTTATCGTGTGATTTCTGGTCGTTCATGTTGAGGTGGTGAGAGATTTGCTTATCCAATTCAGCACATAGCACTTTATTTTTTCTGTCAAACTGTAGGGCAGTATTAAAGTATGTAAACTGAAATCAGACTCCTAACTGCTTGAATAAAGTCATTCCAAATGTTGTGCTCTCAGAATTTTCAGTAATTTCTGTTCTCCAGAATGTGGCACTAGAGGAAATGATTTTAGCTTGTAAAATCATCTATCATCTGTGAGTGGATATCAGAGTTGAATTTTTTCCCCATCTCCTAGTATTCTGAATAACTAGGAATTGACTTGATGGTGATTTACAATCTTCTTCTGACAATGATTTCATGAGCTCTAAGCACTGATGGATTGTCATTGATCTTTTAACGTCTGGAATGTCTGGCTGTGAGGTGGCTGAAAATGGTAAATCTACAAATCCAAGTTATGGGACCTAGGGTGAGACAAAACAGAGGATGTTTTGGCTCGTTTTTGGGGAAAAAAATGTTTTACAGAAAATCCTCATGTTGCTGTGTATTGGTTATCCGCTGTATTGTCTAGTAATGAAGATGTAGTGATTATGAAACCTCAGCCTAGCTGAAGTACATGCTGACAAAGACAACTTTTCTTCAGTCTTTACTTGCACTTTAACCCTTGTGGGCAAGTACTTATTTATTGTTGGTTATGTTCCACTATATAATCCATACCTCCGTTCCTTTAAAACAGGACTTATTGCAGCATCATGCGGACAACTGGAAGCCTTGTTGAAGAAGGGCACCGTGAAGTCTTGCGTATTAGAGCAATGGTACCTCACCAATAAAACCACAACTTAATGGCAATGCAAATAAGCTAGCTAATGGGCCGTTAGTTGGAATCTATTACAACGGAAATGGTTTACATGTTTAAACGGGAAGCTGGTTTTGGTGCTATTTTTGTCCAGGATTCATCTGATGATTCCCCCTTTTCTGTGTGTGTGATTTTATCAATTTTGCTGCTAGCTTATTGCAATTATTGGTATGTATAGCCATAGGTGTTACAAAGCTTCTCAGATTGACTCAATGCACTAGGGTTAGAGCTGGATTCCGGTCTTTTAAACGGAACAGCAATGTTGTTAGTACAGCAAAATGCAGTTGAAATGGGGTGAGGGATTGGTTTTTTTTTTTTTTTGTTTTTTTTAATTTTTGATTTTGATGTTTCTAATTATCCTAAGTGAGAAAGTTATGCGTCAATGTACATTAGGGACTTTGTAGCAAAAAATGTGGGTTGAGATTGGGAGGATGATGATGATATTTCAGCCACTTTTCTTTCTGTTGGACTTCTCTGTTTATTGCCTAGATTGTTATCTTGATATTAATCACTCATATATCCAAATAAAGAGCATCAAGATAAATAGGTAAACTGTTAGTTATATAAATTGCATGCCTGATATTGCTGCTAGATTGTTTCAAACTAAAAATCTTGTGAATGCTGACCAAAAGAAAAAGAAAATTGACAATTTCAATGGTCTTTTCCTCCATATTTTGTAAGGGGCCCATCTTTTTATGATCTTGATCATGTCTTGAACATTCGCTTGAAAGGAAATTTATACAGAGAACACAGATATATTTATTAGATCGTTAATTCTCTAATTAGTTTTTTTTTTCTCTGTCTTCTGATACACATCCAATGTGTATGTTGATATTTTGGCCTGTGAAATGTGTATGGAGAGCATCAACTTTTTCGGTGAAGATTTTGGATGAAAACCATTGATACTGTGGTTTGAATTTTCGTTTGGTTTGTACTAGGCTGAGGCTTGATTTTGTTCTGGACGTTTTGATGATGTTTGAAGCTTTGATTTTTTTTTCTTTTTTATGTGAAGAATTTCAAAAATTGGCGATTCACCGGTTTATGGATTTTTACCGATTCATTGATTTTTACAGAGTCTAAACAGTTTTTAGTCACTCCTTACTAGGGCCGTAAAAGAAGCGAACAGCTCGGTCAAAAACTCGACTCGAGCTCGAGTTTGAAATTCTTAACGAGTCGATTTCGAGCATATGTATAATATGCTCGTCGAACATTATATAATTTTGTTTTAAATTTTTTTATTGTATGTAAAATTATTAAAATGTCTATACTTTCTTTAAAAATTACATATTTTACCTACGAAAAAATCGAACTACTCGATTTCAAGCTCGAGTATCAAAAAAAATTTCGAGTTCGAGTTCGAATAGGGCATACTTGATCAATACAAACAATTAGAATGAGTCATATGTTAGAAATCTCCAATTAAGAATTTTAGGTGGACTAACCAGTGCATCTATATAAAGTGAGAAATAAAAGTTATTGATGTGTCAGAGATCCAAAAAATATATATATATCAATTAAGGATCTAAAATCAAGAAATTGTAATTTAATAAAATCTTGCCGTATAAACTAATTTTAAAAAATAACTTCTAACATATAACTTTATAAAATATTTCCCACAACGTTTGAATTTTGAAACAGGCACATCTAGTGTATTCCGGCTTGTCACAACCTTAAGTAGAGTTATGGTCATCTGGTGCCAGCACTTTCAATAAAAGAAAGAATGAAGAAAATTTTGTGATGGCCTCAATTAGGAAAACTCCATCCACAAAAAACACGTTTGCCATATTTAATCAGTTGAAAACCCTAGAAACAATAATTGAACAAGGGAAAATCTGCAAACTTTCACATATTAGCTATGACCTAAGATAATGAGATCAAGATTCATCCTCCTGATTCACCGGCTAAAAGCTTACGTTTCACAAGAGAGACGCCTATGTTCCTTGGAATTCATAACTAAATCACCAGATATCTGAAAGCTTGCAAGGATCACGACAATCTTGAATTGTAATTTATGAGGAGAGGCTGCTTCTATTTTCTTTCAGGCACTGGCCACAACTGAATTTGTGGTTATTCACGATTAACCATTAAATCATTATTATGTTAGGAAAAGTCACAAACTTAGCAACATTGCCTCTTGTAAAAGTAGCCAAGTACCCATATGATTTACAGCGCAACTTCCTCCTCTCACATTCAATCAACTAACCTACATCCTAAAATGAAGCAAAAGTTGATACAAGACCAAGACAGCTATAGAAAACATGACAAATGTAAGCAAATAAATAAGAAACCAAAATCAGAACAGGGAACACAAAACACCACTATCATCTCAAAATTGTCAGAGCCACTCCTTCGGGTTGTCAGATATGATACATGCATCCAATAGTTTCCATTCTTCACTTCCCTCTTCTGGTTTCTGCAAACCAGAAAACAATAATTTCATCTCGAAACTCTTTTACCTCTTTCATTCATTTGGTTTCATGCACACTAAAAAGAACTGATAATCTTACAAAAAAATCTCACCAAATAACAAAATCACAAGGCAATTAAAACATGTCTCGCATTTTGTGAATCAAAATTCATGAAATTTTAATATGACAAACTTATGTGCCATATCGATGTTATAAAATATTTGCTCAAGATAATATTTGTTTATAGCATTACTATTCTCTACAACAAAGGATAAATGCTTACGTGGTCATATTCCCAACGTGCATACAGCGGAAGGGAAACAAGAATACTCTCAATTCTGCCTCCTGTCTTGAGACCAAATGTTGTTCCACGGTCATAAACCTTCCATTTTCAAGCCAAAAAAAATAAGTTAGTAAATACCAGGATAAGTCTCTCTAGAAAATGGAGGCGGGTCCCATACCAAGTTGAATTCTACATAGCGCCCCCTTCGTAATTGTTGCCATGCTTTGTGCCTGTCTGCGAATGGTGTATCCTTCCTCTTCTCTATTATCGGTATATAGGCAGGGATCACAGAATTTGCACACTCTGCAATTCAAAAACAAACAAATATAAATAAACAAACCCTCTCAGCACACACTTTATTATAGAGTTATAGGTCATGTAACTTCCCTAATGTGCTAATAAGCCTTGAATATCTTCCCTTTCAGTTCAGTCAAAAAGTCTACCTGATTTAACATTAAGCAAGTGCTTTCATAAAGCATACCCATGGCACAGTGTCAGCTAGAATGCTCCTACTCTGGTGGGTAATTCGAGTTGTTATACGAAATATGATGGTGAAAGAAAGAAAATTCAACTCACTTTCCAGAACAAAGATCACCAGTAATATTTTGAAAAGTTGGGATTTTGTTGTCTCCTAGAAATATCACCTTCCTCAGTCTAAAAGCTTCATTACCATTCGAGAGTCAGTATGCAAAAGAAATACAATATGGCACAAGTGTACAAATTCCTTGCAAGTATTACAAGCAAGAATTACCGGTAGCAAAAGACAGAAGCATCTCCTGATCATAATTATTCAAATCATCAAAAAATATGCCCCCAAGACCTCGCCTCTCTCCTCGATGCTGCAATTAAAAGCACAGAATGAAAGAAACATCAGTAATAGCTTCATGAACCACTACATGTCAATTACCCACATAAACACTTGGAACAAATGAAGTTAAAAGCACCAATCTAAATTCCAGTTAATTATGACAAACAAAATCCCTGTTTAATACCCATTTTCCTTTTACAAAGGAAATATTGAAGACAAAGAACAGAAGAAATTATAGAAAGACCGTCTCCGACAGAAAATAATTACAAAAAAGTCTCATTTGTGAGCCTACACGATCCATAAATACAGTACTAAAAAAGATTCCCCTGGCAAATGGTAAAGGGAGGTAGAAAAGGGAATATACATGATTACTATATTTGTCAATCATTTCTTCTCTCTTGTTTAGGTCTGACACATACACAATTCTGTCCACTCTTGCCTCTTCTTCCATGTTCCCCACCAAATAAAACAAATCACTCACATCCGACCCAACCATAAATACAAATAGAACTAAGGGAGGAAACCAACAACGACATCAGAATTTGATATCTTTTGGAATTCAGCTTCTCCAAAAATTAAGTTCCAAAATTTACAGCTGGAGTGAGCTTTTGAGGAGCTCCATAGGAATTGAGGACTAAGATGATATATAAAGAAATCAAATGCATTTCACTTAACCACATTTCAGTCTCCCTAGATGCTGCTTCCTTAGAAGGTAAAGACCTTTCTCATTCAAACATCCAAGATGTTTCAAACATCACTTTTTTGTAAATGCATACCTTAATGTAGAAATAATCATCACACCATTTCTTAAATCGAGGATAGAAGCTAGGGTCAAACTTGTCACATGCACTTTTTTGAACCTGCAAAGAAAGACCAGCATGAAAAACTCCAAATTGCTAGTGAAGCTGAAATTCATGATAACAAGTAATTGTTCTTAGTTTCACTTAGTTTGGCAGTTACAGATGAAAGTTGGTGCCCTAACAACCTGACCTCCAAGGTCTTTGTTAGGGCACCAATAGAGTGTGCAATTAACGGATAAGATAGAAGGTTCTTGCTGTTGCAACCAAGAGAAATGTCAGTCATCTCTTATTTCCACATAAAGGCAACTTTTATTGACCGATCAAAGGTTTTCTCATCCCAAATTGTATAAATTACAAAAAGGAATGTTCCAAAATCAAACTGGAACAAGCTAATCCAACTAGTCCAAAGCAGTAAACGAAAAAATTCAAACACCATTCAAAATCAGTTCAACCAGATGACCTGATATTACTGATTGCATCTGTTTGGAATTTCCTTCTCCAAGAAAGATTAGTAAAATAAGTGTTGTGCTATTATTTTGCATATTTACATATTTGGATTTATCTGAAACTTGTCAAAGTTGATGGGAATCTTGTTGCATGTTATTTATACTTCATTCATATTAATTCTAATCAGGCTCTTTTGACTTCTAGATTTATTAAAAATTGATGGAGAACAATCTGACTTGGGCTGGTTGGACTGACTAAGGTGAATTGGTTAGTTAACTCTAAATTCTCTCGTTTTAAAACAATGCTTTCAAACAAATAATCAAGTTTAACCCTATCACTTGGCAAGTTGAACTTGCTAGAAGCAAGCCACCGCACGTACTTTAACTTCCAAACATCATAAAGTAAAGATGTAGAAGCTTTCATGTGTATAATAAAACCATGAAATCATTTTTCTATGTATATTGTATAGTATGAAATGTGCTTATACCGAATGAAAATGTTTAACATCCTCTTCAAAAATGTAAGCAGGTGTATAATCTGTACCGCCACCAAACCACCACTGTCTAGGTGCTCCTGGAGCATCTGCATATTTAGAAATACGGGAAATGAATTTTCAGAATAACAATAGGTTTCTGCTTGATAGAGAACAATAAGTTATTAGAGGTGAAATCTTTGTAGCTACCACAGAAAATGGACTTTGTCATTTAAGGGAACTACCCTTAAAATTCTGGAGCATTACCTAGATCAGAACAGGGTAAACAAAATATCCTGTGTCTCATTCCCTTTTCTTTTCCCCATCTTTTCAATCAGCTACTCTTGAATTGTTTGACTTTGTAAAGGTATGGAATTGCAGTAGAAAAAAGATGTGTACAAAAAGTATGCAACTCTGCACCATGGATGCTCCTCAATACTAATAAAATTTTACAAGAATTATATGAAAGGGTGATTGTCATTCAGCGGAGGTATGTGGATAGAGATTTAGCACCATAAAAGTCATCCAGCACATTTCTTCATTTTCTTTTCGCTGATTGGATTCACATTAGATGGTACAGTTGCAAGGATCACGATTTATGCAAATAAAGTCTGTACAATTCGATGCAATAGACATAATTATCAAAATCATATTCGAAATTTTCAGAGTTTACAAAAAGACTATGAAGACAAACAGAACGTAGTACCTTTGGAGGCATCAGTCTCAAAATACCGATAATTGAAGTGTAAAGTAGGTGCAAAAGGGTTGTGTGGATGCAGGACCTGCAAGACAAAGAAATGATAAAAATCACACAACATGAGGCCATCATCCAGCATACACAAGCTCATCAAATGAATCTCCACTACAATTTTTGAAAAGGCTGCACATATCTAAATATAGTTCCAAATGTCTTCTTAGTTCTGACTTCCATACAACTCATTAAAGAGCATTTTTAGCTGACTTTCTATTCACAAACTCAATAAAAGCACGATCAAAAACACTTCTTATCCAGTCAAGAAGAGGTACAGAAACGCTTATATCTTCTTTAGCAAAGAGGATTGCAGCTATAGAACCAAACAGTACAACTATTATCAACCAGCACTAGCACGGACATAGTAGACCGTCAACTTGTACATTATGCTATAAATCTTGTGCCCTTTCACCTTATATTTACTACTAGTTATTTGACAGCTTCCAACACACAAAATTTCATCATCCCTTAACAACATAATAAAAGATACGTAAAATTGAGTTGAAATTACAAGTAAAGAAAATGGAAATTGAACTTTTACCGAGCTGATCCCGGCTGCGAAAAAGGGGACGGGCCCGGGCTTAACATCGTCATTATCGGAAGTGGGCTTAGCAGCCCGGTAAGCTTCAGGAGGCATAACACCATAAACCACAGAAACATTGACACCAGCCTTTTCCCAAACGGCACCGTCTTGCAAGACCCTACTAATCCCGCCACCGCCACCGGGCCTCGACCAGACATCCTCCTTAAACTTGCTGCCATTCTCCACATAAGGCAATGGCGGCACAGACGATGTCCTGAACTTCCCTTATCATCTTCTCAAACCTCGCCCTCACCGTCGAGGGATCCGAGGACGAGGAGGGCTCGTCGGATTCCCGGAGAAACGTGTCGGGACGGTGGGTTTCTATGGTTTCCTTCTCGATCATTTGGGATGAGGAAATGTAGAGGAAGCGGGTTGGGCCCGCAGAGAAATGTTGGGTGTGGATTGAATGAAATGGAAATTTCCGGGTTTCTTGAGAAGAATAGGGAAAGTGAGAGCTGTTGTGGAGGATGAAGAGGAAATGGAGAGTTTTGGAGTTGTTAGCAACATTGCTGAGGCCTCGCCCGGGGGTGGTGTTTGCCTGTGAAGTTGGGTTTTGGTTTGTTGTGAGGTGAAATATAATGGACTGAAGTGATAAGGTCTGGAAAGGGGATAGGGTGGATTTTGATTTGAGAATTATTATTCAGAAATAGATGACGAGATTTGTGAGTTTCGGACTTTTGATGGGAGCTGTAAAAGCCTGTATTGGCTTTCATTGACTAGACAATACTTTATCTTGACTCACCCATTGTTTTTGGCAGTTCACTACTTGCACTACTGCATTACGGTGGGTGGTTTATGCATGTAAGATTGGTCTCTGGTTTTTTTTTTTCTCTTTTTTTCCTCTCTTTTGTAATGGAAGAGCAAAGTAAAACTACTTATTTGATCAGGCAATTGTATTTTGGTTATTATTTTGGTCACCAAACCTGTTTGGTACCCAAAAAGATCATTAAATTTCTAAAAATGCGTCTAAGAGGTCACTCCTTCTATTTTATCCATTAAGCACTCCATTACTCTATTTTTTTACATGTCATGTGACTTTTAACGCAGTGAAATCGTCTATTGACTCTTTGGTACACTTTACCTTCAACAATTGTCAAAACGATGTAGTTTAAACTTGAAATAAGTCAAAACGATGTAGTTTTGAAGAACTCCCAGCAAAAAAAAAAAAGTGGGGAGTGGGGGAATTCAAACCTTGTAGAAGGGAAGGGGAGTTTGGATCGGGGGAAAGGGAGAAGGAGTTTAGATCGGGAAGGGCAGGAGGAATTCAGATATGGGGAAGGGCGGAGGGTGAGGAGGGAGAGTTTAGATCAAGGAAAATAGTTCTCACAGTATGGGAGTTTCTGGGTAACTTTGGATTTTTAACGAGTTTGAGGATTTCCTAAATGGATTTTGGAAGATGTGAGGTTTTCTCATTTGAGTTTTGCTCGATTTCTCGAGAAAGTTAAGATATTTTTTTTCCTGAACTTTTTTAATTTAACTTTACATTTTTGTTTAATTTAGGCATGGAAAGTAATGATGAGATTTAGAGAGTTCCTGAAATCGAATGAGAAGCTGGCAGTACATCAGCTTTTGGCTGGGAAGGCGATTCACTATAACTTGTGTCACTGCCACGTAAAATGTTCCAATTAAGGGAGGAGAAAGGGTGGTAGGGTAGAGTGGGGGAAAGAAGGTGTTGGAGGAAGAGGGGAAGGGATGGTAGTGTTGGCTGGCTAAAGGAATGGGATAGGAAGTGGTGGTTGGTTAGCGAAAGAGGCGGCGAAGGGGAGAGCCAAGAGCTGACTGTATTGCCGGTTCTCATTTTATTTGGGAAAGGAGATGGAGGTGGTAGTGTTTCAAATTTAAATTTTGACTTTAAATGTTTCATATCTTTTAGTATGATCCTTCTTATAATTTAATTAGTTTTTAATCATTTAATTTTGATCCCGATTATTTTTGGTAATGTTAATTCAGTATAGTTGGACGATTTTAACCCTCAAAAAACTAATTTTTGTTAATACTAACGGCTAAAATAGACGGAATGACTCTTAAGACGCAGTTTTAGAAATTTAGTGACCTTTTCGACCACCCAACAAGTTTAGTAAATGAAATGACAACCGGAACATAGTTAAGTGACCAAATAGGCACTTTGCTTGTAATAAAATTATAGTTCAATTCAAATTGATGGTATGTTATCAAATATTTTTATAACTTATTGTGATATTCGTATTTCAACAAAGAATTGAAGTCAACAATATCGAATTTATGATTGAATTATATCGATATTGAATTTATGATCGAATCATATCGTTTTACTTACTGTGTAATGTAGCTCATAAATTCATTACCCATATTGGTGTGATGAGAGAATAGTGAAAGATGAACAGGAGTATCATAGTTCATAGATTTGATTTATTAGCTTTGTATACATGCAAACTATTGCCAATATTTTTTCAAGTTATGACATAATATGTAGCATTTTATTTTTAGGGTTAATTACACTTTACCTCCTTATAAAGTTGACCATATCTCGATTCGAACTAAAAAATTTTATATATATTTAACCCCTTCTGGCTAACAATCAAAGCTAACTATTAGTTAAAACGTTTATAAGATGATGAAAATTTACCAAAGAAGCTACCATTTATAATGTCCACTACTACTAATGGTGGAGCCGCATGTAATCTAATGGGGGCACGTGGCCCCCTATTAAACTAATAACAATAGTATATTTGAATAAAAAAAATTTATAAAATGTCATTAATAATTGACTTAGTGCCCCCAATGACAAAATATAAATTTTTGTATGTGAATTACTTATAGTTGAGAAGTAAAAATATAAAATATTTGATGATAAAATGATAGGTATTTGTTTCATTGATTAATGTAATTTCAATCTTGTAATTGGGGTTTAAGTTTGAAACTTGAAAGTTTTATCTTAATTGTTTGATCTTTTAAAAGAAAATTAATATAGAAATTTGTGTAGAGAAAGATAAAATAAAAAGATGCTATACTAGGGGCTAAAAAAATGCACTATTATTATTTGTGCCGTCACTAAAAAATATTTCTAGATCCGCCCCTAACTACTACCACTAGCAACCAGGGTGGTTTTAAAGTGTTGCACCAACAAAAACATACAAAATATGGATTACATAATAAAGGGTTACTTAGTTGAAAGGAATAGGAATCAAGAATTAAAATAAATCTATACTAGTTGCTTGGTTAACAGGTATGTATATTGAAACTTTAAAATCATACCTAAAAAATCATCAACTCTCCGTATCCAAATAGATTGGGGGCGTTTTGTATAGGTGAGGCCATACACCTTATAGTCCTTAAGTAGACCAAGATGTATGGGTGAGGCCATATACTTTGTGGTCCTTAAGTGGACCAGAAGATGTATGGGTGAGGTGTATAAAGTTACACACTCTATCTCATTTTTAAATTCCAAAAAATTACAATATCTCATATCTTTAAAATCCAAACTAACCATGGTTACTTAATTCCCTCCAAATTCTTTATCTACAAATAGATTTTAGCACCAAATACAAGTTTAGGAGAAAAAGTTGAAAATATTAGAAGTTCCAAAAATTTGATTAATTAAGTAAATGAAGAATTAAGTTAAAGAAAAATCTTTTTTATGAAACTTTCACTAAAACGCCAGTAAAAAAACTAAAGGAATGTGGTTCCTAAAAAATACAACAATAAAACTATTTTGATACCTTAACTGTATAAGATTGAGCAACATTCTGGAACCAAAAAAAAAAAGAGGAAAGCATAGCTAGATATGGATTTATTTTCACTTTTGAAAAGTTTTGAATATTTCAAATCTTAGTAGTAGTATAATTTGAAATTTATTAAAATAATTAAATTAAATCAAGATTTGTGAATCAATTGTATAGGAATATATTAGTGATACTTTTTCACGATTTTTATGGAGATTTATTAAGATACTTTTTGTTGTTCACCTAACTTATTTCAAGTTTAAACTACATCGTTTGATAATGTCAGGAGTAGAAATAAAATTGTAGGAGTTTGGATATGTGAAATTTTAATTTATATTTGTTGATGCTTACTTGCATTGACACTTGTGATGAGTTTTTATTAGCTAATTATTTGGATACCTTGTATTCATAAGATAGTTATCCTGAGCAATTATGAACAACTATAAACAATTAAAGCATTGAAAATAACGAAAAAGATGCATACAAATAATTAATTATATAGAAGTCTATTGAATTTCATGTTTACAAAATCATATTAATTTAACCAAGTTAACATCCAAGACAACTGTCAATATAGTTATTTCTTTCTTTTTTTTTTCCTAGCAACATAGCTATTTCTTCCACTTTAGATATTTCAACTTGGAGAAAGTCAAACAGCTTGAAGCAAAAATTCTCCACTACTCGTTGATGCAAAAGTTCTCCACTGCTTGATAGTGCTCTATATCTTTCTCTTTAGACCTTCCATTTGTGAGGAAAATTTCTCCATCAACTACATAGCTTAATCTATTGAATCCTATGCTTATGAAAGACCCCCCCCCCCCCAAAAAAAAAAAAGGTTAGCAATGCACCCAATAACTTGGTCATCCATATCTTCAAAAGTCATATTAACATTCAATCATCTGTGAGAAATTTTCTTGGGTGTTAAGCACAAGTGTAAACCAAGAACTAAATGTAAAATTCCACATGGCAGCTCTTGTATCCTTATTATGCCAAAAAAAAAAAATGTCCTAACATGAATAATTTGATGTCTCCATGTATATTTAAATAAAACAAGTATCTTAACTTCAACATTTACATTTGGATAATGAAACATCATCCCTTGAGGCATTGCACCATTCAAACTTTAATTTTCTTGGGCAAATGGAGCAATATTTTCTTTTAGCTTTGAACCTTATAAACAAAATATCAATGTTAAGTCAAAATTTATGTACACTAAATATGAATGTATATATTAAACATGATGCACTTTACCTTGAGACGATGATTTTTTTCTTCGTTTCTCAAAATGGCCTTTTAGGCAACCTCTTGTTGCTCATTTTAATCTTATCTTAACAGGATTTAGAACAGCAGCTATTCCATTATCTTCAAATCTGTCATTGGTATCTTCATTTGAAGCATTATTAACCAGA
This sequence comes from Cinchona pubescens, assembly GCA_025175665.1. Lineage (NCBI taxonomy): Eukaryota > Viridiplantae > Streptophyta > Magnoliopsida > Gentianales > Rubiaceae > Cinchona > Cinchona pubescens. Next base: position 1,627,396 of record JANKKI010000202.1, on the reverse strand, counting down.
ACCTATTTTGTTATTACTTCGTCCTCCTTTGAGACATCATCCAAGAGAGCTAACATATCCTCTAGAGCATTCCATACCACGTGTCTCTTTGTCTCATGTGGCGCACTTCTTGTGATAATATCATACTCAAAACACATTGCATGATTTGTGAAAATAAGTTGTGATCTAGAACTATTCATTTGAAAATTTTGTTGTTGATCCTTGTCATTAACACATTTCTTAGCCTTCGTACTCTATCGTTTCAACAAATACATATCTAGAATTCTGAGGACATTATTAACTTTAATTGCTTGTGACCAAGGGCAAATGTACAAAGAATGCCCATAGACTTAAATTTTTTATAGCTGCACTGTACTTTCAAATTCTCCAAATTGAGACAAATTTTGCTTGTTGTTAGACCCCATTTTGTTTGGATAGTTACATTAGCTTCATGGTAAATATCGTTGGACCTTGTTACTTTAATACTACAGGCCAAAATGCCCATGAATTCATTTTCAAAAAATTTATACTACTTGTGAGTGTATTGTTTTGCAGCTTGCTGTAAAATTGAGCTGTCTTTTACTTGAATTGGTGGCATTCCATTCTTACATAGAAAATCTGCCTTGGCTTTACTTTGACACCATTCATCTATTTTTCTTTCAAACTCAAGAACAAATTTCGTGAGCGATGTAGTTTTACTCCTAATCCCATTCAAGATATGATTTGTACCCTCACTTCTAGACGTAGACTTAAATCCAACACTAAAGCTATCATTAGTCAGGACAGCACATCAATTAGCTCGTAGGCCATATAACCTTTTGAGCCAACTATGATCTTCAAGATTATATGAAGTGATCATGGTAGACCAAGTTTCTTCAAACTCATTTTCTGTTTGACAGCGAGATAAATATTTATGAAACAGGTCCATAAATTCATAGCTACTTTTAAGACCTCCAAGATGAGATGGGGCATTTTGGTAAATATGCCACAAACACGAGCAATGTTGACTATTTGGGAACACCTTTTCAGCTGCACTCATCATGGCTCTATCTTGATCAGTCATAGTAGTTTTAGGAGAAATGTTACCCATAGATTCCAAGAAAGTACTAAAAGTTCACTCAAAATTTGCATGTTTTTCATAGGATGAAAGGCACAACAAAAATAATATTTGAAAAAAGTATCACTAATATATTCCTATACCTGTCTCTTATACACATCTGTTTAATGCTGCTTAAGGACAAACAAATCCATATCCCAATAGCACATTCCCTCTTCATTCAACTTGCTCTTAAAATGATTCACCAAATTTTGGGCACCCCTTTTTATATTTCAAAATGTCTTGCATTATCAATATAGTTGTAAGTGTCTTTTTTTCAAAAATCGTACATTAGCAACACCTCCACTTTCTTTACTCAAATAAGAATATGCATTCATTATAGAAATTTTAGAGTTGACAAGTATTAGCAACGTGTTGCCTTTTTCATTGGAAATTGACTTAGCAAATTTCAAAATATGCTTTTCATGCTCCAATGCCATTTCATGATTATATTTCTTAACAAACCTAGTAACTTTCCAATTTCCCTCTTCATCAACACCAAATACAACCATTGCCTTGCAACCAGTTCTAGTCTCTAATCTATTATATGCAACATTATCTATATATTCTGCTTCTCTCTTTTCTCATTCCTTAGAATAAAGATACCAATTTGATGATAAATTCTTTGTCTTAGAATGATAGTATTGTTTTCCAAAATCCTTCGAATGCTAAAACCAACTGCATGGACATAATTACAATACAAATTGTAAGTATTATCTTCTGAATATATAATCTGGTTCATTAATTTTTCTTCCAAATCTTCAATTGTAGATTGATTGCAAGTATTTTTTTCTACCACACTTTTTTCACTACCCACTATCCCAACCACTTCAGTGTCACTATCAATGAATATAACATCATTATAATTTTCAATTCCAATTCCAGATGTTGACATGCCTAGCATTTAATAACAAAATATATGAGAACAAATAATTACTTTGAATGTTTACCAAGTAACAATCAACTTTACAATTAAGCATTTAATTAGACAATAATTAAATTACTATCATTACTAATTAATTCCAATATATTATCATCAATAATTATTTATAATTAATTATGAAATATCTTCTCTTATATGCAAATTATTTCATAAGAATCCAATGACATAATCATGTATTTTATTCCTAAAACCCAAAATATGAAGTAAACCATTATCATAAGAGATACGATCTTACCCAACGGAATAAAGATGCAACCATATACACCTCAAATGAACTGATTATCATGAGTTTGATTATTTACCTTGATTCAAAAAATAGTATATTCGAAGTTTTAGAGTAGATCGTTGAGTGAAGTACTTGGCCACTTTAATGCTCTATTTTTTAGACTTCCATGGTTCCTGAATCACCAATATAGTCCTTCTCTTAGTTAGGTCCTCTTAGTGTATTTGCTTTCTAGTGTGAAGAATGAAATCTCATCTTGGAGGTCTTTAAAATGTTCAACAAGATGAAGTTCTGGAAAGAAGTCAAAAGGTTGAACAAACAGGTTTTTAGTTTGTGGGGTTGTTTTGAGCTTTTGAGGTAAGAGAGATACGAAAAAGTAGAAATATGAGAGATTTGGTAACCATGGTCAGTTTGGATTTTTAAGGAATGAGATATTGTAATTTTTTATAATTTAAAAAAGAGATAGAGTATGTGGATTCATAAGGATCACAAGGTGTATGGCACCACCCATACACCTAATATATTACAAAATTTAAGGAATGAAAAATTATTTCTAAATAGTAATCAAAACAATATAATAGATTTGAATAAAGTTAAGGAAGAAAAACTATTACAAAATTTAATTCAAATATGAAAAATAAAGAGAAAAAAACCATAATGATGAAGCATATATTACAACTAAATAATATCAAATGAAGAAAATAGAATGGAATATCAGGAAAATCAATGGTGAAGAATGTAAATAAAAGACAGATAATTAAATATTAGTTTCGACCCACCAATTGTTATACATTTGATGAGCTAAAATATCTCTAAAGTTTGCCTTTTGATCACTTGGTGAAATTTTTTATATTTACTCTTCTTCTTCATTATTTTCCTCATATTCGCTTATATTTTCTTCACTTGATATTGTTTCTTGTGATAAAATATTATTGACTTGCGTATCAAATTGTGTAATAGACAACAAGCCATTATTTGAACTTGTAATTCGATTGCATTAGAATGAAGGGCACTTAGATGCAAGGACTTTCCACCTCCCTTGGAGCAACTTAAAACATCTTTCTGTGACATTTTAGTTTTTGAATGTTTCATGTTAAAATATTCCTCTGGTTTTTGTTGTCGATGACCATGGAATTCATTAAGGTGATATCTTTGCCCTTTATATGGGCCAATAAATCCTTGTGCGTTGCAATATCCAATATCCACCAAGTAATAACAACCTTCATAATCCAATAAACCACCAATTAACACTAAAGTAACTAATTCAAACTAAAAAAAAAAGGTATAGATTAAGTGGTACTAGATATTACAACCATATATATCTTGTGAGAGTCTAAAATCATTAGGCCTAGAGATGACAATTAGAAGTACACGGCCATCATGTGCAGAACCTTCACAACCAAGTAAGACATATATGAATTGCATATTAGGTAAGCAAACACCTAACATATTCGTTGCAATACTTCCTTTTCTTGTGCGACACCTTGACTTTTGATCACTAGGTGGTATTACATAATTAAGAAATCTCGTCTAAGGCACTTAGACGACTCTATTTTGACAAACAATCCAAATATATAATATAAGTAAAAGAATTTCATAATTAGTTAGAGAAATAATCCATAATGTGAAAAGAATTATTATAAATATACCTTGAAACATTTCCGTCTGCCATCTGTGTAATCATCAGTAATATGCTCTTAAGCAATATATCATACAATTTCAAAATTGCTAGCAGACAAAGATTGAATTGACGACTCACAGCTCCTCCACTTCTTAGAAACATAAGGCCGATTGTTTTACTCTTTTTGTGATGAGGCAAAACATACACAAACATAGTAACAATTTCTTCTATTGACATATTTCTTGTAACCTTCAAACTCCCAATGTCTCTAACTATCTCACATAATATTCCAAATGTCTGTTTATCCATACGAAGTTGGCTAATACAATTGAGTATCACTCTCTTTAATAAGTGTAAACAACTGTTGCATACGTTCAATCTTTTATTCTTCTTTAGATTTTTATATTTGACGTTTCTTATGGTGAATATACAAAATTGTTACTTGATACTACATCTAGAAAGTATAAGAGACAGAATCATAAGTATATAAGAGACATATTGCGCATTTTTCTATGTCTTCTAGTACAAATAGGATCAAATTTAAATTTGCATGTCTACAGAGCAATATCACAAGTCAAAATATATTTCACAACAACTATATCATGCAAATTTAAACTGTAGTAAATAGTAAAAAAGACAAACAAATGCGCTAATCGACCTAATGACAAATAAGTTAGATATGAAATAAATTCCTTGATATTATATAAAGAGCTCCAAGCTATTATTTGATCCATTTGGAATCTTCTTGTAAAAAATATTTACCAAGCACTTTTTTTTTCTATCTTGTTTTTCTATGTGTCTTAACAAGGCTACCTTATTTTCATATCTTCATCATTAAGGATGAGTTTCTGTACTCAATGAGTATTGTAAGGATTCAGTACATATAAACAAGATAGCAAACCATACAATATATAGAAAATTTCATCTTATTGAATCGTTGAAGTCTATAGCATATATACAGCCATATATCACACTAATAATTTATTAGATTACTAATATTTTGAATTGGTAACGCGAACTGTTCGGCCATGGAGAAAGTGCATAGATGCATTGCAAATATACACTTTTGAGCATATAGGTTTAGATAATGATCAATATCTCTAACTTTTATTTATGGCAGCCACAATTTCTTATCTTAATTTAATAGTGACGACTTTAGATTTTTTATTGACAAGATCACAAGGACTATAAATTATCAAATTTTTATTGACAATAACCCTGTAGCCATTTAAATATCAACACATAAAACCTGGTAGACATATAAATAATGAACACAATTACTCTATTTGTATCACAAACATGGACCTAATTAGTGCATAGCAAGTTAGCAATAACAAAATTGGAAAATAAAATGTAAAGACAGCATTTTTAACTCAATATTTCGTAAAAAAAAAAATGAAAATTAAAGAGAAATACCCTCAAATATAATCAATCTAAATCACTTGTTTCTTTAGATCTTGTTATCCTTAATATTTACTTCAGATCTTCATCCCTAAGTGCTTGAATGAGATTTTTGTAAAATAGAGAAGAAAAAATGGGAGATGATAAAAAATAAGACAAGAGGAGGACAAAAAAACAAAACTGCGTGGGTCTTAAAAATGGGATATTGTAGAGAAGATGAAAAAAATGGTTTGTAGTTTTATTAGATAGAAGAAAAGGACAAGTGTGTATAAATTTATTTACACGGGAATGAGACGTGAGTTTCGATTGAAACCAAATGGTTCAGGTATCGGGAAAGACTTATTTTTAAGGTATGATTACAAAAAGTTCATTGCCATAGTATTAACTCAAGTATTTTATATGAGATTTATTCCACTTCTTGATTTTGATACCCTTTAACTGAGCACCCCCTTAGTCATCAAACTCTAAAAACAACTAAATTCAGGGCATTTCGTCAAGTTTAGCCATTATGACAAACAAAAATTATTTTTTCAAGGTTAAAATTGTTAAACACCTTAAAAATAATAATAAGTAGGGTCAAAACCATTTTTTTTTAAAAAAAACTTAAAAATAATAAATGGCTTAAAAAAAAAAACTGGCGATTCTAGAATCGAAACCAGAATCGTTATTAATGGTTCCAAGAATTGGGATCGGACCTTGTACATGGTTCCGGTTTTGGTTTTTCATTTTTTGGAATCGGAACCGGAAGCAGGTAAAAAAAAAAAATGATAGTTAGTGTGGCTTTTGGCCTACACGGCTATACCAAGACCAGCCACCCACTGATAGTCACAAAGACCGTCGGTAGAGGACTATGACCGTTCCTCCAAGCTTGCAACGACTTTTTTTTTTTAATTTCCCAAATTTACCTATGAATACCTCATTTCCTTACCATTTTCAACACACAATTCTCTAAACTCAATCTCTCTAATTCTCTCAAATATTCTCAAATACTCACAATTTTTTTTTTATAATCTCTAATATTATTTATCAATTTCTATTTATTATTATCCATATTTTTATAATCTCAATTTTTTATTATTATACTATTTAAAAAAAAAAAATTTTAGTATGGATTATCCAAAATGTATCTTTACTTTAATTTTTAATAGTTCAATGAATAATGTATTAGTGTACTTTTTTTTTTTTTTTTTTTTTCAAAAAAAAAGTCTAGAATTGAAATATAAATAAAATACAATTTTTTGTTCTTCATCTTAACTTGTATTAATTTTTTAGTATTATAATTTGTAATTTTTTTATTTTTTAAAAAAATTGAAATTGAAACATCGAACCCCTTTCTCTTTTCCAATTTCACCCATCCCTTCCTACCTCCACGATATGAACCTCTACCCTAATTTCCCCAAGTTTTTTCGGTGGTTGGTGGTGTTCTAGTGATGTTGCTAATCGGTAGAAAAAAAGGTAAAATTTAGAATGTTTTGACGACTTTATCCTTGTAAAACTAACTTTTCATAAGTCACAGTCGCTGAAATTTAAAGGAATGACTTGAATTAAGTTTTTTATTTATTTTTAGAGTTTTATGATTAAATTTATAAAATTAGATGTGTTCAGCAACCTTAAATTAATTTTTCAAATAGTTTAATGACGATATTTGCAATTTGATCGAGTAAGTTTCAATCCCTACCTAGGTGGTTTTGGGATAATAAAACAGGCGGGTATCTGGGTACCCGTTTCATTGACGTACTAACAAATCTGCTCCAAATCTAAGCATTTCCGCACTCATCTGGTCCCTCTCCCTTGCGGTTCTCCGTACCCAAACTTCAAATAGGATCAATGAAGTCTACACTTTCATTCTCGCCCCAACCCCCAGATCTCGGAATCTTCTGCCCATTTCAATCTCTCTCTGGCTAACTCATTCTTCTGCGAGAGAAAAAGGTAAGCCATTTCTTTTACTCTACACAATTTCCTCGATATTTACAAATCTCGCAACCTGATCTGCTCTGATCTCATTGTCTGATCACTTGTTTTTGCAGGTCAAGAGTACCCTTTTGGATTCGGTTGAATTGGGTCGTCGAGGGGGGAAAAGAACGAAGATTTACCAAAAAAATGGCTGGCGCCGCGGGGGGTTTTGTCACTCGGGCATTCGAGTCCATGCTCAAGGAGTGTGCCAATAAGAAGTATACTGCTCTTCAAACTGCTATTCGGACTTATTTAGGTTCGTATTTTCCTCCCTTTTTGATTTAGCCCACATCAAAAAAAGCTTCTGTTTTTTTTCCGGGTTTTTTTTGTTTTTTTATATATCTCAATTGGTTTTTCTTGGATGAGTGGTTAATTGATTTGTTACATCTACATGTCAAAAGACAAAAGAAGCTGTACTTAAATTATAATGGCAATTTTTATTTCATGATTTACTTTGCGAATTGAAGGGTAGTTGTTTTTGTCAGCTTGTATTTGAAGCAATGGAAATGTATAGTTTTTTTTTTTTTTTTTTTTGTGTGGAGCAAAATCTTATGCTTATGTGCTGACTGAATGGGTTACAATATTGATGTGTTGGAAGCAATGGAACTAAATATTGTAGGAGGTGAGATGTAGCTGCACAAAGGTTGACTTCCTTGAAGTTGACGTTTTCTTGAAAATCAACTTTGAAGTTGATTTTCATAAAGTTGATTACTATTTTCTTAAGCCATGCAAGAATCCTACTTGGTGGAAATCAACTTTAAAGTTGATTTTAAGAAAATGAACGTCTACATTTATAAAAAAAATGGACGAATAAAAACATGAATAATTTCTTAATTTTGAATTAATATGACAGTATTGCTGTAAATAACTCTGTCTGAATGTGGCCCGTTAGCTTTTTGGTCATGTTTGGTGTGTGAATTTGAAGTATTTCATAATGTTTGGTGTGAGTTATAGATTCTTCTATTACTTTTAACAAAAGGAATGAAACTATACCTGGAATTTTAGTGAATTAAACAATTTTAAGGACCAAAAACAGGAAAATTATGAAAAAACACAGAAGTGCTCAATATAAGCGTACATGAAGCTCATGTTTTCTGGTTTAAATACACTCAGTTACAGGGTATAGCTGGCTGTTGAAATCAACCCATTTTGTGTTTAATTTAACAGATACGATATGGGATCTACGGCTTTAAGTTTGATCCAATCGTTATGATATCTTATTGAGTGTGAACTACTCGGTTTGTCCCTTATGCTGTTTTTCCTAGTGTTCTGTTACTTTCTCAGAATGTCTGTGTTACAAATTTGCCTTATCTTCTCTTTAATTTTGCTTCCATTAAGCCCTATTAAGTACTTGAGGTTTTGGTCACATTGCTCTCCATTCAGCTTGATCTAGCTGTCTAGTGTTACTTCCCTTGTTAAATCACACAAGTGTCTTTCTTATTACTTTCACTTGCAGTTATTTTTTATGTCTTCTCGAATTAACCATCAATATGTGCTAGGTGTTCCATTCTTACACGCAATCTGTAGCTTACACTGGATGGATGTCCAGATCATCTTAATGGTTCTTTTGATTCATATGCAATAGAAAGTGTTTAAAGTTTTTTATTGACTCTATCTTTCTTATATTATCATAAATAACTTGATAAATGCTAGAAATTTTGACAGAGAACTACTTTACCTAATGTTGCAGCCTCATTAGATGCATGGATCTTTCCTCCCCCCATATTTGCTCCCTTTAAAGTCTTGTTTTATGTGCTTCCTCTAAAGTCGGGTTTGGGAAAATACATAATTCTCTATTCCCATGTAAACCTCATTTTCTTATCAATTGACCTTTTTATTGAGGTTATGACTCACTGTAGCAATTTAGGAGCAGTATTTTCTTTTCCTTTTTGTAAGTAATTTCAATCAATTGGTTTTATAATATTATAGTAAAGATGATTGTGGTTGTCCTTAGTCTGTGTCGAGTGATGTGGTTGGAATGTGTGGCCGGTGATATACCTTTGGATGGATATTAATTAAGTAAGAAGAAGAGAAAGATAGGCAATTATTTTGTAGGTTCTGGAAGAATGTAGCATCAGAGGATTTGGTCAAAAAATGGTTCATATGGTTATGTCTCCCACTTTACTTTAAGTGTTGCCTCTTTCATTGTTGTTGGAGATGTTTTCAGCTACAGAATGGCCACATGAGATGTTTGCTTCAGTGCCTTGTGACCTTCCCTCTTAGCCTAATTAAAATGATTTGCATTAGTTGATTTAAATATGCTTGCTTTTCTATGTTCTCCTAATAATATGAACTTTTTTTCTAATTAATTGGTTCTTCTTTTGTGCCTTATGATTTTCAGATAATGCAAAGCAGTCCAGTTCCAGCAAGAGACTATGCAAGCAGCCTCAGCCGGAGAAGAGAGGTTATTTACCTATGGATGGTTGTTTAAAGTCATCTGCTGTCTTTGCAATCCTTTGGTCCAACTCTAGTTTTCCCACTTTCTTCTATTTTTTGTTATTTGTTTAGGCATGTGGCTTGCTCGTTTTTTGTGGCATTCTATTGTTTGAAGATGTAATATCGTGCACAATGCAACATTTATTATGCTGATCCGGCTTTCCTTGTTACTTTCAGTGGGTTTTTGTGATTTTTTGGAGTAGATATGGGTTTTCTAGACATTTACCACATGTTCTTCACTTCCTAAGAAGCACATGTCTATTGGCATTTGACAGCATTTGCTATATCTTTATTTTAATTTCTTTGATCACTTGTATCAGTAGCTTGCCTGATACCCAAGCTGGATCTTTAAATGATGCAACGGGATCGGATCAGTCAACAACACCTTCACATTCTGCTGAGGCAGCAGATAGACCAACAAGCGTAGGTGGAAATATTACAGCTGCCTTAGCAAATGCTGGGCATACTTTGGGAGGAGCTGAGGCAGAGCTTCTTCTGAATGCCAATCCACTAAGACTTGCATTTGAGACTAAAAATGCTAAAGTTCTGGAGCTTGCACTGGATTGTCTTCATGTAGGTCTTGTTATTATGCTTTGTCTTTGTTGTTGAAAAATTGTTTCCTAAAAAGTTTCTGGTTTGATTACATCTGTCTTTCTGTACTTATATCTTTGATGTTAATATTATATTCCCTTCTCGAATTTAGTTTTGCATTGATGTACTCTTGAACCTTCATGTATTCTGTCATGTTTAAACTCATGTGTTATCATTTTGTTTTAAGCTTGGTCCTGAGCTGTGTTTTCTGTCAGACTTGGAGTCAATTTTTGGACCAGAATTTATCATCATAAAATTATTTTGCAGAATGTAAGGTTTTCAGATTTGTCTTTTGACTTTTGAATGGAATTTCCTTTGTATGGGATATTCCCTGTAGGGATGGTTTTGGAATAAAGTTAATGGCTGAACATCAACATCTAGAATCATGGTTTAATTTAGGTGCACAACATGATATGCTAAGATCCCTTCTGGATAGACAGTTGTAACTGTTTCTGCAGGGGTTGAACATGATTTCTGGCATAGTATAATTGTGTGAATGGTGCTTACATTATAAACTGGATGTTTCTGAAAAAATTTACAAACTTTCGGATGTAGAATTTGTGAAACACATAATTCTTTAATGTTGTTAAGATGAGATCATAGTAAAATGCAATATGAATTATTTTTCATTTCCAAGCAATGGGAGGAGCCTAGGGCTCTGACAGCATGCCAGTTGAAGAATGAGCAGCGTAAGCTGATTTATTTTGTAGAAAAAGTACGAAAACAATGTAGAAAGGAGATCTGACTAATATTTGCCGAAAAAATTGTGTTTAAGGATGTTATTCTCCATTTGAACTTTTCCTTAGTGAAGATCAAAGTGGTTGTGGGCAAAAAAATAGCTTGTCAAGGAATTTGGTGTCCACAAGCTGGTGATTTATGTTCTGACACCATTTTGACAGTCAGCCATCTAACTGCATCTGATTTGAGTTTCTCAGGGTATTATGATAAATGGATGTAGTGATCATTATATGAAATCTACAGTCAAAATAGATGGATAACTTTTCCCACTCAATCTTTCTGAATGCAGAAACTTATTGCTTACGACCATTTAGAGGGTGATCCTGGTCTAGATGGCGGTATTAATGGACCCTTGTTTACAGATATCCTGAGCATGGTCTGTAGTTGTGTGGATAATTCATCGCCTGACAGGTATGTACCTTTGTGATATTGGAATTGATTTCTGTTTCTCTATGAATTTGGTTTTTGTGGACCTGATTTCTTATATAATGAAATTCAGTACTGCTCTTCAAGTGTTGAAGGTGCTTCTTACAGCTGTTGCATCAGCCAAGTTCAGAGGTTTGTAGTTACAGTGGGAAGAATTTGTTGTTTGTTTATTTTACTTCTTGAAGTAAAATGAATATGCTGTGTGGTATAGTCCCCATCATGGTTTCAGGTGTTGCTTCAGTGATCTGTATTTTGGCTGCCTTTGTTTGCTTTCTCCCACTCCTCCAGATCTACAAAAATATTGCTCTGATAAGTTCAGAAAGGCAATGTAGTTCTTTCACTCTAGTTCCCTCTAATTATAATAACGTAATTCACATGGGTTTTTTTCAAGTTCAAGATCTCACAGAATGTGAGAAGTCATGTGACTTTCTCTTCTTAGGGGAATTTGTGAGCCTTGTAGCATGTGAAAGTCTTACGTATAAGCAATTTAATGAAGATCATAAAATGACGATTGAATCTAATGTCAATGTATGATCAATAAGATTATGATCTTAGCTCATAGATGACCAAAGGAATGAAATCATGAATCAGGATGTCCCTGATCAAAAGCTTTTAAGAAATAAATAATGGGGGCTGCTTGCATTTGTTTCTGTAACTTTCCCTGATGAATTGCTATTTATGATGATCCCCTTATCCTACTACTCCTTGATGCACAAGATTTCCTCTGTATGTTTTTGCATGCAGTTCATGGAGAAGTCTGTTGCTTGGTGTAATCAGAGTGTGCTATAACATTGCTCTTAATAGGTAACTACTAAATCTTTCCTGAGTTGACGTTACCTTTCGCTATACTTGATCTCATAACTTCTTAATTGGATGTTTAGCAAGAGTCCCATAAATCAAGCAACGGCAAAAGCTATGTTAACCCAGATGATCAGTATTGTATTCAGACGGATGGAGAATGATCTGGTTTGTTATATAATATCGTTTCGTGCTTCTTCCTAGTCTGATCAAGTCTGGGACGTACATCTGAGAATGTCTTTGTACCTCTATGGCAATTCAGGTGCCTACTTCATCTGCTCCTGTTCCACATAAAGAAGCTGCTTCCAAAAATGGATCAAGCTTGGAGGTTGAGGAGGCCTCATCAAATGACCAGAATGACAAAGAAGTGACTTTGGGTGATGCAGTTTCTGTCAACCAAGTCAAAGATACTTCTCTTACATCTGTTGAGGAACTTCAAAATCTTGCTGGTGGTGCTGATATACTCAAGGTCCATTGTCATTTGTAGTTTGGCACTTAGTACTATTGCATACTAGGTCACTGCAAACCTCATTTTTGTGTGATCTTTTTGTTGTTATGGACTTTGCTTACTTGATTTATGGTTATTTGACAACCTTGCCCATGTAACATATGCCTTATAGGGTTTAGAGGCTGTTCTTGAAAAGGCTGTGCACCTTGAAGATGGTGAAAAGGCAACAAGGTATGGAGACAATACTAAAGCTGTGATTCTTTTAATCTGAGCTGTGAAATAATCACATAGAGTATTTATGTGATAGTCTTTGGATATTGGCAACTGATCTAAGATTTCATCTGCCTTTAGAGGGATTGATCTTTACATGGCATGAACATTGGAGAACGTGATGCTTTACTCCTTTTCCGCACCCTCTGCAAGGTTTGTAACTTTGTATGCTTAGGTTCCTCCTTTGCTGTGTCTCTAGATTTTTAGTTGCAACTTCTTTAATTTTTTATGCTATGTTTTTGCAGATGGGTATGAAGGAAGATAATGATGAAGTTACTACAAAAACCCGCATCCTGTCTCTGGAGCTTCTGCAGGTTGATTTATTGATTCATAAGCTATACGAATTAGTATATATCTGTTCAATATGTAAATTAATAGTTCTTGTACAAGTTTAGTCATCCTTGTACAAATTACTTCAGTTACTTGCCAAATTTTGCCATGAGTGAGAAGCTAGTTGGAACACAGTGCATTTCTATAAGGCTAGTCTTATGGCAAGCTGCCTTGACAGTAATATGAATTTGCAAGCCGAGAAAAAATGGAGAAAAGTGCATTAGGCCCCGGAAGTAGCATCTTTAATTTTCTGAATCACATTTTTTTTGCATGTGAAAATTGCATTTGAGTTTCTTTCCTTTCTACTCATTATAATAGTTAATTTGTCATATGAAAGTTGCAGGATGTTTAACCTGATATCTCTTTTGGTTCTACAAATGGAATAGACAATCTGCAAGTCTGCGATAACTGTTGCTTTTTGAAATTTTTTCAAGGTCATGTTATTCTAGTGCCATTTATGTTTATGAATTTACAGGGTCTTCTGGAAGGTGTTAGTGTCTCCTTCACAAAGAACTTCCATTTTATTGACTCAGTCAAAGCTTACCTTTCCTATGCATTATTGCGAGCATCAGTTTCTCAGGCTGCATCCATATTTCAGGTATAGTTGGAAGGTTTTTGTTTCTATTCATCCTTTGTTTGATATCAATGATTTTATGCAGTTTAAATCCTAAATTTAATCTGCTATTTGTTGGACAGTATGCAACCGGGATTTTCTCAGTACTCTTGTTGCGGTTCAGGGAAAGTCTCAAAGTATGAAACCGACAAGATATCCATCTCACACACTTCTTGAGAATTGAAATATCTTTCTTCATCTTCTTCTCTGCCACTGATGCCTAATAATCGTTTGTCAGGGGGAAATTGGTGTTTTTTTTCCATTGATTATTCTACGATCCTTGGATGGTTCAGACCTGAGCCAAAAACTAAATGATATTCTTCGGTACGATATGTCTCTTTAGAAGATGGCACTGATATTTGAATTGTGTTGGTTTCCCTCATCATCTTTCATAAGTTTCACGCCTACTTCTCTCTTTGATTGTTTCCTTTGTGTTTGAATTTCCTGAAAGCTGCAATGAAGGAAATAAGAAATGTTTATTTAACATATCATGATTCTTCATGTCCCATGATTTTGATGGAACCTGATCTTTCAGGATGCTGGAGAAAGTCTGCAAGGATTCTCAATTGTTGGTCGACCTCTATGTGAACTATGATTGTGATCTCGAAGCACCTAATTTGTTTGAAAGGATGGTTTGTATTTGTTGAATATTTTCTTTGATCAACTTGCCAAAATGGATTATGTGATATACAATTAACAAGTTCTCCTTGTATGCACTTTCTGTTATAGGCTACAACATTATCCAAAATTGCCCAAGGAACTCAAAATATGGATCCAAATTCCGTTACTGCTTCCCAGATGGGATCAATTAAAACATCATCATCTCTCCAGGTATAACTCTTGGGTCTATTGTTGCTGTTTCCATATGGCTATGTCTTATACACATGAACTTTCTGAATTTCTGCTGAATCACTTTTATAAGTGTTGGCTGACATCTGTTTCATGGCTTTTTTAGTGTCTGGTGAATGTTATTAAATCATTGGTTGATTGGGAGAAGGCCCAGAAAGAATCAAGGAAGAAGAAAGAGCCTTCTGAAGTAGAAAATTCATCTAAGGACTCTGATGAATCAAAAGGCAGGGAAGATCCACCTAGCAATTTTGAGAAATTAAAGGCTCAGAAATCTACACTTGAAGCTGCTGTCTCTGAGGTATAGTCTCTTGATCCGACCATACGAAGTAGTATATCACCAAATTTAATTTGTTGCTATCTACAATTATCAGTTTATACTTGGGTTATGTTCCATGACTGATTCCAGTAAAATTTAACAGTTTAATCGGAAACAAGGGAAGGGTATAGAATATCTAATATTAAGTGGGTTGGTGCCGAGAACACACCAGCATCAGTTGCTCAGTTTCTTAGGAACACTCCCAATATGGACAAGGTAAAAGATAAGTTCTTTTGTTCTTAACATTCCTGGACACAACTTATCTGTTGTAGCAGAGACTCACCTATCTTGTTTTTCTAGGCTAAAATTGGAGACTACATTGGCCAGCATGAGGAGTTTCCACTTGCTGTCATGCATGCTTATGTTGATTCCATGAAGTTTTCTGGAATGACGTTTGACTCAGCAATTCGTGAATTCCTACGAGGTTTCCGACTTCCAGGGGAGGCTCAGAAGATAGACCGTATAATGGAAAAGTTTGCTGAGCGGTAGGTGCCTGCTTGCCTTCTGCTGCTTATCTGTTTGTAGGTTAGTCTAAAATTTGTAAAAGAATATCAAACCGACCTGAAGGAAATATGAGCTCATACCCAGCATTTTAAGAGGTTGATACGATCTAAAGAACATCTATCTAAAGGCTCAGAGCACAGTAATCCTGAAAAGCAATATCTCGCTTGACTCGGTTGTTCTCTTTTTGTAGATATGCTTAATCATGACTTGCTCATTTTACGTCATGAAAAGCAGAAGGGCCTTTGGGTGAATCACTTTTTCATATAATTCATTGCCTTTGTAAACAATGTCTCTTAAGTATGATGCATAGAATTGGACTTCAGATAGAACATAATGTGGAAATCCAGATTATGAGGATATGTGCATTTTATAAATGTGCACACAAAACAGAACGATACCTAGGCGTTGATGTAATTCTGCACATATGAAATTGCCAGGTGATTGATAGACTTGTATTCTAGACATATTCTCTTTAGCTTATGCTCAATCAGCGGAGCTAATATGAATTAAAAGAGATCCTTTATTTTCTTATATTGCAATGGAAGCACTCGTACAAATCAGTTTTAGATAAATGAAATACGGATGGGGTTCATATTACCTTCTAACAAGTGTCTTTGATTCTCAGGTACCTAGTCTGGGTTTCAATTATTTCTTTGCTGGTCTTATGAGTAATTGCTTATTAAGTTAAGCTAGGTCTTTTTCACTCCATTCACTAGGATAGCATTTTCAATCAAAAGATATTACATTTCGATGTTTGAATCTTGAATCTCTTTTGTAGATGAGGATGTCATTTCTTAAATTGGAAATCCTAGAACTTAAATAGCATGCATGATGGGAACGTGTGGTGTTAAACTTGACAGACTTGGAGTGAAAGGAACACTCTTAATAAGCCTGAATGTTTATTTGCTGCTCATAACATGTCAACAACTTGTAACTATGCATGCATATCATGCCTTATTACTACTACTACTACTACTACTTGGAGTGAAAGGAACACTCTTAATAAGCCTGAATGTTTATTTGCTGCTCATAACATGTCAACTACTACTACTACTACTACTTATATCATGCTTTTCAGCATAGATATAAGTTGATGTAACCAAATCTGTGTAGAAATGGATATTCCCTCCTCCTCCTGCTACTTATATCATGCTTTTCAGCATAAGATATAAGTTGATGTAACCAAATCTGAGTAGAAATGGATATTCCCTCCATGCACTAATAGAAGCATTAAGATGATACTACTACTACTATTACTACTACTACTACTACTACTTTTATCATGCTTTTCAGCATAGATATAAGTTGATGTAACCAAATCTGTGTAGAAATGGATATTCCCTCCATGCACTAATAGAAGCATTAAGATGATAAGACTTTTAGTGTTTGTGACTGATTGTTTCACTTTTGGCAGTTATTGCGCAGATAATCCTGGTCTGTTCAAGAATGCAGACACAGCTTATGTTCTCGCCTATGCAGTTATATTGTTGAATACTGATGCTCATAATCCAATGGTTTGGCCAAAGATGTCCAAGACTGATTTTTTGCGGATGAATGCCTTACATGATGCTGAAGAGTCAGCTCCTACGGAACTCTTGGAAGAAATCTATGATTCAATTGTTAAAGAAGAGATAAAAATGAAAGACGAACCTGCAGGTCTTGGAACAAGGTAGTAAACAAAAGCCAGAGGCAGAAGAGAGAGGGCGGCTCATCAGTATCCTCAATCTGGCTCTTCCCAAGGGGAAATCTTCGAGTGATTCACAGTCTGAAAGTGAAGCTATTATCAAGCAAACACAGGCCTTTTTTAGGAGCCAAGGGAGAAAAAGAGGAGTATTTCATACTTCACATCAGATAGAACTTGTGCGCCCGATGGTTGATGCTGTAGGATGGCCATTGCTTGCCACATTTGCTGTTACTATGGAGGAGGGAGATAATAAATCGAGGGTTGCTCTTTGTATGGAAGGATTTAAAGCTGGGATACACATTACACATATTCTTGGAATGGATACCATGCGCTATGCATTTTTAACATCTTTGATCAGGCAATTTCTATTGTTATTTCTTATTGTCGGCTATTTACTTGTTATTTATACATTATCATCTTTTTCTTTGTTTTCTCCTCATTCTCCGAGTCTGTTTTCATTTTCTTTTTCATGTTCTACCTACATTAACTATTGATGACTCAAGAATGTTGTAGTTTCCTTCGTTTTTCCTGTTTTATTATTTTTTTCTGTTTATTTTGTCTTTTTGTGTCTGTCTAGATAATGAACAAATTTGAGAAAATTTGGCAACATTTTCTTGATCACCATTTACTGAAGTATCTTTATCTTGACTATCATTTTTAACGAATTGCAGATTTAACTTCTTGCATGCACCAAAAGAAATGAGAAGCAAAAATGTTGAAGCATTGCGGACTCTAATTTCTCTATGTGATTCAGACATTAATGCCCTTCAGGAGTCATGGCTAGCAGTGTTGGAGTGCATTTCTCGGCTTGACTATTTAACATCAAATCCTACAGCCGCAGCTACTGTCATGCAAGGATCAAACCAGATTTCCAGGGATGCTATTCTGCAATCTCTGAGAGAGTTGGCTGGAAAACCAGCAGAGCAAGTGTTCGAATAGTGTTAAATTACCCAGTGAATCTGTTGTCGAGTTTTTTACATGTCTACAGCCTGCATTGTAGTGTATCAGCTGAGGAATTGAGACAGATTCCAGCACGTGTTTTTAGCTTGCAGAAGCTCGTTGAGATCAGCTATTATAATATGGCTCGAATACGCATGGTAACTGATTATCCTTTGGCCTTGCTTTTATAATCTTTGATGAGGGGTATCTTTCAGTTACATGTTTAGACATATTTATGAGTGAAAGATGACAACCTTTTTTCACTTCTTTAGTTTACACTAAAAGAAGCTCAATATGAACTCTAAAATAATATGGAAAGTCCTTTAGTTCAACTCTGACATATGATATGGTTATGTGGGAAATTATTCGATTGTGCCTATAAATGAGTGCGAGTGAGATTTTTTATGCATATGTTAATAAAGCATTCTTAGATTTGTATATCACTTTGGGAATTGTGTTTGTTTATTCTTAAGTAAACTGATGTTGAAAGTCTACCTCCTGAACGGGATCCACGTTGTCCTGAGACCCGGATGACTTTGCCTGATTTCTGGTGTCAACGTCTGTTGCAATTTTTCATTTGGTTCTGCTAATCAATTGAACTTGCGAGCCGGGTGCCAACCTTCCTCCGGATTGATATTCTCTTCTGCTTTTATAAAGTTTTCTTATTCCATGATGTAAATTTGTTGATGTATTCACCGGGACACATTGTCCTTCTGACATGGTAAATTGTAGTCTGTGTTTATTACATTGCTAAGTCATAAAAGAATATCACAACTTTTGGTGGACCAAATTCATTTTTGTCCTACCACGTTGACCTCGGCACTAACACAACAGCAATAGCTGCATGTGGAAGCATTAGTTCCCTGTTGTATGGATTGTAAACATAACATCCTAGCTCACTTTTGTCTGTAATCTTCATGATGCCTTTTCATGCACCCGTGGCTATGTAATGGCTAAATTTATTTTGAAGTTTGATATGATTTGCGTATTCCCTGGAGCAATTTTTGCCTTATGTGTTATCCTGTAGAAAAATTTGTTGCTCTTCTAGACTAGCAGTGCCAATCCTACACCTAGTGGGATTTAAGGCTTTTGTTGCTCTGGATTAGCAGTATAATTGTGTTGGCAATTTACCTTGATTTCAAGTACCAAGACCGCAATTTCAGCTGCTAATGCATTATAATCTGTGTTTAGGTATGGGCTAGAATCTGGTATGTCCTAGCCAGTCATTTTATTTATGCTGGAAGCCATCCTGATGAAAGAGTTGCAATGTATGCTATAGATTCTCTACGGCAACTTGGTATGAAATACTTGGAGCGTGCTGAACTTGCCAAATTCACATTCCAGAATGATATCTTAAAACTGGAGTGAAATTCTCATGCGAAACAGCCAAGTGAAGAGAATAAGTCAACGATATTGTGGATTGTATCGTTAGAAGTATGTTTTCTTATTGATGCATTCTTTTGGTCTCTTAGTTTTTCTTGGAAATCAACTCATTCTGTTCTTGAAAGTAGATGATAAAATCTAAAGTTGGAAGCATAAAGTCTGGCTGGCGAAGTGTGTTCATGATTTTCAGGAATGTTCAGCTGCGGCAGATGATGATATGGAACTAATTGTTGAAAGTGCATTTGAGAATGTAGAACAGGGTTGGTATCTACCCTTTTATACTTTTACGTTGTGTTTGGATCGATGGATTTGGGGATGGATTTCTATCCATTTGTTGGAGAGATTTGCAAAGCCAAAATAGATGAATTTTAAATTCGCCCAAATTAGGAAGTTATTTAAAATCCTTAGATTTCACACTTTTTAATTTAGTTAGATTTGAAATTCATCAATTTCAACCTCACAAATCCCTCCAAAAATGGGTGTGTTTCAAATCCTTCCCCAATTCCATTGATCCAAACACAACATTAATCTTTAATTGTTTCTGTGATTTTCAGTAGTCTTGATAGTTTCCTGCTATCAGTACTAACAATAAACCATTATGCAGTTATCTTGGAACACTTCGACCAGGTGGTTGGAGACTGCTTTATGGATTGTGTCAACTGCCTAATTGGCTTTGCTAACAATAAGACTTCTCATCTCGCATAAGTTTGAAAGCTATTGCACTTCTTCGCATATGCGAGGATCGTCTTGCAGAGGTTTTTATAGTAGTATTTAGTTTCATTATTATTTGCTAAACACGATCACATGTTTCATTAGTTATCTGGTTCATTAATGGTTTCTTGCAACGTTGTATGATTTATTTGTATAGCTGTATCCTATTAATTTATCTTGGGTGCATTTTTAAAGATTTGTCCATTTTTAGGGATCTCAAAGGGTCGCAAATAATTGGTTACCAAGATCTGATTATGAGTTATTAAATTGGAAAATGAATAAAAATTTGAAATTGGAAGGGCTGATACTGAAGGGCCCAATGAATTCCTAATTGGAATTCGGGGATAGTCTGAGGTTATCGACAAAAAGATTTGTCTAAATGACCCAAATTTCCCTATGGGGAAGAAAGAAATTTAAGGAACCAGCAAATGATGATGAGGAAGACAAAGAACATAAAGAATGTGATTTTGCAAGTATAATAAATTCTGATGACTATAAGTTGACAGTGAGTCTAGGATTTTAGAAGACACTTACGATATCCACTATGCACTTTGACTAGTTAGATAAAGAAAGGTTAGAGAAGTTGGTCATAGTACACATGAAGGAACGAAATAAGGTCAAACATCTAGAACGAGAATCAAAACACTTGTCATTCTCTGTTATGGCTGGATGTATCTTTTGAATTTATAAACTGAATGCATGACTTTGCTTCTAAATTGCAGTTGTGGAGAGAAGTGCCAGGAACATGAAAGGTTTTAGAGTTAGAATTAAAATTGCATATGTATGGATGTAATTTTATCCGTAAAAGAAAAATAAGAAACTAATTACTAACAAATTTCAAAAACTAAAAAGCAAAACAAGAAATGTAGATTCTGCGGCTCAATTATCTGCTTTCCTAATTGACAGTGGGATTTTAAGGGGCTTTTTTGTGATTAAAATATATATGCATAAATTAAAAGGGTACTTTATGTGATTATATGCATATACACTAAACTTTGAAAAAAAGGGAGATATCTTTCAGATTTCCTTTTTTGGTTTGAGTTAATTTGGGTCCTGCGATCATGAGCAACCTAGTGGCTTATAATTTCTCTGATAATTTGTTTTACCAAAAAAAAAATCCATAGAAGAAATATTAAGGGCAAATTGATGTAGATGGTAATGGTTTGGTCACATTGAAGGTCGACCACTTGATACATCAAGTCGAGTGAGGACATTTGAACAATTTTGGGGAATATGCATGGAAAAGGGATAAAAGACTTTAGCAACTTGTTTTACGTCTTCACAGTTAGGAGACCACAGGTGTTCTTTTTAATGGTAAACAAGAACCTTGACTCATTTGATATGTTTTCGGTGTTCCTGAACTTTTAAGGAATGTTTCTTCTTGGCTCTTGATTTATTGTGACATGGTAACATTTTGACTGAAATGTATATACCGTAGTATCAAGAAAGGTATACAGATACTAGGAACAGGTATGTCTCTTATACACATCTAGATGTGTCTAAGAGACCCTGGTGGTGCTTTGAAGCCCATTGACACTAATGCAGAGACAACTTGTGATGTTACTGAGCATTATTGGTTTCCAATGTTGGCTGGTCTATCTGACCTGACCTCTGATCCAAGACCAGAGGTCAGAAACTGCGCACTTGAAGTTTTGTTTGATTTGCTGAATGAGAGAGGTAGCAAGTTCTCATCCTCATTTTGGGAGAATATTTTCCACCGGGTCCTATTCCCCATTTTTGATCATGTCAGACAAGCTGGAAAAGAGAACTACATTTCCGCTGGAGATGAATGGTTTCTGAAAGTAGTATTCATTCACTCCAGTTGTTGTGCAACCTCTTTAACACTTTCTACAAGGTACTGTTGTGCTTCCTTGGATATCATGGCCAGGAATTTCTGTGTTTCTTCCATTTGACACTGTGTATTGTATTTAGATGAATAGCATTTGTGTCTACTCGTTCCTACATTTGTTAAATGAGGAGTGCCTACAAGAACTTGTTGTCTGACAATATGAATTTATTTTGGGATTCATATGATATCTTGGTTCTTCGAGGTGTTCACTCATAATGGATCTTTGTTAAATAAATTTCTGAATAGTGATGTTAGTTTTGTAATTTGAGTGTATTATATTATGACTATTGACTTCTCATTCTGTGCAGGAGGTGTGTTTTATGTTGCCCCCACTACTAAGCTTACTTTTAGATTGTGCCAAGAAAACAGACCAGTCAGTAGTTTCATTATCTCTGGGTGCTTTGGTGCATCTCATTGAAGTTGGTGGGCATCAGTTTAGTAACCATGATTGGGATACTTTGTTAAAAAGCATAAGGTGATCCCTTCTTATGAAAAGTTAAAATGTTGCATAATTTATCCTTCATATGGATGGTATTTGGGTTTCATTGTTTTGTTTGATTATGAATAGAGATGCTATATACACGACACAACCCCTAGAGTTGCTCAATGATTTGGGCTTTGATAATTCAAGAAATCATACAGCATTGACAAGAAGCTTAGAATTTGTCATCTCAGGGGATTCACCTACCACGCCATCTGCCGATAATGGACTATTAGATAGTCATAAGCATCATGCCAGTGATAGTGGAATTACATATTCAATGGCTTCTACAAATGCTGGAGATGATTTTGAGGGATCTGAAGGTTATCTCTTTAAAATATTGTAGACATTCTGTGGCTTTGATTGCTGCTCTAATGTATGATCCAATAATGTAGAACCATTTGTCTAGTAATTTAGGAGATATTCATTACCTTCTGAAAAAAAAAAACTTCATGCCAAAACATCCTGAAGAGAAAAGTGATCCGTTGCAGGTGTTCCATCTCCGTCTAGTGGAGCTCAGAAATCTATTGATGCTGCAGGCCTTCAGCGCAGTCAGACATTTGGTCAAAAGATAATGGGAAATATGATGGACAATCTCTTGGTTAGAAGTTTTACTTCTAAATCCAAATCACGTGCATCAGATGTTTTGATTCCGTCTTCTCCGTCCAAGGTATTTTAGTGCTGGAGATGTACCTCAGAAAATGTCCTTGGCCTGCTGCCATTGTTATTTCTCCTTGCTTCTCTGTTGGGTAAACATAATAGATACTTCTGCATGTGCAGAAACTTTATGTATCTTTTGGTTGGTCAATTGTTTGCATTTACAGCTCCGGTACAATCCTGTGAACTTTAAAGGGCAAATGGGAAATTATGATGTTTCATTGGATATCCAGTCTTGTCTTTCTCCATATAGATCAAAAAGCTAATGAAAGCATCAATGGTGATTCATGATTACATAATATAAGAAATTTTGATGAAGTTTGGTCAGTTGTTTGCATATTTGCAGCTCTAGTACTATCCTATCAGCTTCATTCTGCCCTCTCCATATTAAGGAGAGGAAAGAATGAAGTTTATATGAGGATTACATCCTCAAGAAGCTCATGAAAATAGTGAAAAGAAAAATAGTGACATTTTCATATTTCTTGTAGAATTACATGGAATTTAGAGGAAATCTCCTTGAAAACGTACTGAATTATGGGTAATAGTGATTTGAACTGCATCAAAATTATTCTTTTTATCTTTTCAGCTTTCTGGTATCGGGCTCTTTACATTCTCAATCCATCTGTAGTCCATGCAGAAATGATAATATAATGGTTGATGTGCTTGCCTAACTAAACAATCGTAGGATCTCCTCGTGACTCATATTTACTTGACTGTTTTATGGTTGTATGTCTAGTTGTCTGACATTGTGGAGCCTGATGCAAAAGATGAGGAAGAAAGTTCCGTTCTTGGAACCATTAGGAGTAAATGCATCACCCAGTTGCTACTTTTAGGCGCTATTGATAGCATTCAGGTATGATTTACGTGCATAAGTTTCATATTTTATGCAATGCCCTGAATTTTTACATTAACTCCCTAGTAAATCCTTGTTTGTTAATTTGTGCACAACGGTCTTACTTTAGTTTTGAAATTTAATTGACCATCCATTAGCTTAAATTGTATACCGCATGTTCATTGAATCTTCTCTATTTAGTATCTCCTAGCATTTGTTGACCAAGTTTTGGCATTCAAAGCTTGGAAATTCCTGAACATGTCCTTAATAACACAACAAATATGTGATGGTGTGTTTTTTCTTTAACAATTTCTGGTAGCTACAATAAAAACAACAATATACTTGCTTTTACATTCCTTTGTTCCAAATTTGCAGAAGAAATACTGGAAGAATTTGACGGCATCACAGAAAATAACTATAATGGACATTTTATTCTCTATGTTAGAGTTTGCTGCATCATATAATTCATACACAAATCTCAGAATGCGGATGCAACATATCCCTGCAGAAAGGTTGGCTAAACGTCTAGCTACAGATTTGTGGTCTTCAACTTTTTATTGCCCACTTATCTTCAAGGGGAGCTTGTGGGCTGCTTGAGACATGATGTTGTTTGTTTTTGCACAGGCCACCTCTGAATCTTCTTCGGCAGGAGTTAGCTGGAACTTGTGTATACTTGGATATCTTACAGAAGACAACTTTCGGAGGTATTAATACCAAAATAGAGGAAACAAATGAAACAAGTATCAATGAGAATGGTGATAATCATTTAGTGACAAGTGGTGCCACTTCAACAAAACAAATTAAAGACGAAAAACTTCAAGGAATAGCAGAAGAAAAGCTATTATCTTTTTGTCAACAGGTACTGAGAGAGGCATCTAATTTCCAGTCCACTATGGGGGAGACTGCTAACATGGATATTCACCGAGTTCTAGAATTACGTTCTCCCATTGTTGTTGAGGTACTGAACGTGTCATGCTGGATATGCTTCTTAACATTATTAACTGCATTTTGTTAGTTCTTCATGGACTCTGTCTCAGCCCTTAATTTAGCTTATGTTTTTTTTCTCCTATCTAAAGACATCTGGTCTCTTTGAAAATAGTGAAGTGTGATAACGACTGTCAAGAAGCAATCTGCTCAAGTGATTGTAGGTGTATCAATAAGAAAGCCACTTCTTAATTATCTCAAAACACATAATTTTGTATTCAAAATCCTCAATCAACTGTCGTGCATGAGGTATAAAATCCCAGGCTTTTTAGGTCTCCATTGGTGCTGCCTCTGTATCTCTAATAGTTAAATAAGCTCTCAAAATGTCCTTGAATAACCTATTAAATGGCACATGGCAAATGCTAAATTGCAACTGAGATGCTATTTCATGGAGTAATGGATGGCTAGTGTTTTCTTTAGCCTTTTTGTGCTTCATCAAACTGGGGATTTCATTCTAGTGGCTTTTGGATTTGCACATTGCAATTCTCTTTCTTTCTTTTGAGATGGTGATGAGGAAATACGTCACTTAAGTGGGATATTATACACAGAGAGAGAGAGAGAGCATGTTAGAGTTCAGTTGATTGTGGTTGGTTGAAGGGCAGATGGGACAAGGAATGGGAAATATACATATCCATGTATACGGTTCCATATATGGAATATAAGAGATCTTCATTAATAGCTTTTAAAGAAAGCTGTTTTTTTTTTTTTTGAGCAATTAGAAACAGCAGCTGTACTAAGGGATTACTTTTCCTTATAGAACTAGGTGCATGAATTAATGGTAGAAATGTGTCAGCAATCTGAATTGGTCCATGTCCAGAAAACATACATGTGAAGACATGGGAAAAGGTTATTCCACTTTTGGTTTCAGTGGTACATAATACGTTCCCAAAAAATTACTAGATTATGCACAATAGTTACACGAATTCATATTTTTAATATTTGTTTTAGATTGGAAGGTTCCATGTCATATCACAAACCCTTGAATGATAAGAGGAGTATTTGTGCTTGATGAGTTACAAAAAAGGGATTCGTGATGTGATGGTCCTCATGTAGTTGAAAATTTCTGGTGATAAATGTATCCTTTGATGGGTAGCCTGATGTATGGGCATCATGTGGCATTCTGATAGCGTTGGTAGTAGAATGTACAAGTGATCTTCATTGATTTCTCTCGTTCTCATCTTTTATTTTTAAATTGAAGGTGAGTATTGTAAATTTTCTTGTAACTGCATGAATGGCTGAGTACAATTATAGAAAAATTTTCAATTTCTTGGTCTGTTTAGTATAATATATGTTATTTGTTTCCTAGTGGTAATGAAAGTTGTGAAGAGTTATAAAAGGTGACAATTAAGGCTTGCTTATATTTTCAGAATAAATGTATGCCCACAATATTTTACTAAAGATTCTTTTCTCATATACTTCTTGTGATCTAGACTGTTTAAATGAAAGATAATTGGTTTGAAGGTGAGGATGACTGTATTTCAGCTTACCTCTTCAGCACACGGCTGGTTTAGGAATATATGAATATATTTCTTTGTCTTCCAGGTACTCAAGGGCATGTGCTTTATGAACAGCAAGATATTCAGAAATAACCTCAGAGAGTTCTATCCTTTGATCACTAAACTTGTTTGCTGCGACCAGGTATATCTGCTGTAAATCACTGTTTTGATTCTGTGCTAGTTTAATGTTATAATAGAAAAAAGATACATCTCTTACTGCTTTTCGTGTCATACCTAGGTGTATACCAATTTTGTCAGCCTCATTTATTTACTATAAGATCGATCTACAGAGAAAATAGAAAGAAGAAAATTGAATATGGGCTTGAACTTCGTATAGTGTATGTTCTTGTGACTCTAGATTTCATAGATTTCACCTTGTAAGGGAAAATTCTTTTCATATTTATAAGCGGCAACAATATCTCTTGGTCACCACACTCTGGAGGACAAAAGAGCTGAGTGATGCAAGATGAGGATGAAACACTCGTATCTTACACAAAGCATGGGTTACTGAATTGCTGTCTCTTTTCATGTAATCTCATAAAAGGATGTCCTAATAGCTAAGTAATTGCATACTGTTTACTCACAGAAAGTTCATATTTTCTCGACAAATTAGAGCAAACAATAACTTAGTAGAAACTTTATGTAATAGTTTCTGTAGATGGCTCAGAGTTCAACCGTTCAGTGGTTCTGACTAGAGATATCTCTCATTTTCCCAGATGGACGTACGTGGAGCTCTAGCAGATCTTTGCAGCAAGGGGAATGTGACAGTTAACAGTTCTGTTACCAAAAGTACAAGAGCCTGTTCATTGAGTTTCTCCGACGGGACTTCTCTTAGTTTCTGAATAATTTAGAAGATGATATATAATTAGCTAACACATTTTTTTTTTTGGTCATTTGTGTAATTAGAAGAGTGCACGTTGTGTCATCACCTTGGCCTCATATAGCTTTTACCCTTTTCAAAGAATTTCTTGAGAGAATTTTGCTGGAGTTAATATTGGAAAAACAGAAGATATCACCTACTTCCCTTTAGGTTAGACTTGAGCATTTGCTGTTGTGGTCCATCCACAACAAAGGATTGTTGTTTTCCCTCTGAATCAGGTTTGAGAAGCTTTTGGTGTTGTAATATAGAATGTGTAGCAAATATTGGTTATTTTTCTGTTCAATTGCATGCCTTCTAATAGCCAATCGACTGTAAATTATCCTAGCTAGTTTCATTTATTGCCATTACTAGCTGCTGAAAAGATGAGTAGATGTTTTACATTGATTGAAGAATTTTGTGTGTTTGACGTAGTATTTCTCCTAGTCCCTGACGTTTTACATTAGCAATCTAGTTAGATATAAGATAATGGTTCTTGTAGGAAAATTCTTGCATGATTCGGTCCACTCCACGACTAAAACAGTTACCTGGACTTCCTTGCATCACTATTTTCTATCAACGTGCATCAGTCAATGCATCACTTGACCGATCAATGTGGGTCTTGTTCGACTATAAGGCTCACACAGAAGTCGTGGATCACAACCATGCAAGAGTTTCCAATAAACTTGGTTGTTTGTAGAATGTATTCCCCATCTTTTAGAAAATAATACATCTGGAGCAAATATTTTGCCATCTGGCAACAAAAGTTGCATTATAAATACATCTAGAGCATTTTTTTTTTTGGCTTTAAAAGCTTGCAAGCATTATTAGGTTTGTTTATACATTAAAAATAAAAAATAAAAAATAAAAATCGCTGAAATTAGCAAAATAAATCAAGGTTACAAGGAAAAACTCATCATATATGCTCCAAATTTGATTGAACCAAAAGCTGCGACAATTTCTACCATACTTACTATTTGGTTTTTGTATTCCGAAAATCATTTGTACGCTCCCAACTTATAAAATGCTTAACAACCATATAAAACTGTGTTTTCATCATTACTTGTTTATATATGTGTCTATATATCTATAACCTATATTTATATAAATGTTAGTTATTTCTCTTTCTTTTTATAATATTTAAAATATTCGTTCTTAATAAAATATAATTCTTTTTTTTATTAATAACCAATTCCACCTTTTTACTATCCTTTTATGTTTTTTATATTAACAAACACTCCCACGTGGCTACAACCCTTTTACTACTCCTACCCGGAATGGTATTAGTAATTCAACTAACTCCATACTACTACAAAAGAATATATTACTAATTTAAGAACTAATCCTAACATATATAAAACCCAAACAAACCCCACAACATAAAACAAAATAATAACTGAAAACATAGAGATATAGATCTTCCTTTAATGTATAATTTATACCAGGCTGCTCAATATTTGGGTGTTGAGCGAGGTTAATTATAAATGAGGTATCATTTTCTAATATTCTTTTGTAATTATAATTTATCGTATCTTACATTAAGTGATGTCATTTATTTTATATAGTTTAATCTATGTCACAGAATTTATAAGTAAGGTCAAAAATCGGATCTATCTAACTATTTTTCCATATTCTAATACTAGAAGACTCTTGACCGCTTTAGTGTATTCCTTTGCCCCTTTTTATCTATGCTATTTGCTTTTGTTCCAAAATATCTCTGACTTTAGGAATTTAAAAAAGTATTAAATGATATTTTCTCAATTTCATCTTTAATGCAATTGGTGCAATTTAATAGCATTTTCAGTCCTTGTGCATCACTTCAATAGGACAGTTAAAATAGACTGGAGGTAAAATTTAAATAAGATGTTTAGGTTGGATTTAAATTTCCGCAATTTCTATGTCTCTACATTAATTATTTAATAAAAAAATTAAGGACAAAATAAAAGGAACACATTAATAAAATATATTTATGCACAAAACTCACCTTTTGATAATTACCACTTAATAACAATTTACAAACCAGTAGTTTAGAACTCTCTCAGTAAATGACATACATTATACGTACTTCATTGTTGATTAATATATTTAAAAAGTGTGTTGACGAAAAACAAAAAAAAGTAATATCAAATTCTACTTTAAACTTAAATGTATTTCGGGTCCATCCAGTAGTAGTCAATGGATTAGTGAACATTGTTACACACTTGGTGTTGCATCAAAATTATAATGTCTTTGTATTAGTTTATGGTATGTATCTTTCTTTGTAATGCAATTTGGGTGTAAAATCTCCAACTCTTTGAATTTGCTACTAACACTTGCGGAATAATCTAAAAAAAATACTCAATTAAAAAGAATAATTCGAGAAATCTTGGAAAGTTAGGTTAAAAACCAGGCAAAGAAAATTTCAAAACTTAAGTTCACTTTATCTTAAATTGAAGTATACACTGCTTTTCTTCTTTTTGATTGGAAAACTACAAATTGGTTTGTTAATGTACAAAAATTTACACATTAATTTTATTCTTATTTTTTTAGTAAAACAATATCATTATGGACACCACAACAATGATCAACAATCTAATTGACAACCAAAAGCTAATTGAGGTTAGAGCACTGATTTTCCACAATATAATTCAAAAGTATGAAGAATCACTTTTATGGAACAAGACCAATTGAATCTCAAAAGCTATTATTTGTGACATTAACATATACTATGAAACAATTGTTAAAATTGTGCTGAAATGACAACCAATTGGGAAGGAAATTGAAGAAAAATTTGCACAAGTTAATGTACAATTCAATTTCATAAATGTCGGAAATATCAACTTTGAGCATCATCAAAACCAAATAAGGCTTGGTATTGCATTTATTTCTCTCTCTCTCACACACACAATATATATAACATAATTATTTTCTATGTAAATGTTATAGGATTTGTGACCAAGGTCATGTGGAATTATTGTCCAATAAATAAACAAAATAGAGACATTAGTTACAAAAGAGAGATATTTCTGATGAATAACAAGTAAGATCACCTATAAAATAATCTTCCGTGTATACTTATTTTACAGATCTAATATGTACAAGTTCGAGACAATCACAATAATATTGTGGGATGATATGCCCCAAAATAAAGGACAAGAATTATAAGGCAAATCAGAAACCAATAATAGCAATCAAAAGGGTAAAAACAAATTTCTTCTCAGGAGAGATATAATTACGAACCAACCACCTCTCATTCATACATATACAACTGCAGTGCGAAGAGACAGAAGAATTAAACAAATGGCAAGTGTTATTATTTTTAGAAAAATTATTCACCCCTCTAACTTATGGAAAAACAAAGTCCAAATTAAATTTACAAAATAATTACATATTGTACTAGTTGAAAAAAATCCAAGGACAACAAGAAAATTGAGGAATTGTACATGAAGAAAAAAATTGAGCAAGCAACAGAAGTAACAAGTTCAAGGATATAATATAAAATCCAGATTACATGATTTAGGTAAAAGCATTTATTTACTTTATATCCCTTTAATAGTACACTCGATAACTAAATGATTAATGTTTTTATGATATCATTGGCAGAACAAAAGGTATTGGTTCAGAGCGATTATTGGTACCATAGAAAACCTATTCAATCTGTGGTACAATATTTGCACAAAATGTTTTAGGTTAATCATCGTGATGCCTAAAGGAATACAATATAGAAATTGCGAGAGTGAAAACATAGAGGAAATCTTGAGGTAGATACTACTAAAATAACATACACAATCTATACAAAGTTATACGAGTAAATATTTTGAATAAATTGCAGGTATAAATTGAATTTACACGTCAAATCTGAATGCTACAATACAACTGTAATGTTATTCAAAGAAACAACAAAAATGTCCTGTCAAAGAATACAAAGAATCATTTGAAAATGTATGAAAAGACAAGCACAAAACAAAGTTCAAACCTTTAGGGAAACTAAAATTTCAAATTGTTAATAGGTTTTTAACACATACAAATTCATATGACAACACAAAAACAAAATATTATCTACAGCTGACCACATTCTACGAGAACGATTACAAATTCTTAGCAGGATGACCGAAAGAGTTAAAATAATGGATGCAGAGTTGAAGGTCACATCTGAAGCGATAGAAAAGATTGATTAGCGAACAAACAAAAACATGCAAACAACCAAGAATCAAAGAGACGAGTTTAACAAACACAATTCCACCAGAATTGAATGAGCATGAAAAGAAAGACTACAAAGAACCACTAAAATTAAAAAGAAAAAAAGGAAAAAAAAACTAAAGTGAAGAATCATACAATCAAAAACAACTTCAAGATGACCTGTAAATCATGGAGGATGACGAGAAGATTTCTACCATCAAAGTGAAATTACAAGCCAAGAAAAATATGAAAAAACAAAATCCTTGAAGTCTTAGTGCTTCATAATTATTTGTTCATATTCAATGCATATAATTTAAATTAGTAAACAATTACTTCCAAATTAATTAATTAACTGTTTACTTTTTATAGTTAATTTACCTTAGTATATTTATTTTAACCCAAAAATAACTATTATTATATTAATTAACTGCTTATTATTCACATGCACACTAATCACATAACACGTGCAATGTGTACGTGCTTTTCTAATACTATTATATATATACGAGTTGTTTCTTTCAATTTTTAATTTTTGTTTCTTCCTTTAAAGTGTTTCTCCGTTTTTTTTGTGATGACTAAAATACCTGCTCTTAATACTAATACAAACACAAACCCTATTATTATATTACACAAGTCCTCTTCCTCTTAAAACACACAAATCCTATATTATTACGCAATCCATAAGATTTGTGGTACAGGACGATTTTGATGTCATTTTATTGATTATCTAACTTCCACGATTTCGATGTCATTGCATTGATCATATGACTTCCATTCCAAATTTAAAATATGAGCCAATCATGCAATATATTTGAATTCTTGAAGATTCTTATAAGGTAATTCTTAATTCATGTATATGTCATTTGTGCATTCCTACATGCTCTTTTTTTATTTTTTAAATAATGCCTTGATTAATTTTCCTATACTTTCAAATAAGTTTTTCCTTTTAATTGGAGGGGTAATTCTTATCCCATGTATAATATCATTCGCATGCTTTTTAAGGTTTTGGAAAGCAGAATGATTGGTATTTAACTATTTGCACCAATTGGTTGGTATATATTTATTTATAAATAAAGGATTATTTATTGGTTGGTATATATGCCTCAAAAGCATAATTCATAAAACATAGGCCATGAGTAATCTCCTAATAATTTAACACAAAAATCCTCACAATTAAAATCTTCAGAAAGCAGCAATAAAAATCAATCCCAATATTTATTATACTACATCAAATACAAAGGTTTATAATTAATAGATTGGGACAAACAATAATCTCCACAAGCATCCACAAACATAGACAATAGCCACTGTAATTTTATGGTTGGGAAAGGGGTCTCATCACAATGAAACTTAGTGATCTGCACAATTATATATGCCTCAAAAACATAATTCATAAAACATAGGCCATGAATAATCTCTTAATAATTTAACACAAAAATCCTCAATTAAAATCTTCAGAAAGTAGCAATAGAAATCAATCCCAATACTTATACTACATCGAATACAAAAGTCTATAATTAATAAATTAGGACAACCATAAACAATTATGCCCACAAACATAGACAATAGCCACTGTAGCTTTATAGTTGGAGTGGCATGCCCAATAATGCTAACTAAACTAGTAGTTAACAATTGAAATACCACCTTGATAACACCTTTTCATAACTGTTATAATCTCCAATTACAGCCTTAGAAATAAAAAGACACAAGTTGAGGAATGAATTTCCCATTGATCTAACTGTTGGAAAGTATCATTAACAAAATGCAAACCCAATACAAAAAAGTTTTAATTAAGGTCCCACTGACATAACAAAATGTAACCCCAACAGAACTAAAGGTGGGAAAAGTTTAACACTGCGGTTAAGGAGTCTACCAGAAAACTTTCTTTAACAAATATGACCGAAAGGGCTTCTGATCAAAGTCATCATCGGTGCTTGACAGCTGATGATTTCTACGTACAGATAAAGCATATTTCTTGCAGAGAAAGCAGTGACTCTTTCCACTCTTAATCTACAAAAAAACCAATCCATTCTTAGTTGTATGGATCATCCAACAAACAGACAGACATACTCGGCTACATTTGTGAACATGTATGAGCACCAAGAAAGCAAGCTATATTCGCCTTGCCAGATGTCATTGAGATGCTATTATGCTTTTTAAACCTGCTCGAATTTTGATAATGAATACGGGATCGAAGGTTCAGATGAATAACACCAATTGTTGGGCAGATGACACCTACACTAATCAGAAGAACAACCACCTCAATTAAGTATATGAAATGGTAATCATAGGAAATTCAGATATGCATAGCCAAAGAAACATAAATTGAGGGGAAAATCTTGATCAAAGTGCTGACTATCTGGAAGAAAAAGCCGAGTAAAAAAAGAATCATCATAAAATTGAGAGAAAAAAAAAATACAATAACATTTATTGTTAAAAAATGCTTTGACTAATTTTTCCAACAAGCTCTACATAACACAAGCAAGATGAGAAAGTAAAAGGAAAGAGTGAAAAATTGGGTAGTTAAGGTGTTATAAGCCAGTAAAAAAATTTTTGTAACAAAAACCAATTAATACAATGAGCAATGAAGAGCACGGAGTAGCGGATGCTTCAGATCTCAAGTTAACTGTGTGAATATTTTGATTTCAGAAATTCATATAATAACTAATGCTAATCTATGAAGCAGAATGTGTTGTGCTAAATTTGATTATGTGAGTTGGAATTGTAAAGCACAAGCGCAATGCTTAATCACTGTAGGTACAAATTTTAACCTATATGCACATTGCCAAAAATAAGATTTTACAAAAAGGGAAAAAAGAGATAATAACAAATAACATCATAGTCTAAGTTGTAATCTCCAAACATAACCTTCTTGTAAAATTGTTATATCTTTGACCACCCAAGGCTAATTTGAGAATAAAATATTTATCAAAGAACCAAATACAGAATTGGCACTTCTTATATGTTACTCTTCATCATTGCATGATGTTAAAAAAAAAAAAATTTATGGTAGTATTGAAAAATATAGCCACTCCAAATTTGAAGGAAATAGGGGACATAGCTAAATTTCTCCAATTGTATAAAGTAGCTCTTTTTTATAGGAACCATGCATTAATAAAATATTTCAGTTTTAAAAACATAATTCATGAAAAACTGACCATGAGTGATATCAAAACTTCCTTGTGTTCTAACTACTGTATAATTTTCAAATAGACAAAGAATCGAGTCAACAAATCACCATATTCATGAGTTAATAATCTGCATTTATTATTTTGATCTTTATATTTATGATAGAATACATGTATAAAGAATACGTACCTCTGGTTTGTGAAGTATACATTCATTTCATGACAGATAATGTATCCTAGTATTTTGAACAAAACATGGACGAGGAGAACAAAAAAATCCTATGTTTTAGGTAGATATCAAATTTTATTATTTCTCCATCAACTTTTTTGGTTATTGTATCATAGTAATAACATTTTACTACCATTTATAGATGACCTACAGAAGATAAAACTAGAAAGAAAAAAAGAAAGAAAAAGATCTAGATATGCCAACTTAAAAAAGGAGGAACGACATCAAAAGTTTAGAAAGTGATAGAAGCAAGGAGAAACGAAAAACAAGCTATCCATGAATTACTCACAACTCACAACTCACAACTACACTTAGTCCACCAGTTTCCAAAGTTTATCAACATATTCCACAAACTTTTAAGAAATAATCTATACAATAAATTTCATATCTTTTAATTACTTTAATGCCTAAGAGTCACACATTATTTTGTGTCATTAAGTTATTTATATTTTATTATTTTGATTGTTCATAGATGAGCTTAATAATCAAAAATTGCAAAAAAAGAGATCCACAGATACTCAATATGTCAATTTAACTGGAGAACAATGACGTCAAAAAATTCAAAAGGTGACAGAAGCAAGGAGAAATAAAAAAACAAGGAGACAATGAGCCACTTAAAGGTCCAAGTAGTCCAGGTAATTCTTAAGGTTATTAACATATTTCACAAACTTTTAAGAAATAACCTATACTATGTATTTCATATGTTTTAGTCATTTTATTCTTAACAATTGCACCTTATTACTTTGACCATCCATTGATTTGTATTTTATTATTTTGAACATTTATAGATGAGTTTAATAAGCAAAAATAGGAAAAAAAAAAATAGGACCCAGTATGCTAATTTAACTGAATAGCAACGATGTCAAAAAATTTAAAAGGTGACAGAAGCAAGAAAAAATAGAAAACAAGGTGAAGAGGTGCCACCTATAATTGCTATTAATCTAGGAGACTCTCAAGGTTAGCAACATATTACATAACATATTAATTAATAACCTATATTATATACTTGTTACCTTCTATCATTTCTAGATATGATGGTTAAGTATCATATATTACTACTTTGTCCATCTATTATTTTGCCATCTTATATTAGTAATAACATTTTACTATAAATCCATATGTAGATGACCTTCGGAAGCGAAAGAGAACTGAATATGCTAAATTAACTGAGAAGTAACGATGTAGCAAAGTCCAAAAGAAAACAGAAGCAAGGAAAAATAGAATACAAGCAAGCAAATAATCACTCAAAACTGCAATGCATCCAAAACAATCTCAAGGTCAGCAATATATATCACAAATTTTTAAAAATAATCTAAATTATATTTGTGATCAATTCCCCATTTTTTGTTTTATATAGATGAAGTATTATATGATTTCGTATTCTCAGAACCGCATCAATTAAGCGAAATGCATACTTGTAACCATTGTCATGCCAAAAAAATTCAGTATGAATCAACTTCATTTTGTTGTGATAATGGAAATATAAATCATCCATGTCCTGAAATTCCTAATGAATTGCACGATCTCTTCACTTCTCTAATCAGAAAAATCAGTTGAATTTCGAAGAAATATTTGTGCATATAACAATATCTTCTCTTTCATATCATTTGGGGTTAAACTAGACAAAGATTTAGCTTCAAGTAAAAGAGGAGTTTATACATTTCAAGTTCAAGGCCAAATCTACTGTGACCTTCTTGGTTTGATTCCAAATGATGATGGTCCTATTTATTTTCAACTCTACTTTTATGATACTGAAAATGAGATTCGGAATAGAATGAAATACTTACAGATGGCAATATTCAAGAAGAAATAGTAAAGAAGTTGATGCACATTATGGAAGAAAATCTATATGCAAAATTTTTCAAAAAGTTGAGAGATTTTTCTTCAATCAAGGAAGTTCAAATACATATTACAAAATATGTCAAATTAGATCAACGAGTTTAAAACTCGCCTTCTGCTGATCAAGTTGCAACCATTTGGATTGAAGGGAATAATCCAAATATTCCATTTGAATGAGATATTGTAGTACACTCTAAATGTGGAAAATAGATATCAAATGAAGTATTCCTTCGGATGCTATGATCCGTTACAATATCCACTTATATTTCCTAATGGTGAGATTGGATAGCATCCAAATATTGAAAAAGTCAATGTGAAAAACAATAATACATCTACAAGCAAAAACAAGGTGCAAACACCAAATCTCACATCTGCGGAAGACGTGATCAATCGGGAATCAAAAGCTACTGCTTTCATGAGAATAAATTTAATTGTATTTTACTCGATTTATACTTATAAAAATCCTAATAAACTACAACATTAAATAAATTTTATTTTTACAATAGTACATGGCAAATCAAGTACAAAAGTACCATGTCGAGAGTACTACAGTTACAAATTTCAAACCTAAACAATCAATATTACTCCTTGCTGGAAGATTGTTTCAACAATTTGTTGTGGATATGTATAGAAAGCTTGAAACTTCAAGATTGGAATACTATAAAGATATCAGGATGAAATGAGAACAGAATTTTATCAAGGAGTGTGTAGATAGTGTAATGACTGGAGAAATAAGAGGTTGTAAAGTCAGGATGAGAATTGTGCTCCCAGGAACATTTGTAGGTGGTCCTAGAGATATGAGATGTAGATATCTTGATGCCATAGCCTTGGTACAAAAATTTGGAAAGCATAAACCTTTTTATCACGATGACTTGCAATCCAAAATGGGAAGAGATACAAAAAAAACTTGCAGAAAGGACAATTACCTCAAGACAGACCTGATCTTACATCGTGGGTCTTCCGATCTAAGTTAGAAGATCTCAAAGACCAGTTGTTCAAAAAGAAGATATTTGGTGAAGTTGTTGCATATGTCCATGTTATTGTGTTTGAAAAGAGAGGCTTACCTCATGGTTATATGTTAATTATACTCAAATTTGAATACAAGATAACAACACCAAATGAATTTGACAATTTTGTTTCTATAGAACTTCCAGGAAATTTTTTTTTTTTTCCGAACTCTATGATTTGGTTGTAGAACATATGATGCATGGGCCTCATGTGGAAAACTAAAGCTTAAAAACTCTTGCATGGTTAATGGGGAATGCAAATATCATTGTCCTCGATAGTTTTGCAACAAGACAATACAACGAAAAGATGGATATCCAATCTACAAAAAAAGAAATGACGGGAAAGAAGTGACGGTTAGAAAAGCTATTCTTAATAATCAATAGGTTGTTCCATACAATCCGTATCTTCTATCCAAGTACAATAGTCAAGTTGATATCGAATTAATTGTCTAAATCTATCTATTTCTATTACATATTACTATTATGTTGCAATTGAACCATTCTTGGTAATTTTTAAAATTATAGGATCACTTTGTTACTTTGGATCACTTTGTTACTTTTAATGCATATAGATTCTTTTCCAAATATTGTTAAATAAGCAATCTATTCAAAATAGAATACTATCTTATTTTAATCATTTGATTTTATTTCATTCAATTAAGATCCCTATTTAATTTGAATTTTAACCTTCATCACTCCAGGTACAATTGCTGCTTATCAACGTTGAAGTTTGTTTAGGAGTCCATGCAGTAAAGTGTCTACACAAATACATCTACAAAGAACATGATCGTGTTGTAGTATATACAGCTCATGCTAATGGCAATATTTTTAAACCTGGACCAAGCATTGACCCGACGCCCTGTCCGGGTCGCGGGTCACTTATTTTTTTTATAAAAAAAATAGATTTGTTACCATGGCTTAAAATACATTTATATAAGATCCATAAAAGCTAAAAGTAACAATATTCTTTTGAGTATTCTAGTGCTTATTCACAAAGCACTCTCCAAATTCTCAATCAAAAAATAAAACCTATACAAAATAATTAAAAATCTCCAAAAAGAAACCACTTAATATCATATTACATCTTGTCCAACTTCAAAACCAACCTGCTCAAGATGAAATAAGGACATCCAAGTTCAAAAATATCCTACCTAAGATTGTTCAAATTCCCACATAAAAGAAAGAACACAATAAACAAAACATTGCAATGGCATTTCATCATTGCAATGTTATCTAACGTGACCAACACCAAACAAAGATTAAAGTTTGAAAATGTCTATCATCTCATCACTTCATCACCATCTCAATTCAGCCATTCATCATCTTCATCAGTAAGACCAAGATCTCTACGCTGAAATAACTCCAAATCCACATCTTCTCCAATTTTATCACCATCCTCGTCATCTAACAATAAAAACAATGATATAGATATTAATGAAAAATAGTATATACTATAATACTACAACTTCCAATTAAAACTTCAAAAAAATATCATTTCAAATCAAACCTCCAACTTTTTGAGAATTAGAACATTCAACAACATCATTTACAGGAAATTCTTCAAGTTCTGCCTCTAATTCATCATAATCAAGCTCCCCGTTTGGTTCTTCTTCCACCACCCAAAATTCTGTTTTATCAATTGACTCATAATCAATAGGATCATAAGATCCCTTTTGATGATTGGTCCTACAAAATATAGATAAGTTATTAATCTATTAAATTATTTAAACACATCAATAAAATGCATGTGGTCATTTAAATGTACTTGTGTTGTAAACGCAAATTGTAATGCCAATGCACAGGATCATCAAGCCTTTGATGCTCCAATCGATTCCTTTTCTTAGTGTGAATGCGTTCAAAGACACTCCAATTGCGTTCACAGCCAGAAGAAGAACATGTTTGGCTCAAAAGCCTAATTGCAAGTCTTTGCAAATTTGGAGCATCACAACCAAATAACTTCCACCAATTCTCTATCACAATAAAATTATACTAAAAATTAGATATATGATATCAATTATTAAAAAGTTATCTCGTCATAAATTCTAAATGATAAAAGAAATATTTATTACCTGGTCGATCAGTCTTACTAGTAGTAAGAGCAAGCTTTCATCCAAAACTCTTATCTCGATCTCGGAACATTGCGATTTCTCGTGTACACTTTGATTGCTCACACCAATCCACATGTGTTTCAATGTCATCTAACAAGCCATTTGTAATCTCTCCAATTCCAACATATGTAGAAAGGGTCATATTGAAAACCAGGATTTAAGAAATAAGATGCACTATGAGGACTTTTGCGCAACATTTTATCCCACCGGGTATTAATAATATCAATATAAGGCTTATGCAATTGGTCTTTATTCTTAAAAACCTTTCTTATGCCTTCAATTACTCTTTGCATACCTTCATAAACATAACCCATAGAAGGCTTTTCATCAGTGTCACAAATACACAACAAACAAATTAGAGGACCCATGATTCTCACTATAATCAAATAATTATTCCAAAATTTCTCATCCAAAATAATTTGCTTGACTTCTTTTCCTTTATTCATTTTTAAGCATTTTTTGTAATCTCCACTAGTGACTAAAGCTTGCAAATTATCTTTGCGATCATGCAAACTTTTTAATGCTATGAAAGTCGTAGCAAATCTAGTTTCCCCTAGACAAATAATCTCCTTCCACCCTTTGCTTTTTCTCAACCAATTCAAGGTAAACCTATGATTATACACAAATACAGTCACAGTTTAGAAGCAAGAGTTGCAAGAGCTTTCACGTCATGCATTTCACCAATATCTTTCAAAATCAAGTTGATACAATGAGCAGCACATGGTGAACAACAAATGGTAGGATATTTTTCAGTAAGTAAACCCCCAACAGCCTTATAGTTACTAGCATTATCAGTAACTATATGCACCACATTCTTTGGACCAACAATTTCAACAAATGGATTACACAAATTTTGTGCATTTGTTTCAATATCTGATGCATCTATTAATGATGAAAGATATACCCTTGCTACAATAAACCAAGAAATTTATCAATGGCCTTTGTCTAATGTCTTTCCAACCATTACCCATTATGGTGCATCCAGTTTCAATCCAATTACTTTGTAATGAATCAATTACTAATTGTACTTCTTTCTTAGCATCTTGCAACAAAGGGACCCGCATAGCATGATAAGATGGACCTTTATTCCCATGTCCCATTGCTGCTATATGATCAATAGCATTTTGATAAAATGGAGAGAATATTAACTGCATTTATAGGAATGCAAGCATCATAAAACCAAAGAGCAATAGAC
The DNA here is from genome assembly GCA_025175665.1 of Cinchona pubescens. NCBI lineage: Eukaryota > Viridiplantae > Streptophyta > Magnoliopsida > Gentianales > Rubiaceae > Cinchona > Cinchona pubescens. The sequence goes on along the minus strand of JANKKI010000202.1, from coordinate 1,586,325 downwards.
ATGTCTGTATTATGCCATTTTTCTTTACTTTGCATACATGCCTTAATAGTGGGTTGTGAACTGTCACGTCCACCTTTAATGTAAGCGTTTATACTTGTGGTGGCTTTTCTCTTTCCTTTACCAGCTGATGTCTCTACCTCATAAACTCCTTTAGCTGGAAGATGAGGAATTTCTTGAACTTCATCACCATCATATTTATTCATGAAATGACCAAATGGATTTTCTTCCTCGAAATCTCTTCTCTTTTCTTTAGCTTTTTGTGCAGTCTCCTTCAAACTTCCTAAAATTGCATGTCTCACTTCCGAAGCAACCTTTGTGCATGAAACAACACTACCATTTTCTCCTGCTAAGTGTTTCTTTATACGATTAATGCCACCACCTACAAATTTTTTGTGATAAAATCCACATATCAAAACTTTTCTTCCTTGTTCATTGACCCCCTCACTGACGTTATAAAATTCTAGGGTATATTAGTTTTTTGCCTATGATTTTGACTTAAACTTGTAGATTCAGTGTTGCTAGATGCTCCCAAATGTGAAGAATGAGAGGTCCAATCCAGGTTTAAAAACATTGGTTGATGGAGATAATATAATAGATAAAATTCAATAATTTCAAAATGGTAGATGGGTATCAGCACAAGAAGCAATCTAGAGGATATACAAATTTTATATGAATGAGATGTACTCAGAAGTTATGAACTTGCAACTTCATCTTCCGGATAAGCAATATCTATCTTATTGGAGGCATAAAATTTGGCAGATTTTCTACAAAGCAAGAATTTATCAAAAACCATGTTAACAGAATATTTTGCAATTTACAAGCATTCTGATAAAGCCAAAAAACTCCGTTATAGCGAATTCCCAGAGCACTATGTGTGGTACAAAAAAAGAAGAACATGGGAAGAAAGAAAACAAAGAGATGTCATTGTGAGAGTCAATGGAGTTAATCCGGTAGAAGGAGAAAGATGTACTACTTGAGATTACTACTAAACCATGTATAGGGTCCAACTTCATTTGATAATTTGTTGACAGTAGACAGTAAACAATTTTCCAACTTCAAGCCAGCAGCTGTGAAAAAAGGCTTGGTAGATTCAGATCAAAGCATCTCTAAGTGTTTGGATGAAGCAACAACATTCCAAATGCCCTATGCACTAGAAAATTGTTTGCAACTATTTTGATTTATTGTGCACCAACAAATATTCTAAACCCATGGGAAAAATATTCTGAAGCAATGTCAGAAGATATCAAAAGAGAAAATGGTAGTTCGACATTAGCATGCATTGGAAAGACCTTGAAAAGCATAGATTCTTTTTTGTAGGGCATGAGAAATATTTAAGTCATTATGATTTGTTGCCTATACCTATTGAAGTAATCGATTCTACAACTACCTATCCAAAGGAAATTCATGATGAGATGTCCATAGAAATCCCACATACTGATTATTCTGCCGAAATACATCTAAATCCTAAACAAGACGTGTGCATTTTCAGCAATACTCAATAGAATAAAAGAAGAAAGTTCTGGAATATTCTTCGTTGATGACCCAGGAGGCACAAGAAAAACCTATTTGTATAGAGCATGATTGGAATATCTATGTTCAAGGGATAAGATAGCATTAGCTACTACACCGTCTAGAGCATTAGTTGGAATATCTATGTTCAAGGGAAAAGTGATTGTATTTGGTGGTGATTTTAGGCAGGTGTTTCTTGTAGTTCCAAGAGGAACAATACAACAAACTATGGATGCAAGTTTGGTAAAATCATATCTACAGCCATATATGGAGAGATTAACTTTGTAGAAATATGAGGGCAAGAACGGATGCTAAATTCAGTGAATTTTTGCTGCTTCGAGTAGGATGTGGAGAAGAACCAATAGATGATGAAGGAAATATTTGAATACCAAATGAAATGGCTATCAAATATGATGACGATGAAGCATCAGAAAATAGATTAATTAATACAATATTTCCATCTTTGCAAGATAAAATGCATCTTCTGTTGAATACATGACAAGTCGTGCCATCTTACTAACAAAAAATGAATATGTTGTAAGTTGAATGAAAAACTCATTTCATCTTTCCTTGGTGAAACCAAAACATTTGTTATCTTTGATCAGACAGTTGACGATATTCACAATTATTACCAAGACGAATTTTTGAATTCATTAACACCAAATGGCTTGCCTCGACATAAGTTAATTCTCAAAGAAAATTGTCCAATTATGCTATTGAGGAATTTAGATCTGGCAGAAGGATTATGTAATGGAACAAGAAAGGATGCAGAAGATTCACAGACCAGGTTATTCATGCTGAAATCACAACAGGTCAAAATTCTAGAAAGCATGTATTCATTCCACAAATACCATTATCTCCAGTAGAAAATGAAGGATATCCTTTTCAACTTATAAGAAAGCAGTTTCCAGTACGCCTTTGCTTTACAATGACAATTAACTAAGGACAAGGACAAACAATTCTATGTGTCGGCGTTTATCTATCGCTTAAACCAATTTTTCACATGGACAATTATACGTGTCTCTATCTCGAGGAACTTCAATATCTACAACAAAGGTTTTGATAAAACTTAAACTCTCTACAAATGATTAATTTAGGAAGATTAGAAATATTGTGTACTTGCAAGTCCTACATTCAGGTACACATATATATTACATTTCACAATAGTAAACAATAATATTTTATTCACAATGATAATTTTCATTCATTCTTCAAATATTCTAGCAAAAAGCAAAAATAAGATTGATAGCCTAGAAAAAGAATAAGTAACTACTCCAATTCACATGGCAAAGGTAATCTCATTTTTAAGACTGACATTAACTTATTAAATTCATTTGAGTGTCCTCTGATTTCATTAGAATCACATGAAAGAAATAGCTATTTTTTGATATTCACGTGTATGCATGTAGTTTTAGGATTATGTTTTAACTTTTATTCTGACTTCAACATTTTACTTTATAATTATTGGGATTTGAGTTATATAGCATACCTAATGATTTTAAATTTGTTAAATTCTTTATGGAGCTTAACTTTAATTTGGGTTCAAGTTTTATAATTTATTCATCTTATGATAGTTTTCTCACAGAAAAAAAAAATTGCTCTTAATTTCAACGCAGAAACACAAGAACCAACCTAGAGAAAAGACAAACATTGTGAAGACATCTTTGCTTAACATGATTATACTGTCTGGGTTGATTCCGAACTCCATTCCCCTCAAACAAGGAGTTTTACTGCAAACTAGGAGATTTTTTTGAAATTATGTTTTCATTTAGCAACTCTATTTTAACCTAAGAATTTTTAGATTCTATTATGGTTGTTTATTAGTTACTGTTTGGCCAATTGCATTTTGAAGGAAAACTATCAAGATAGTTCCTCAAATAAGCAAAGATTCATGTGTTAACGAAAGGTATAAGGCTTTGGTGCCAAAGTTCTTACTTAAACTTACTTGTCTTCGCTTTATTATTTCTAACATAGAAAAGAGAAATAAAAAGAAAATGTCCATGACCAAATATATTCAAATTCATTGTCTAACAAAACGAGAAGTACTCACAAGAATAATCAGGTAGAAGAAAATACACGTCAGGATAGCCATATAAAATGAACAGACATAATTTCTAATTAGTTCTAAAATAATCGGAACAGAAACATGAATGGAAAGATATCATATAAAGGATAAGCATGAGGAGAGAAAACAATCGAAAAAGATATTTGAGACTTATAAAAGCTTACCTTTTCAATTGTTTTTGCATTCCACCAATACTATACAATGTTCGTTTATCTAAGGTAAAAATAACATAAAATTGCACATATAATGAAAACTCATAAATCTCTATACTCTACCGTACAACCACAAGTATACGGGGCGAATAGTAGTGTAGGATGAGTGGCTATCGTGCCACGAAGATTGCTTGGAAGACAATTACCAAGTTTTACAAGTTCTTGTATAGTTAGGCGACTCAATTAATGAGTGATGGTCTAAACTACCTAACAACTTGATAAAATTGCATATTTCAATTCTCAAATTAAGATAACCTATCTAACAAAACAAGTAATGAGAACAATTATCTACTCAATTAAAATACTAACTAATCTATGCAAGTGAAAGTAATCAAGTAAAAGCAAGTAAATTAAATATTCTAATCCACCAAAAAAACCAATTTCATACTAAAATTTGTAGCTCTAATTTAAACTAAAGAAAGCAATTAAAGAATATGAAAACAAAGCAACATTCATTTTCTACTACTTAAAAAGAAACTATTGATTTTGGAAGGAAACTAAATTCTAACTAAATATTTTTAGATTTTTGTATTGAAATAAGAAAACTCATTAAATTTAACTAGAAATTCATGCAAAGATTTGAAAAGTTTCAATTAGAAAGCACTAGATTAACAAGAGCCCTAATTACTCTAAGAAAACTTGAAGTGAAAGCAAGGAGATTTTTGGGAATTTAAACTAGAAAGCAAGTAAAAATTATATCTAGTTAAAGCTAAAGATTAACCCACTACAAAAATACTATGTAATCAAAATCTAAACTTGCAAGAAATTAAAAGTTAGATCTAATTGAGAATCAAAGAGAATTTGTATTAAGAAGATAAAACTTGAGACTCAAGTCTTTCTATCTTATTCTAATCTAACCTAAAAACTATTAACTACACCCTAAACTATGTGCACTAGCACACATCTAAAGTACCTTAAATAGTATAGTATTACACAAGCCAAAATTAAGAATTGGCTGTTGAAATAAGACAAAATTGTCATTACTATTTTTGCTGAAAGCGAGTCCATGTTACGACATGGAATAAGAGATATCGCGACATGGCCCAAATATTATTTCCGTGTCCATGTTGCGATTTGGAAAAGTTGATGTCGCAACATGGACACCATTTTCAGCAAATTTTCAATTCTTCTCAAATTGCATCTTGGCCTTCATACTTTGTTTATTCCATCTTCCAATCTCTAATTTAGACCTGCATAATATTAAACCAATCAAAACTTATCATATTTAACAATAACTTAGAATATAAATGCATAATACGAAAATTAAATAAAATCTTCAATTAATTAAGCAAAATTCAGAATTTAAACTAAGAAAATGCTATGATTTAGAATAAAATAACTATAGTTTATTAGAGTTATCAGTTATACATATCAAATTAGGATAATTTTAGTATTGAAAACAATTGATTACTTTTAGGTCCATTTGGTTTATGAGATGATATAGGATTGAATATCAAATCACATGTCATCTATAAAATACAAAGTATTATTAGGTTTGTTTATACATAAAAAATGGCTGAAATTAGAAAAATAAATCAAGGCTACAAGGAAAAATTCATTATGCTCCAAATTTGATTAAACTAAAAGCTGCAACAATTTCTACCAACTTATAAAATGCTTAACAACCATATAAAACTGTGTTTCATCATTATTCGTTATATATATAGATAGATATATACATATACATATATATATATATATGTATATATGTGTGTGTATATATGTGTATATATATATATAAATGCCGTCACGTGTCAGCTGCTGATTTGATGGAGTAAAAAATAGGTACAGGTTTCCGCAAGAAAATGCACTATAGGAGGCCACGTGGGTGGTTCAAAAAGTGGTACTGTTAGGCAAATAGTGGTACTGTTATAGGGAGGGACGGAAGGAGTTAGTGGGGCCTGTCAGCGTACAGAGATAGAGTTAGTGGGGACTGTAGGCTTGCGGAGAGGGAATTAGTGGGGACTGTAGGTTTCACATTTCAAAATTTGAAAGTGAAAGGACGGTTTGCGGGACCCACTTTTCTACTTAAAGCAGCTATCCTCTACTGTCCTTTTGTACTCTTTGTCAGGGGTAATGATTGCTTCCTGGAAGTTTCTCCCTGTCCTTGGGAATTGGTGGGACTGTAGATTCCCAATTCAAATGTTGGATTTCCCGCTATGTCCAGCTGCTTACGTGGAGACGAGGGAATTAACAGTGTTCTCCGGGGGTATTGAACTGGGCATTTGATTTTCCCGAGTATTCTTAAAGGATGTCGGGGTACACTGTGAGACTGCGTTTGACTATTACGCTTATTGGGAAAGTTTACAGTGTTCGCGAACTTTTAAGGGAGATTACTATGTCCGTGTTGGAAACGGGACCTCTCTGCTTGGTGGCATGGATTAATTTGCTCCAATTAGAAATCAAGCAGTTGTTTTGAGGCTAATCTGCTTCTTCCCGGGTTAATGGCGTTCGTTCTGCACTGGGATCTCAAGGGTCAGACGGTCCTAAATAATGGAGAACTTGGGTTTCTGCTTACTTTGGAAGTGTTTAATTGGTGGCCCTTGGTGGGCCAGTGTACTTGTAATTCATCAGTTGACAAAAAGATTGTTGGGAATAAAAAGTTTATTGAAAATTAATATATTTCCTTGTACATTCAGAAGAAATTACAACGTGGTAGTTGATAATTACGTACTTAATGGTCCTAATATACAAATCAACGCGGATTATTTCTAGATTATTTAGGTATCTGAGTACAGAATGCTGGAACCTCCTAGGTATCATGGAGGTGTTCTGGATCCTGGGGTTGATCCATATACGCTATGTACAGAAGAAACTGGCCACCTTAAACTCTTTGGGAGTGTTGTAATTCATCAGGAACTGGACGTCCATAATCCAGTTCTGTTGGTGCTTGATGGCCATGAGGCTCTTCACGTGTACTGGATTTGCGAGATTCCAAATCCAGGTGCTTTTCATGCACCGAAGGTTGTAGTACTCTTGGGAATCTGGATCCATCTATTTGTAACAGGTCCGCGCAGCAGGTAATAAAAGTTATACACACACATACACATGTATATATAATAATTTTGGGTCCGTTTGGTTTATGGGATGATGTAAGATTGGATAACTAATCACATGTCATCCTATGTTTGGTTAGTTTTTTTGACATTGAATTGTTATTCCAACTAACCAACTTAATCCCTTGTAAAAGGGACAATATAATACCATAGGGGAGGTGGTATTAGTTATCTTGAGATGACTCCTGATAGAATAACAAAATTTTGACTAAATTACCCTTAATAAACTTTATAACCTCCTACATCATATGATGTCATGTTAAATTATATGGGTATTCATGGATCAGCATTAGGTCAATATGCCAATGGGCAACCCAACCCTGTTTTGACGGATCAATTGAAAATTACCTGATATTTGGTCCTTTTACACATGTATTCAACCCAACATATGTATGGCAATTTTGTGTTCCAAAATTTAAAAATAAAAAATTGACTATCTAGTTACATAAATACCCCTATAATTGAGTAGAACAAGAGAAAAAAGTAATTTAATATTAGGCTTTAATATATATAAAAAAAAATAATATTTAAAAATAAAAGACAACTTATTACATATATACACCTGTAAATGAGTATAAGTGGAGTAAAAGTTTTTTATTATTAGGTCATAATACATAATTGACTCAATATATGCATAATACGGGTTATACTGAGTCGCATATTATTAATACCTAAACCAGTAACATTAATCGGTTCAGATACCCAATTTTTATAATTCGAAATGGATCAGGTTTATAGGTTTTTCGAAATGGTTAGTGCATCGAAATGAATATTGCTAATTATTCTATGTAAGAACAATTTATTTAATTCTCACATTTATTTTGAGCATATTATAATTACATTAATAATATTTGAATATTTTTTGTTGGGTTACCAAAAACAAAGTGTAAATTTAGGGGTATATTAGTTAGTAAAATATAATCCGATCTCATCCGATCCCCAACTAAATGTAATATGGTTATTACTTTTGAGATATCTCACGCAAGTCAATATCAACTAAACGCTAGATAATTGGACTAATTATCCGAGGATAACTCATCCTAGGATTAATTATCTAAGAATGAGACATCCTGTCTCATCCCGTCCGTGAACCAAATGGATCCAACTTCTATCAATGAAAATTAGATTTAAATATGGTACATAATAATGCCTATCGGTTTACTATACCATCATGCTTTAAAATTTGTAATGTACAAGCATTTAAAACAAATAGTGCGATACTATACAAATATTGAAAGCATAACCATATGGGAGTCTAATGGAAGCATATAATTTTCATAAATTTTGTAGCTTTTTTTTTATAAAAATAAAGTAAAATTTTGATTTCACTTCCTTTTTACTATTAGCAAAATATATTTTTATTTTTCACTGGGTTGAATGCAGATAACCCCCTAAACTTACACCCCTAGTTGCAGTTTGCCCCCTCAACTTATTTAATAAATACTTTACCCATTCCTTCTTATTTTGAGACAAAATTACCCTTACTAATTTAATAATTTTGGTTTTATTTTTTCTCTTCATACTAATTAATTTATTTTCTCTATCATATTTTCCCTATCATATTTTTCCTTACCCTATTATTTCTTACTAATTCTAAACTATTATACTACTAGTAATTGATAGATTAAAAGCTCTAAATTTTTTTACATATGTTTGAATAAATAAACTTTTTAATACAAGCAATATATATTCTAATAATATATATGAATTTTGTGAGTTTTATTAATACTATAATTAACAAATAAACAAATTACAAAAGATAGATATCAAAGAATTTGTCAAAATATTAAAATATATATTCTAATTATGCAAACAAAATTTATTTGTGCCATATCATTCGCGTGTTATATTTTGGTAGAGTTTAACTCCAAATGCCCTTATATTAGATAATCGTAATATTTTCTTACTATATTTAGCTACAGTTACACCATAAATAAAAAGGTTTTACACGATATGTTATTCTAGAATTTTATTGGTGCACTAAAATAAATTTTTTTTTAATTTCCTCTAGCTCAAACAAATGTATTGTTTATTGTTAATCTTATTATTAATAGTTAATCACAAACTTTATATTTTAATAAGGCATATTTCTTGTATTAAAGCATAATTAATCTATAAATTAAATTATTTAGAAACATATGAAATATTAGAACTTTAATTAATAAATCAATAAAAGTAATATAATTATTTAGTAGTAGTAAGTGAGAATAGTAAAGAAAAAAGAGTAAAACACAGAGAGAAAATAAATAAAAGGGAAAAGGAAGAAGAAAAGGAATAATAATAATAATTAAAATAATAAGAATAATTTTATCTCACAACATAAAACAGTGGATAAAGTACTTATTATTAAATAAATATGGGGAATAAACTGCAACGGATATGGTTTTCCTGCATTTAACCCTTCTTCATTTTAAGGATTCATATAACAAACACCTTCAGTACAAGACGACGTCGTAGGACAGGAATGGAACCGCCGCCGTTCCAAGAATCCTGTCGCTGCGACGTCTGATATTGCAGCTTCACCACCTTCCGCCGCCGGGTACTCTCTGCCTTTATGATCAGATCATTCATATTTTACCTCGCGATTTTGTTAGGATTTATTAACTCGAATTTTTTTTTGGTCAATTTTTCCAAAAAAAATTATTCTTCTTCTCAATTCAAGTTAATTTAATCAAATACGACTCTGAATCGATTTATTTTTACCTGGATTATGAATCAATTTGAAGAATTGAGGTTTTTACTTGTATTAATTACCGTGAATGATAATCAAAATCCAATGAGTAGAAACCGATTTGATTTAGATGGAAATTGATTTGAGCTGGAATTTTGCTTAGATTTAATTAGTCAATGATTTATATGCTATTTTGCTCAAAATGATTCATTGACTGAAAAGTTGAGAATTTGTTTATAAAATTTTATACCAAGTTAGTGAGCTGTATATGAACTTCAATTAATTTAATTAATTTTTTTGGGCGTTTTGCCTTGTAATTTACAGCATCACTGCAGATGTTGCGGTCGAACTTTATGTGCTGATCATTCATCGAATCAAATGGTACCACATTTGTGAAGATTTTATATTCTGAAGCGTATTATTGTGAATATATAGTACTACTAGTACTATCTTTATTTTCCTGTCTTTTTTCGCCTGATGAGTTGTTTTCAGGCATTGCCGAAATTTGGTCTTCACTCGCCTGTCAGAGTTTGTGCTGATTGCTTTAATGATTCATCTCGGTAAATTCCCGATGATCTCAGTATGGACAGTTTTTACGTCTATTTGATGTAATGATTATCTACTTGGCAATCAACTAATCATTGTAATAGCTTTGTACTATTTCAGATATTTTCTATGGAAATCAAAGGTGGTGGCTGCATTAGGAGTTTTAAGTGTCGCACAATGCATTTAGAATCTGAATACATTAAGCATTTTGCGGCCTCTGGGGCTGGGGTGGGTTGTCTGTGGTATTTCCAGCCTCAAGGGGGGAAATGAAGAAAACATGACAAACCCATAAAAAGAGTAGAATAAATAAGTAAATGTATAAAAGAAGGGAGTTAGTGTCCAAGGTGTGGCTTCCTCAGAATAGAATCTTGAAATGATGTAGCAAGCTAATGAGCTATGTGGTTTCTAGATGGCTAATATGATTGCTGATAGCAATTCAACATCTTTTTCAGCCTTGAAATTTCAAATTGTGCTATGAGTTTTCAAAAGCTCATTTTTTAGTATAGGGCTGTAGCTTTGTTGACCTAAAAGCGTCCTCTGGCTTCTCATTTGCTTGCAATTTTTGAAATTATTTATTTTCATATTTATTTATTTTTTGCATATGATTTAGGAGTCTCTTTGCATTCCTTCTCTATGGTCTTTCGTAGTCTTAAATTAAAGCACTTTAAAGAAACTGTTCTACTTGCTTACCCATGTATTTTGTTGTGAGAAGATTGAACAGAGATGCTGCTGAACCAGCTGTTTCAAATGGGACCACTGTTGTAACAGATTCAATTTCAAGGCTAGATATCAATCCAGTTGCTGAGATGGAAACTGAATCACCTGTCAAGCAAAAGTTTGTCCAAGGCGTTTTAGAATGCAAGTGTGGGATGCCTTTATGCATCTGTGAAGCACCGGCTGCTTCAAAGGATGCTGTTCCCTCACAGGCATCACTTTTTGTTTTCTCTCCCTCTTTTTGTTGTGAAATGAAACTTTTAAGTAAACATTCTGCAACTCACAGTTTTTGTTTGCATGCAGGAGGCAAAAAGTGCTTCGACTATTGTGGTTCGTTCTAATCCAAAGCCCAAAAAAACTGAAATAATGTCTTAAGTAGTAGAGCCTCGACATCAAACATCAAGCATGGGTATGTTGTATTTATGTGTTTGATAACCAATTTATGTTTGTCAGACTCTGCCAATTAAGTTTTAGAAAATATATTTGTCACTGTTATGTGTTACATTTGATGTTGGATTTACAAAAATTGATTTGGCTAATTCTACTTTTGTATTACTTAGAATGGTTTAGTTATTGTATTTTGTGAATGTGAAGGATGAGGAAAGAAATGTGAAGGAAATTGATTTCCGATGTTCTGTCTTGGACTGAATGAAAATCATCTTGGACTGAATCAAAATCTTTGCTGACGAAGTTTTAGTTATGGTTGATCTGTTATGTTAGTAACTATAATTGCATGTTAGAAGATTGAAAAGCAAAGAATGTCTAGGTTTAATAACTAATCCCTTAATTATTATCATTCATTCCTTCTTGTTTTCATATAGGAACCAAAGGTTAACATATTTTTTTAGAGTTTTGTTCTTTCCCTCACGGTACTCTCAAGTCCTTTGGACACCTCAAACATGATAGGCTACATTTTATGCAGTTACCATATCTGTTCAAAAAGTGCTTAGTAGTTCATTCAACTTCATTAGATGTTAGAATATGCTGATTTCTCTATTTCAGAAAGTGCATTCTCTCAAAATCTTTAGTTCATTGCAAGCTTTCCCCAGAACACCATGTTTTGACAGAAATGATAGGGATAGGAAGAGCAGATTTGCCCCTTAATTTTACTTCCTCCCAACAGATTTCAAGACCATCAAATTGTTTGGTAGTGTGTCTGAAAACACCTTTTCTTCTTGAAGTTCTAGAGGTGTAAGTAGAGGACTAAAATAATCATCAAGATCTTCATCAAGGTAGATATCATAAATCGGCATTGAGTTCCAATCTTGAATGTTCTCCCATAAATCAACCTCTGATTCCTCTAAAAACAATTTCTCTCCATGACTACCTTCCGCTATGTCTAAAGACTCGTGGTTGACTTCTTGAATCTCATGAACTTTCAACTTTTCTTGGTTCATGAGTTCATCAAGCCTTTTGGACAACCATTTAAGTTGATTGTTGACCTCTTCTATTTCCTGCTGCCATGTCAAATTGCATTTGGCTCTGATTCCAAATGACACTGGTGGAAGCGTGAGGAGAAGGGAGTCTTGATTTTTAGGAGAAACCAGTAAACCTTGATTAGGGGCCTAATTCAGCATGCACCCTCAATAGTTCTAGTAGAACTTTAATGAAGCAATATTTTCTTTAATTGTCAAAGCTGTATTACATGCTAAACTAGACAATTTATTGAAATCTAATTCCTATCTGAATACTAATTTGATAAAGTTAGTTGGCTATCATATCCTTATCTCCAAATTTCTATCCTAATTGAGATCTTTATCCTTTTGGTTTATCGTCATCCTATTATTGTAAAATTCATTCTTCAATCAGAAAAATTTCCATGCTATTGGATTTTCTGATGATCGTCTTGAACTTCTCTTAAAATTGATCCTGGTCTTAATATTGATAATTTGTTTGAATGAGAAAATAACTCTCTTCCCTTTTTCATTTGCACTCGTATATGGTTCTTCTACTTCTATAGTTAGACAAGAATTATTTAAGTTTTGGTGTATGTTTAATCCTAATACCAGATTATGATATGGGTATATACAAGGATCTAGGTGAGTATTATATTGGCTATTGCAATACATGGGATGCATTCAAACGGTATATTTACATTTTCAAAAGTAGCTATAGGCAATGGTCTCGAGTTAACATTTCCAAAACGATCTGTTTACTTGGGATATTTAATGTCTTTATTTGTGGTTGATCTTAAGATTAATTTATGTGTAGCTACACTCAGTTGGAATGAGTACTAGTATACAGTCAGAGGTTGATTTGATTCTTCTGCTCGTGTATATTTTGGAAAATTTTCAGTACCTTTTTCAATTCTGGTCAAGCAAGTAATGACAATTTGCAAGTGGATTATGAAGCTAGTGGAGAGGTATAGTGCTCTGCATTTGTCTGATTTTTGTTGGTGATTTGAAGGTTATTTAAAGTCTGCTACTGTAGGTTGATCTATTCAAGTGGTTCCATCTTGCAGGGTTTAAGGGAAGCAATAAAAAATGGTGACACTGCTGCAGCCAAGAAGCTTCTGAGCCAGGTATCTTTGGTTTCCCTCCTGGCATTCTCAACAAATTTAGTGCCTTTTTGCTGTTGATATAGGACTAATCTGTTATGGATTTATTAGGGTGTGGATGCCTTGTTGAATGTGACAGACAAGGAGTGATCCCATTTAGATGTGTATATTAACATAAAGTAGTTTTTGCACCACACACCCCCCGCTAAAAAAAAATAAATAAATTTTGGTGTTTAGTGACGGCTTATAAATGGTTTGAAACTATGATTGACTGGAGTCGCATGATTTAGGCTGCAGTTTTTAACCAAACTGAAATAGCTTTTGACCTCATGGACCATGGAGCATGTGTCAAAGAGACAGAATTCACAAGGTAAATTGATCTTGACTTCATCCAGATATTTGTGCTGTGGATTTGATTTTGTGACAAATTGGCATTGGTGATTATCTTGCCTATCTTTAGGAGAACATATTAGTCTATTACATACCGTTTCAGTTGGTTGGTTTTTCATAACTTGCTTGTTTACAAGGCAAAAGATTTGAGTTTTGTCTAGCTGTATTTAGTACAGAATCTGTGAGAGTGGCAATTTATCTGTATGATGACCATTCCAGTGATTTTTCCGATTCTTATTTAGGTGAAACACCCCTGGATTGTGCACCTGCCACATTGCAATACAAGATGAAAATAAAGGTGGAAGAGAGTTGGCAATGGGGCTCGAGACATGTCAGCTAATAGTGCCATTCTGATGCCTGATTAAGCCATGGAAATATAGTCTGCTTAAACAATTGGTGATTTGATCCCAATACTCAATATGGTTTTGGTATTTCCACTGAGTACTCAAATGTTCTTTCTGATCATGAGTAGAAAGTTGTTCATAGTTTATTCTAGTTATGCTTTTCCTGCTTTTCATCTTTTAACTAATTTTCTATTGGCTTGGGGGAAGGGCGATGGATGGCATATTGAGGGCATGGAAAACAGTGGCACATATTACGTTGCACTGCGCCCTTCTCCTGTCAAAGACTGTTGGTGTTGAAAATTGTCTCCAAGTAAATAAATGCCTCTAATCCCCTTAAATTCATGCTTGTGTTTTTTGGATTGTCGGACTAAAATCTTAAGGTTAAGTCTATCTTTAATAAACAAGTGAAAAATGAAAAGGAAGATAATCTGTATAGCACGTATATACTACTATCAAATGCACATTCCAACAGTGCACGGAGATTTTTTTTTTTTTTTTTTTTGGGGGTCCTAGAAGTTCCAAACTTATTAACCAAGTATAACTGTACTTCCAGTTGTGAATACGTCACTTTAGTCTAATTTAAATCCTCAATTTAATACTTTTTCTACACCCGGTCACTTTCGTAAACCGAGTTTGACATTATCTATTTTTTTCCCCAGAACTTCTCATCCTATGATAATTGAATCCACCAGTACTACTAGCAAGTAGTAAAGACAAATAATATTCTGCCTTCATAAAGCAATTATAACAGCACGGAAGTCTACAATTGGTTTAAAAAATCATCTTATTATACATTTAAAAATTTATACAGAACAATATTTATGGAAGCATATGGTCTTCAATTCCAATTTCTAGACTCCAAATTGGTTGAGAAGGAAGTCAGTCATTGGATTTTTTTTTTTTTTTTTTTTTTTGGGGCTTGTGTCGGAGAGAGAATTTTGTGGAAGCGAAAGTCAATTTCTTCTTGCACTCGTAAGCCGTCCAGCCTACCTAAAAAACAAGTTGGATAAGCATAATAATAAAGATGCTAATGTGCTGATGCTGATGATGAAATCATTCCAGAATAAAAGATGCAGGCAACAGGCAGGAACCATCATCTTACCTCAATCCCGAAACCTTTAAAGTCGCTTCTTTTTGGGCGCAAGAATATCAGATGAGATAAACACACCTATTTTTCTTTTCAAACTAAAAATTTTTATACAGATCCGGTCAATAGTGAGTAGGATAAAATTCTTGATCCATATTTATTCATATTATTCTAAAAAATTTATTTTTAATAAAATACAATGATATAAATAAATATAGACTAAGGTATCTATTCTACCGTGGATCGGATTCCTTCTCTCTTTGCTGCCATCAGCACAATTAGCTTTTGAAAAAGTTTTAAAAAAAAACCTCTGCCGTCATATCTGATGTGTAAAAATGCTTCTCCAACTGGATAATGAGAATGCAAAACATGAAAAAGACACCTCATTCCTATTCACCGTCCACTTTCCCACACATCATCCCACCAAAAATCATCAATATATTACATAATACAGCCCTGAGACTTCTCCAAATACTCCCCCCTCCCCCCTCTCCTCCCACTCTCCCTCTGTACACATTCTTTGCAAAATTATTAGGCTTGCTATAATGGGATTCTGTGATTCTGGGATGGTTAGTAATGATCATTTTGTATTATGCAAAGCAGCTCTAAGACAGTTCTTGGAGTGACAAGATGGATTTTTTGCTGGGCTCAAAAGCTGGTGAAACATTATTACATGTACATCTTCTCATGGTCCCAAGATTATCCCACAACACAATCTTCCTCACCAATTAATCACCCTTCTTCAGCTTTAGCAATGTTGAAAGATTATTTGAGCTTGACAACATTTGAAGACATCACAAAAAGGCTGCCAAAACAAGAATGCCATGATGACATGTCTTGTGCAGTTTGCTTGAAGCATTTCAAGAAGAACAATCAGGTTTGGGAGCTTAGCAATTGCAGGCATGTTTTCCACAAGCAATGCTTAGATAGATGGCTTGTCTATGATGCTCGTTTCACATGCCCTCTTTGTAGAACTTGTTTGATCACCATGAATTGTTCGGTGCCTCAGCAACAGCAGCAGCCTAGTTGGGCTGTGGAGAGGATTCTTTATCTATTTGGGGATGATTTGCTCTGTTCATCTTCTTCTTATTCATCTGGAATTGAGGATCAAACTCAGCCCCATTCAAATCTGCCCAGTTATTCATAGTTGATGTAGTGGAGCATTTGTAGGAAATTTTGATTCCAAATATCCGACTTTTAGAGCCAATTAAGGCTATAGGTTCATGGCTTGTGCCTCAAATTTTATGTTAAGGGATGTAAATAGTAGTATAATCCAATATATTCAGAAACTTCATCGAGTTACAAATTTGAAATTTGGATTCATAAGACATGTATTTATTATCTCATCTATTGAGATAAAATTATTCTAATAATTGATTTAAATCTTAAAATTTCTAAGTTTTTTAATCTTTTACATATTACTACTATACATAACATAGTGTTATCAACCAAAAAATGAAAAGAATGTGAATTGAGGGCTATATTGATGCGTTTTATATTTATTAAGAATTGAAAAACAGCAACATTTATTAGGAATTAAAAAATAATATTTCAAAAAATGAGAGTTAAAAAAGTACAAACTATAAATATGAGGAAAATCACTGTCATTTTCCCTTATCTATTTAACACAAATTAAATTTCAAAATAATAATTTATTATATTTTCGAGTTTGAAATAAAACTAACTCAATAACAACTCGTATTCTAATGAAGAGTTGTTAGTGGAAATTTCTTCTTGGTGGGAATTTTTGTTTAAGCCCAATTTGGAATCATAGACTTATTTAAATCCAATGTGGCACCATGAACTGCAATTTTAAAAAAGTCCAATTTGGAATTCTGGACTGAAATTCAAAAACATTGGACTTTAACTTGGTGGGGTGTGCCGGCCCGTGCAGTAGTGCAAAGCTTGGGCGACAAGTGAAGGCCGTGGTAGCAAGCTACCTTATCAGGCCCACCCCCGTGAAAAATTGATTTAATATCATGTGGGCTAATAGCCCACGTATCAGATATTAAACTGATAAGAACAGATACTACACTTGATCTTAGCCAAAAGGCCGAGAAAGGTATGCTTTTCCATGGGCTCTCCATATTGCTTTATAGTCCACTCCAATTTCCGGTACTCTCCAGCCTTGGCTATGTGGGACGCAAAATTTGTAGCTCAAATCTCATGCATCCTAATTTAGTAGTTGCATAATCACCTTTGTAAAGTCTACAAAATAAGAATATTAATAAGTTTAATTTGTTAAGAATGACTTGGGTGATAGTTGTTAATCTTATATTGAATGGAGTACAATATTTATTTAAAGTAAATACAACTTTCATTTCCACTAATTATAAAACTATAAGTACTTAAAACTTATGATACTATGAGTTTATTCTCAACAATGACGACAAAAATTGAAAAAAAAAATGTTCTTATTTTTTTTATATTTAGAAAAGTTAAAAATTATTTTCAAAAGTAACTCTGCATTTACTTTTCTAAGAGTGTTTTTTTTTTTTTTTTTTTCAATTTCAAAAAAAAGCAATTTCTAACTTTTCATAAGGAATTGAGAACAAGGCCTATTAATTTTGAAGTAGGTTTGTCATAAGGTTTCATTTCTTGAGATAAAGAAGATTAATGGTAGAATATACCATCCTGCAATCAGTCTTTCATTTTGGTGATAATAGAAGATTTTTCTGAAAAAGAAGAATCACACTACAGTAAAATGGAATTTCTTATCCGAGAATAATGGTAAAATACAGGTTAACATTTCAACTTCAGTTAAGTTCTCCTTTATTTCTTTGTTTTTTAAATTTTTTGAAATGCAAGAATCCAATAATTAATTGTAACCAAGAACAAGTGTCATATTGTTTTGTGGAATACTACATCATTGTTAGATTACACAGAAGAATAAAGAATTGTTACATTAAAAATACAAAATCTAGGTACAAATGGAAACTCTGGTTTTTATTTTTGACCACAAAACTCTAGCAAAGGGTCTCACTCTGAATTATGTATGCCAACCCCATGCTAAAACAAATATTCTAACTCATCTGTTTCTTCTGCCAATAATATTCATGGCTCACAAATTAATGTTTCTTTTATTTATATATAATTTTTTTTTCTCTCTCTCTTGGCAACTTTAATTATGATAGCCAAGCCTCATTTCATCTTAGATTCCATTCTCCAGACAAAAAGAAAAATTGGTATTTGAAGGAGACTTGAATTATATGGTGTATGGCTTTGGTAAAGGCATATCCTTCACAATACCGCACAAAATATCAGTGTCTGGAATGTTGTATTCATCCCTCAAAGAGAAATTTGGAGAAAGAACGCTGAAGTAGAGCTGTTGTCCCAAATATTGCCTCTCTAGCAGCACTGACCTCAAGTTCCACATTCCAGCATTATCAAGAGTCAACATGATGGCTGCCCATGATTTTGGATACACCTGAATGGTGCTCCTGCTGATTGCATCAAGAAGATTGTAGTTCTTCCTCTTCTCTGGTGTCCATCTCCCTGGTTCAATCCTGTTGCATTCATGATCATATCAATCATCAATGAATATTTATCATATGAAATGAAAGAAATAATGGAAAAAGGGTAGGAGTACGAGTCTGTGCTAGAGATTCTGCATTGTGAATCCTTGAGTATGGATAGCAATATTTTTGACTGAAAAAATTATACGGGGTTCAGTGAATCTAACTGTCTTACTTGAAACTCCACATTGCGAAGTCTCTGGCACATACGAACACGCAAAAATTATGGTCTACCAATCATTTTCCTTGTTGATATTTAGAATACTTACGCAACGGCGAAGAAAGAATATCCAGCCAAGTGCCAGGATTGAACGCTCTTTTCATGGTTCTCAAAGATGATCTCAACAAAATTACGGAAGGTGGCATTGACAACATTGGGAGCAAGGGTGATGGGGTGATTCTTCTCAGTCACAGCAGCATCTGGTTCATCTTGAATGATGTTATACTTGAACACTTTGTCTGCAGCACCAAAGTATTCCGCGAGTTTCAATGGTGTTTCAGGATCAACATGAGAGGCACCATTGACTGCATAGCGGAGTTTTCCATCGGCTTCGCCAGCTGAGTTAACAATCTTGATAGTGCGAGTAATATTAATCTGTCCATAGTGGTAGGAGCCTTGTGGATTAGGCCTGGCTGCACTGGCAGTCATTCCTTCAGATTCCACCTGAATGAGCGGAATTGATTGAGAGACCAGGCCCATCCGACGGGGGCTGGTGGGAGTTCAGGTGATGCAGGGCCCTTTCCTGTTGTGTACCCGATGGTGGCAGTGGTAGTGAGCACTTCTTTAGTAAATCTAGTTGAAACAACAAAGTAATAGTCCTTGGGCTCCTTATCGGCGGTTACCAAAACAGACATACATTGTCCCAAATGCACATCCAAAGAATCATACACATTTTGCACAGTGTGAGACCCCTCAATCTCAACCAGCTTCATTGTGTGGCCCTGGAATCTGAAGTTGAGTGAGTTTTTCATTCCCACATTGCAAACTCTATACCTATAGGTCTTTCCAGGGATCATAGTGAACATGGGCTCGTCCGATCCATCAGTTTTTCCCTGTTTTCCATTGATCAAGACACCATTAGGCCTACCAAGACCGCTACCGCTATCCAGCTGCTTCTTCAAGGCAACATGGCCCTTGCTATACCAATCGCCCGCATTGATTAGAGGATCGTGTAATCGGCCTCAGGTGCATCGAAGGGGACGGGGATAAGGTCGCGGCTAACGACAGTTAAAGGGCCGTAACCGCCAGCAGCCCTGTGCAATGCAGTGGATGGATAGTAATAGTAGCTTCCAATTTGATCCTTCACCTGGAAATGATAAGTGTAGTTTGTACCCGGAGCAATGGGACAATTGGTTCCCAACAAACCTTCTTGCCAAGAATTCTTCCTTTGTTGAATACCATTCCAAGTGAAAAGGAGTGGCTCATCAAGATTGTTGAAAACATTCACAACAACGTTGTTGTTGGAAGTTCCATTGATTCTTGGACCTGGAAACTCACCATTGATAAGAATGACTTGTTGTGGGACCCCCAGAGGAGAAAGGGTACCATAGCTAACATTCCATTCATAGAAAAGGTAAGGATCCTCGGCATTAACAATCAATGTGGATGCAATTAGGCCATATAGAAACACTACAAGAGTAATGAGTTTTATCCTATCCATTTTGATTCTTTCTTTCGTAATCCAAAAGCAAAATTTGCCTTTTTTTTGGATACTCTTCAAAGTGTCTCTTCATTGAAGATCAAGAATTGAGCCCTTTTTATAAGAAGTGAAGAATGGAGGGAAGACAAGTGATTAATTTTAATGGCCATTAATTAATTACTAATTAAGTTTTAATGCCCGCATTGATCGTTCGCTCGGTCATGAGGGCCCTTTATTGCGGCCTCCCTTTCAATATTGCTTAATCCTTAGTTGTCTCATTTGCCAAAACTCTCACTTTTTGACCACCTCATTTCACACACGGAAAGGACACATCTCTCTCTTTCTATCTCCTTCTCTTGAGGACTTTGTAGTTAATTAATTAATTAATCCAAACACTTGTCTAGTGATAATTTGATCATTGAATAATTAAGTTTTCCGGCAAATTAACCTAGGTTGTAGGAGGAAAAAAGGTATATAAAATAATGGGTCATAGTCCCTTAGTCCACTAAGTTAGAATATAGATGAAGAAAAAAGAAAAAGGTAAAGGTGAATAAGTCTATCCATTATAATTAGGGTGAAATGCTTTTTAATTTTATTAGCCCTTGATATGGATTATATCCATTGAATTATTATTTATCAAACTTCTTCCTTAATTTTGCATGGATCAAATGAAAAATAAAAAATAGATGTAGGTCGTCGGTGTACATCTCTAATGGGTAAGTGATTAAAATTTTAATCAAGATTTCGTCAAATTCATCAGGCTTCTTTCTTGAACAGTACAGAAATCAAATTATAAGCAAAATCACGTATTATAGTAGTGATTATAGTTTTTGTTCAAGATTACTCCATTTTTTGACAAAACAGATCTGAAAATTTTTCATTGAGTATTAAATCCTGCCACACTTGAGTTACAAAATATAATTTTTTTGCCACACTTGATGTGAAGATGGTACAAGATTTCCTCGTCCAAAGTCCTCAATCTACGGCGGGATGCAATTACATCATCCAAAAGATATTTTAATATCAATAACAACATACACACAATTTCTCTCTAGATTTTATCTAAAAAAATATTTAAATAAATTTAATATTTAAACTTACTTATATATTCTGTAGTATGAATTAAATTTTATAAAATAAATTAATATAAATTAAATTTCATAAAAATTAATTTATAGGTAAGATCCAATACAAACTCTATCTAATATTTTCCTTGCCCAAATAAGGTGATGTACACAATTTCGCCGTCAGGACGACGATCAAACACCACAAAACAAAACACCTGGTACTTGAGAAGTCAACGCGGACACAGCTAATCTTTTTTAAGTATTCGCGTTCTTGAAGGGTGTGTTTCTTTTGTCTATTTCGGTGACAAAATAATCATTATTTATTTGTATGTGAAACAATGAAAGTTAAACCATGGAAACATGGAAGGTTACAAAATCAGAAAGCATTCTTTCAGTTTTGTGTCCGCGTATTGGAGAAGTATGCATTGCAATTTGCAATGCATGGTTGTTCAACAAAAAATTTTGACACCCCATTGGAATCGATGGTATTGAAAGTGACGCTGTCAATGGAGTTTGTTACAGAAAACAATGACTAAATCATTAAAACGTCACAATTTCTATTCTTTGTTATTTTTATCTTTTAAAAGAATCATTACTGATGAACTGCATTAAAAGATGATGATAACTTACAATTAAAAATAATTAGTTCTGACTCTGTATCTGACCATTTTACGTTTGGGAGTGAAAGGTATTGCAGTGCACATAACTAGAAATCCCATAATCGTAATGGAAAAATGTTTAATTTACAATCAAAATTCATTTAAATTCAGAAATACTTGGATTACAACAAAATATTGGAAATAACTAATTGGATATGAAATATGTTCAAGGAACGACCGAACATAAAACTTTTAGAACTTAGAAAGTCATCTCTAACAATAGGCCCCTACTCGACAACAATTAATAATAAATGTTTGTAAAAATTGTAACCGTTGCTGGTTCATTTCTTGGTTCATATAAACAAAATAAACAAACACCATTTGCAACCTTTGATTTAGCCTTTTAATTCTCTGTCAAAATATTCATTGTTTTTGTACTGTCGAAATGTTACATCCAAATAAAAAAGAAACAAATTTTATAGTGGGGATTAATTTCTAATAATTATAATGTACACAAGAAGATACAATCACCAGCTACGAATTAGAGACTACAACCAAAAGGCGAGCACTGAAACAATCAAAATGAGAACAGAAAAACAACTCAGCTTGAACATGCCAATTCAATGTTTGGCACATCTTGGTCATCAAAAAGATCACCAGACACTGCATTAGGTATTCTATGCCGTTGTAAAATTCGGGAGGTGGCTATTTTCGCCATACTATAATTCAAAACAATCACCCTTTCATCATCCAAATCAAATCTTATGTTCTCTTTCTTGCAATCTTCCACGAGTTGGCATAAATGTTTCAGATTCTCAACTTCCACATCATCAACCTTCTTCACCTGCTCAACAATTCAGAAAACATATTCACATTTCATCAGATTTTAGACGAGACTGTTCAAATGCAAAGGTGTTAAATCAATTTGAAGGAGCAGAAGATGGTATACACAAAACACTTGATTAACTAGACATAAAAACACATAACGAAAAACAAGAAGAATTATACCTGTAACTCAGCAAGACGCTCGTAACCAGTGTTGATATCATCCATTAGTACCTAAATCCAAAAATATATTGCTCAGCTGGAGGGAAGATTAATTTACACAAAGCAAGTGCAACATTATTCACATCTCAAACTACTAATGGTAGCTTTCAAGAAGAAGAATTTGAAGGAAGAGACAATAGTGAGAGTATAAATACCTGAGAAAGAATGACAAGTTGTTCACCAGCTTTTCTTGGTAATTCCCTTAGTGCTCGTTCGCACAATCTACGAGGGGATGTATTATACCAATCTTCTCCATATTCATGAAGATAGGGTTGTGTTAGTGGAACAAACACCAGACCAGCAAAAATGAAGTAACTTGGACGCTTATCGAATTGATGAACTGTGGAACTAGTTGTTGCAACTGCATCATGGTATCACTAGAGACGATGAGATTCTAGATTGGTAAAGATGTCACTATCATATTTGAAAACTGGAATCAACAATATACAAAAGGCCCATTTTATAAATCCATCAGACTATTCTGTCTTCTTTATCATGAGAAAGAATGCTACATGTAGGCCTATAATTTGGACCTTGTGAGCTGGCTATGATAAGCCGGTGCTCGGTCCAATTGAAAAAACTAGATCTTCCTGCCCAAGCTCAGACCATGAAGGCTAACTCGATTAAGGCTCAAATTTGATGTGTTCTAGTATAATGGGCTTTGTGCTAGCCTGAATTCAAGATTTTTCTATCCTTCCAAAATCTGAGTTCCAATCTTATATGAGATTATAATGAAAATTTAAAAAAAAAAAAAAAAAAAAATCTTAAGAAGAGAACAATGTTACCAAGAATCATATATTCTTCATTGTGTACGAGTACCTCTAGAAAATTTCTCACTTAACGTCACAGAGGAGTCCAGTTTTTCAGGGGAACCATGGTTCCGAAGCAAGCACTTTAGGGTCAAAAGCAGACAACTTTCTCTATTAAGAGGTTCTACGATGAGCTTTGCAGTCTCTAGGATAACTTGCTTAATATGTTTGATGAGATGTGTGCTTATACAGGATGAGCTTTGGGTCAGCGTTGTTAACGGATATAAAGTAATTGAATGTGGAACAAAATCAACATATACCTACGGCATTTCTTATGGATGAGAAAGATGCAATAACTTACTGGTCGAAGGGCAATATTGAACTTGAGTTCTTCACCATTCCTCAATACCTTAAGTGAAGCAGTTTCATTTGGTTTCTTCATGGAGACTAAATGGTCGAATGTAATTCGTTCTCTGTTCCGAAAAGGAACTGCAGAATAAAAATAATGCATTTTATTCCTAAACAGATAAGAAGCGTAGCTGATTCTGTTAGCAAGAGCTTAGATATCTGATTCTGCAGACTAGAAATAATGGATTTTATTCCAGAGAATGTAGTATTTTAGCTTAACCCACAACACAGTTAATGATAAACTTGCAATAGTCTTTTGTAGGCTACTGTATTTGAAAGATGTCATATATTCTGTGTGTAAATGTTTTCCTTTCTGGGAGTTGTTCTAATGGGAAATTCTGGTCTCTCTGAATTCAGGATAACATCAGTCTGAGAAAAGGATTAAGTCGGGCAATCATTCTTGTCAAATTTTACCAAAATAAAGCATCCTCAGTACCCCCTCTCAAATGTTCTTAGACAACCCCCACTCCACAAATTAAACAAAGGAAACAGGTTAAACACTCTACCTGTTCCATCGTTTGCAATGGGTACACCATCAAATGCGAGGAGAATATCATCTTTCTTCAGAACTTTATACGCATCAGAGAGTGGGTTAATTTTGCTCGCCATCACCCCCGTTAAACCTGGATGCATCTGAAAGTGGGTCCGCAGTTGCACATTTTCAGTTGACTGGCATGACAAACCCAGGGAGCAGAATCCAATGCACACATAGTTTCCACTTTCTTCAATGCCAGCTATGAAATGTTTTATTACAGGGACAGGAATAATGTATCTGTAAAATGCACCCAAAGAAATGTTTGAAGCAGTATTAAAAATTTAAATGCAACTTTCTTCAAATGCATTGCTCATCTTTTGTAGATTTAATTGCAAACCCCCCTCCACATAGTAGTTAAAAGTGCAAAAAAGCAACGATTAAGCAAGAAGTGAGGCGAAGCGCAAGTGGGTCGCTTCTTTGTCTCTGAAGCGAGTGAGGATAACAAAGTGCAGGCAAAGCGCAAAAGCGAACAAAGAGTACGCCTTTTCATTTTTTTTTTGGACTTCTTATTTTTCTGTTCTCTTTTTTGATTGTTAGATCTCTTTTTATTTTTTATTTTGATCATTGGATGAATAAAATGTGGTGGGATGCACTTACTTGCAATGTTCTATTCTAGAATATTATTTTTCTTATGTATATTTTGTTATTTAAGAAGTAGATAAACATATAACTAAGAATAAAAATAGTATGTCGTATACATTACAGTGCGCTTTGCCTAAAAAAAGCGAGTGCTTAAGCCCTGGAAGGCCTTTGCGCTTTTAACTACTATGTACCCCCCCCCCCCCCTAAAAAAAAAATAATAATAATAATAATAAAGCTGCATATAATCCCGATTATTCAAGGATCATACAAAGAAATATGGAATCAAGACCCTGTTAAGAAAGATAAGGCTAAACTTTGTCCAATCATATGCTGACAATACAATGCAATGGCTTTGCTACATAAAACTCTCAACAGGTGTTGAGTCACTGGGATGCCTAACCTCGACATATCTCTAAATTATTTAGTCTTTTTCACTTAATTGCAATTTATCACCAGGCAGGAGTATTGAAAATTAAATTGCAGTATAAAATAGGTGGAACACGTTTTCTACTGTTGACAGTCTTCTGTAATATATCTGTTGTTTTCATTTCTGAGTAACGTGCAAATAGAATCACATGTCCTCAGATACTTCATAAGTTCATTTAGGTCAGATTCAACACTTAATACCAAAGTTACAAGCTTGGTATAGACTTTTGAGATGCACTTCACATTTAACTGTGTTGACTGCATTCATTGCTGTACATCACAGACTTGGCCAGGATTACATTTTTCAATGCCAAATGGCCAAAATCTAAATATAAAAGCTAATTCAACTACATCAATTCCATGTGATTAATATGATATCAATCATTTTGTGAGTGACATTAAATCCCACACCAATCACCAGGGAAGAGGTCAAGGCATCCACAATCATGATAATATCTAACCAACTAAAACTCACTCAATTTCTAGGCAATGCCTATTTAACCTAGCAATTAACAGGTAAGAACCTATCATGAGCTCCCAAGTCCGTCCACACTCCAAAGCCCATGGCTATGGTAATCATGCTTAACTGACATAAACATCATGATACCCAGGTATCCAGAGATGTAAGCCTAACTGCCTAAGCTACTATAGTTAGAAAGTCAACTCTGAATAATTACTATTGAGCGGTGCACTTGAATATGCTTTATCATAAACAGAATTTCCGTTTCAACTATTTACAGCCTGACCAATAATGAAACAATAATTTTTGTCGCCTGAATGTATTGGCCAAGCATGAATTGCTTCCGCCAAGTATATTAATGATTGGTGCAAAAATATCAAACAAGTCTACAATTTACGTACAAAAGCTATTAGCTGTTACTGCCTGTATGCAAATTTGCACCCCTCTGAGATTAGTTCAACTGTCTATGAATGTAGAAATCTAATTCTTTCTCACAGAAAGAAATTCAGAAGTTCTGTCAACACAGATGTGATATCTCCATGAGGAGAAGACAGTCAAGTACGGATGTCAATTCCAATTAAACAATAGATGGCTTAAACCTCTGAATTAGTACCTTGAAGATATTTTTAGACATAATCAAACCATGATAACAACCTCAAATGCCTTTTACACCAACTCAGCTTTGAATACTTCAATGCTGAAATGATTTGACGGAAGTCTATAAATACATTCTAAACCTGGCTATACTTGTGTTCGCATTAGTAACGCATTGTAACTACCAACTAGTGATGACAGCCTCTCTAAAAGTCTCTCTCTCTCTCTCTCTCTCACACACACACACACCCTACCTACCTACTTAGCAGGTGGCTGTGCATTTTAAATAATTCCAAGTCAATACCTAAAGTATGAATCTAATAAGCCCCAATCTACATTACCATAGAAATGGGAGCAAATGCTACACCATTGTTATCTAAAACAATATTTGACACCTTCAATCTATTCTGTCAAAGTAAGCAAGCATAGCAAAGTAGACAGTGGAACCATTACTAAAAGACTAAGCTATCAGGGAAGGAAATATCCCCATGCCAACAGATTAAACGAAGCATTTTAACCTAATAATTAACAGTGAAACCTAAACCTGAAAATTGTTCGATTGCCATTTTCAATGGCCACTTAGACTATAAGTTGAAGCTACCAAAAGGAAACCTGACATGCATTCTCTCCAGAACACACGTGTATTAGGATGAGATCTGAATGCTTATGCATCTCTATAACTCACCCAATATTCTCAGCACCTGAGAGATTTTGAAAGGCCACTCCAGCAACTTTGTCACCCATGATTGCTGGGCCTCCACTATTCCCTGGATTTATAGCCGCATCAATCTGTATTGCCAATAGCTGTGTTGCACCATGTACATATTGTGTTGGTTCAACTCTAGAGACAACTCCTTTTGTGACAGAAATGTTGTCCCCTCCTGCAATCAAAAAGTCATCAGCATAAATTTCTAATGAGATAGTACAAGTTACATGGGTCAAGGAAACTGATTTATTCTGTAGGATAATGAGGCAAAAACAAGTGATAAACATGAAGAAAAGGAACGGGAAAACAGAAAAACCAACATACACAAGGATGTGTCTTTTTTAGAGAGAAAATAATAATTCAGTACACATCAGACATATAAACGTGATAAAAATGAGCCCATAGACACGACCTACCCATATCCATGTCAGCATTGTATGTCGTAACATATCAGCAATCGTAAGTTCTAGAAAAAGGAGGTGAATTTGTGTAATGCCGAAATTTACATTATTAATTAAAGTTTATCCTAATGAAGTATATTAAACAATCTTTTCCACAAGTGTTTATCAGAAGGCCTCTCTCTAACATAAATAAAACCATGGTTTTTATCTATTCATTTGAAAAGCTAAGTCAAATTTGGATCATAACATCTCTTGGGCTCCAACAACCAATATTGATGAAAAAAGATTCAAGAATATGCAAAGCACGTATTCGTGATGATTTTTGAGCCTGAGCACTTCAACTTGTCCTATGATGCACCTAAAAGCATAGCCAAATGCTTCATGGGGCTGACTGAGCCATGCTGCTTATGGTCCTTGAATTGGTAGCTGATGTGAATGCATTCAAAAAACAGAAGCAGAGATATCCTTGTCTATAAAAGAAACTATGAGGCACTTTTTGTTTTCTGTAAATGTATCTTGCTAGTGAAGAAAGTCAATTGAGTTATTATCTAGATTTTGATCATCATAGAAAGCATCAAAGCAATCAACAAATTTTCCTTTCCGCTTGACAACTATTTTCATTTAAATATCCTCAATAAAATAAACATGATAAGTAGAACAAATTGGCCAATCTGTTTTACTTATTCACCATTCAGATTTTTACCTTGGGGATAACCAACAACAGCCACAGCTTCTTGAAGGTATGGAATCTCACCAAGCTCCAAAGGATTCATGTCCTCCCAGAATTCTTCATTCTCAACGATCAGTATCGCCAAGTCACATTCATGACCCACTGCTTGGACTTCAGCTCTATATTTGGTAGGAGAACCATGCTTTCTTACAAGAACAAATGTATAATCAGCCACCACATGAGCATTTGTAAGGATCCGTCTTCCCGTAATAACAAAGCCTAAAGGATTATCATGAGAATGAGCAATTAAATAGCACGTATTGGCACAGGTCACTTATGATTCCTCACATCCTACAGTTTAAGCAAGGCAAATAAACATGAGAAGTTGGAAATCATGAGCGTAAATGCATACATCTTATTAATTCTTTCTGGTTACACACTGCTTTGATGATTCCACCCGAAAATAAGAGACATGCAGATCAAATTTAGTTGTAATGTAACATTGAATTCCATATCAAGTAGGTTAGAGATGTTTGAATTGATTATAATACTTTTGGAGAGAACAAGTGATGATTTCGGCTAAAAACTTCCGGTGAGAGATTTAGGTTTCAACAAGTTCCTGGCCTAGTGCTCTATCCAAGTTTATTGTGCTTAATATCAGATCAGACTGGTCACAACCAAGTGTGGCTTAAAAAGTGCAATAAGAAACTTATACTCTGAGCTGCGGAGAAATTTCAAATTCAAACACCTACATCACTGGTGCAGTTTTGGCTTATATTATATCGACCAATAGTGTAGCTTGAGAGAATTGGAATGATATGGTGCAATACAGGTACTGGTACAGTATAGCATATGGGCCAATTGTGGCCATAGTCTACCAGGTGCTTTAGCTTTCCACAACATAGGGAAATTACAGCGTAATATTCAACTTCATCCAAAGTAGATAATTTAATCATTGCACACTCTAGTGTTGGACAAGACGTGGAAGAAAATTTTTGTAAATCAACAACCCAAAAAAAAAAAAAAAAAGAGGAGTCCCAGCTGTTCACAGTCACAAATGAGTTATCTTCATGTCTGGTAATATGAGATGGAGTCCTCTACTTGCAAAAGGGTTAGGCCTTTGTTTTATATTTAGGAAAAGATATGAAAAAGTTACTGTTAAACAAAATAGGCGGAGGCAAGGGAGTAGTAAGCGGGCAGAATACTCACCTCAAGGCAGAATTCTCACAAACAAAATTTCCTTTATAAGGTAAAGAGAATTCTCACTTGGTGATCTTTAGATCAACAAAAACACTTTTATTGGTTTAAAAACATGTCTATTACTTTTTAATTGATGTATTACTAGATATGAACAAAAATGAACTCGTAAGTAATTTCATTTTCTAATCCATGCAGCCTTTCCAGACAGCGTCTTCAGCATTCCCTATATTCTAGTCTTTATAATTGATGAATATATATCTCGACACATACTTGGAATCTAGTAACTGCACAACACTTTAGGACTTTGGTTCCTAGTGTTAAAACTGTAAATTCAACATATGGAGACGATAAAATCTTCTTTAGTCGAGGATCAGGCATTTGGAAAATGTTTCAATCACTCATAAGCCTTTAGGGGAAACTTGAATGATACTAAAAGTTTGGAACTAATCATTTCAACCTAGTACTTTAACTGCGTAAATTCTAACAAATTGTTTCATAGTTCTACACGAGTTAACTAATAAAACAGAAGCTCCCTCTCAATTCTATTCTTGCACCAATAAATTCACCACGTTGACAAGTTTTCAATCACATCTTGACAATTCAACAAAAAGCAAACCTACCTAGATATTCTTCTAATAATAGTATGTTCTGGAATATCTTTTCCGGTAAAATCAGCTTTCCTTTCCCAATTTATACACAAACACCAATTCATAAAGCATAACTAATAGCATTCACAAAACTACATTAATATTTAGCATCCAAAGGCATAACTGCTCCCTCACTTATATGCATATATACCTAAAATATACTAATTCATTTACAAAACGTATATATCAACACAATGGCTAAGAACAAAATATAATCGATCGAAGTAATATAGAAATACAAACCAGAGCCCATAGTTTCGCGCTGAGATTTATTCTGCCAAGGGAGAAAGTAATTAGGGCTACTTGACACAGTAAAAATCTTCACAACAGAGTCCAATGCGAGCTCTATTGCTGCATAGGCGTCTCCATTTTCACTACTCAATCGCGGCACCTCTGCTTCTGCCGCTACAAAATCAACCTGAGACGAAGAAGAAGAAGCGTTCGTACTGCCAGTCGCGGCGTCGGCGGTAGTGGTTGAGTAGAACGCCGATGAGGATGATGAAAATCCAGATGAACTATAATTAATGAAAAAAATAGTAGTAGTATTAATAATATTTTTATGCGTAGCATGTAATTGGAATTTGAAAGAATAGATGTAGTAATTGGAGAGTAATGGAGGTTTTTGCTGCTGCTGCTGCTGCTGCTGCTGCCGCCGGTCGGCCGCATTACACATCATGGTACGGGTGGCGGCGGCTACCAATTCTTATTTTATGGCTCTTGGTAGTAGTATAGGTATTAGCTTCTGGCGGAAGCAAGCAACAATGGGAGGGGATGGCCAAAAACCCTCCGCAGCACTGTGACAGGTAGCCGCTCAAAGTGAAAACTTTTAAAGGTTCACCTCGGGAAAAATTTCTCAAACTATGTTCTTTTTTTAAATTGTTCTTTTTTAGCATTGATTGGCGAAAAATTTCTAAACTTGTATTCTTTTTTTAAATTTCTTTTTTTAAATTATTATTTTTTCGTATCGATTGGAAAGAGTTTAGGGAGAGGGGAACTCGCATTTGGTAAATGGGACTTCATTGAGCTCGTATTCACCAAATACGAGCTCATGCCGAATTAAAATCGTGAAATGTTAAAAAAAAAAATTCCCAGACCTCGCATTCGGTGAATGAGAGGTCTGATTTTTTTTGTTTAAAAAATAAAATTTAAACCCGTATAACCTCGCATTCG
The DNA here is from genome assembly GCA_025175665.1 of Cinchona pubescens. Classification (NCBI taxonomy): domain Eukaryota; kingdom Viridiplantae; phylum Streptophyta; class Magnoliopsida; order Gentianales; family Rubiaceae; genus Cinchona; species Cinchona pubescens. Next base: position 1,554,818 of record JANKKI010000202.1, on the reverse strand, counting down.
ATGAATGAGAGGTCATACAGATTATTTTGACTAAGGTTTGTTCTTGAACTTGAATGTGTCGTAAATATGTTCTCTGATTGTTTCAGTTTGTTGACTATGGATGCTAAATTGACATCTGGATTATTATTATTATTCTTGGTCATTTAATTATCCTAACTGGTGATGAACTGCTCTTGACAATTTTGTGTAGTGCATATATAATGAATGTTTCTTGGATATAATGGGCTGAGGATTTTTCCCCGCTAGATAATTGAATTAATGTGGTTCACTCTGCAAATGGTTTAGAAGGTGTTGGAGTTATCATCTAAAGTATCTAAGAGGGAGCCCCAGCCTCCTAACGGAAATCTCAATTCAAGAGACAGAGTTTCCTGCATCTAGTCCGTCGCCCACTGCATCCTTGACGAAGCCTTGCATGTGCTGGACACCATAGCTTCATGAAATCTTTGTTGAAGCTGTCAATAAGCTTGGTGGTAGTGAAAGTGCGTGACTTGCTATTGTCTTATATTTCTTGATCTCATGATGGTTTGTGAGTTAAAAGGCATCACTTTATTTTACAGGAGCTACTCCAAAAGGTGTCTTGAAGCTTATGAACAAAGATGGCCTCACTATCTATCATGTGAAAAGCCACTTGCAGGTGCAAGGAGCTTTTCGTGTTGAGTTTTATTTACTTATAGATTGCCGGCTGTTTGCTCGTTCTAACCTGTCTTCATTTTTTTTCCTCATAAGTATAGAACTGCCAGATACAAACCAGAGTCATACGAAAGTAGACACTTCATGAAGTTTGGTATTATTTTTTTATTTTTCATGACCTCGCATTCACTGAATGCGAGGTCATAAAACTATTTTCAAAAAAAAATCTTAGACCTCACATTTAGTTAATGCGAAGTCATAAATTTTTATTTTTTTTTAAATTTTTGACGAATTAAGAATACAGGGTGAACTCGCATCTCCCAAATGCGAGTTCCCCCAGCGAAAATCGCCCTTTCAATTGATATGAAAAAAGAACGATTTTTAAAACAAGCATAGTTTTAGAAATCTCTCCCACTTGGGACGTGGAATTAAAATGTATGGAATTTTAAACTCTATATTTCACGCCTTTGATGAGGGAAAGACTTAGGTAGATCTGATTTTTTATTCTATTTGTAAACTTTGTAGTGTGGATTAAATGTTATGAAATCTATGATATAAGTTGATATAAGTAAGATTTTATAAGATTTAATTTTGATTATAGAATTTACAGATAGGGTCGATACTTATGAATGTTCAATAAGTGGGATAGGGGTGCAAGTGGCTGACCAACCATTTTTTTTTTTTTTTTTTTGGGTGACTACAAATGGACAAAATGATGGTGTTAGATGCATTTTCATTGTTCAAATGTTTTTTTTTTTTTTTTTTGGTAGAATAAAGTTTAGAAAGGAGTAGATTACACTTTTTCCTTATATTTAAGTACGGTGTAGTTTACTAGTAGGGATTAAATTAAAGTAGGAGCAAGCCAAGGCCCGAAGAGTAGGGGTGCAGACGTTTTAGTATGTACGAGTCAACAACAACGTAAAATTATGAATTTAACTCACAATGTTACAAATTTTCCTTATTTCTACAACAATTTTTTAATTTTCGTATAGAATTATGGTTAAAAAAAATTAAATTTCACTACTGGTAATGTAAAGGATAAAAAGAATTTTAAAAAATTCAAGGGGTCAATGTAAAGGGAGAAGGAAATTTTTAAAAAATTAGGTGGAATAAACGTGAGATAAATATTAAAAATTAAAAAATTTATTAAGCTAATTTATAATTTTTGAAAATTGAGACAGGCAATTGCCCATCCTCACATTAATGTTGCTTCGCTCGTGAATTAAAGGCAATGAGTATGAAATTTTGACCTTTTAATTGTTTGATTAACTTGCTTATGGTCTATTTACTATTCGAACCAACACCTATCAATATTTATCAAATGATTACAGATTGAGGCTATGTTAGGTACGCATCAATAGACATCCATTCGTACGGTGTTTATGTAAAAATTTCCTAAAATGAAAAATATTATATTAGGAGAGAAAAAGCTGTGTTGAGTTTTTTTAAAAAGAAACGAGGTCATTTTAATTGATAGAATAGAACAAGGGCATTTCTATACGTGGAAATAAAAGTTGCTAGGCGCAATTTGCATCTAAGGAACCCCGCAGCCCTGCCTTTGATGGTTAATGACCGATCACATGCTGCTTACAAATGCATGGTCTCTAATAGTAGTGAAGGCATTCATATGGAATAATAGTTCTAACTTTCAATACCACGCGATGTTCATGGACTGGTTACTCGGTTTATATACTCATAGAAATATTTGAATCGGTTCAATAAAAATTGAACCACCAACCAGTTCATATTAATAAGGTAACCCGTTGCTAGAATCAATTTGAACTCATGGGTATCCAAACTGGTAATTTTGTACTTATTTGTTTCATTAATTTTTAGACATCATAAAAGGAAAAACTTCAATTAATAATTACATAAATGTCCTTGTAGACATAAATGGAGTGAAAAATTAATAAAAATTACATAAAAGTCCCTTGACATTAGCCTTATTTTGTAAAATTATAAGATACTCCTACATATGGATTAGTTTGGATTCCGTCGTTTTGGAAAATGTGAACCGCTATCCAAATCGATTCCTTAGATATCTGAACTGTTATCCAAATCGGTATAAATAACCCATTCAGGTACCTATCTAAAGTTCAGAAAATGTGAACTGCTATCCAAATCGATCCCTTAGATATATTAACTGTTATCCAAACCAGTATAAATAACCAATTCAGGTACCTATTTACGATTCAAAATGAATTGACTTTATTAATTTTTCGGTTTATCGAGTTTTTTTAACACCTCTAATCTTAAGGTTTTGATTGTGAGTAATCATGGAAATAAGTGGTAAGTCTGTCTTCAAGGTAATGAATCAAAATTTTGTCCAGTTGGATTGTCTTGATGCCATAGTGTACCGGAACAAATTTCAACCGGTAGAAAGATAAAATGATGTTTTTTCTCACTGCACTAAAAGTTGCTTATGTCTTGGACCCTACATTACCCGAAATTCCTGCACCAACCGTTGGTGACTAGGAGGAACTCAAGGTACAACGCGAGAAAAAGAAAGAGGATGAGATCGTTTGTAGAGATCACATTCTCAACACCCTTTCAGACCGTCTTTATGATCTTTTCACAACAATCAAATCTCCAAAAGAAATTTGGGCTGCCTTGGAACACAAATATGCTACAAAAAAAAAAGGTGCTATAAAATTTCTTAGTAAGAAATATTTTGAATTTCGTATTGTTGACTCTTCGTCTATTTTGGATCAAATTCATGACCTTCAAATTATTGTTTCAAAATTAAAAGATCTAGGTGTTAACATTTCAGAGTCATTGCAAGTGGGGGCAATTATTGCAAAATTGCCTTCTAGTTGGAATGATTATCAAAAGAAAATGTTTCATACTACTGAAATTTTAAATAATCGATCAAGTTTTGAAACATATGAGAATTGAAGAAGATACTAGAAATCTTCATAAGAAGAATTTAGAACTTATTTCAAAAGTGAATTTTGTTGATAAGAATAAGAGTCAAATCACAAGTTCTAAAAGAAAATTTTTTGAAAATACTAATTCTAAGGACAAGTACAAAAAGAATAGAACATGTTATAATTGCGGCAAGAAAGGGTATTATAAGAATGAGTGCAATTCTAGCAAGAAACATAAGAAAAATAATGCCCTTAAAGCAAATCTTGTTGAAAGAGATGCTGAAATTGTTGCAATAATAACTGATTGTTACATTGGTATGATTTCTGAATTGAATGTGACAATTTTAACCAAATCAAGTGATTGGTGGTATGATTCTGGTGCTACCGTGCACATCTACAACAATAAGTCTCAATTCAAGACTTATAAAGGTGTTTTTGATGGCTATGAAGTGCTCATGGGTAATCATGCTTCAGTCAAAATTTATGGCAAGGAAGTGGTGGAGTTACAATTCACTTCTGACAAGAAACTTGTGTTAATGAATGTACTTCATATTCCGAAAATTAGAAAAAATCTTGTATCAACTAATGTATTGAATAAGAAAGGGCTAAAAGTTGTACTAGATTCAAATAAAGTTATCTTGTCCAAGAATGATGTATTTGTAGAAAATAGTTACTCTTATGATGGCATGTTTAAACTAAATATCAATAAAGACAGTATTTCTGTTTATATTGTGGACTCTTCTTATTCTTTATGACATGGTAAATTAGGACATGTTAATCATAAAATACTTTATTTTTGTCTAAATATGGGTTAATATCTATTAAAGATAATTATGAGAAGAAATGTGAAACATGCACTCAATCAAAAATCACTAAGTTGCCCTTTCTAAAAGTTGAAAGAAACACACAATTATTAAAACTTGTGTATTCGAATGATTGTGAATTAAATAATTTTTTAACAAGAGGTCGTAATAGATATTTCATCACTTTCATTGATGATTGAAGCTCTAGATATGTGCAAGTTTATTTAATTAAAGCATCTAGATGAAACATTTGATATGTTTAAATCTTATAAATCTCTTGTAGAGAATCAATTGGATAAAAAAATTAAAACATTGAGAAGTGATAGAGGTGGTGAATATTTTTCTACCGAATTCTCAATATTTTGTGAACAAATAGTATACCATAGACTCCACAACAAAATAATTTAGTTGAAAGAAAAAATAGAACTTAGTGGACATGATTAACACCATGGTCCTAAGTTCTAGTTTGCTAAGAAATTTGTGGGGAGAAACTTTGTTGGCTGCTTGTCATTTACATAATTGAATTTCGTCTTTCAAAACTAAAGTATCACCATATAAAATAGGAAATAGAGAAAACTAAACTTAACTTATCTTAAAGTTTGGGGATGTATAGCTTATTATAGAGTTTCGGATATTAAAAGAGTAAAGTTGGGACCGAGAGTACTTAAAAGTGTGTTTGTTGGCTATGCTGAAAAATTCTAAAACCCTATAGATTTCTTGATATTGATTCTAATGTTATTATTGAATCAAGTGATGTTGAGTTTTTTGAGAATAAATTTCTTAAAAATTTAACTGTTGATGTGGATCCAATTAAAGCACAAGAACCGATTCCAAATGTTGATCCTTCTTCTAGTATTAAAAGGAAGAAAATTGATACTCCTTCTGACTTTAGAAGATGTCAAAGATGAAGGAAAGAAAAACATTTGTCTTCTGATTTTGTATCTTCACAAGCTATTATTTCTTAGTTGAAGGCAATAGAGATCACTTGTTTAATAAGATACCAGTCTTATTAAATATAAAATATGATCCTAAATCATTTGGTGAAACTATGTCATCAAGGGATGCAACATTTTGGAGAGAGGTTGTAAATGATGAGATGGACACAATATTATCAAATAATACTTGGGTTCTAGTGGATTTACCTCCTGATTCTAAACCTATTGGTTGTAAATGGGTATTTAGGAAGAAATATGCCACTGATAGATCTATCGTCATTAACATATAAAGCAAGATTTGTAACTAAATATTTTAGACAAAAGGAAGGAATTGATTATTTTGACACTTATGCGCCTATTGAAAGAATTGCATCCATTAGGGTGCTAATGTCATTAGCTTCTATTTATAATCTGTGTATGCATCAAATGGATGTTAAAACAGTCTTTTTAAATGGTGACTTGGATGAAAAAAGTATATATGGAACAACTAGAAGGTTTTACATTACCAGAAAATAGACATAAAGTTTATAAATTAATTAAATCTCTTTACGGTTTAAAACAAGCATCCAAACAGTGGCATAAAAAGTTTGAATCAACTTTACTATCTAATGGATTTAGCTATAATAATGCTGATAAGTGCATTTATTCTAAATTCATTAAAGAGTATGATGTGATTATTTGTCTATATGTAGACGATATGTTAATTGTTAGTACTTGTTATAAAGGTGTACTTGAAACTAAAGAGTATCTGTCTTCTCAATTCAAAATGAAGGATTTTGGTGATAAGTAGATACTATCTTAGGGAATAAAGTTAAAAGGCATAGTGGGGGTTATTCTTTATGTCAAACACATTATGTGGAGAAAATCTTGAACAAATATCAACATATAAATGTGAAAGAAACAAATATTTCTTTTGACCCTAACTTTAAATTAAGTGAGAATACTGGCAAACCTATTGCTCAACTTGAATATGCAAGTATAATAAGAAGTTTAATGTATGCAATGAGTTGCATAAGGCCAGATATTTTTTTTACCGTGTGTAGATTATTTAGATATACTAAAAATCTTGGTAGTGATCATTGGAAAGCAATTGATAGAGTTTTTAGTTGTCTTAAAAGAACTAAAGATTTAGGACTTTTCTACAATAATTTTTCAATAGTGTTTGAAGGGTATTCTGATACTAGTTGGTTTACTAGTATTGGTGTTAGAACTCTGCAAGCGGGTGAATTTTTATGTTAGGTGGAGGTGCAATTTCATAGGTTTCAAAGAAACAAACTGTAATTGCTTAGATGTGTTTTTACAATGGAAGCTGAATTCATAGCCTTAGCCTCAGCTTGTAAAGAAGCGGAATGGTTGAAAGACTTGTTATTAGACATCAAGTTGTGGCTCAACCTATGACAGCCATTGTTTTGAATTGTGATAGCGAAGCCACAATGTCTAGAGTATTGAATAAAATATACACTGATAAATCTAGACATATAAGTCTAAAACATATGTATATTAGACAGTTATTAACTAATGGCGTCATAACTGTTGTGTATATAAGGACATAAAATAATTTAGAGGATCCGTTGACTAAAGCTCTTGCGAGAAACTTGGTGAAAACGACGTCATTAGGAATGAGATTAAAACCCTTTATCTTAAACTACTAGTAATGGCAACCCAACTTTTATTCTAGCACTATCACTAGATTAAAAAGTTTAAAGGGTAAAAACAAGTTTGCTAATAAGTAGTAATGAGTACCAAAATTATGCGTTAGTGTAAATGGCAATCCTTAAATTGGAAGGTTGAGTATAATAATATATTTGTACTCTTAATGAAATCATTTTATTGTACTTTTAATATTAAAAGTTTGAAAAGATTTCACCTATATGATCATAAGAAGTGATGCCGCTTCTAACAAAAGTTTAGGATTCTTTTTTGTACATGATCGTGAATTAGGATAGAGCACATGGCCGGTAACAATGCTAAACTATTTGGTGAACATATGTATGAGTTTAACAAGTTCATGTGTGTGATAATTCTAACCTGATTTAAATCACGGTTTAAGCAACCATGCCACCTTGATTTGATTAGATCTACTGCAAAAAAGTTTAAAACGAAAGTCACTTTTCTTTTTGCATGATGTTAAAAGGAAATAGTGAATGGTTGTTTACACTACTAAAAAATAGTTAATTACCTGCATATTTTGCTGCGGCTTTTATCCAAAAATCCGCAGGTAACAAGACTTTCCGCGGATTTGGGCGCCAAAAAAAATTCGCGGGTAAAAAGGCCGTTTCTCCTTATTTGCTGTAGATCATAAAATCGCAGCTAATTTGATACGAATTTTGATGCAAAAATTTAGATGCGGATATTTTCCGCTTCTAATTCTGCATCAATATTTCGTTAAGAAATTGTTTAGATGGACTTTTAATGGGGATTTTGTTGCAAAAAATATCCGCATGTAAATTTCCGCAGCAAAATCCCTAGCAAATATCCCCAGCAAAATCCCCATGTAAGTATGTCGTAGCAAAATCCGCAAGTAATATCTGCATACAATTCCGTAGCAAAATTCCTAAATAATTTTCGCAGTAAATAATTTCCGTAGCAAAATCCCCAAATAATTTTCACAGAAAATTTTTGCTAATGTTGTTTGGTTTTTTCTTTCCCCTGTACCATTATGTCGCATTCCAACAATTTCATCTCAAATAACAATTCACATTCAAAGAAATATACTACGAAACAAATTCAAATACAAATACAAACATAACAAATTAGTTGTCTAAATAAGCAATCAAATATAGTCTAATCATCCGAACTACCATCTGCATGGATCCTCATCATCTGCATCAGGAGGTGGGGAATGCTGGCGACGAGAGGATCCAGGAAGAACGCCTAATCGCTCCATCAAAATATCAACTGGCTTCTCGTTTCAGACAGTTGGGCTTGTAGTGAAGCTTGCTCTTTCTTCATTTCTTCCTTTTTCAATCTCTCCCTTTCTAGTTGGGCTTGTAGTTCAGCACTAAGGGAGTGGACTGTGCTCCTGATCCTCTCATCAACATCCTCAGGTAGGCTGTATGGATGTGAAGGTCTGGACGAGGAACCCTTCATAGTCCTACCTAAAGAACTAAGCCCAAAAACTCTGCCTTTCTTCTTTCCTCCCACGGCGTCATACCAAATATCCAAGTCAGATGGCAAATGTTGTTAGTGTTGAGAACAATCGGCAGACATATTGTCATTCTCAACAGTACTTTGAGAAGATATTTCAGCCCTTTTCTTCTCAAAGTTCTCCTGCAAAAATCATACAAAAAAAAGATCAACTTTTTGGAAACAAAAATATTAAAGGATGAGCAAATCAAAAAAGGATTGTAATCAAGCTTTAATGACTTACATAAGCAGCTTGGGCCCGAGGATGAACCCGATCTCCCTCATTCTTCTTATGGGTGGGGAAATAGAAATCAGAGAATGGTGGGTCTTCACCCCTCTCAGCCTTCTGTAATTAAAATAAATAAATATTTTCGCATCATCAATAATGAAGGCATTTAATATAATGAAGTATTAAAACTACAAAAAATTAATTAGTGTTACCATTTTCTTGAAATGCACTCTATGCGGTATAGAACCGCCCGTATGCAGTGATGCACCCGCATTGGAGTCCCAATTCTTCTTATTCTGCTCAAATTTTTGTTTGAACTCTAGGGACTGCCAATATCTATTCAATTCTGCCCATGCACTATCCCCCATCCAAGATAGTTTTTTACTATCTTTCCGGACTTTTTGTAGCATCTGGGCCAGCCTACCTGCCCCTTTTTTCTAAAAATTCTCTCGCGCTGTTGCATTGTGCCTAGTTGGCCATCTAAATTTTTTCTGCAATGCTCAAAGTAAGTTTTCATATAACAATATGAAAAATAGAATTACCTAATCAATTAATACATTGAAATAATGTAGACAAAAATACCTGAAATTTCTCAAAGCACATGTCTCTTGTGGCTGTAGAAAACTTCTTCCACGAGGGTTTGCCTTCTTCAAACTTGGTCTTTATGCATGCAGCGATGCTCTCAATTGCTGGTTTGTGAGGCCAAAACCTAGTTTACAACCAAACAACATTAATACAACACGTTATCTTTGAGTAAGAAATTAAATCACAATTTTATATTTATTATGAATAATATTAACCCATCTCCATCGGGCTCTATCCAAATCAATGTGTCATTAGCATCATTTCCAATGGCACTAGAAGAACTGGCAGCTGTATGAAGGGTACCAGCAGAAGAGGGTATCAATAAGGGATTGCTTTGAGACTGATGAAGGGGAGGCTGAGGAATTGGTTGAGCCTGAGGATTTTGCTGAGATGTGGATAGACTAGATTGACGAGTATGACATGGCACGAAGGTTAGCAATGGGGATTAATTCAGGAATGTGGGCATTTGTTTGTTGAGTTTGTGATGCTTGGGAGCATGGCAGTGGAGGAACTTGGGCTGACACACCTGCTGCTGTCATACTCTGCCTCTTTTGTTTTTTCCTGGTCTTTTTGGTTTTTGCGCCTCCTTTATCTCCTGCATCAGCCATCTACAACAAACAATAAAACCAAGTAAGATACATCACAATCCAATACAAAATCACATAGCAATAATATAAAGATTCTTGAAAAATAACATGAATATTAGTTATGCAATCATAAAACAATAGTAATGCAATATGTATGAGATGATGGTTCTTTATGTTAAAAATTTGGAAAGATCCAAATTAGAACATCAAAAACAAAAACATTTATGGAATTATTATAGTTTATGTACCTGTAACAAAGAACAGAAATACAATAATAAATCAAGAATCTCAACATTCCAAGACTCCATATTTATAGCATTACAAAAATCAGCATTTAATGTGAACATGAATTGCTTCTCAATCTAAGTTTAAAATCAAACAAGTAAGTGTCTTTTGGCGGAAAAATCTAGACCAAAGATTAGACAACCCCCCCTTGCCTCTTTACCTATTTTGTTGATAATACAATAGATATGCAAGACAAAATCACATAGCACTAATATATGCAATCTTGAAAAAATAACATGAACAAAAGATACATTCAAACCATAAAATAATAGAAATACAAAAATAATTATTCTTATACAAAAATTATTCTTCTTATAGAACTATTAGGATACTTATAGATCTACTATTCTTCCTGTTCTTCGTCTTCATCATCATCATCATCTTCTTCTTCTTCTTCTTCTTCATCATCATCATCATCATCATCATCATCATCATCTTTTTTTTCTTCTTCTTCTTCTTCTTCTTCTTCTTCTTCTTCTTCATATTCTTCCTTATCTTCCTCTTCCCTATCTTGCCTCCTACCTAAATGAACTTCTTCACCATTGTGTTCATCATCATGCAGTCACATGATCAATTGGGTCTTCATCAATCATTGCATTAAAATAGGCTAGATGTCTTGATAAGCAGTTTCTAATACTTGTTTGTTATCCACAGCCGCGGTTGGCTTATTTTTAATAACTACCCACCAATCAATTTTGCCAATTTCTTTTCTAGGATAAGGGCAATAATAAACTTGTGTTGCCATTGCAGCAAAAAAAAAAGGGTCAAACTTTGTGTATTTTCGATTTTTCTTCACCTCAATAATTTCATACTTCCCGTGTACTTTCACACCACGTGGAGATGTATCAAACCACTCACAGTTGAATAATATTAGATTCTTTATTGGTTGTCCTGGCCACTCCAATTCAAGAATCTCTTTGAGAACACCATAATAGTCATTGCAACCCGAACCTTGTCCCGTGCCCCTAACATACACTTCACTATTGTATGTTTTTCTACCTTCACCCTATGCAGTAGTATGAAATTTGTAGCCATTAATGAACATGATAGGCCATGACTTTGCAACTCTCAATACACAGGTCCTAAGGCTAGGTAATGCAAATGAGAATTGTGTGACATGCGTTCCGCGTTATTAGTCACCTATTAAGTCTATCTTGTTTGTAAGATATACATTGACAATATTGTATACGTTATACATATCAAATTTAAATATTTACATACTCTCGGAACCAACGGCAGAAATCAACTTCAATTTGTTGATCAATAATAGCTTCGCTAACATTACCATACATACTTTTCACTTGATGCTCATATATGCTGCACCAGAATTGTTGATATGGTAAGAGTCTTATCCAACAAAACGTATTTACAAACTTAAAATGGGCACTACTTACCCAAGATATTCTTTAACCTCCACACAATTTAACAAAACATGTAACCGGGCAGCTTGCAATTCTTCATCACTTAGCTATCGAGTTGTGCTCTTACCAGTCGTACACCCAGAAAAATTGAAAACTGAAAGAGTTGATTGCCTTTCATCATTGTCAACACCATCGTTATTACGATGAACTCTATGTCTACTACACGAGAGTACATGTGGCTCAAAGTAATGAGAACTAAAGTACGCTATTTCTTGAGCCAAATATGCTTCACATTAGACCTTCTACACGAGCTTTGTTCTTCACAGTCTTTTTAATCTTGTTGAGAAACCTAAATTTTGGAAAAAATCCTTGTAATCGTGAAATAAGTCATTTGAAGAATAGTTTTCAAATTAGACAATAAATTAATGAGCGATTGGTTACCTTTCAAACGGATACATCCATCGATATTGGACAGGGCCACCTATCCTTGCTTCATAAGGTAAATGAATTGGCAAGTGCTCCATTGAGTCAAAAAATGAAGGTGGAAAGATGCGCTCAAGTTTGCATAATATGATAGGAATGTTTTCTTCCATTCTTAGTAAATGATCTTCCCTTAAAACTGTTGCACATAAATCCCTAAAGAATTGGCTTAATTCTATAATTGGATTCAATATCCCATCAAGAAGTGCACAGAACGCCATTGGAAGAAGACACTGCATCATAACATGGCATCTCGTGACTTTTCATACCAAAAAACTTTGCCTCTTTCTTATCCACACATCTAGCTATGTTGGACACATAGCCATCCGGTATTTTCAATCCCTGTATCCAGTCACATACATCATCCCTTTGGTTCGAGTTAAACAAAATTTGGCTTTAGGCTTCCTTCAATTCCCATTGGCAAGCTGTTCCAAATGCAACTCCGGTTGCCGACAATACTCTGCCAAGTCTAGTCTTGATTTTACATTGTCCTTGGTTTTAGTTTTGTTGTCCATAACAGTATGGAACACATTGTCAAACACGTTCTTTTCAATGTGCATGACATCGAAGTTGTGTCGAATGAGGTTATTTTTTCAATAAGGCAAGTCCCAAAATATGCTTCTCTTTGTCCAATTATGACTTTGACCATATCCAGCAAAGCGGACCTACTGACCAGTATCAGTTATCTTGGGAAGGTGACAAACTTTCTCCCATAGATGGTCCCCAGTCAACCTCGGAGGAGGGATAGAACGCTCTTTCATCTTGTTTCCTCTTAAGAAGTCATTTGTATTTCTTCTAAAAGTATGACCAGGCTTCAAAAATTGACGATAACAATCAAACCAAGAATTTTTCTTTCTATTTTTCAAGTAGAACGCTTTTGAATGCTCCATACAAATAGGGCATGCTAGTTTTCCAGCTGTACTCCACCCTGATAACATGTCATATGTAGGAAAGTCTCCAATTGTCCACATTGCAAAGTTTTGTTTCTTATATGCATCATAAGTCGAGACACCATCATTCCACAATTGTTGCAACTCATCTATCAGGGGTTGTAAATACACATCAATTTTACTTTTTGGATTATGTGGACCTGGAATGATCACAGTTAAGAGCATGAAAGGGAAAGTCATGCACAGTTCAGGAGAAATATTATAAGGAGTAATAATTACGGGCCAGCAAGAGTAAGGTGTTGCAGATTGGCTAAAGGAAGTAAACCCATCAGAACACAAACCAAGTCTGACATTTCGAGGCTCAGAAGCAAAGTCAGGATAGGTGGAATGATCAAAATGTTTATTATGCCACTCCATCGACGGGTGACACAATTGATTATCTAGCCAGATAATCGATAATGCATTAATGGATGCATGTTGTGAAGATAAGCAAGATAGGGACTTATACTCATTATAGATGTGTATAAGAGACAGGTTTATAATGACACCTGATTGCTTAATCTCTTTTACACCTCTAGCGTTCTTTATAACGAGGTTTATGGCAGAACTTACATTCCCTCAAGTCCCTATCATGCTTCCAATACAACATGCATCCATTAATGCAGCAATCGATTTTTTGGCTAGTAAGACCCAATCCTGCTACTAATTTCTTTGCGCCATAAAAATCAGAAGGAATCTTATTTGAAGAAGGAAAAATTTCATTCATTAGTTGTGCCATGCCATCAAAACATCTATGGGGCATATTATAGTCAGATTTTAAACTCATCATCCTGACAGCTGCCGACAACACCGAATGCGTCTCACATCCAGGCCATAATGTTCTTGAGCTAGATGTTCATCAACATATCATAGAACCTAGCAGTATCCATATTTGGAGACTCCTCCTTATTTTGTTCACCTTCTTGACTAGATCCTAAACCTGCAGCATCATACACCATGCCCTGATATCTATTGACATGCTCATAACCGCCTGTAGAAGGCCCATTTGTTTGCCCATAATACATGTCAAAATCACCCCTTCCATCAGCTGAATCCATATCAAAGTTTAAATTAATTAGAGGTGCTTCCTCCCCGTGTGATGTCCAATACCAGTATCTAGGTTTAAAACCTTTCCTCAGAATATGAACATTCACAATATCAGGGACATGGTGTCGTTCATTTTGCACTTCACACACAGACATCTAACAACTCCCTTAGTTAAATATTTTAGTTGTTGACAAGCAAAATTTATAAACCCCGCCAAACCCTTCAAAAATTCTTCCACATATCCCCGGCGATTTGGAAGAAGCCTATTATACATCCATCTTCGATGCTCCGGGATTTCCATTTTTCCTAACCAACATCCCGGAACTAATGACTTACTTAGTCTCCTGTTAAACAATTAATTTCCAAACAAATATAAGAATATAATTTTAAAAAAATATATCTTATATTAAATTATCTGTTATTATAAAAAATTAAAAAAATTATTAAATAATTTTTTTTAATTTTACCATGCATTAGCATAAAAATTAATATAATGTGCTCTTTTAATCACCTTTTCCCTTTTCTCTATTAATTAAAGCCTACTAATTATCATTCCAATACCTACATTTATATTACATGTCAAGAGACAAAGATTATTGATGGTTTAATATTTTTCATATAATATGCATTATGAACTGGTTTAAGCAAAATTGTGTAATCTTAGTAAAAAACTTGAATATCTCAAGAAAAAGAATTGTTTTAAGAAATATGTAGTGTGTGTGTGTGTGTGTATATTAAAAGAGCGAATTATATTGTTTGTAGCCATTAATGTAAAAGTGTAATTTAGTTACTTTTTGACCTATATTTTTGTAAAATTGAGCCAATTTAAATATTTTTTTTAATCCGTATCCACCAACTCAAAACAACAGTTATTTTGAAAATAGAAAAAGTATATTATAAGAAAATTTTATAGTTTCATTAGGGTACTATGACGTTATAACTTAAATATTTGTACAATATAATAACAAATACACTTAAATAGTACAGGTATAAAGCCATGGTATAATAACCTAACAAGAACATCGAATTCCCCTTATACGAAAATCCCTTCTCAGATGAGGAACGTATGTTTATGCATTCTAGTTCATTGTTTATGAAAGAAAATGTATAAGGCTATCTTGATATGGGAAATTGTTAGGTAATTAAGTCATGATAATATTATGGATTCTTTAATTTAAAATCGCCCATGTGCATCACAATATTCTCCCATATGTTATAGTGAAATTATTTCCCAATATGAACATTGATAGTTTCGTAAATTTTGTTCGTTGGAGGTAAGACGTTTAATTTGGTTGAGCAATTGAGATTGAATTGGTGAGTTGATCTAATAACCGAAGAATTTGAGCTCTTATAAGTTCTGGTTAAGAGGTAGGTGCTGGACAGGTATTTAATTAACTCAATAATTCTGACCTTCACATTACGGATATCTATAGTAGGATACCCGATTGAAAACCATTATTCATTTTAAAATATCAAGACTAAACTAATTAACTTCATTTTAAGTACCAAACTTTACGTAATTTTTATGATTAACAAGTTAACTAATAAGTATTCTATATATAATCCATAAGAAGAAAAAATAATCAATATTAGTTATTCCAAGACAAAATTTAACTTAAAAAATTACATCATTTTTTAAAACTAAAACGAAAAACAAAAATAGTATGACTGAACAATCGGATAAAAATAGTATAACTGAAAAATTACTGAATAAAGAAAAGACAAATTTTTGTGTAACCTTCTTGAGCTCTCTAGACCTTTATTTTCCTCCACACAAATTGGCAATGAGAGACCTTTAATTTTCCCAGTGTTTGGTCAACAAAAACAATGATGCAATTGCTGCTTTATCAAGGTCTTGAAGTTAAACATTAAATTTCAAGACTCTCTAATCTTTCGTGCATTCGAGTCATCTACATGGCAAATAGTAAATAACTCTAGATGCTTCACGAATGAAGATTCAACTTGGGGAAAAAAAAAATCATCCACAATGCATATAAAGCCAACACAAAAACTGCTAGAAACATCTTACTTTTATCCTATTTAAATTGCAAACTATGATACCCTCCAAAATTGTCTAACTGCCATCAATTGCAGAAAACACACAAACAGCACATAGTATTATTGTTAACACTGATATTGCTGACATAAATTTGAGAAAAATAATACAATGTCCCAGAAAACACACAAACAACACTATCTTTATCTGTGTCTCACCTTCCTATCTGCAAATGCCAAGATTCTCCAAAAAATAAAAAAAAAAGTAGAAATCGCTAGAAAAATAAAACTGAAAAATAACAAAATAAAAATCTTAGGGAAATTATGATAACAAACAGTTGCAAAAAAAAAAAAAAAACACGGATAAAATAGAGAAATTAAAAAGTGGAAACATAGAAATACATACCTTGCAACTGTTTGAGGAGGTGGCGGCGGCATGAGGAGGAGAAATAAGCAGCCTTGAAGAGGAGCAACCAACTTGAGGAGAGAAAGAAATGAGGAAGAAGGGATGGGAATGAGAGATGGAAATAGGAAGAAGACGGCGGGAAGAAGAAAGGGAAATAAGAAGAAGGAGGGCGGGTAAATGGTGGTAGAAGGTGGCGGAGATGGGTGGAAAGGAGAAAGAGGGATTTTTTCCCGATTTAATCTGGGAAGAGATGGGTGGGTTTTGTGATTTTAATTTCAAATTTGCTGCAGATTTTTCTGTGGATATTTGCTGCGGATTTTAAATTTGCTGCGGATTTTTGCTACGGATTTTTGCTACGGATTTTGCTGCGGAATTTTACTACGGAAATTTCCTGAGGACTTAGCTGTGAATATTTTCACATGAAAAATATCCATAGCTAATTCGGCATGTAACTACATAAAAGGCCAAAAAAAATTACAGGTCCCAAAAATATATAGCTATATCCGCAGCTACATCCGCAACAAACTTACGTAACAAAATTTGCAGAAAATTTACCTACAAATTTTGCTGCGTATTTTTTTGTAGGTAATACATTCCCGCATTATGGAGGGAATTTTACCTGCGAATTTTGATGCGGATTTTTTAATCCGTAGCAAAATTTTATTCTCAAAACTAGAAAACTAGAATCCGCAGTAAATTCCGTAGCTATTATCTATAAAAAAAAGTCGCAGCAAAAATTCGCATGAAATTTGCAATTTTTTTGTAGTGTTATATTACAAACTAAGTGGGGGAATGTAAATATTTAGTTTGTAAATATAAATAACTAGTGGGTGTAAAGTTGCAATTTAAAAAAAAAATTCAGCGCACATGCGCGCACTGTAGTAGCATTTGCACTGAAAGCAATGGCCAAATAAGGTCGGCACACATGCGCTACTACAATGCGCGCATGTGCGCACGTCCCTGCAAATATGACTGTTTGAAGTTGAAAAACGGGTAAAATGGAGGGTTGCAACTTTTGGTTCAAGAGGTATGTTCCATGGATTGAAAAAGTGTATTTCAACGGATTCTTCTGAACTTCCAACTCTATAAAATAGAGTTATACCCACTAATTCAATATAACAATTATCATTAAAATCTATCTCTCCTTATACATTATTCTTGGGAAGATTTCTGATTTTTGCTATTAGAAATGTTCAAGAATTTGTTATATTTTAGAGGTAGATTGCTATTCACTCAAAAGCAAACTATTGAGTTAGTGAAGGCAATTAAAATCTTAAGAAAAATGATACATACACGTTTCAAATTTTACAGGTTTTAATATTTCTAAATTTTACTAAAATACTTGTTTCCTATTCTATATTTGCCATCTTTTCTTCAACACCTAATACCTTTGATATTTTGGCTGGGGCTTTAATTGGCAATAGAAATAATAACAGAGACGTCATGTATAATTGCGAAAAGGCATAGTTTATTTTTGCATGAAAAGAATTTCCTCGCCGATGGTTAACCAACTAATAGCAATCATAAATGGGGAGAGTCTCTAACGGAGAAAGAAATGTGCCTTTGGCCGGGATTCAGTTATGGAAAATTTTTATTTTATTTAGTTATTTAATTACGGATTCCGACCACCTTCGGTTTGGATTGCATTATTTCTAAAATAATATTTTATAATCAGAATAAATTTATTCAGGTTCATTCGGATGTTCGAACACAAACTGCGTCCATAACTCACGTCCAATTCAGACACTGAGATGGAGTTGGAGTCTAATCATTGGACTTTAATTGCATCCGAATGTCCGGATGAGTCGGACCAAATTTGTACGTAATTCGTAATTACATTAAGGAATTAGTAGAATAGCTTTATTTGTAATTCGTACTTGGTATCTAGCACAGTTTTTTCTCTCATAATGTTATATTTTTATTTTTGAAAATTCTTACATAAATATGCTTTAGTAGTCTGAGTTCTTAGATATCAATTACAAATAAGGTTATGCACATTTATTAAGTAACATAGATTTAATATCACAATAATTGAAATAACAGAAAAATAGGATTTCGTTATCTTTCAAATCATTAAACAGTTTAAATATTCACTTGATATTGTGAAATTAATAGTAAAGAATTTTTCATCAATTACTGTGCCAAACTAATTTGACTTTCTTGCGGATTACTAAAATATAATCACAGAATAACGACGTCTTACGAAGCTTAAGAGAGAGTATTGGATATTACATGGAAATGCCAACTTATATTACTCTGTATCGCTATCGATAGAATAGCAATTAGTCATATTCACCAAAATAAAAGCACCTGATGGACCTAGACAATTCTTTACAACTAATCTGCAATGTAGAATTCCACAAGGGATGCCAAATGTATCCCAAAATTCTCTACAGAACAGGCCTGTCTGCAGTCAGCAGTGTCTCAATACTTGGACATTTTCTTTGTCTCTTGTGTCTATATGCAAAAACCTCAAATGGTCAGCCGGCAAGTTTTTTTTTGTTTTTTCACATATTCTAGTATGAGAATGCTATATGAAGGGATGTATACAGCTCTCCAATTCAGCTAACGTTTTGCTCACTGAACACTACTGATATCAAGAACTATGAGCAAGAGAGGAGGTGATGGTATTGGAACGCGCAAAAAACTCCCGGGGCTAAGGCCTAATGGTGCAAAAGACAATAAGGATGAAGATCTTGTGTTGTTCAGGGAAATGCACAAGCGCGAAAAGGATCGGGTTGTTAGTCTTCTTCAGCCCGTTTCTGATGAGTTCGAGGCAAATGGTGAGAGTTCTTGCTTGCACTACTTAATTATTAGTCGTGACGATAATTTGTTGAGATGTTGTTTATAACCCACATGCATTTTATTAGTTGAATAGTATTTGATTGAGTCGGTGAAGTTAACTCCAGGAAACTTTGCATTCTATGGAATGGCACCACCTGGCAAGAAGGGACCAGGATATGATGTCCTTGGTGAAAGTAGTAAAAATTATATGACTGGATGTAGGTAACAAATACCTGTAAATTTATGCAGTAATGTATTGCAACACGGGATTGTACAACTAAAGTTGTTGGTCATGATTCTGAAGGTTGAAAACTCCTCCAGCAACGCCTCTATTTCCATCTCTTGAGATGGAAACAAATGGCCCAGAACTAATCACTCAGAGGGAAATACCAATTGTACAACCTCTTTCAAGGGTATTTCCTTTAACTGTTATCTATTTACCCTTATTTTATTGGTAGAAAGAGTACTGGGACTATGTAGTTGCTCGTCACGTGTATCTTGACTAATTAACATTTACTATACTAGAGTAGATGTGGCTAACTTAATTGTTTATCAAACTATGCCTGTGAAGCTAGTATATGAAAATATTAAGTAAAAGTTCATGACAGTAGTTTGCAGGCAATTTAGAGGTTGAAAATGGAAGCGTTAGACCAACCATATCTCCCACTCTGAAACCAAAAGTTCCCACAAGATATTCAACTCCTAGTGGGAGGCCAAGACTGTTTCTTTATCTGAGAAGAAAAACAGTAAGAGTGCTCCAGTGCTGAACCAAAAAATCAATCAATCCTACTCTGATCTGAATCTTGAAAATCCCAAAAAATCTTCCTCCACAGTGAAACAGCCTGTTGACTGTAAAGATATCAATTGGAACATGTTGGCTTCAAATCTTTCGAAAAGCAAGAGTATTGGAATGGATTCAAGTACCAAAACAACCAAACCAAAGAGTAGAGGGGTGTCACCTCGTGTAAGGTCTCAAATTTTGGTACCATCTGACGAAAATCCTACCAACCCAAGGACTGATAGATCAACCTCAGCCTATCGTGGACGTGCCACAACAAGCCAGTCTCTTATACGTCATCAGTTTCCCAAAAGCGACCTGAATCAGCAACCAAGTCTAGAAGACAGCAATCACGCTCCCCTGGTGCCACCAGGGGTCGTAAACAGGACAGCAAAGGAATAATTCCAGGTTCTGAAAGGGATAGAACTCCACAACAAGCAAATAGAATTCAAAAGTTTTAGGCAGTCGAATGGTGGACAGGTTCTTGAATTCCAGGATGTCTAATAGCGAAGACAGGCAATCCAGGATGAAACTAAATGCTTCGATGAATGAGGGCTCCGATGCACCAAGGAAATCGATGAGCATTGAACAAAGACAAAACACCGCGAAATTTAATACTTCGATCAATGAAAGCTCTGGTTATGGAAGATTGATGTCCAAGAGTTCACTGGATATGGCTCTTAGGCACATGGTATGGCTCTTTTTCCTCGTGGATTTGCTCATCCATTCAATGCTTACATTTTCCATCTGATGGACTGCAATCAGCACAAATTCTTGAACTCATTAGGTCCCCTGTTTGTCCTTTGGATTCTATGTATTATTCTAGATGCATTGATTTTTGGCCTGCATACTTAAGTTATTTGAAAATTTTTTAATCTTTGTTGAACAATATGATTCATTAGTTTAATTGCTGAAATGGGATGTTCTTACTAAGGATCTTGATAGGAAATATCGATGCCAGAGTGATAAACATGCAACAATATACTAACTGTTTTAGGACAAAGTACAACATAATAATGTGATGAAGGTAAAATTTTTTCTTAGACAACTCCATCCATACAAATTTGATTGATCATAACTATGAGTGCTAAAAATATGCCACTAAGAAATATGAATAATTGATGCAGCATAAATTTTATTTTTTTAAAGATTGGGTCGATTACATAGTAACCTAATTTGTTAGTTAATTGTGTGAATCTTATATTAATTCGGAATCTCATATTAATTCGTATGTTTCGATATCCCCTAACACGTAATATGTACATGTGTTATATATTTTTAACAAAGTACCGTATGTACCCGTATTCATACCATGTGCCAGAGAATAGTGTGCATTGGGTATTGTGGTCGATTATATAATCTTGGACATAAACATATTGCTACCAATATATAGTTTGATTGACTGATTACTACATAGGCTTTCAATTCATTTCGTCTTGACAATTGCATATTTAATTAATTTCAGGAATTTCACAGAGAATCGGATGTTTCTCGAAAACAAGATGTAACCGCAGGAAGAAGATCTATATCCGTGAGCAAGAGGACCACGAGCCTTTCATAAGTTGCAGAAGATTATGTGAAGTTAAAATTAAGCATTATCGAAGGAGAACATCAGAATGGACTAAAATGTGAGAAACGAAGCAGTTCTATTTGGTGAATTTCCAATAAAAAGTGTGGGAAATGTTGACTGATTCTCAAGTGTATCCAATTAAAATTTTATTTTCTTGATCATCCCTTGTTTCCTATTTTTTCTGACATCCCTTTTCTTCTTTCTTGTTTTATTTTGAAATTTCAAGAACTAGATTTGAATACTCGTTTGTTGATGATAGTCAAACAGCAAACATGATTATTGGAAAAAGGTACAATATACATACCCCAAGACTAAGATCTCCCTTGCAACAAACATTGGAAAAAAAAAATGTACAATTGATATGTTGCAAACATTTCTTGGTTTGGAATCCAATCACAAGATACAAAAAAATAGCCTCCACATAATTTATTAAACTACAAAAAAAAAAAAAAAAAAAAAAAAAAAAATGTGAACCTTACATGTAAGTCGATAGAATGTTCTTAGATAAGGTTAGTACCTAAGAAAATTCCATTAACACATATATTGAACTATGTCGTGTGAGCATATTTAAGTCCACGGTTTCTTTCCTTTGAATTAAAATCATATAGAGTACTAAGTTTAATTTTTTGTAGCAAATAAGTAGTTAATTTGCCAGAAACAATTAAAGGAAATAAGAGTGAATTCTTTTTTGGTAACATAAGATTGAATTGTAGTAGAAAGAATCAAAAGTTGAGGATAATTTTTTTTTTACCTGTATTTTGATTACTAATTAATAAATATCTATAAAAGAGTGAGTTCATCAAATTAGCAATAAAAATGAAATTGGTATTATTCTCGAAAATCCTGTTTTGGCTAAAAATACCTATTGGTGTCTAGTGATTCATATTTATTTTTCATATTTTGACCAACTTATCATTCAGTTTGTTCCAACTGAAAATGAATATTAATAGTACAGAAAGAATTATTATTATTATTATTATTGTTATTGTTGTCGTCGTGGTAAAAAAATTAATTCTTCAGTTGGAGCAATTGTCAGTTAACTTTTTTTTTTAAACCCATTTTTAGTGTACTAGTTCAAGCAATGCTTTAAAAATCGGTCCGTATTGAAAAATTTGATAGAAGTGACAAACTATATCTAGTCCTTGTTCAATTTTATTTTAGGAAGAGTAAAATCCAGTTAGACCAGATTAAATATAGATTTTTTTTTTTTTTTTTTTTTTTTTTTTTACACACATTCTAATGTACTTGATTTTTTCTTTTGCTTTGAATGACAGTAATTTTGTATTAAACATGTCAAAAAAATTGGTAAACATGTCTGAACATTGATTTTACATTAACATAACTTCCCATATTTTATCAGAGATAGACTATCAGACTTTTATTTGCTTTAGTTTCAAACACTAAAAACTAACTGGGCCGGCCCAATAGTTATAATAGATATAACTTTATTGGGCTGATCCTCTTAAACACATTTTACAATAATTGACATATCTTAACCCTAGTTGTTGAAGATCACAATGTTAAACTTCTTGTTTGTCAAAGTACATGGTTCCTTTTCACCGTTTGAACTTTGAACCTTATTAATATAATTCTTAAGTTTGAGCTTCATAGAAAATTATATAAATTGAAAAAATGATTTACAAAATTATAAATTTAAAATTATTTGTCAGAATCACCTTCATGACAAAATTATTTTGAATTATCAATTTCTTGATTTTAGATATTCGATCGAGTTTTATTCTTTTTTTTTTTGGATCCAATAACATTAGTGATTTTATAACTTTATATATATGCACTAATATAAACTAGAGGCAATTGGCTCTCGAATTTAGGGAAAGGACTTGGTATCATACCCGTATTATGTACTACAGAAAAGCACTTAATATGATTGACAACGTGTAAAAGATTTGCACAACTCAAATTATGCTCCCTTCAGCAAGAGATAGGTTACAAAGATTTATGCAAAATGGTGCTAGCAAACAATGTTTATACGGCCATGGTTTGCCATGACATGAAAAATGATTTTGGTCCTTGTACTCTCACTAGAATGTGAAAACTACCAAACTTTATATGGATACTACGTTTTTTGCAATTGTTAAATGCATTTGTCTCACATATAGTTTATTATTATTATCTCACACATAGTTGAACTTAATCTTCCAATAATTAGGATGTGTTGCAAAGGAAAATAGTGCTGTAATGAAATTTTTAAATATAAATTTTGTTTTTAACAATTAGAAGTGCCAATTATTGAGGGAAGGAAAGTTGAGGCCTCATCTCTGTTAGCAAACTTATTGTTAGCCCTCTTTCGATCCCCACAGTACGACCAAAATCCACTTTGAGATTTTTGTTATATTTTTTTGGTATTACACCATTTGATATCACATAATATAATATAAATATAATAACAAGAATGCAATACCACCAAAATCACGAATGTTTTGGAATATTCATATTACACTACTATAGTTACACATATATATTGTCTCTATTTCAAGGGTTGTTAGATGAGCTTAGCCTTAAAAAAAAAAAAAAAAAAAAAAAAAATGTGTATTACCACGTAGGTCCCAATGTGATATGAATTTAGTTGAATAAATCCCAGTATTTCAATCACTAACTTTGAAGATAGATGGTTGGATTTTAATTTGTTTTTTTTTTTTAAAAGAAAAAACCAACTTAATGATATATTTTGTTACTTGATTACTTTGTATAGTGTATTATTTGTCCCTTCTAAAACAAGAAACATCCTGTTTATATTTCATAAACCTAAGCACCCTTATTTTCGGAATAGATTTCAAAGAAGATCAATTATATTCTAGACTGAATTTACAAGATTCGGAAATATCTTTTTGCATTAAACCAAGCTTCCTTGATATTTAATCTTGGAGAATATAAATGCATCAAAATTAGAATCTAATTGTATGTTCAAACATGTGGAAAAGGGTGTTCCCCTTCCTAAAAGGCCCTCAAGATTAATAGATTTAAGAGATGAAGATATGAGTGGTAAAACAAATCTTATCTCTACGTTTGGGTTATATGTAATCATATTACTGTATGTTAGTTCATTAATAATAATTCTTAAAAACTGCGAATAGAACTTCAACCCAAAAAAAAAAAAAAAAAGTGTAAAAAAGTTAATTGAGCTTCAAAATAGGACATCTCATGCTATCAAGTACTCCAAAAAAATCCAATATATAGAACTGTAGGGTTAGGCAAAAAAAAACCCGCATACCCTCCTGTCCCAATTCCTAAAGAAAAAGTATTCGATGTTCATCTATTAATCAGGTCAATTAAAGGTTGAGTGTAGATAAGGATTTTTGGAACTTTTTAATATCCAATTTAACCCACATATATTCTTTTTCCTACAATTTTTGGACTGAATAAATCATTCATTCAAATGTTACTTTTGTTTTTTGTTTTCAATTTTAAAAAAAAATGTGATTTTTTAAATTGAATTTTGTTAAAAAAAAATTTCGTAAAAAGCTAATATTGTTTTTTTCTTTGTTCTTATAGGTTTTATGTAGAATATTTGTTAATCATAAAAATTATTGAAAATTTAGTATTTAAAGTGCTTTCGAGGTTGTTTTAGTTTTAATTTTTATTTTTGGGAAGATGGGTACCTAACACTTTTTTTTATCTAGGCACCCTGCTCTTAGAATATACCATGTGGTGCGAGAGTCGAATAAAATCAAAAAAATAATTGATCAACAAATGAAAGTTAAATATAATATATGCTATGGTACGAAAGGTCGAAACAAATCAAAAAATAATTGATCCACCACAAATAAGAGTACGATGAATAATGAGCGACTATCCTTACAATAGAAGAAAACAGCCCGCACCCCCAAATGGCCCTTCGCTAAGCTACAGATCATTCAAATTGACAGAACACACACCCCACAATTTTACTCAGAAAATACTAAACGAAAAACATCCCCTATATACAAAACCCATAATTATTATACTTATTTAATCAATCAATAAGGTAAAACAAAAAAAAAAAAGTCAAAAACAACACTAGCATTAGCATCATCCAACAGAGTCGAAGATAAGGGAAGAAAAAATGAAAGGTCATATCACGACACAAGACAACTCGCTCTCTCCTCTCTCTCTCTCTCTCTCTGGTTGTCTGAATTAATGGAATTACTACAACAACTACTACTATATAGCTAGAGCAGCCAGCAACACAGCAGGCCAGGGCAGATTATACTTATATACTCTCACTACTCTCAGCTACCATTTCAGTAGTCAAATTCAGACAAGCAATAAAAAAGAAAAACCTCTCACATTCACATTATTCTCCCTCACACGCGCTGAGCCTGAGCTTCGCTTTCTCCGCGTTTCCTCAGGCTCTGCTCTTGGGCGACTTTCCCCCGCCCGCCGATATATACCTTTCTTTCTCTCTCTTTCTCCAATCTTTTTTCTTTTCTTGTGTTGTTAAGAGTTAGTTCATGACATAAGAGTCTTCCTTTTCTTCCGCACCGCCTACTTATATATCCACCTTCTTTGTATGCTTTTTTCCCCGACCTTTTTTTTTTTTTTTTTTTTTTTGATAAACCGAAAACTTTGCAACTCAAAAAAAAAAATCCCATTTGGGTTCTTGAGAGAAGAAAGAAAAAGATACACATCTAGATTATTTTTTTGAAAAAGGGGGTTTTTTTTTTTTTTTTCTTTTATCATACTTTTGGTTAAGTTTGCAAGATCCAATAATAATAATAATAGTCGAAGAAGCAAGCAAGTCGAGCCAAAACAAAAAGGGAGATATCGTATCAGATAGATAGCTGTGGAAAGAAAAAAGGTTTGACCGAAGAAATCGAGGCACGCAAACTTTCAAGGAAGAATAAGTATTAGAGAATTATTATAAAGAAGAGCGCCCCCGTCACAACGTCCCAACTTTTTTTCTCTTATAAGGTTCGCAATATTATTATTATTATTATTATTATTATTATAAATATTTCTTTTTAATTTTTACTAGTTTCATTTTCGTACAAGTACACGTAATCATTTTATATCATTTTATTTATTTATATTTTTTAGTATATGTATAGAACCTAACTAGTGAGAAGAGACCTCTCAAATTGAAGTGTCATCTTTTACAGGTAAATCAAGTAAACTCTCCCTCTTTCTCCTCTTCTCAATCTCCTCATGGTCTCTCATCATGTACCTATGATGTGGATGAAATGTAAAACAAGAAGATCTTTCTTAACATCGAAAATAGTGAGAAAATAGGGGAGAAAAAGTCTTACTTTCACGAGATCCAATCCACCGGTAAAATCTTCCTTTCTTGCATCCCAAAACAACCCAATATATTTTCTAAGGTATGTCCACACACGAGCACACACCATGTATCTTTCTCTCTTTTTATAGCTTTAAAAATGCCAAGAATATCTCAATTAGGGTTTCTCTCCAGCTGGCTGAATGACAAAAAAAAAAATATGGAGTAAGAATTTTTTTTTTCTATAAACATGTGAGACTTTTACAAATTTTTTAACTGTGTATAAAGACAGTGTAAAATGGAAGAAAGGATGGATTAACAAAATTTTCCCCCTGTAAAAATAAAGAAAAAAATATCTTCTCACTTTTAAAACAGCTGGTGACCTCAATTGATCAGTGTGGCAACTGAGGACATTCTTTTTGTTCTGGTGAAAAAGAAAATCCCATATAGGTTGTGCTCAAGAGATTTTGCAAAGGGTAAGTATATATTCAACTACTCCTACCAATTTTCTTTGATTTTCCCTAAAAAATACTAGTTTCCAAAATATATTTACTAAGTTCTTTTAAACATTTTCTGGCTTTTCTGAACTTCATTTTAATGTCTTCAAAATTTTCCTTTCTATTTTTTCGGGAAATAAAA
The DNA here is from genome assembly GCA_025175665.1 of Cinchona pubescens. NCBI lineage: Eukaryota > Viridiplantae > Streptophyta > Magnoliopsida > Gentianales > Rubiaceae > Cinchona > Cinchona pubescens. The sequence continues at coordinate 1,527,567 of JANKKI010000202.1, read as the reverse complement.
GGTGAAAAAAAGGGGAGGAAAAAAAAAAAAAAGAAGGAAGCAGCCGCCGACTTCTACAATCTTGTAGCCCGTATCATATGGTTGGGCTTTTTTGCTCTGTCATTTCTTCCTTTCTTTTCAAGAGGAATATATGAACTTTTTTTCCTATACTAGGTTTGCAGCTAGCCTACATATGTTTTAACCTTCCTAGATTTCGATCTCTTTTTTTTTGTCCTTTTAAAGTCAAATATAATCAACCAAAAAGAGAAAATATGAAAACAACAGTTTAAACCTCAAAAGTATTGTCCGGGATCTGTTTAATCATATGTTGTTTCAAGGATAAAGGTAACGTAAATCCACGTTTTGGGTTGTCTCTATCATGTTCTCTTTTTTCATGTTGTTTAGAAGAATATAGGCAGCACTTCTGCATAATACCCTTTTGTAGCCCTTCATTTTTTCAAGATTATTTTTCCTTTTTTTTTTTTTCTTGTTCTAAAAATTAAGGGACCATCGCAAAAACTGAATACTCCAACTATATCAGCCCTGATCTATAGATCCCTTCTATTCTGTGGAGTAGTTCTATTACGAGGTAACTAGTACAAATTAACCATAAAATACAGAATAACAAAGAATTTATCCCGTTCTATTTTTTAGCTTCAAAAAGCATCAAAATCCTTCAACCCTTCTCTTTTTTTGTTGTTGTTATTATTCAAAATTGAACTGAAATATCGATCTAGTGGTACTGTTCAAAATGGTATTTATGGAGTGATTAGTATAGCCATCCGATTAGGGTAGTAAAGAATTTTCCCTGTTCTATGTTTTAGCTTCAAAAAGCATTAAAATCCTTGAACCCCTCTCTTTGTTATTTTTCAAAATTGAACTGAAATTCTAGTGGTACTATTTTTGTTGCTTTGATGACATTTCAGGGTACGAGAAAAGGAGACTAGGAAATAACTAATTAGCAAGTGATAAATAGTCATATATGATGGCATCCTCCTCCAATTCTCCATGTGCGGCATGTAAATTCCTCCGTAGAAAGTGCCAGCCAGAATGTGTCTTTGCACCATATTTCCCACCAGACCAACCCCAGAAATTCGCAAACGTGCACAAAGTCTTTGGAGCCAGCAACGTGACAAAACTTCTCAATGAATTGCAACCTCATCAGAGAGAAGATGCAGTCAATTCCCTAGCATACGAGGCCGATATGCGCCTCCGGGACCCGGTCTACGGTTGAGACGTAGGGGTCATTTCACTCCTCCAACACCAACTCCGCCAGCTCCAAATGGACCTCAGTTGTGCCAAATCTGAACTTTCCAAGTACCAAAGCTTAGGCATCACAAGCCATCATGGCCTAATAGCTGCCGCGGCAGCAGCAGCCACCGCCACGACCCATCACCACCATCACCCGCAGAATATAGGGATTAATTTCATCTCCGGAGGTGCAAGTGCTCGGGATCAATACTATCATCATCAGTTTTTTCCAAGAGATCAGCAACCCCAAGTAATCCGGGCTTTTGATGGGAGCAACAATTATGATGCTAGTAGTCTTCTAGCTATGAATGTTTCGGCAAGCATTGGCCAGCTGAGTCAGTTTCAACATCCAAGGGCTGCTGGTGGAGATGGCAGACGAACACCCATTGAACCATCTTAGGGTTTTCAACACATTTCTTGAACTAAAAGCCAACCAAATATCCATCAGTTATTTATTGGTAAAAAAAAAAAAAAAAAAAATTTGCCCTCCTGACCTCACTGTTATTGGTACTTGGTACTACTACGTACGTATTCTTCCTTGTTGCTTTTTCAATGCTACAAATATTGGCTTACAATGCATTATCATCAAACTCTCACAATTATTGCGTTAACATGTTCAATCCCGCTAGAATTTTAATATGCCTCGTGATTTTTTTTTCATAATTACCTTACATGTTAGCTGGATTTGTGTATTTTTTTTTTCTTTTGGCTTAGACATCTACTAGATTTATGGGGCATTATACCTGATATCGTTTCACAATTTGAATAAGTTGAAAAAGAAAATACTAAAATCTAGAGTATGGATATTTAACGATGTTTCCTATACATTAATTCGACCCGTAATCATTAGATTTGTAGTATGTTTCTTTTTTTCTGTTTTTTTTTTTTTTGGTAATTCTGAATTAAGTAGTTTGAATGGACGTTCATTTTCATATGTTTTGGTTATTTTAGGCGAGTTGTTGCACTAATCCATCCTTTCTTCCATAGAAAGGCTGTACATTTTACTACCACATATGAATATGATTTAGCAGAATTATATAATCTCGTTGATTGAATCATTATGTTGGCTTCAAAAATTTATACAATATAAAATTTTAAAGTATATAGCATTGTACTGTATAAATTTTTAAAGTATAACGAGATAATTCTTCAATTGGAGGGTAGAATTTTCCTATGATTCAACCCTTCAGGTTCATCAGGCTGATGAAATAGTAAGCAGTAGTAAACAGAAGAGGAAAAAAAATAAAATAAAACGCATTTGGTCGTGGAAAAATGTACTTGGTCTTTGGCACTTAGCAGTTTGACACAGTAGGAAGGATAGTAGGCAGCACAGCAGGGCCCTCGTCTTAAAATGTGCGTGCCCTGAACAGTTTAGTTTTGTTCTTATTCTTTTGAATCTTTGCCATTATACAGTTGACGGAGGGGAATAGGCGACAGCAATAATAGAAAGTAGAGAAAAAAAAAATGAAGCATATCTGCAAATATACCAGGTTAATAGACATTGATAATACATCTTGGCAGTGTGAATGGTCCAAAAGACTTTCTATGTTTTATGAAATTTGACATCTAGTATTCCAAACTTGGTTCTCACCAATAATTGAATCTTCAAATGCTCCAAAAAAAAAAAAAAAAAAAAAGAAATGTGTCTGCCAAAGTATTTCGGGGGTAGCAATTGGTACACATAGTCCAAAAATAAAAGAAAATAAGAGTAGTAGTAGTAGCATTACAAATAGTGATTTGGAAAGTAAATAATAATTAAATAAGTTCATCTCAGAATTCTTTTGGGTTAGTTTTAAATTCAATGGATGAATGTCTTCTAGAGGTTGAAGGGGGATAGAATTTGAGAAATAGAAGTATTGGATAGATATGCTAAGAAATTACACCATGTTGTATTTGTATTTTTCTTCTGGTTAATTAATTACATCATTGATCCCATGCAAAAATACTTTTTAACTTATTTAAACCCTCAATTTTCAGTTCCACCTATTTAGTCCTACAGCAATTCAATCAGTATTTAAAGAATGTCCACGATCCAAATTGGATTTAGTTTATTATTGATTGTGAGGCTAATTGTGCTAAATTACTTCTAGTTAACTGCCCTAGTCTTCCATTTTCACAGATTTGGGGTATATAAGGTTATTAGTGGTGCGGTTGTGTGTAGGGGTGTTGAAAGTTTGATTTATCTGAATAAATCAACCGAATTCAGCTAGTTTAGTTTTCAGTATTCGCAAAATTATATAAAAAAAAATTAGTTAAATAGTTTGAATTTGGTTATTGAAAATCAATAAATAAATAATTGAACTTTTAGTTTTATTAATTTTAGTACATAGTTTCTTAGTAACAAATTCCATATTTCCCTTCATTCAACACTGTGATATTGTTTTACTTTGTTATTTTTTAGTTTCTAGTTTTATAGTCTTGTATTTAATTTTATACTTAATTTTTAAATTAACTAGTAAATTTTGATTAATCAGATAAATAAAAAATATTGATTAACCAATTTACAAAAAAATTAGTTTAAATTTAGTTTTGATTCTTTCTCTTATCATTTCGTTCTGAAAATATGCTTCACTATCCCGACTTGAAGATAGAGTGAGAAGAAAGGTTTTCTTATATGAAAAAATTAAACACTTTTAATTAAATTATCGAAAATCGATCGATAAATACTTCTGTACTTGATATATTTGTATAGGTATATATGGTATAAAATTATGTCGTATTAATGCACTCATGAGGACGTAGAATATTATCTAAGCATTGTGTTTGGAGCAATCGAAAACTAATTAATTTGCTAGATTAAGATGTTGTGCTGCATCCAACCTTATATGGCTAACACTTCCGTGTGTGTGCCTATATATAGCCTTCAATTCTCAAGGCAATTAAGCACTATGATCACTAAATGTCACGTTTCGATTCTTAAGCATGTTATTCTATGCATAATAAGTTAGTCCGTAGACTCCGTACGTAATCAACTGAGGATAACTCTACCCATATTTCACTACATCCTCAAAATTCCTTCATTGCATTGATTGTGTTATATTTTTCAGAAATGCCTTTCTCTTTCCTTCTGTTTATGCGAAGCTGGTCTTTGACATAGAGCCTACAATTAAAACTTCATATTCTTTTTGTTTTTTTTTTCTCTCATGAATTTCATCTTTTATCGTTTATAGGATTGCTTTTCAAATACATACGAAATTAAGGAGATATTTGGTTCTCATTTGAGAATCAAAATTTGGAATAAAAATCTTAAACTTTACTATTAATCTGCGATATGTCATTCCCATTTATTTATTTAGTTTAACACCGAAATGATTTCATTACATTAATGTGTTAATTAATTTGATGACAAAGTCATACGTAAAAAATGAAATTTAGCATTTTCTGTCATTTTATTCTAATAAATTGATTTCACTGGTACTTAACTAAATAACATATAATCATTACCTTTGATTTTCATTACTAGCTGGTACTTAACTAAATAACATATAATCATTACCTTTGATTTCCATTACTAGCCATTTCATCGTACTCCTAAACCAATCTCGTTATACATCCATAAAAATGTGTGAAACTTATACTGCACCAAAGAAACTCAAGAAACGATTTTGAAAAGTATGCAAAGTCCTAGAGTAGATTCTTAATATCCATAAAATTGCTATACACCTTCAATTAGCATACATATACTTTACAAATTTTGAAAGGTGTATATATATTTTTGTTAAAATATGAATTACATATAATATAATTATTGTGTTAGATGAAAATGAGCATGCCAGGTGTGGTTGCTGATTTTGCACGAACTTTCACATAATGTTCTTTAAAAGCTTATTATCATCAAAATTGCAAATGAACATTAATCAGGTGGATGGAACTTTGTCTTGACGCTGTAAGACATGATGAATCATTGAGATCCTCACATTTAAACGCTACACCTCTGAAATTAATGCTTTCCAAAATTCAAAATTATATATTATTCATATAATATATAAATAAATATACGTGGAATTGAATGCAGTTTCTGATAAAAGTTAATAGTAGGAAGGAGTGCACATTTCAGAGCCACTGTTGAGACCAATACATTTCCAGATTAAAATCAGAGTATAACTGCAAAAGCATTAGGAGCCGTTCGCTATGACTTTAATGCTCCATTCAAAATCCCATTTTGACACCACAAAATCTTGATATTATGAAGTATGAACCATTACACCAATATATGCAAATTTAGGTTTCTTTAAAGAATAAATTGCTCAACGTTTTAGACTTTATCATATTTTAGGAAAATCTAAAGAGGAAATGTAACACCCCGGGTCTTGGGCTGGCCCAACAACTTTTGAGCGAAAGCAACGGGATCAAAATACTTAAACCAAGTTGTAAGTAGCCCATGATTCAAGGTGTTATAAACAATACAATATCCCCTCCCACTTTCAATGTGGGACGGGGCGTCACAGGAAACATTTTATTGTACTTTAAAATTTTATACAATATAATACCATGTTCTTAAAAGTTTGTATTGTATAAACTTTTAAGATTATCGAGAAATTCCTTCAAAAGAACGGTAAAATTCGTTATATTTAACTTTGTGAGTTTTTAATTATTTTAGAAATTGCATACCATCACGGCATGACCTTAGGAATTTTCTAAATGGTGTGAAAAGTCATCGATGATTTAATTTACAAAAAATAATCTTAATAGTCTCTCACATTTTATGTTTTTTTTTGTTTAGTCTCTCACATTCAAATGATACATTTTAATCTCTCACAAATTCAAGTATATTATTTTGGTCATTTAACATAATTAGGAACATATTTTGATTTGAAATAGTTACATATATATCACATGTAATATTTTTTTAAAAGTAAAATTGGCAATATATAATTTTAAATACTAAATTATCCAAAAAAGAAGAGGGTTGGGACTTGGGATTACTGGAGTATGGAGTGGCAGAGGAGAAGCCGCAATAAAGAGAAATAGGGGTAGTGATAGTAGATGAAATTCTAAGAGGGTGGTGGAGGAAGTTTTAACTAGGTAGTGTCATTTAATATTTAAAATTTATATGTTGTCAATTTTATTTATGAAAAATGTAAATGTAAAATACATGTGATATGCATGTAAATATTTCAATTCAAAATATATTCTTAATTGTGATGAAGAATCAAAATAGTTATTTTCTCTTTAATTTATCATTGGTATTAATATTATGAAAAGTAACCATTGTGAACTAGTAATCAAAATCATCCAAATGTTTCAACAAGAAATATGGAAAATTTCAAAGAAATTTAAGAAACTAATATTTCTTTAACTACATAATAAATAACCCTTTGCAGAGAATTGTGTAATTTCCACCTTATTGATTGAAGAAAGAAAAAGAAAAGGAAAAAGAAAAAGAAAAAGAAAAAGAAAAATTGTATTTGAAAATGAATGGAAAAGTTGAGTCCAATTGCACGACAATGATGACGTACTTGTGCAATGATGGCTTCCCCTTTAAATGTGTTGACAGTGGGTCTCTCTTTCCCTTATTTCATCAGGTACTGTTAACCCTTAGACTCGCATAGTCGCACGCGTTCGTATATTTGGACGCACGAGTTTTACCGTTTCCGGAATCATTAGAGAAATAAATTTGGAAAAAAATATATACATTTTTTAAGCCAAAAATTGTGATTTTATTTTATTATTAGAAAATTTTACAACTTATTGAAAGAATCATCCTATTATACTATTTTAAAGAGTTATATAATATAATATCATATTATAATTTAAAAATTTATATCGTATAAACACTTAAAATCAATAAAATGATTATTTCAAAGAAATTATAAAACTCTCATTCGTCATTTTCAACATATGTATGTCCGTATATTATTCAATGGACTACAACTACTACGCAAATAACTACACGGATATACACGTACGTACAAGTGCAGATTATACTATGTGTGTATTTTGTGACAGTAATACGTAACCAGGCCAATTAAACAGAAGCGCAATAAGTACAGTTGGTATTCAGCGGATGTTTCCAGGGAGAGGTATGATTGACTCTTCAATGGTAAGAAAGTCAGATCCCTAAAAAGGGATTTCTGTTCTTTAAGAAATTAGCTGTTTTTGTTCAAGCATCATTAAAGCAACTACAACTACCAAGTAGCAGTAGTAGTAGCAACCCATACCCTAATAGATACTAGTACTAATTAAAGTAAAGTTCATTTTTCAGGTTTCATTGACAAGAGCTTAATTAATCAACCATTGTTCTCTTGAAAATGACACTATATATCTTCCTAGCTACCTTTTCTTCACATTCTTTTTCCTTTTCTTAGATCTCTTTTTGGGTACCCATTGGTTTAATTAAAGGAAAATCATGTACGAGACTAAAATTCAAAATTACTTGCGAAGAAGATTAATTTAAATAATAAAATCTTAAATAAATTATTAATTATTAATTTTCAATATTTAATCGTATTTCCTTTAGATGTATAGATATAATAACACGTCGATGATCTTGTTAAAATCCTAATAAGGCATATGGTTATACTACAACTTACATAGGAATGAACTGAATGTGACCTTTTATATCATGGGCAAATATTGTTGCCACAACAAAAATATATATCTTATGTCACATACAAAATCAGTGTGAAGTGACAAAAATACCCTTATATATTTACTCTTCCTTTATACAAGATAAGGGAACTTGGTCATTCCACATTAATTTTGCTGTGGCAATAACATTGGTCCCAAAGTTGTGAATAAACCCAAAAAAAAAAAAAAAACTTTTAACTGAAATTAATGCACTATTAATTCCTGCCTTATTCAGCTTGCAACAATTTATGAAAAAGAATAACCAATGATGAATTGATGACTACCTTAGTTTTATATCCATGTTGGTGTCTTTGAAAAGATGAAGACTCTCTACATGAATCAGTTGAATGCTGTTCTGAATTCATATTGCTTCAAAAGAAGTTAATATTAGAAGCTTCATGATTTGGATCATGCCCTCAAAAATTAATGTACCACCCCATATTGGTATTACATCAAGGCTAATGATTACTTCAGGTGTCTGGTAATTAATTTGAATATGATACAATAATTAAATACTAAAAACTATACCACTACCCCTTGAGTACCTTGGTCTTGGCTTGGCCAATGATCCAAAACTAGACCACTATTCATCCAATTCATTTCTCAAAATAAACACAAACTTGACCTGGTCAACCTAGATATATAATATATTTGTACTTGAAATCTTTAACTCATGCATGTGTGGTCATTTGCTGTTTACATGACTACACGGGAGGGTAAGTTTGTTAGTTCAGTCTTTAAATTAATGATCAAATTTCTGCAACATTAGGATTAACATATATACGTAGTAGGTAGCACGATATTTAGTTCAAAATTTCTTTCATTTCCTTCTCTTGTTTTAGTCTGCAAGATTAATAGAATGGGAATAATATATAGATGTTTGCGTCAAGTTGATATTCGTATACAAGGAAAAAATTTTAGTTAAGCACTCTTGCAATGCAAATTACTAGTATCCAACGATATTTGAAGAAAAAAAAAAACATAATTATTATTATTTTTTAGTACATGTATCATGTATCTAAGCATAAATTCGCAATATAAAATGCCTCACAAAAAATGTCTAAGTTTTATATTTTAGGATAATATACTCCTCGTAGTAATTAAGAGTATATACTTGGATGAACCTTGGGAGGGAACATTGTTAGGCAAAGTTCGAAGGAAGAACGATAATGAGGATGGCTGGATGGGACTCGTTGAGGAATGGATTTGAGATTACTACACAAAAAGTATGGCTATTGATTTGTATGCGCGGCCAAAAAAAATAAATAAATAATAAGGGTTCTCATATTTTTTTTTGACAATCCAATGACCATAACAAGGGGACGGACAAACAGGGATTAGTGAGGTAACTTCTTTAAAAAGTCATTAAAGGAAATAATTAGCAAAAAGTTGTTTAAAAAATTGAAAGCCTATATTTATTAAAAATATTATAAAAACTTAAAAATTGGGATTTCTCTTTAAAAGAAATGTCAAAATTTTCCATAAGTCATAAACACAACCGAGGCACATTAGCTATCGCATGAATTCGAAAAATGAATCAACTTTTTGAAATTCAGAAATAACAAAAAATTGGAAATAAAAAACAAACTAGAATTTTTTATTTTTTATTTTTTTTTGTTAAACTATTGATATTTTATCTCGGTTAGCTAAAACATTCGGAATTAATTAATAAAGTTTATGAGTCACTTTACTCATAATTAATTAATTAATTTTGAGATAAAAATTTATGTTGATTAATATTTTTAAACAAAATTTTGAATTGAAAGAAATATGTAATTAACTGATTATTAGCAAAGAGAAAAGGCCCATAACTGTAAAAAGTGAACCCTAGGCAAGAAAGCCTTTGTATTGTAGGCAAAAAGATGTAGTGGAAAAATCATGTGGAGGCGAGGGACAGAAAAGAAAACTACACAAAACCGCATGTGTGGTTTGGTACATAGGGGATGCATATGAGGATGAATAGAACAAGTTTTATGGAGCGGAATGGTGAGGAGGGATTGGAAGAGTAATTGAGGAGTGAAGAAGAGTGACATGAAGTGAAAGGGACGGTTTTAAAGGTTGGGGGATATCCGTCGACAGAAGCACGCCTTACGATGACAAAATGGTAAAAGCAAAGGTGGCATTTATTTCGGGTTGTACCTCTGACACTGCTGCTACTCCACAGTTGCCCTTCTCTAGACATCTAGAATTTTTAAACTGTGGAGTAATTACTCACCCTCAAAGGGCTGTCTCTTATTCAATTTGTACTACTATATGGATGTTAATTACATATCTATGTAATTAACATCCATATTTATGTCTCTATCTTAATAATGCAATTTTTAAAAAAATTAATTTATATATCATTAATTTTATCTCATCGAATAGATCATCATATTCAAAAATCAATTAATTCAGTAAAAATTTTATCTTTGAATTATATGTCATATTTAAACGGTGTGAAAATTTTCAAATTTAGATAAAATATGAAATAACTTAATGAAACAGTAAAATATTATTATTATTTTCTTATTTGTTACAAAACATTTATATAGAATATGATATAAATTATGAACAATATTGATTTTTAAAAATTATTTTCACCCTGATTTATTTAAGGGTAATTAAATTAAGGCTCCTTTATTTATCCCTAAAGAGAGAGAATTATAATCCTCTATGAAACGGGTACTCGGTTCATATGCTTAGTGTGCAATCCGAGCCGATAGGTCAGATTGAATCAGTCCATTTACAATATTTATTTAGCTTCAAAGAATTTTAAAAACAAAATATTTGATTACTCAACCTATTTGTAACAATTTTAAGCTTTAAAATTTTTTCAAAAAAAAATAAAAAAAATCAATACTAGTTACTCAAATAATCCAGTAAAATGGGAGGACAGGACAAAAAATATCACTAATATTAGATCTTACGTGAGTTATACAATTAATTCTATAAATGAATCTGATCATATTCTTATCAGATTACAAATTTTGACTCACCGCTGTATATCAAATAACTAATCATAATACTCGACTTGTTATCTATCTATAAAACAAAATGGTTTGAGTACCCTATTTTAGGGTTTGAAACGAATAGAGTCACCAAAATTTTCAAATTAGTTTTTAGATCATTTGTACACATACACATAGTAACATTGAAAATTAGTCTAGTACATCCATGCAAAAAAAAAATGCTCATAAGATATGCGATTTGGCCAACTCAATGCATCCTCCCTCCCTCCCTCCTCTGCAGCATTTATGGGACAGTGCCAACACCTTGATCGATCAACCTCCCCTTATTTACTCTCTCTCTCTTCTCTTCAATATTAACTACGTACTGACTAATCCAATCTCATCCCCCTCTCTCTCTCTCTCTCTCTCAGTAGTAGTATTACACTAGTGCATGAAATCAAATGAATCTTCAGAACTTGACTATTCCTTTCCATTCCTTCCTCCCCTTGGAGTTTGGCACGCACGCTTTCCTACGACGACTTAGCAAGAGAGAGAAAGGAAGGGCATATTTTATTGGTGAGTTGTTTTTTAGTAGTATAGAAAAGAATTGAAAACAACACATCAGGAACATCTCTTACATCTCTTCTTTCAACTCACTTTTTCATTTCTTATTCCTAAATACTTTATTACATGCCTTTTGTCCCCCTCCCTCAATTCTTATACCAACTTCCCCTCTTGTTCAAGTCTCAACCTCTTTAAAGCCATACTACTATACTATACTATGCATGATTTGTCATACTATATTACCTGTAGCCAAATATGTTGGTATACGGTCACATTTGCTGGCTGTATTTAAATTTGAAGATATTTAATAATAAAATGTATCTATATAAAGTAATAAAAGTTTATTTAGTTACTAAATAATAACAATTATTTTTTAAATATTATTTAGTTAACATCAAATACTGTTTGGTCAAATGATGATTATTCATCAAATAATATTATACACCTATTCATATTTCGTCTTATACATTATTTGCATTATTAATGTAATATGACTCACCAATTATTTATATTATAAAATACCAACAATTATTGTTGGGTTCAGATTGTCGAAATAGTAATGCTGCTAAAACTAATGAATGAAAGACAAGGTGAAAGAGTCGTTACTACCAATAATTTGAGACAATTAAAAATTTCAGACCTTTGATTTTCTAATAACTTTCGAAGTAATGATCCGAATGTTTGATATATTTTCTGTATTAAAACTTATCTTCTAATTTTGAGACAACTCAATGCTTCATTCAACTTCAACTTCACGAGTTGAACATTCAAACGATACTATTTTAGTCAAGAAATACCCTCGATTCAAACTCTTTACAGATGATAATCTACTCGATTGACATATTATAAATTGTGGTGTTGGTAAATTTTCAAGGCAAATATTGAGTCACTTGTTTCCCTTTTTTCCTCTCTCTTCAATCCCATTTTGGTCCTTTAATTATTCGTGGCAGATCTACCATTTAAAATGCTCTATTATTTAATTTATTTATTTTTTGTTTGCTGCATGTTGGATCATACCTATATTGGTTAGTTTATCTGGATATGTTGATGGAATTGGAGTTTGAGCATAGGGTTTCACATCATTTTGCTATTAAATTTTGAAAAATGGTTAAAACTTGTGCAATTAAGTTAGAGTAATTATCACATTTTACTAATTTGTGTTTAGATTTCATTGACTTGCAAGGTTTGCTATTAAATTATCTTCTAGAAAGCAGAAAAAATTGAAGCCACAGAGCTTTATTTGAACTAAAAAAACAAGATTTGTTATCGATAGTCTGTTGTTTACTCTACCATTCAATTTTTAATATATTTCTCTGTTTCTATTTTCTAATTAGTAGCTCGTAGTTAGTTGATGACATCCTTCAAAATTATACGAATGCAATGTTTAGTTTTTTGGACCATAATATCTAATTACTATAGATTATAATTCTTCATAGTTAAAAAATGAAAAGTAAATAATATGCTTTTAGTATTTACAATCCAAATGATTATTTTGAAATATTATTTCGTATCCTAACAATTATCTTATTATTTCAAAAGTCAATATTATTTCCAAATACCATTAAAGTCAAAACCCAAATAAAATTTGCCAAATAACAAGGGATAATTTCAAAAAACTCCCCTGTGGTTTATGGCTAATTTCACTTAGTACCTTTGAACTTTAAAAAATATCACTTACTTCCCTTATTCCAAATTTTTTGTAACATTTTCAACCCATTATTTTAAAAAATATATTTAAGTGGAAAGAGACTATTTTCCTTCCAATTTTACCCCTAGTTCAAAACTTTCATTGATTAAAATGGTTGGAAGAAAAAGAAAAAGAAATATAAAATAATTATTAACAAATAACAAGAGATTGTAAATTTTCATACCCTTCACCAATTAATGTCAAAAAAATATTTTAATTATTTTTTATTTTACAAGTTAATGATTTCCAAAATAAAATACTAATAACATTTTTTATTGTTATAATTATGCATATTTACATATTCTAAATTTTTGTTCAACACAACACGTACAAACACATTAATACAATCCTAATTATTAGTAAATAAGTCAGCTAAAAAATTTATCAAAACTTTATTTAATTTTTTAAGAGTTTGTGATTTCCTAAACAAATTTGAATCATAGTTATTTTTTTCTTCATAATATATGCTATTTTTTTTATGTGTTCATATTTTTGTTTGAATCAATACACACTAGCACATTACATAACCATACTTTTTTGTAAATAAATTTATTAATTTTTTTTTGAAAAATATATATTTCAATTTTGAGTTTTGATTTACAAACAAAATACTACTAGTTATATTATTTATTATATCACATGATGTGTTTTACATATTCAAAATTTTTATTCAAATTGATGCCCAAAAATATATTAATATGCGTAATATTTTCATAAATTTACTAGCCAAAAAACTTATCGAGAGAATTTTTTTATTTATTTACGAGTTTGTGATTTTTCAAACAAAATACTAATTATGTGTTTTTACGTGGTAAAGATTTTTATTAAAACATATAGAAATAATCAAATTAATGCATGCACATTTTTTTTTAAAAATAAGTTGATAAAAAATTATTAGAAACTAAAAAGATGTCAAGTAAAAATTGTCAAAAATCTTAGAGGTGATTTTTGAAACTACCATTTCGTACATATGGCTAAGGTATCTGGGGTATAAATGTCATTTTATGCATTTTAGTACCATAAAGAGACCCATTGGCAAGAGAAGGAAGGTAAGTGGTATATTTAAAAGTTCAGAAGTGTTAAGTGATATTAACATAAATCTCAGGAGAAGTTTATGAAATTATTCCTATTTATTATCCAAATAGAGCCAAAATCACTTAGGCGTTATTAGATTGAGAAAATAGGAGCGAAATCCAGTCGAGTATCTAAAATTAAGAGTTGATGATTTAATAGGATCTTACCACATACAATGATTTTGAAAAGTAATTATGAATTTATGACTTTACAAATCATTTTCCTTACTAATATTTTGCTTTTGTATTCGTAAACATAAAAAAAAAAAATTTAAATATTACGTAAAATATTTATACGTCACACCTGAATAGTGTAACGCAAGCATATAACATAAAAAATGTAGTATTAAAGAACCAAAGTTGATTGGATACATTGTAAAAAGCCAATTACAGAAGTACCTAGCTTTTTTGACATATCCTTTAAATAAAAATTATATCGTGGGATATCTTTCTTCTTTTAACAATACACGGTTGTACAATATATACCTCTATATTTTTGGGCACCTCAAAACCCTTGAATGAATGCCACCCTTTTTATGTAGTCTATCATTTCCATCCTCTTCATTTAGGGCATCCAAATTTGTCGTAAATGAGATAGTTTGATTGAGTAGTCGTTTAGGAAAATACTATCATAAAGCGGATTTTTGACTCCACCTGTAAACCCTATCTTTCTTACATTAACTTATGTCATAAATTTCATAATATTTAATCTACACCACTGGATCTACAAGTGGGATCAAATACCATGTCTACTTAACTTTAAGAGTCGTTTATTTTCTTACAACGCCGTCAAATGAAATCCAATATTAATAACAGACAGCTTCAGCTCTTGCTGTAGTCTCGGCATCAAGTTCTTGAGCTCTTAGTAATTTGGCCCATCAATCTAAGAAGTCCAAAAGAAAAGTTTCTATTCTAAAAGTGCAGGTGCATGTGTGGGCTAAATTTTAAGCACCTAAATAGATAAATGATAGGTTTTGGCCCAAATTACGATATCTCTTCTTTGTTTCGTTTTTATCTGCTCTTTTCATTGTCATAAAAATAAAATTTTCTTGTAAGCAAAATTTTATAGCGGTAACTACATTAAGACATGACCAAAGAAATGAATTAATTCTCTCTTTAGAGAAAAATAAAAATAATACTTTGAAAAATTGTATAGTCTCATCAGAGGATTGTCTTATTTTACTTTGAAGGTTTATAATGTACAAAATTTTAAAGCATATATTATTATAATATTTCCCAAACTCTTTGACTTTCTGTAGTTGTTGTTTTATGCGAAATTCTGTTGGTTGCATGACTTTGACAAAAACTAATATAATGCAAATTTAATTGTATCTCATAATACTTGTACGTTGAAGATTAATTTAATACCTCTAACGAGTAGTAGTGATAACTAGTATTCACTCTATTTCAAAATATCTCTCACATTTAATTAGTGTACAGGAATTAAAAAAATTATTAAATTATATCAGTTTTGTAAAAAGATAATTTAAGATGACTAAGTTATCCTTTTGTATCAATATCTCAACAATATAATCGTTCTTTTATTAATGTGGTACTAAGAGTAAAAATTAAAAAGTTTTCATTTAATACTTTCTTGATTTTTTAAAGTAACAGATAATATAATATTAAACAAATTATCTAAAATGATAATTATTTTGTAACGGATGGAATATGAAGAGGAAATGGAAGTTGTGGTGGCATAATCAGCTCCCATTGCCAGCCGGTTACTCGAGGATTTTAATTAATACACAGTTGTAGCATGCTTCTTTGATTCGCAACTCAATCACGTATTTAATTAATTAATTAATAGCACGACTGTTAGAGGTCAAGTAGTGAATTTTTTATTCTTTGACAGCTATTGTGCACCTAACATGAGAGATTAATTACAATAGCATATGCAAGTTCAATTTGTTAGCTAAAATGGATCCTCTTTTTTAAAACGAAAATTTAAGCAAAAAAAATGGGGTAAAAGAAGTAGGAATATACTGGGATCCCCCAAAATTGGTTATCATTACGAAGATTTTTCTCTCTCTCTCAGATTAGTAATATTATAATTAATGTATCACTTGTTAGCTTTTTCTGGTTAAGGGAAGAAAGTAAATGTTTTTTATGTTCTTCCTATAGAAGAAATTTTGGTTGAATTGAGTTCTCTTTTTTCTATGTTTTAGATAACGACATCTATTTTTTTATGATAAACCCAAGAAGTGGTTAAAGACATTAAACCTAAAACTTAAACCCAAGAAGAGGATAAAGACATTAAACCAAAAACTTACACGAAGTTCTATAATTTTTTAAGAGAGAAATATTATTGTGTTTTAAAATTTATAAAGTATAAATTTTGAAAGAAAAAAAAAATATATATCTTATATAAATTTTTAAAATACAAATAAATAATTCGAAATTATAGAATTTTTTAGAACTTATGTCTTATCCCCTTCACTGTATTTGAAGTTAATAAAATCATATGCTTCTCAAAGAATCATTCACTTATGAACATTAATTAGGTCAAATCTAATTTAAAAATATTTCTTATCTTATTTGATTTCATATCCAAATCGTATCCCAACTCCCAAAATTAATTAGTTACAACCATTTTTGAAACCTGCTCAACACTTGTTTTAATTATCACTCTATTCTTTCTGTAAAATTCTAATTTTTGAACCAAAATTAATCTTTTGAATGCACATAGATAGACATGTCATAAATCATGATTAGAGGGGTACTAAAAAGCTTCCCTAGATCCCTCGAAAATATTAACAGGCAAATAGTAATTAAAGAGGTTACAACTGGTGGGATGAATTTGCTCCCGAATGATGAACTTGGCTTATTAATGTAGGATTTAACTACTAGCTAATATTTCCTCCCAGAGGTCATAATGTAATGACATTTAATTTACATTATAATATTTATAAATGGGATCAAATTAGATCATATAGAAGATTAATTTTCTTTTAAATCTTGTGGGCTATTTTAAAAGCCAGTGAATAGTTCTCCATTTCCCACTAGAGGATGTCGGTGATCTGGCACGTGGCAGACCTATTCACAGGTTTGACGGTAAAAGGTTTTTCATTTGCTATTCAATAAATAAAACATTTTTTATCCTTGTTTTAAAACATAAAATTGTACACTTTTCTTTTTCCTTAAAAATAGAGAATTTATCTTAAATCTCGACATAACTCGAGACCATGATTTAGGTAATCTTATTATTTGAGTTTTAAACAATGTATTGTTAATTCAACAAATTTCTCTTCCTTTTTTTTTTTTTTTTTTTTGGTTTTAAACACGGTCCTTTTCTTTTTTAAGGAAATCCAATTATTAAGATAATTAAACTACCACAAAATGATAATCAAATTGTGACCATATAAAGTGCATGCAAGAGGAGGTAAGTAGGAAATTTTGCGTTTGAGATTCAAAACTTGAAACCTCCCTTAGCAGGAAACTTCCTTCATTGACTAATTAAACAAATACTGGAGTAACACACAATTCCACATTAGTGGTTAAGTTGTAAACTGGCAGTAAAGTTTTCTCCATCATTCCAGCTCTCCAGTCCCTTTCTCAAACCATCAAATCCCATAATATGAACAACACGAAATATTAACAAACCATTTAAAGGAGATAATCATTTCTCTAGTTTCCAAGTCAACTTTCCCATCTAATTTCCCCTTCTTTCTTTTTTCATTTTCTTTTCCTTCCAAAATTCACCCCAAACACAAACCATATTATAAATAGTAGTAGTAGTAGTAGTAGTGATGATCAAGCCAAACACCCTTTTGAGTCCACCTACACCTCTAGCCTTGTAAACCTAGAAATATTCATTTTTCCATTTGAATCCCATCAGGGATTTCATTTCCCACCCGATCCAATTCCTCCACATGTGAACGTAAAATCTTCCAAGAATTTCTTGAAGAAATTATAGGAAAATGCATAATCACTGGGGAGGATCGCTCGAAATGAACGCGACGGATTTAGCGACGGATGATGATAGGAGTAGGAACATGGAATGGGATAGGTCTTCAGTGTCATACCAACAACATTATCAACACTTAGACGAGACACAACAAAGTTGGCTTTTGGGGCCTCCGGAGAGGAAGAAGAAGAAATATGTGGACTTGGGTTGCATAGTCTGTAGCACAAAAGCCATTAAATGGACGGTTTATGGAATTTTGTTTGTCGCTTTTGTGATCGTTCTTCCGGTTCTTATAGCAAAGCTTGTGCCTAAGCATAAACATCCTCCTTCTCCTCCTGATAATTACACTCTCGCTCTCCACAAGGCCCTTCTCTTCTTCAACGCCCAAAAATGTACGTAATATTTTACTTAATTTCTCACTATGTTATTTATTTATTTTTCTTCTCTCTCTTAATTCACGGATATATATAACCTTTTGATTAAGGGCCAATGGAAAATTTTAATGCCATAACGGAATCATCATCCTGTACTTTAGAGATTCGTAAAATATAATATCATGTTCTTAAAACATGTATATTGTACAGATTTTTAAAATCAACGAAATATTAGAATCGTAGAATTTCCCTCTAAATCAATTTTTCTATTTTTCTTTTGAAAACTCGTTAATTTTGTAATGAATCACAAAACTCTTACTTTTAGATATTTAATTAAATTTCGTTCTCTATTTTACAAATTTATTGACACATTAATGAATTTGTTAAAAAGGCTTCAATTTTGAAACAATAGAATGTGAAAAAAAGAAAGAAAAAAAATATATATATGGTGAGTTGGCTCGAGGTAAGATTGCCTAATTGATAGGATCTAACCGTATAAGTCGCCAAAATTCCCGGTTTAATTGGTAGAAAAATAGTTGGACCGTTTGTGCTTAAAGATTCTCTATTAGTCTAAGTAATTTCAGTGCCTGCATAATGACATAATGTCGCTTCGTGGCTTGTTTTAAGTTGAATGGCCTTTGTTTTTCCATGTGGGTTTGTATGGTTGGTTGATTTCGTTGATTACACGGAGTTGAAAAGTTCAAATCGTTTTATCTGATATTTTGTAGGAATTTCGAATAAAGTACAAGTATATATATTAATTAAAGAAAAATAATTTACAATATCATAAATTTAAAATTACTCGTTAAAATTAATTTATAATTTTAAATATTTAATAAGATTTCAGTTGTATTTTTTTTTTTTTTTAACTTTTCACTCTCTTACTTTATATATAGATTCATTGGAGTAGTTAGACGGTTAAAATATTCTAAGTGGGACAATAGAATTACCATTATAGGCTTTACGTTTATGTAATACTAGTAACTAATAATAAGTGTGAACTAATGTCTTACATGTTTTATGAGTTACAATTATAAAATTAATGTGGTAAAAATTCTTCCAAGTTAAGATATTTGAAGGAATTAATTTAGCAAACACCTTCATTAAATTAAATGGATTTGAGACAGCTCCATGGGATCCTCTCAATATTGGATTCCCACTTATCTTTAAAAACTAAAATTTTGAAAAATAATTTTAAAATCAAAACCATTCCTAATTCTTAGTGTGATTGATATAAATGGGCAAACGATCAAGAGAAAATAATAATTCTTTACTATTTAATTAAACAGTTCATCAAAATTTTAATTCTTACGTCATCCAAATGTAACATACATAATTCATAGTGAAATTTCTTTAGATATGATTTTCAAATTGTCAAATAATACTAATTGTGTGCTCGGTTATTTTTAGATTTTTAATTATTTAGATATAAATAAATAGAAATGAACTAATAAATGGAAAGGAATCAAGTTCGTTTAAATTAAGATATTGTTCAAGTTTGAATTTGTCAAATTGTTTGAGATTAGTTTTTCTCGGCAATTGGACATTGGACAGTGGGGACATTTGACTTTGGAGATTATAATACTAAGCAATATTTTAATAAACCCATTTGGTAATCACTTCTTCAAGTCATGCTTTGCCCTATTGGCACGTCGTCCTCACATCTACATCCATTTCTTCTACTTTCTGTTTTAAAAATAACAAAACCCACCTCACTTATACACAGTTCTATTGTATATAGAAATTGTAATGAACACGTTAGTTTATTCATCTCGCATTTTCTATTTCTGCATTATAACTTTGACTTTAATTATTAGTTGTTTTTTTCCCTATTCTCCATTTCCTATTTTCTTAGAGAGGCATTCCATGGTGATGGTGAACTAATGTAAATTATATGGAAATCTAATACCTTTGAAGATGTGGAGATTGGCCAATTTGATAACAACTGAAGTGGGGGAGAGAATGAGTTTATATTAATAAGTGTTTGAATGAATATATTTGGATGGGTGTACCACAATTTATAGATTTCGATTAGGGATCAGGATTACGCTAAAATTTAGGATAAATTACACATATCCCTGTTGTAGTTTGGTTAACCTACATATTATCTCTGTGGTATTGAAATATACATTTAACTTCATTGTGGTTTAGACTAAAATGAAATCGTTAGTCATTTCATTCAATCTAACGGTCAAAAGTTAAAAAGTTCTATTTTAAGGGTGTGAGTATCTTTTAATATTTATTTTTTTAAACTTTTTAACTAAAAATTGATATTAAAATTAAAATTTCAGTAATAATAAGTTAAAAATAAATATTAAAAGACAATTATTTCTTAAATTAAATCTTTTTTAACTTTTAACTGTTAAATTAGATGGAATGATTAACGGTTTCATTTTAATCTAAATCACAGAAAATTAAGTATATATTTCAATACCACATAAAGTAATATATAAATTGACCAAACCACAAAGGGTTCCATGTAATTTACGCTAAAATCTATAAGTTCTGATTTTGAATGAATAATAAGTTTGCACTAAAGTCTTACATGTTTAGAATTACCACACTAATAATAAGCGTGCACTAAAAGCTAACCCGTTTTTTACGTTACAATTATAACATTAATGTGGTAAATTCTTACAAGTCAAACATTCATTTGAATTTCTTAATTTAGCAAACGCCTTCTTTAAATTTGATGGATGTGGATCCTTTCCATATATGATCTCCATTTATTTTTAAAAACTAAAATTTTGAAAAATATTTTTAAAATAAAAACCATTCATAATTCAGAGTATGGTTGATATAAATGGACAACAGATAAAGAAAAATAATAATATTTTATCATTTTATTAAATAATTTTATGTTTTATTAAAATTTTATATTCTTGCACCGTCTAAATGCAATATACATAATGAATAATGAAATTTCTCTGAAGGAATTGACTTACTTTTCCATATGATGTTTAAATTAATGAAATAAAACTAATTGTATATCAAATTATTTTTTTTAATTTTTAATTATTTAGATATAAGTAAATAGAAATGAAAAGGATTCAACTTTCTTTAAATCAAAAGATGTAGTTCAAGTTGGAATGTCAAATTATTTGAGATTATTTTTTGTGGACAATTGGACATTGGAGAGTAAGGACATTTATAGAAGCTTTGGAGATTGGAATACTAAACAATATTTTAGTAAACCCTTTTGGTAATCACTTCTAGAAGTCAAGCTTGCCCATTGGCACGTCGTCCTCCATCTCTTTCTTGTACTTTTTCTTTAAAAATAGCAAAACCCAACTGTTGTATTGTATAAAAAATTCTAGTTTATTCATCTCACATTTTGTATTGCGCATTATATGTTTATAACTTTGACCTTAATTATTAGTTGTTTTTTCCCCTATTCTCCATCTTCTATTTTCCTAAGGTGGTGAGCAAATGTAAATTATATGAAAATCGGGAGCATATATTAATTATCTATACTAAAAGTACTAATATCGTCTAAGATTTGGACATTGGCCAATCAATTACTACTAACAACTTTTATTTATCTTCAAGTATTTGGGAAATATGTACTACTTGAATATTATGTTTATTTGATAAGCAATTGAAAATTATATACAGTTAAATTTGATCGTCAGTTTAAAGACTTAAATGTTTAGAAAGTAAGCTTTAATTCGTTAAAGATTAAAATTGACAGTGACCTAAACATTAAGTAGTAAAATGAGATTAACCTAACATTTATTTATCTTGAAGTAGTATTGGGGAAATAAGTACCTAACTTCTTGAAGATTATGTTCGTTTGATAATGCAGCCGGAAAATTGCCCAAGAGCAATGGAATACCATGGAGAGGAAATTCGGGGTTGACTGATGGATCAACACTAACAGATGTTAAAGGAGGTTTGGTGGGAGGATATTATGATGCAGGAGACAATATAAAGTTCCATTTTCCCATGTCATTTGCCATGACAATGCTAAGTTGGAGTGCTATTGAGTATGAACACAAGTACAAAGCCATTGGAGAGTATGATCACATTAGGGACCTCATAAAATGGGGCACTGATTACTTGCTCCTCACCTTCAACTCTACTGCAACTAAAATTGACAAAATTTATAGTCAGGTAATTATCTATAATTTAATCATCATGAAATGAAAGGTAGTTAGATTTGGGATTATTCAAATGATTCTTAACGTTATAATAAAGTGTTTTCTTATATGGATCGCAATCAATGTGCACCTAGACATAGAAAATGTGAGTCTCACGTGAAGTTCACACTACAGCCCCATATGAGGCCTATATTTTCTGTGTATAGATAGGTGTAAATGAACCGTGGTCTATGCAAGGATGCGTAACAATATTGTCTATGGTGTACATCTTGTTACTCATGTTTGAGCAGCTTATGGAATATGGACATTCTCAATTGATTATGCATATGAAAGATTCTTTTAGATGGTCATTCTTTTGTCCTTTTCCTTACAACATGAAGTTCATCTTGTTTTTTGGTCTTTATTTTTGGGGCAATAAATTCATGGAACTAAATAGTCCTACTTTCCATGGCTAGGTGGGAGATGCAAAAAATAATTCTAATACTCCAGATGATCATTACTGCTGGGAAAGGCCAGAAGACATGGACTATCCTCGAGATGTACAAACTGCAATTTCAGCACCAGATCTTGGTGGATGAAATGGCAGCAGCATTAGCAGCAGCATCCATAGTCTTCCGCGATGACAATCTCTATTCCCAAAAGCTTGTGAAAGGGGCCACGACAGTGTTTGCCTTTGCCAGGCGGATGAGCCCAAGAGCTCCATATTCTCGAGGCAATCCTGAAATTGTGCCCTTTTACAACTCCACTGGTTTTTGGGATGAGTATATGTGGGGTGCTGCCTGGATGTACTATGCTACCGGAAACAATAGCTACCTTTCGTTGGCTACTAACCCGAGCTTGGCCAAGAATGCGAAAGGGGCCTTAATGATTCCGGATTTAAGTGCGCTCAGTTGGGATAATAAGCTTCCTGCTGCTATGCTGCTCTTGACTAGAATGAGAATGTTCTTGAATCCAGGCTATCCATACGAGGAAATGCTGAGGAGCTATCACAACCTGACTGGTCTTACCATGTGTTCTTACCTTCAAACATACCATGTATTTAACTTTACCAAAGGTATCGGTTGAACTCTTGATTAGATGCCAACTTCAGTTTCTCTCAGCTTCCTCCCAACCATCACATCAGTGACTAATTTTTGACTTGAAATCTACAGGAGGGCTGATTGAGCTAAATCATGGGCGTGGACAGCCTCTGCAATATGTGGCCAATGCTGCATTCTTGGCATCTCTCTTTGCTGACTATATGAATGCAACTGATGTTCCAGGGTGGTATTGTGGCAATTCCTATATATCTCTGGATGTTATCCGCAGATTTGCCACTTCTCAGGTTTGCTTAGCTACTTATTTTCACATTTATCTAATTCTACTCAGAAATTCCATATAAAAATGCTTCGAGGAACATACAATGCCAAAGATAAGTGTTTGAAAATGGACGTAATTCTTATAATATATGCTATCAGGCTCTTCTGTGAGACATTGTTGAAGCTGTTATTAACAATTCTGTTTTTCGTTTTTCTTGCAAGTACAGATAGACTACATTCTCGGGGCAAACCCCCTAAATATGAGCTATGTGGTAGGATTTGAGATAGTAAAAAATTCCCCAAACACGTGCATCACCGCGGTGCATCAATACCGCATAATAATATCAAATATTCGTGTACTGGAGGATGGCAGTGGCGCGACAGCAAGAATCCAAATCCGAACACCATTAATGGTGCCATGGTTGGAGGGCCGGATAAGTTTGACAAGTTCCAGGACGTGCGCACAGACTTCAGCTACACAGAGCCCACAATGGCAGGAAATGCAGGATTGGTTGCAGCATTGGTGTCCCTAGCAAGCAGTGGTGGCAATGGAGTAGACAAAAACACAATTTTCTCAGCAGTTCCACCACTTTATCCAGTGAGCCCACCCCCACCCCCACCATGGAGGCCCTGAAAGACTAATGAAACTGGATTTTCTGCATCACTTCAATTTTTTACTTATGTTCTCTTGGCTTCTTTTTGTACAAAAATGTTACAGTACACTCTGTGTATCTACATTTGGATGAGACTTGAATACCATAACTTTTGTGCTTAATTGTTATGTGCCTCTACAGTTGAACTGCTTCATAACATCTAACCGTTATATGTCCCTAGAACTAATTTTGTTGAGTGCATACACATAATTAAAGCTTGGAAAAACTAGTAGGATTAGCGCCATCTGGTGTTGACAAACAGATTATAGAGATGAGTGCTTATCTGGTATTGGCAAAGAGAAAAAGTACGTTTTGCAGATTTTAATAGAAAAGCAGCTGACTGACATATTGCCTAACCCTAACTGAGAGTGAAGCGGAGAGCAACAAACAAATTAGAAGTACTAGCGCATCTCTATTGCAATGTATTCATCACTATGTTGTTCAATGCTTAGCAACTGTGTCTTCAATCATCTGACTAGTAAATACTAAATACTTCACAAAGGCCCCTTCTTGCCATCCACCCTCCACACCACAGAGAGTGAAAGAGAGAGGGACCTAGCTTAGTACATGAATTCAGAGATATTGATCAATGTACGGTAGATGCAAATGACTTGACCTGTTACTACTGTAATTTTAACTAGAAGATGCAAAGAAACTTCCAATCATCTGTAAAATTATATAGGTTTCAACAATAATCAATTTGAGTGCTTACCCAGGCTAGTGAATCCACTTAGCATTATGTTAGTTTGTTCCAATATGAGACACAACATGGCAAAACCGAAACATTCTTAGAAAGACTATAGTATTAAGTTTTGAGGGTATGAGATAACAATGTGATGAAACTTAAATAGCATCTTTGTATAATGTTGAACTTTTAATGATCCAAGAGTAAATATTTATTCATACTTCTCACTCAATGTTTATAACATATTCTATTACTAAAATATCTAAATTAAACTAGCAGGAATCAACCTAAATTGAAATTGTTTTATTTTTATTCCAGGAATTCTTACAAAAAGAATGGACCTGATAAGCTTACTAACATGAGGTTCATTTTTCAACACTTCAAAGAGAATAGAATGTTGAATGCTGCCTCATATTTTCAGTTCTCACTCCATGTACAGAACTCCATACATAATTAAGAGGTTGATCAGAAGTTTTATGCAGACTATTGCGAGTAGCAAGAGCCTGGCTCTACGGGGGCCACGCGACCTGGTCCAGACACTGGAGCAGCTGCAACTCCCCTTTGGTTCAACAAACACCTAAAATGTGCTAATCTTGATGTAACTTCTCTAGGATTCTTGGCTAGGTTGTCATAAGATGTCCATAATCTCTCTTCATTAGGAGGTAAACAAAGGGAAAGGTTAATCACAAAACATCAATAGAGATAGTGGCAGATATTCAGAATAGAAAGTAAGGCAAGGGAATCATAAAAATAGTGTATAACACTGTAACTTCATTGGAATAGCACCAGAAACAAAAGATGGTTTGTATAACTCAAATAAAACTGTTTGCTCTTGGCAGACTCTGAGTTAAAAACACACTATCAGACACAGACACCATTGTTTGGCAGCAGTGCACAACCGTTAGGATGGTTATGGAATATGTAAAACATTCAAGTTTGAAAGAAAGAATCACCTTTGAATGAGGTCCTAGGAGATCTTTCTCAGAAAGTTTTGCTTTTTTAGTCAAAACACAAATATTAGTCAGGTTATGCAGCCCCCTGAACAATCTCCTGGGCCTACAAGGCTACAAGTGACTTCTTAGGCTTTCCTTGCAGAAAAATTTATTCCTCAATGGCCTAACAATCTTCAGGAGATAGAAATATCCTAATTTCCTAGTTCTATTAATCTAAAATCATCCTCTCTTACTCCAAATCTGGGCATGAGTTAACCGTAGTAGTCATGTGTATAAATAGGAAGTGATTTCATAACTATTATCCTACTGGTAATCTTGAAAATACTTATGAAGTTCCAAGCTCTAGGCCATCAAAAGTTTCGAGGATCATATCCTAGTTTGAAGTGAAAGATATAGAGCATATGGCAAATCTTTTTGTTAATCCAATATTTTGAGTTATCTATCTAAAACTGGCCTACAGATTATGCTCATAATTTGTAGTGGGGTAGAGAAATTAAAACATGCAAGCACCAAGTTGATTAGAGCTAATGATGATAAGTAAAGTACATGAAGAGTCACTTGAGAACCAAACATGCAATTATTTACAGAAAACATGAAAATTTAAATTTAATGTCATGAAATACAAAAAAAGATGCCTAGTAGTTAATATTTGAATTTTGAAAGTAAAACCTGTCTCTTCCTAATTCTTTCACCATGAAACAACCTTAATAAGTTTTAGGTACAACAATTTTGCAGATGTGTAATTAAAGTTTAATTTGAATTTTTTTTCAATCATATAGGTTGGATCTTTTGTTAAATTTGTCATTCTCTATCTACATGAGTTGGTAATGATTGCCAAATATCTTCACAAATAGTAGATCCTATTGGAAGGACAAACTGAAAAGGGATAAAGAAAACTGGCATTCAGACAAAAAAGGAGTGTCACAAAGTTACAAAATCCTGCCACTGTAAATGACAATATAGGATTCTAATCACAACTTTCTTTGTTTCTCATGCCTAACCAACATGTAGAAAAAGTATACCGAGAAACAATCAATAAACAAATTTTTGCCATACATTATCAATCAGAGTTAGTAAGAAAGATGTACACACACTTGAGGTTAAAAACATCATTTTCCTACCCTGTAATTCATGTTTGTGCACTGAACTTTTGTATGATCCCGAGCCATCTCTAAACAGAAAGAATAATTATTATATCTTTCTCAATCATAGATTTAAAATCGAGAAAATGTGCATGTATTCGCATTTCTAGTATGAAAAGAGACATGATAGTCCACACAGATAAAAAATTCAGAGGAATTAAAATAATTTGCAATTATAATTTAAAGCTGAACCATGACATGAAAAATATATTGTTAATAATTCATAGAGTTGAAGACATCAAGATTTCCAAGATGAGTATCGGCTAATACCTGCAGCTGCTGCTGCTCGTGGCCATATAGTTTGTTCAATATCCGACCCATCGATATGCTCTCCCCACATGCATACTTCACCCCCAATGACTAATGCTTGTTGCTCCGGCTTAGTTATATTGATAACTAAGGGGCTCATTTGAATAGAAATCTTGCCATGTTGCATCCAGATGGTCCAAGTACCACTTGTCCTGGTTACTAACAATGCACCGCAACCCAGCTGCAACTACTCGTTGAGCAACACCACCCCCAAGCCTGTAATAGAATTCATTTGTGTCTACTTAACCCAGTTTAAGTGGATAACACTAGTTGATCTTCATAACTATTCCATTATGCTTTTATGCTATTCAATCTTCAACAGTTCTACAGGTATAAAGCGAATGAGTAATCCCAAGTTCCCAACTGGAAGGAGAAATTTTATACATTGAATTAACTAATTCATTAACATTACTTCTTAAACCGAGATAAGTTGAACCTAAAGGGACACAAACTCATAGGAGAGTGTCTAATTGAAAGACGACTAGATTGCTATGACAAGTTGATAACAATAGTTTTAGTTGGAAAATAAAATCTATTTAGAGTAAGGTATGGTTTCTAGTAGGATTCTTGTCTATCATGCCTCCTACGTCCCTATATTAATCTAGGAGCTAGAGACATTGTCAATATAGGGAAATGAATCTGAAAGCTATAATCGGTGCTTACCAGTTGTGGACCACAGTTTTTCGGCTCAACTTACTGCCAAAATTGTTGAAGGTCTCTTCCCTGTAATTTTTACATGCACAACTTTAGTCTAAGTCCTACTTTATGCAGAAAAGTTTCTCAAGTAAATGAGTTTGTACCAGTTTATGATTTCATAACCGTGGGATAGAGCTATTTGCTGTGCTTTCAAGACAAAGTACTGGTAAGCCTCAGATGCATTAAAGCCTTGTTTCTTTAACCTGTTAAATCAGACGGTTCTTTAATATCAGAAGACGAAGTAATCTCTCAATAAAAGCCAATAGAAATTATAAAAATGAGAAGTCAATCAAGTAAACAATCTTGTTGCATCATAGATCAGAAAGAAAGTCCACCCCATGCACATTCCAATAATTCCCACTCTCCTGAAGTTAATGCTCTCAATTAGTGACGCATCAGCTGAAAATATTCCTTTAGTAAATTTCCCTCTGCCATATTTAAATTCTAGCCTCCAAGATAAAAAGTTGTCCGTTACAATTTATAAGAGGCTCATCAAATTCTTAATTTAAGATTCATTACAGAACAAACTAATGTGAAAGACATATTTATAAGGGCAAATGATAAGGTAAGAATACCAAATTCAACATTCAACTATGTAGCCGAACTAATTTGCAGCAATGCCACATAACGTAACATGCATGAGAGAGTAAGATGTACCAATATTACCCGTTCTAGTGTCAAATATTTTCATAAATTCATGATTGCACAACTACTTAACCATAATGACAAGTATAATATTAGAAAGAAATAAACATTTATCAGATTATTGCTCCTATCATGATCCATGAATATCAGTAAAAAGCTTCAGATGAGAGCTAAGAACTCTTTGACAAAGACAATCGAAAGGATAAGCAATGCTTTGGATATATTACCATTTGCTTATGTGAGGAGTTGATCCTAGTCCAGCAACCTGCAATCAACATCAGCTGCATTTGGTTACCAAATTTTATTGGAAGAAAAGTTAACTTGTATTATAAGCTAAAGCAATGAACTAACATTGACAGACCTTTCTACTAAACCATATGAATAACCAAGATGTGTATTGAACCGATAAGTAGATGGTCATTAAATTCAAGACAGACTCATCTTGGGCACTAGCTAAAGGCGGTTACTTCTTGGACAAATTAGGTGGTGCCCATTCAATTTATCTTCTCAAAAAAATAGAAGGAACAGAAGAACCAAATAGTAAATGCTTGGAGACTTGAGTCATGAAATTCATTAAATTACGAGAACATGTCATTTGATGAGGAGAGAAGATTAGCATCTTTAATATAAGCATGGTAATGCAAACAATAAATTGATATAATTCACAAACGAACACAATGAAAAACCTAAAACTCACCCGTGTCGACTTCATCACCCCCAAGGTGAACAAATCTGTACTTGAAGACCTTACTGAACATCTGAAACATGAAAATTTCAAGAAGTTGAATTCCTTTTGGTCTTGCAGTAAAGTAGACCTGAGAATTTTATATCATAAGAAGTATCACCTGAGAGAATTCCATCTATAACTTTGAAAGTGAAATTATTGCTAACATCAAGGGGCTGTGTACAATTTGTTGATGGCCAAAGTGAAGGATAACCAAAACCCCTAAGAATTGAAAATGGTTAGTTCCACAGACTAAATGCAGAAAAGCCAGAAGAAATGCATCAAAGAAGACAGTATTGAATACTAAATTTCTAACATAAGTTCCTGAACTCACCAACATAATGCAAGTGTACTATAAGCAACACTTAGTAAATTCCGAATTCTTTGAGCACTATAAAACTATAGGAATATATAAAATCACCATACCCTATTCAAATTTATCTTTGGCATTTTAACACTGCTATTTTACAAGAAACTAGGTTTAGGATACCACTAGAAGCCTCCTTCATATCATTTTATATAGAATATCCCGATCCATTGGGAAATTTGAATGTAACAATAACAGAAAGATAGCAAGCTTGCATATTATCATGGTTTCTTACCCAATGTTATTTATGAACTTTAGAAATAAAGTAAAAAATTACAAAAATATATATATTCATAGGATGATCAAAAAGATAATAATAAATGATAAATCTCCATAGGATAATTAGCCACTTTGTAACTAATCCACGTCCAGTGGTGTAAATTACTCACTGCAAAATACACTTAAAGAAATTCAAAAATTGTGGCAGTGTGCCATATGTTCACACAGCTGATAGAAAGTAGTTCTTTAATAAATGGCCCCACCAGTGTGCCCTTCTTCAGAAAGGGAAAAGATAATCGAGTCAATCTATTACAAACGTTGGATAACTTGTTAGGTATGAACCATCATGTAACGGACTAGGTTTTGTAGGAAAAGTGGCAGTAGACATGCTTATTTCGAGGAAAACATAAAATAATGATGCTACAGTTTACAAGTATAGCTGTTGCATGTAACAGGCATCGAACTACTTGCATGCCAGAATTTAAGGGATAATTTAAAAGGATTACAATAATTTGCAGACACATTTCCTAAATCTGAAACTGATCAAGTCAGGTTAACAACATTCTGAGTAAGTGGTAATATGGGCAGAGCATTCACATTACCAGGATTGAGCATGTCCCGGCACATCAATCTCAGCTAATACATGAATTCCTCGTCTTTGAGCATATCTGCAATATTGGAGTCCAAAAACTCGGAAGATATGATAGAAAAAGATCTATAATCACCTTTAAGAAGACCAAGGAAGATAGAAAAATAACTTGCCTTACAATCTCAGCAGCTTCATCCATAGTGTATCGTTCTGAGCTAGAATAAGCACCATTCCACAATTTGGGATACGACGGTATCTCAAGAGGAAAAGATTGTGTGTCTACAATGTGCCAATGCAGCACATTCTGCAGCCAACAAGAAGTGTCAACAATATGTATCAGTTATTAACCAACTTCCCTCATTCTGTTGGCAGTCAATTTTCACATTCTTGGCAGCAGATGAGTAACATGTTGAGTGAATACTATCAAAGAGACATGAATGCCACACAATTCTCTAGTAAACAATTCAGTCAAATTTCTCCGATTTCTGGGAGTATTAATCACCCTTCTTTACTTACATGAGCGTCAATGGTACAAGTACCACACTATAGAGCCGTGGAAAAAAAAATAATAACTTAGAGAAGCTAATAACAAATCCCAGTCTAATTTTTGTGCCAGATAATCTCCTCAAATAGGGAAATGGTTTATGATAATCAGTCTTGCTAAGCATTTTGTTATTATAAAATCATGCCCTTGATTATTAGGATGCAAAAAGTTATGCATTTCTTACCAACTTGGCATATGTCATAGAATCAATGACCTTCTTTATCACGGGCAATGGCAGAAAGTGCCTGGATGTATCTGCAAAAAGTATTTATGACAGAATATGATCAATAGCATCTTCAACCACAACACATAGCTCACAAATGATATTTAAGAAACTAAAGCAATTAAACATTGGGTAATGGAAGTTTATCGATATTGATCACAACTATTTCAGCCCTTAACATAATCTTATCCATGGCTTGGTAGCATTCGATATAAAATTACATACTTGATCACATGATCATGCTTTAATATTGAAACATGTGCTGGTAATTGATATAAGACCTCACTGGTGCATGTGACCACGCTATTAGAATAGATAAAGGACTGAACTTTATAGTGAGCTCTAATTATTACATATTACATATTACATATTACATACCCTAGGATGAATGTGAAAACCCCAATTTTCCACACACTAGTTATGTTATTGGACTAAATATGAGTTAGCATGTCTTGAAGGGTGACAATAGGTTTTGTCAAGTGTGTAATATTGTTCTTCCTCCATCCCCTTGGGACTGTCATGCATTCTTTATAGTCTGTCTCAAAATATTTGTCACTTCTATATGTGGCAAAGATTTTTTTCACTTACTTTACATTTTTTAACCTTCATTTTGTTTTTAGAAATCAGATAAAAAACCCATCAACGTCTTAGTTTGAATATCTGCAGTGAAATAAAATAAATGCACTAACGAGTGCGTGAATCACACAACATCTAGAACAGTTGGGAGATTGCGTGCACTCTATAAATTTTAGTGAGTTCCTTACTCATAAACAAAAAAACCGTCGCCCCACCTTTTAGTTTTCAGTTTGATTGTGTCTAGGTGAAAAATAATTCTCCAAGTCCTACCTCTTTCTCTGTAGATGTATCAGTAAGGTTACAGATGGAAAACATTGCAAAACCTTTAAACTATTGATAAAAAGCACAATTCTCTAATAGCATCAAAAGTTTCGGGATGGTTGCTCAGTCAGGTGGAGAACAACCTCAGCTATTTATTGAGGACCGTTTTTGCTCACACCACACTACTTAATGAGTTTGCATCTAAAGTTAGTAACCTTGAGCTACGGGATGAGCCAGACTATTGGGTTGGAAAAGAGGATTTGGATGCTCAAGCATTAAGAACTTCATGTTGTTTAATAATGTTGGATCTAGATTACTAGGATAAATAATTATGGCATGTGTTGGCCAGAAATTATTGTTCTTTTGAAGTTCTTTCTAGATAGATATTGCTTTTGCACTAGATATGAGTTTGGCCTATTTCATGGATGGTTTATATTTAGATTACTATTGTGGTTGGTTACTTGATTTTATTATGAATGATTATGTTTGCTCATGGTATTGTTGCCTACCATCTTGGAGTTAAAAGGTGTAGCACATTATATACCCCAATTTGGGGCTTACCAATGAATGTCAAGCACTACAAACTAAACCCCAAGTATTATATTTCTAGAAAAGGTGGATATGTGTGACACGCAAGACAAGTATCCCAACAGAAGAGACAGAAATGTGTATTTAAACCTGCAAAATGTAAATGGGAATAGTTTTCCACCATATTTAGGCCATGGATAGTGGGCTGATTGTTATCTGGTTTTTGCAGAACCTCACTGATCAATTACCCAAGTTACAGAAAAACATCTTTACAGAAGTGGAAGGCTCATTACGAAGTATGTTAGAACCATGTCTTCATCCCATAAAATGTTCAACCTGAACTACCTTTTGTTAGGTGTTACGTACACTGACCATAAGATGCGATTAGGGACGTTTGTACAACTACTGCCCGTTTTCCTTTACAATAGTTTCCTAGTGGCAATAGAGAACATATGTGTGTGCAAAACGACATACTTCTTTCTTTATTCTTTCTCTTCTACTTGTTAAAGAAAAACCACACAGCAGAACTGACAATCCTTTCCTTTCTTCTTTCTTTTATTTAGTGGAAAAAAAGGAAACGAATAGGTTAGCAGTGAACAACATCTTACCAATTAAAAGCCCTCGATAAGAAAATCTTGGTTGATCAAAAATGGTCCATGGAGCCTGATAGACTTCAATCACTCTGGTTGCAAAGTTAAAACGGCAAACTTGGCTAAATGTCTGCAGCAGATATTCAAAAGTAAATATTTTATGCCAGATTTATTTTCTTTCATCTAAAAATTTAAATGCTTCTTTGAGCATCATGAGTGAAGAAATAAATACCTGCAGTCCATGTAATGCCCCATAAACTGTTTGTGCCTGCAAGAAAATCAAAACTCAAACAATTAATTAAATGGTAGAGAATCACAAGAATGGAATAAATTGACTGTTCAGTTATCCTAATCGTTTATAAGCCAAATATTCTGCAAAATTTTGTTATCTAATATAACTTAAGCAAGTAATCATGTGTTTATTTTTCAATGCAAACATGCTGGAAAACTTGCATTCATGCCAAAAAAAAACTCGAGTGTTGAGGGAAAACTATGTAAGAAGACAATCAACTAACAATATGATTCAAGTTGTCATGAAAATTGCAAGATCATGCATCATGTTGTAAAGAGAATACAACATTCAACTTCATTTGTTATTTTTAGCACCTCGCGCGCGCGCGCGTGTGTATTCCTAAGTTGATTACAATCTCCACGATGTTATGCAATTTTTTCTTTATTTTAAAAAATCACATCGTGCTAAGATGTCTCAATTCTTGACTGAGTATACTACATGAAAGACAGGATACGAGATGGTTTTGAACCTAGGTTTGTCATCTTGATTTGACCATTGTTGTCTTGATGTGTAATACACTATTCTAAATTCTCCCTAAAGAAGTTCACAACAATAGATTGTGTTTAGGTGAACACTTGTCTAGTGGGTCAGAAACTTGCTTTTCAGTAGGAATGATGTTTCCCACAAAATCAAAGTATTGGGTCAATTTCCACTACATATTGCTTGATTATAAAGGACTAGCAGGAATGGACTACACTAACATTAATTAGAACTTTTAAGTTGCAAAAAGAAAAAAATGGGGAATAAACATAAGAACGTGATTTAGAAACTCATAGTTCATTATGGACTTTGGTTTAATTTAGTTATTTTGATATAGCCCATCTAGAAATTGAAGAGGATATGGTCCATGACAGAGCGCAATGGCGTAGTAGGTTTCATACAGCCGACCCTACTTAGTGGGATTAAGGCTTGGTTTGTTTGTTTGATTTCAATTAGTTAATTCTGGCATTCAGGTATTCGTTTTTATTCTGAGCCTACAAAAAGTTCAGCTTCCTACATTCAAAGAATTACTTTGTGAAATTGACAATAGACATGTTGAAATTGGGAACTTTTAGGCTCAAAATTTGCTTCAGGTTGGATTAGATCTCCTCCAGGTGGCTTGTATACCTGATTCTTCATTATAGATTCTTACTTACCCATCGATCCACCTTCTCTCAACAAGATAAAGGTTTTGAAGCTTGCTTTAGCTTTGATTTAATTCCCACATATAAATGACCCTGATAGCAACTCTGCAATATCTTAAAACTCTTTTCTGTTAGGACAAGAGAGAGAAGGAGCATCAGTCCTCATGGCTATTGATGTTGAATAAAATGTAGCCTGGCTATATTCATCCAGAATGATTAGGTGTCAGGAAAGTTCAAGTCTTATCAGTTGTCAACATGTAGTCTGCTAACACTTGTCCTTATCGCTAACATGACTTGCACAAGACTCACACCATATCAGGAGAGTTGGCTTTAAAATGCCAAAATCTTTGTACTTTATACTTTCGTAAAAACAATGCTGTTCATAATGGTGTCATGCAAGCGAAAACATCATTAGAACAAGATATGATTCCAGCATTTAAAGGTTAAATACAATTATCTAGGGACTGCAGAGTATTCTCAACTATGGCTCAGCCTGCTAATGACACAAAATTTTCTTGCAGCTATTCGATTCATTGCAACAGAAGTTTATGAATGCTTTAAACTTATTGACACTCACCTCAACATATGCATAAATTGGATTCCCCTGAATGGGGACAGATAATTTGTATGTCTCATCAACTCCATGTTGTAACTGCATTCCAAACCACCCTATTTAGTGTCACATAACATCAAAACAGAAATCAAACACAAAGTACAAATCATTCTGCTAACAAAAACCTGCAGATAGAATATTTTGCCGCGACATATGAGTGCACAACAGTGTTAATAAATGTGCTATCTATATGTTACAAGAGGAAGAAGTATGCAATATAAAATATGTTAGGAGCATCATCTTGATCCAAGCCAACAAATACTTTTTCACTGAGAAAGTCTTCAAAGACCATGATTGAGCTACACCATAGTAATGTCAAAGCTTTATGTAGATACTTCTGGATACTTGGCATGACCTCCTTCTATACTTCATGCAGAATGCATAAGATTTTCATATCTTTTACTAGTCTATTATGATTTTTTTCTCATTTATTATTTTTAACATTAAGGATTTGGTGTTGGATAAATAGCTAAAGCCTTCTAGAAAACACTTACAGAAGGAACTATTCACAGGTTGTGCTGTTCTGACAGTGGAATGGCATCCAAGAACGGACTAAAATCAGGTGAATAAATTCACTACAGTCCTAGGAGTAAATACCCAAAAAAAAAAGAAAAAAAAAATTTACTGATTATTTTATTTCCAGTGAAAGCATGAATGACTAGTTCATGTGACAGGAAAGGAATTTTTACTCAAGTCTTTTATACGTATTAAATTAGCAGGTTATTCAGAATAAAAAGCTGTAATACTGACAAGCTATAAGTCAATTGGAAAGAGTGAAAAAAAAAAACAAACCCCAAACAAACAGAAAGCTGAACTGATGTCAAAATCTTCAATTAACAATAAACAAACAAAACGTAAATGACAGCACTCTAATACCTCTGAATAATATGCCCGAATGAACTGTTTTTCTTTTTTTTTTCTTCCGATTAATTATCCAATTAGATAAAACCAAAAGAGATCAAACAAAGATAAAACATAAATGTTTCACCTCATCACTCGGTGAGAGAATGACAACTTGAATTCCCTTGATCACAAGAGATGGATCAAGGCTGGAAGTGTTGACTTCGATAACATGATCTCCTTTAATAACATCAAGTAAACTGAAGAATGCATCCTTGAGAATTCCTGAAGCATCGCTATACTTGCTTCCATCGGTTTTGAGCTCGAACTCGTTGCTTAGATAAAGTCTATGTCGTCCATAGCTCACGAAAACTGACACTGGCATTGGCCATATGTTTAAGCGCTTTTTATCAACATCAGCAACTGATATCACTAGAACATTAACCAACAAAATCCCAAGAAATATCTTTTGAACTCCTTTTCTCCCCATCACGGTAATCTACCGACAAAAAGAAAATCAAATGTAACAATCAACAATCTAAGCAAACCACATGAACAGATAACAAAAAACCAAAAAGGGAAAACAAGATTCAGCTCCAACATTTTGAATTCCCCTTCTTTTCTTGGACACTGAAGAATTAATCAGATCAGACAATTCTAATCCTAAGTTTTTAATTTGCATTAGCATCATGAAACCAAAATGCTGAACTTCTTGACCCTACAATCAGTCTATAACATGAATTCACTACACTAAATCATCAAACTGGCAATCAATTATTGATAGAAATTCAAGAAATGTCTAAAAACAAGAGCATTTATTACCATATTAAAGAAGAAGAAGAAAAAAAAAATTCAAGAAACATGAATTACTACTCATATTGTATCCTCCCTGATGAGGAAAACAAATGCGGGACGTTCTTGAAAAAGCTTCTGAACCAAGAATGTTGAAGCCCCACAAAACTCTACAGTAATGGAAACACAATGTAAGAAGAAAAGAATCTCACAGAATGATATCTACAGAGGATAAGTCATTTAGTTGTAAAGGAAAATGCAAGTTATATAGTTCAACCACCAAGAAACGAAAATAGCTTGATGCTGATGTGATGTAAGCTTATCTGTTGCTACTTACCAAACATTTATTCGGGTAGTAATCATTATTAATGACTTGTATTACACCTAATAAAGAACCCATTAGTGGACTACTGCGTGTTGTGTGTGTGTGAAATTGGAGTGCTTGTCTTTATGCTGAATAGAGATAATAATGGTTCATTTTTTATCTCAGTTTATTGTAGGAATTGAATTTTAAGTTACGGTTCTTTTGTCCTTATTTAATTGGTGGGGATGACAAATAACGGATTCCTCCCGCCTTTATGGCTTAACGGCCCCTTTACTCCATTCTTTATTGGCCCATTATCCTTTAATTTTTTTTCTGATAAAATTTTATATAAACTCCATCTATGATAAATAGATTAAATGTCTTTTAATTTATATATAAATTATGTACCACAAAAATAAATTTATTTTTAATGAGTTAGAGATTTATAATGATATAAATGAATGTATAAAAATTTTCTTCTTTTTTCCCACATATTGAAGATTGGTTCATAATTTGTTAGGGGGCCAATGATATTGCCACACCATTTATCTTAACGCCACAACAAACTTTAACCAAATATACTAAAACTACCCCCTTTCAAGTCAAACCAAAATTACTTGACACCCAAACAGTTTTTCTATATTTGGTCCAACTTTGTTCAAGTATTAGTCGTCGGCCGCTATGTGTCCCTCATGCGGTTCTCTTTATTCCTCCTTCCTTGCCCTGAAAACTCTCTGCTTTTTTTTTTTTTTTTTTTCTCTTTCATTGAAGATTGATTGTGAAGTTTTATGTTTCATTAAAATAGTCATAGGGAATGAACTAGAAAATTTCCGAGCAAAATGTTTGTAATTCTTCTAGATTTGGAGGATTCAAGATGTTAAATTTCGAGAAAACAAAATGTTCAATCTGCTCTGGAGGATTAAAATCTGTAACTATGTTAACTATGAACCCTTAAGCGATATAACAGGGAGTATTATAATTTTATTATATTTCCTACATACATTCAATAGTGATAGGATTTAACCGGGTGACTTGCAATTTGCAAAATGAGTGAAGATGTTGACACAATTTTTTTTTATTCATTTAAAAAATGAAAGTTTTGTTTCATTTATTTTGTATTGGTCCTAAAGATTTGATGTATATAAGTTTATGATTGGGAGAAATTTTTTGTGATTAATTTATTAATTGGTCATAGTGTCCCTTTTGCAAGTATTACTGTGTATACTTGGTTAATTATAAATTAGTTGACGTTTCAAATAACTTTAAGGATTACTAGTGCTTGTAAAAAAAATATTTGTATAGATATAATTGCAATATCATGAAATGATAGTGCCGATTTGCTAAATGATCAATAAAGAAATAGATCAATTATTCATTGTTGTGACCAAAAAAATATGAAAACTTATTTTCTTAATGTTTTTCTTTGTGGACTTTTTGAGTAGGATTACATGTTATTTTTTTGTCAGTACTGATTTGCAATAGATTTTAACATAAATTATAATTTTTGGTATTCATAGAGAAATCGGAAACAAATGACTAACAACCTTAACATTAGAGAAGAAACTATAAAATTAAAATCTCATTTGGAAAGATAGCATAAATTCACGATCCGGAGACAAAAATTTCTCATCCATTTAAAAAATGAAAGCTTTGTTTCATTTTGCGTATCAGTCGGGACAATTTGATGTAAATAAATTTACGTTCGAGAGAAATTTTTTGTGGTCGATTTTTAATTGATAATAGTGTTCCCTTTGCAAGTATTACTGTATTTAGTGAGTCAATTACAAATTAGCTGTATGTTTCAATTAAACTTAAGGGTTCATAGTGCTTGTAACAAATGAATGGATTTTAATGAATGGAATTGCAATATCGGGAAATTAATCTACTAAACTTTACTGATCAATAAAGAAATAGATTAGTTATTCACTGTCGTGACAAAAAAATAATGGTTTTAATGTTTTTCTTTATGGAATTTTTGTATAGGATTACAGGTTTTTTTTTCATAGGTATTGATTTGTAAAGAATTTTAATATATATAATTGTAAGTTTTGGTATTAGTAAAGAAATAAAAAATAAATGGCTAACAACTATAACATTAGAGAAGAAACTAAAACCAAATTCTTATTCGGAAAGATAACATAAATTCACAATGTGAAGACAAAAATGTTTCATTCACTTAAAAAATGAAAGTTTTGTTTGATTATGCGTACCAGTCAAGATGATTTGATGAACATAAGCTCGCAATCGGGAGAAATTTGTTGTGGTCGATTTTTTAACTGGTAGTAATCTCTCCTTTGCAAGTATTACTATACTTAGTGGGTCAATTATAGATTAGCTGTTTGTTTCAATTCTAAGCTTAAGGGGTTCATAGTACTTGTAAAACATGTGTTTGTGGATGAAATTACAGTATCGTGAAATTAATTTACCAAAGTCTATCAATTGTTTAAGAAATAAATCAATTATTCTTTGTCATGAAAAAATAAAATAAAAATAAAACCTTCTTTTCTTAATATTTTTTTAATGGAATTTTTGTGTAGAATTTAGGGTTATTTTTCTATAGGTACTGATTTGTAAAGTATTTTAACATAAATTGTAAGTTTTCGTATTCATAAAGAAATTGGGAACAAATAGCTAACAATTACAACATTAAAGAAGAAACTATAAACTAAATTCTCGTTCAAAAAAATAACATAAATTCATGTTCTAGAGACAAAAAAATTTCATCCACTTAAAAAATGAAAGTTTTATTTTATTTTGCATACCAATCAGGATGATTTAATGTACATAAACTCACGATTGGGAGAAAATTTTTGTGGTAGATTTAAGAAGTGGTAGTAGTGTCCTTTTTGCAAGTATAGGACCTGTCTCTGTATTTAGTAGGTCAATTATAAGTAGTAAAATCATACGGTAAAAGATATATAAGAGAAATAAGAAAATTAATTTTGATTTTCTATAAAGGCTCACAGGAGTTCTAAGAAAAAGACCATAAATTAATTAAAATAAATTAAACTAATAAAACTAAAATATTCCTAATTTAAGGTTAAATGAGCTAATTAAAGTCTTACAAAATACTAATTAAGTCTTAAATGAAAATTAATTAAACCCATCTTAACATTTTTAACATGGGAACCTAATTAAAAACTTCTTAAATAAATTATATGGGTTAAATAAGAAGACAACTAAAATTTAGGCAAGGGCCAAGATAAAAAATAAATAAAATTAAGGGACAAAAATTGTGAATAAGTCAACCGGTAGCCTTACCTAAATTATACTTCTTGTTGCTTTTATCATCCATGTGGTCGTGTAAGTAAAACTTTATTGCATTGTATGTTATGGTGCAACTAACTTTTTGTTGCACTCAAGGGGATTCCTATTTTTCCATAGGTATTGATTTGCAAAAATATTTAACATAAATTGTAAATTTTAGTGTTCATAAAGAAATTGAAAACAAATGGCTAACAATTATAATATTAGAGAAGAAACTATAAATCAAATTCTTTTTTGGGAAGACAATGTAAATTTACTATCTGAAGACAAAAATATTTCATCCACCTAAACAATGAAAGCTTTGTTTCATTTTTCAAACCAATGAGGATGATTTGATATACATAACTTCACAATCAGGAGAAATTTTTACTGGTCAATTTTTTAACTGGTAGTAGTGTCCCCTTTGCAAGTATTATTGTACTTATTGGGTTAATTACAAATTAGCTATATATTTTAATTCAATTTAAGGGTTCCTGGTGCTTGTAAAAATCAATAAAGAAATAAAGAAATAATCAATTATTCAATGTATTGACCAAAAAAAAACATGAAGGCCTTTTATTTTAATATTTTTAATGAATTTTTTATTTGTGTAGGATTATGGACTATTTTTCCATATAGGTACTGATTTGCAACAAATTTTAACAATTACTTTCTAGAATCCGTTTATTAATGCCTTCCTTCACCAACCAAATTTTGAACATTAAAGTTGCACATTTTTTGCATAATTAATACTAAAAAATCCTAATTTTTTTTTAATACCATAAAAGACGAAATTTAAGGGTTATAGGTTCTTCCTCTCTCCAATCAGGAGAACAAAGCAAAACTTATGAACAAGCTTCATTTTCTGCGCACCAAGTGTCAAGCTGCCATTTGCTACTTGGTACAACACATCAACTTTTCTGCAGCAACTTCATGATTTTGTACCTTCTTTTCCTGCTTTTTACACGAATGTCAAGTACAATATGGATACTCTCAAGAAGTTCTATAGCATTTAAGAATTTTCCAGTTAACTATATATTCTCTTATGTGAATTCATAGTGATGGTCTGGGACTCTAGGGTATGTGTTGTGTGTAGTTACTGGGGAGCCTAGATGGCTAGTAGGGGAATGGGGTTATTGGTAGCTGAGTTGTCTGAGCTTCGATTAAAATGCAGAGAGAGAAATATTCTTTTGTCTGGAAAAAGAAAGTGTTGTACATGGTGGGTTAGGAAGTGAGGCTATAGCCGATTGTTGAAAATAGAAAACCTTGGCAGAATAAAATTTGAGGGATAAGAAGTTTATTTGGAAGGGGCAATTTTGTCATTTAATGGAGAATGTGCTGTGGAATTAAGGAAAATGTTGTGGCAATATCATTGCCCTATATTAGGTGTTTCAACTAAGCTTGTCAATGGGTCGAGTCTATACTCAAATCCAAATCGTTCTGAACCCATTTATCTGGTCTGTATCTATGAGAATTTTCGATTGTTCAAATCCGATCTAGACCCGTTTAGCTATTATAATAAATAGATTGGATATGAATCTTTTGATATTATGAATTTTTATTTTTTTTATCAACTTTCCTAATTTGCACACATAGGTGTGTCATTTGCACTGAGAGAGTGCACCACATTATATATCTTTATCATTTTCTTTTGTAATTGTGAAATTACTTATAAACATCATTGTTGTAGAAAGATCTACTAATTAAATAGGGAGTTTTGTGCAATTATACCTTTTACCTTTACAATTTGTAATTTATTTTAATACAAAAATAACTTAAATGACATTTTCACTCTTGAGCCTAAACCTTCAGCCCTAAACAGTAGCTAACTCTTATGGGCCAGAATGTAAAAAAAAAGAAAGAAAAGAAAATGCATTTGATTTCTCATCTATCAAAATAATGAACTCAAAAAATCCATCCCTCATCTTATCTCAATGGACCATTATCCAAATTTTTAGACTGAAAATCCTAATGCAAATCGCTGGAAATCCGAATGCAAACGATGAGATAATCACAAACTGCTCTCTTTTCTCTTTCTTTCTCACTTCCATCTTCATGCCTTCTCTCTCACCTCTATCTTCATTTTTTTCCCGAGATTCTCCCGTCAGAGGCTTCTACTAATTACAACTTTCATTACATCGGGTTTTTTTCCCAATTTCATATAGGTTCTGATGATCCTTCTTGTTTGCTGAAGTTTAAAGCATGGAGAAGATCAGGACATAGATTGGTAGGGCAATCCTGATGGCATTCTGGAAGGGGTTCCTCTTGAAGGGAAATCCTTGCATGGACCGAATCCATGGCATAATGTTATAGACCCCTTGGTCCAGAAATCTCCACATTATTTACTTATGGTGAGGTGATGTTATGTGAGGTGATGTGATGTGTGTTTATGTTAAGATTTTTAGATCAAGAGGTCTACGGCACGATGCCATGGACCCGCCTCATGTAAGAATTTTTCCCCTTGAATGCAACTGGGTTTACAACCATAGCTATGTCCTTTCTTATTTGCTTAATTTTAATGAATCTAATCCTTTGTTATAACTGTAGTCTATTTTTTTCATAAGCTTTTTTTCTATTTTTTTTTATCTTGAACCAAAGAAATAGTGAGTTTTTTTGTCTCCTTTTGTTTTTTTTTTGGGGAAGAAATACACTAAAGAGTTCTTATGGACTATTTTCTAATTATTTTGAGTTTTTTTTTTAAGGTTCTCTCATTACAGAGACTCTTTTTGCCACTTCTGATGCATTCATTTCGGTTTTGTCTTTCCTTCTGGTTTTGGTAAGCTTTATATTCCTTTATTATTATTATTTTTTTTTTTTGTAATTTACAAACATGTATATCTAAAAAATTCTTCCAATTTGATTCATATGTTGGATTGAATATCTATTGATATTTTTTCGGTTTCTTTTTTCTTCTTTTTTTTTTTTCTTGATTTGTAGGCTAATTCATATTTAGTTTCTGAAAAAAAAAAACTTTTCTATTTTTTCTGGAATTGATATGTAACTAAGAATGTTGAAATTCAAATGTAGGGTTTTATCTTCTTTTTTCTTTTGTTTTTGATTTTTTGTTGGAAGAGCTTCTCACATTCTTTGAGGTTTATGAATTACTTTCAAAATGGGTATTGCGGGAATTTGATTATACAAAGGCAAAATTCAAATAAATACATAAATAGATGGTGCTTAAATAGACTATTCATGGAGTAACTTTCAATGTAAATATTTCTTGCTACTTTCAGTATTGTCACAAAAATTAGTAGTTTTACAAGACTAATTGTATTTTTGGCATGTGTTATCAAGTCATGGGCATGGAACTTATCTTAGTTTCAGAGATAGCCAACAATGTCACACACACACACTTTCTCTCACATACATACCATATCCCTCTTCATACATACAAACAAATACATAAAAGGAAGAAAGATGCAAGGCTTGAATAATCAGCCAAGCCATGCAAGGACACCTGGATATAATAATGAAGCAATAAGGAGTTCTCACTTTAGGACTCACAACTCTAATAGGACTAAATGGCCTGCTCTCTGATTTA
Source organism: Cinchona pubescens (assembly GCA_025175665.1). Taxonomy (NCBI): domain Eukaryota; kingdom Viridiplantae; phylum Streptophyta; class Magnoliopsida; order Gentianales; family Rubiaceae; genus Cinchona; species Cinchona pubescens. Next base: position 1,483,378 of record JANKKI010000202.1, on the reverse strand, counting down.
TTTGTTAATAATCTAAAAGGGGACTAAATGGCATGCTCTCTGCTCTATTTGTTAATAATCTAAAAGTATGAAAGTTGGTTAAGGGCACACATACACTAACATACAATTTTCTTTTAGCACCATATGTTCATATGTTAAACTGGCAAAGACATGATCAGAAACAATAGCCACAAGTATTTAGGTTATAGGTAAGTAGATAATAATTGTAGAAAGTTGAATCTATTTGCTTCTAGCAAGATAAATCAAAAACTGAGTATGCTTTGTAGTTGGGTAAGACGCAAATACTGAGTATGCTTTGTAGTTGGGTAAGACGCAAATTATCTACTGAGTATGCTTATTCTTTTTTAAAACTATGAATATCTCTACTCTTCATGTCGTTTAATCTAATTGTTGTGTTGCAAGGTATTAGCGAAAGGGGTAAAATTTGGCAGCCTTGAATACCAAAGAAGTGGAGTTTTATATGATTGAATAATTGTAGATTTTGATAATTCTTTTGTAATGAATAGTGATATTCTTATATGAAAGAATTTGAATAAATTATTAGTTGTACTATATGAGAAACCAACTTTGAAACAATAAAGCAAAGAGTTGTATAATTATTCTGATACATTTGAGTTTTTGCTGTCAGCTTATTTAAGTATTTTGCTTTGAGACTGAAGTAATGTGGTTGAGGTGTAAAAGAAGTTTTGGTAGTTCATATAAAGTAACAAAGCAAGTTTTTAGTTAATTTTTGGTTGATTATAACTTCACAATAAATATTTTGGACGGGGGCCTACCTCTCCTAGTATCTACCACTTAAAGAGCTCATACCTACATATATCTACCCAAGCTCTCCCACAATTTAGCCAAAAGTGCCTATGCACTATGCATATCTAACTTTTAATTTAATCTAACACTAGTAAAGGTTGGTCGTGCAATGCACTACCAATGCCCACAAAGTTATTCACTTGGTATTTTTTGGAGGCAAATGAACAGTGAAGAAAGAGTCCGAAACAATGGCTTTTGTTTTGTCATATATTACGTAAAACTTAAGTGGCTTGGTTGAGAAAAAAGAGATTCAGGATGTAGAAAAGTTGTCCAAAACTGTAGATGCAATGGAACCATTCATTGTCAATCTTTTTGCCAACATATATCCATAGTTTAATCTAATTAAACACCACCAATGAATGGGGTGTAAATGTCCTTCATTTTGCTAGAAAAAGTAAGAACTACTAAACATAGTATAGCAAAGCTAACCAAATACATTAACTTCCATAATGAATGAGGAAGATAGAGGGTAAGGGACACATATACATACAATAGCTTGCATGTATTTTGCAGAAATTAACCTTAACTTATAACATATATAATTCACATCTTTAAACATAGTTTACATGGATGGAAAGTAGATAGTTAAAGTAGCATTAGTGCTATACAAATTACTGGTAGCTTAAGTTGGTAACTGAAGTAGTTCACATGCTACTATTAATAGGAAGATATTCATATTATGATTCATTAATGTTCATTTTAATTATAAATATAATGGAACATAATATAAAATCGAAAGGCAATAGTCTTAAAACAAATCAACAATAATAGATAGGACATAGACAAAAGATATTAGCAAACATGGGCATTTAGATAAGCTTGAGCTTATCACAATTCTTCTTAGAGGGAACCTCTGTAGTAGCATTCTTACCAATTCTTAGTTGTTTGTTAACTTTTACAATGAATGTGTTTATATCATCTATAGTTACTAGTTTCTCCTTACTTGAAGTTGTGTCAGTAAAGTTGAGATTTTTTTTTTTTTTTTGCTCTAGCAGCTAGAGGAGATGTTGTAATTGCATCAGTAAAATCTTAGGAATTTCTTCATGGATCTTCTTGGTTGTAGGAGTAAATAGTTGGACTTCTGTGTCTATGTTCTAAGTTTCTTGAACATGTATGGCAAGATTTGAAGAAGCAAGTAGCATGTTCTCATTAGTAGGAAAGAAAGTAAGTTGAAAACATTTTTTTCATTTGTGTATGCCTTGACTATGTTCCGGCATTTGTTGGTCTATCCTTGAAAGTCTTTAACATAGTGAACAAAGTAGATAATAGTATGTCTCTCAATTGAAATAGCAATCTGTGTAGAGAGCATAGTCCTTATTTTTTGAAAATGCAAAACAATTCCAATGCATTACTTTATTTGAAAATAGAACTTAATGTAATAGAAATGGATAGATAGATATTATGTATTTGTATCCTATTGTCTATTTGAATAGAAGGGAAATGTAAATTTTATTGTGATCAGAAAATTATAGTGTTCTGAATGCTTCTGTATGATTCAGATATATGATTTAAGAAGATTTTTAAATTCAATTATAGGCATATGATGCTGTGACTGATTATTAGAAGCAATGATCATGAAGGTGTACATTTAATTTTACATTGTTTTCTAAAGAAGTAACAGGAGATCATTAAATAGCATGTTCAGAGAATTTATATGTAGTTTAGCATTTACATTTTCCTTAGCTTCTTTCAATTGGAGAGGAATGAATGGAATTATTTTCTCAACATATGGTAAAGACATGACAGTATTAATTTCAAATGTTCATTCTATTAGCTTCACTCCTATTCAGCTCCTGTGACATATATTACAAAAAAGAAATGGCAATAATGATAAAAATGTGGTGGAATTACTTGTTTTTAAAACTTTAAGATTGAATAGATTAGTTACATGAGCTTACTCAACTTGACTATATTCATTGCAAGATGGACACCTGAGTATCTAGCCAACCTCATTATTTATAGATTTGTGACAATTTTGACAAGTAATGTACCATGTTCATTGAGATTCTAGAAGAAATCTTGTTTTTTCTCTTGCCCAAACTGTATTTTCCTGTTTCATAGGATATAACTAATAATTATATGGTAACAAACTTCATGGTATTACAAAGTAACTAATTATTATATTGAGGACAAACATTTTGAAAAATGACAAGAGCCTTCTCTATACTGATTATGTCTTTCTTCAACAGATGGTGGGAGCAGTATGTCTGAATCTTTGTATGCCTTTATTTCAATTAGTTGTTTTAGGTCACCTTTATTAAAATTATACCTGCATATTTAGATTTGAAGTGTGATTTCATTGTTAGGATTAAAATTGAATTGTTTTGAGAATTTTTTTTTACCATTCTTTGAGCTGTGCTTCTTCTAGCAGTAGAGGGTTGAGGAGGATGCATTAGGAGATCGTTTTGCTGCAAATGATAAAACTGCATTAAAGATGGATTATTGTTAGCAAATAAATGGTTATATGTAACATATTTCTTATGTGTTAAAGGTTGGCCATTAAAAGAAAAAAGACTAATGATCTATTGACAGTGTAATTGACCAATACATAAATGAAATATTAATGATTTACAATTGTATGTTGTCACTGTCACGCCCCCAAAATGGGACAACGACACGCCGCACCTCGGGATCACCCCAAGCATGCAAGGCACAGTACAAGAGCAATAAACATCCATAAACCTGTCATTAGACCTCATGATCAACCAATACAAGACCACAAAAGTATATTCAACAACCATATTCATAACAATTTACGAAAACCAAATCACAACCATATACAAACATCAACCCACAATCCAACAACAGTTAGAAGTTCAATCACAAGGTAAATCTAACAAGTCCATAGGCACACAGGCCTGAACACAAGAACAAACCTCACACTAAAATAGTAACCAGGAAAACTGAAGCTAGCTCCAATAACTAGGGTCTGTACTGTAATCCCCTCCCTGGTCAGCACTCGACTCAGGACCTGCTAATGTCTCCTGTTGGTCCTCGACTGCAAACAAAGGGGAAAATAATAACGGAGTAAGCACATCGTGCTTAGTAAATAACATTTAAACCCAATTATAGATAACATGTATACAATCACTACAGGAAATAATATACGAGATATTATCATTATTTAAAATGCAAATGTCAATCAATGAGCTCATGGTTCACAAAAGTCTTATCAGCACTGGATCCAGGTCTACCTATTATCCGCCCAAGTAGACAAGGCATAACGGAATGTCTATCACTTGTCTTCCTGATAGACTGTGTATAACATTTATGAAGTAGAGTACTCCGTGTTTCATTTCATTCACTCACTCATAGCCAAGTCCACTAAAGTAACCCATTGAGCTTTTCACAATAATCATTCATTAACACATAGTACAATAATGAATAATTGATACATTACATAACAAACATATAATTGTTATAAATGTACTTACCTTATAAATATTAATTGAAATAAATATACTTACCTTAATATCAATTATTCTATGATTACAATACCAATCATATACAGGGTATCGATAAAAATGTGTAAACTATACTTACCTTGAAAATCGATTTCGTAGACGTATCCTAATTTCAACGGTCTAAAACTCTAATTTTGAATCATCTAAACCAGGAGAGTGTTATACCATTAGGATAAAAATCGAGATAAGGATTCACTTTTGGGCATTATTCAAATTCTCAAATTAGATAATAATTGAACACAAAAGAGTAAGGGTTAGGTTAAATAAATGAAAATAAGATAAAAATCTAATATTAGGGATCATAATTTCAAATATCTCACTAGGTTAAGAATTGTCAAAACCCTAATTCAAATCTTACAAAAATAATAGTTAAGAAGTAATTCCAACCCATAAATCGAATCCCAGTAGGTCATAAACATAGTTGGTAATAAAATCAATTTATAAAACAACAAAATAGAGTAAACGAATTAATTTCTTGAGGAACTTGAAATTTAACATAAAAATCATACAGATCTGGAAGTAAAACTTACTTTTGAAGTTGGATTAAAGGTCTACGAGAATTTCTGGATCACCAATTTGATTTGAAAGGAAATTTCTAAACTAATTCTAAGGTATTGAAATTTGGTTTGCAGGAGTTTTGAAATGGGTTTAGGATGTTTGCAAGCTATTTAGAAGTAAGTAGAATGTCCTGGAGAATGATTTCATGATGAGGTTTTAATAAATTTTCAAGATTTTCACTTTAGTCCTTCAAGTTTTATAAAATTATACTTTGACCTGAAAATTTTAGAAAATATTTAAAAAGGGTAAAACAATTATTTAACATTTGAAAGGGATATTAATGAGTATTTAAAAGGATAATATCAAGTACGAAAATATAGAAATGATCAGAAAAGTCGGGTATTACAGTCACTTTGATTCTCATAGCAATTATTATTGGAGCTGTGGCAATGATTTCAATAATAATCTCTTGTTCTATCATGCTCTTCATGCTCATTCCACATAGTCAAAACATTGGCTTTTCCTTGCAAATTAGATAAATAGTGTCAAATTATTATTATTAAGGTACCGAATGATTCAATTAGAATGAGAGCATCTTACTCCTAGTTGATAATAACAAAGTCTTGTATAGTAGAGGTTTCAACCCTCTTTCTTTGGTTGGAAAGCATGGATGACAATGCCCTTGATGTCTATAAAGATTTTTTTTTTTAAAGAAAAGGTTAAAACAATGAGTGACATATTTGTTCTGAAAAGTAAAGGACTAAAAGTAAGCTTATAAGGAACAAACTTTGCAATTTTTCTATGTCAGCAAATCTGAACAAGTCTGCAAACTTTGTCAATTCAAATGTGCAAGGTAATTTTGGTACAATTGGCTTAATAAATTCTTCAACCAAAGTATTATTAGTAATTGTCTAGTAAACCCATACTCGCTAACTCTAAACACTAGAGCAACATAACTCAAGGTTGCATTTGAACTTATAATATATCTCTTGTAGGGCATGAGCATATTGGCAACATAGTGGATAACATTGCCATAAATAACTACCGAAACCTTGGTTCCTTATTTTTGTTAATTAAGCAAAGTTACTTATTTAATTGAAGACAAATTTTAAAAGGTATAAATATATAAATTAGTGTAGCTTACTGTGTTTGATTCATCTCAGCATCAGTGAGAAGAATGTGTCTGAATCTTTGTGGTGGCATTCCACGACTTACCTGAGGATGAACTCTCTCAACAACTTGCACCAATACTATCCAATTTTTGGCTTCTTATTAAAGTTAAGAACTTGGTACATGCGTCTTGACATTTTCACCTAGCATTTAGAAATTATAAGGATGTTAATGACAATGAAAATAAGCGTGCATAACAGAAAGTATGCATATTTAAAGACGGATTGGAATAAAGAGTATAAAGATATCAATTTGTCATTATATTCAGGATATTGCAAAATCTCTTTTTAAACTACATTTTTTGTCTGATCATTCAACTATGCATTAGTTACACTAAGAAAAAAAGAGGTATTATCAGTACTTTAATAGTTGAAGATTTTCTTGCACAAGATATAACAACATATAATTGTCTGTGGAAAAAAATAGATTCTTTTAGATATACACCAACAAAGTCAAGTGTTTATCCTTGAGATTTATTTATTGTCATTGCAAAGTATAGTCTAACAGAGAATTATGCTCTTTTATAAGGAATAGGATATTGTTCATCATGTGGAAGTTACAAAGGAATGCGATGTATGAAAACTTCTTTTCCAAAAAAATCCCCCATAGTTATCTGTGCATGTATAACACTTAAAGATTTTCATATTAGCCTAATTCCATTACAAAGTCCTTTAGTTGGATATAAATTTCTCAAGAGTATGATTGTTGCATTAGCCATTAAGATGAGTTTAAGTGGTGGCATCCTGCTTGGAGTGAGAGTATTAAAGAAGTTTTCGTACTAAGGTTGGTTGTTTGGATTAAGAGTTTCATCATAACTCAAATATTTCTGACATCTCTACACCAGGGAATTTTTGTATCATAATGTCATTTATTTCATCTACAAAATGATTCTTTGTAGTTAAAATAGCTCAATTTAAAGTAGAATATCCTATTTCTGCTCTAAAAGTTATATCAGGATATACTATCTTTATTAGTTCATCAAGTGCATTTTCTTTGCTATTTAAGTAAAATTGAAGCTGGAATGGCCATATTGTCATAGTTTTTCAACTAGCTCTGTTCCATTATCAATTCTCAAAAGGTATTAATTAAATTCAGGATCCATCTTTGCTCTCATATTTCTATCAACTTCAACCTTTTAAGTTTGACCACAACTTCAACTTTTTAAGTTTGACCATAGTTTGGAATTTATAAGGCAAGCATCATTTCTTCACACTTAGTTCCTCTACGAACTATTGGTAGAGTTTGCCTAAAGTCTCCTTCTAAATAACAATCTTTCCTCCAAAAAGCTCAGTTGATTCCATCAAATCTTGTAATAAATCATCTAATGCGTCAAAGAACATGGAGAGTATCTCTTTTAGCCATAGGAGATTTATTCCAAATTATAAGCTTGTATTCTTTGATGAGAGTTGCTAAAATACTTTTTTTACTCACTTGGCAAGTTGAACCTTCTGAAATATCTATTAGAATTTTAAATCTATAGTGTGCTATGCGGCCTTTAGGTAATTTGATGCAGCTATTCCTGATGTGACAGTAGTTAATGCTATGTATCTTTTAGATCTGACATCAGCAAACAGTGCTCTATATAGGAATGTTTTCCAGTACCACTTGGACCATAATAAAAAAATGATCCACTCTTATTTGTATATATTTTCTCAACTATAGCTTCAAAAGCCTATTTTTGTTTACTATTTAACTTCATCCTCGAACTTATATCATGTTCAGAAACTATAAGGTTCTGCTCAACTCTTAGCACTCTTGTTTGGTTTTCTACATCATCGGAACTTAAATAAGTAGGAATTAAGCCATAAGCACTTATGTGTTTTTTCATTGATTGCAAAAATCTATTAATTTGCTACAAGACTTTTTGCTTAATCTGTCTACTTGTTAATGTGGAGCATCTAACAAAATCTTATGACATACAGTTTTCAAATTTCAGCCACAGTAATTTAAGGTCATTGGGGCAGGAATAAACTAAAAGGGTGACAAAAAGCCTTCTCATTTCATAAGGCTTATGAAACAAAGAAACTTCTTGTAAACAAAGCTCTTGGCTGTTATCATGTAGTAACAGTTCTCGCAAAAGAACTGATTCACGAAAAGTATCAACAATGGTTCCTTCATAAGTTCTCAAATCTTCAAAACTTTTAGAACATTGAACCTTTGATAAAAGCAACATTAAAAATATATTTCTCCTTCAGAAGGATGAGTTGTCATAATTCTACATACAGAATCTCCTTTCTCTCTCAGTTTTCATATTTTTTTGTCTGATTTCCATATAAAATGGTTTGGAAAATCGGCATGATTGTAGTTAAGCTTCTGAGTTATTTTATTAGTTATATTTGTATAGAAAATTTGAGTACAGGTAGCATTGTTTTTCTCTAATGAGTATTTTGAATTATGTCCTGCAGCTTCAGCTTTTCTTAAAGCTCATTGACTAGTAATTCTCTAAATGTAATTATAGATGGATAACAGAAGGTTTAATTTCGTTCATTGGAAATCGATAGATTCTCTATGCTGCCTCAGGTGGTGATACCCACCTTGCTGGTACATATTGTTGGATTTTATCAACTTGTCCATCTGAAGTATCAGAAGCAATATGGAAGTAGATTCTGTCATATCCCTTGCAAATATACTTGTAAATACCTAACTTCTTTTATTGTAGAGAAAATCTCAACATTAATATGGCAGTTAAATTTTGCTATAAAGTAAGCGTTATAAGGGACAATCTATCTGTTATCTAACAAAAAATTTCTAACTTTTACCTTAATACCATTGTTTCTCCTCCTATATAAAGGATATGCATCAGTTGTCTGTCGGAGTTTGTCACAGAAATCTTTTGGACATGAACTCCTATAACTGCCATTTTTTTTCATTAGGGCAGGTGCTGGATGGATCAAGCTTACCACATGGACCATGTAACATATGCTTAACAACCATTTTATGTAAATGGGGGTATTTTTTTATCTGATATCTCAGTTGATACTATTCTGTCTTATTCTTTTGGTCTAAACATTTTATATTGAGATTTCAGAATCAAAAGAAAGAAAGCATGTGGTAGGTCCATTTTCTATGGTATAAGTATAAGCTGCAACTTCCCCAAAGATGTTATTCTTGAAAAGCTCAACTTTTAGTTCTTCTAATTTAGTATGAAAAACTGTTACAATTAAATCTGGTCTATTTTGTACTTTTTCTTTATCTATTAAATATTCCTTGATCTCTGACTAATTAGGAAACATGTCATAGTTAAAAATATACCAGGTTTTTTGTATTTCTGAACTAACGTCATGGCATCTATATACTTACGCCTTATGATTCTAGGTCCTCTAATGGAGCACAAAAGTAATATAATTCTCTATCTTACTTTTGAACCCTCTGTTTCTCTCGCACTTATCTACATCATCTACAATTCTTTGCAAAAATTCTTGTCTTATTTCAGTTTGTTGAGATCTAAAGAAGTCTAGTCGTTGTGTTTCATGTTTGAGATACATGTCCACTATATATTTCTGGAATAAGTGAGCAAAATATAATATAAAAGAGCGATGACTAACTATAATTTGAAGTTTATAAGCATAGTATTCCCTAAGTAAAATAAAATTTGGATCATCATTTAGTTTGTCCATAGTTGTTTGAATAGAAATCCAAATCAACCAGAAATTCAAAATTTCTTACACATAACAAACTAAAAAGGTGTTATTATATAATAAACTGACCATCATGTTTCCTTTGAAATAGCTTATCAACATCAGAAACATTATTAGGAGATATTAAATTTTCTGTAGCCCTATTTCTTTTCCCTTTATTATGAAGTGACTTAACTCCATTTTTTAATATGCCTTGGTGCCAGCCAAGTTCACCATGAGGGAACATTAAAGGATATTGAAGGGGATTATAATAGTCCGTCTATAGTAATATTAAATTTGTCAGGAGTGATTACCATGGGTATAAACATGAATATTTCTACATTAGTTTCTCTATTTTCTTCTCCTTTAATCTATAAAACTGCTACTTGTGACAATGAAATGCAGTTTAGGTAGTAAGACGTTTTTTCTAGGAGGGGTGAGTTTTTTTTTTTAAATGCTACTATTTGTGATACAGCATGTTTTTTACCTTTTGATCAATCTCTAGTTAGGTACGAAGGAAAATCTGGTAGTTGTCTAACTTTAAAAAAATAATTAAGCTTTTAAAAGTTCTAGCATAAGGATTTTGCTAAAATATATTCATAATTTTAAAATGCACAGATTTTGCCAAGCTAGGACAAGCTTGCAAACGACTAAGAAGCTCATGATCAGTGTCATGAAAATAGGATTATAGATTATTAAAATAATCTTCTTGTGGATCCAATTCATTTATGAAATTATAGATCTATCCTTGTACTCTAAATGTATACACTTCTTTATTTCTCCATTACAAACTAAATTATTATCATACTTGACACCTAAAGAGTTGAATGCAAGATGATTGTTATATGTTCTTACAATTGCTCTAAATGCTTTAGCCTTCTCTAATGATGATGTTAATAATTATTTGATGACATCAGGTATTTCATTTGCATCTATGGCTATGCCACCATTTGAACAACAAAAGTTTGTTGTTTTACCATTTTTTTTACACCACAATGTAGGCAATCAGATTGGTGAGCAGGATATTAGGTGTTTCAGCACTTGATCTAACAATTTCCTTCATTTTTTGAGATTAGAAGGGCAATTATGCTCTACAGATGGTGTTTGTACAAATTTCTTTTTTCTAAGTTTATTGATTCTCAATTTTTTTTTTATTCCATCTTAGTATAGCCTCTTTCCTAATTTTCTCTTGCTTACATTATTCAAATTATGCAACACAGGCACATGAAAGTTTGGTGAAGCTGCATAAAATCCCTCAAAAGGTTGTAAAGAGATTTCTCTAACCGACAAATGATAAAATCAAGATGTCTAATAAGAGTCTGTTCTTGGCAACATTGCTTGAGAAAACCATAACAGTCCAAGCTATTATCTGGTGGATGCGATCTCATAAACTGATGTTCATTTGACTGAGTAGAAATCTGATTTGTGTGTGTTAAAATTGTAGAAGGTACCATGTATAGTTCCATCAAATGCTTTATCAAATAGCTGATTAGCATGTTAGAGCTCTACAGTGTTTTTCTTCTTTTCATTTTAAAGTTCAATTTTTTTTCTTTTTTCTATTCAGTCATAAAGGGAAAATAAATTCATGAGAAAGAAAATAAAAGTTTGCAAATTCCTTAGTAAGACTAACAAATGTAATGACTTTATACTCGCATATATTTCATAGAACCTAAGGATTATGAAAATTATAGAAAAGAAAAATCAATTTTAACTAGCATGCATCCATAATGGAAACAACTAATAGCTATAATAAGTGTAAAGTAACAGATCTTTCATGAGAGTCAAGGATTAGCATGATTATACTAAATATAAAATCAATCTGAGATAGCATTCAACCATAATAGAAACATTTAACACTTTTTAGTTAACATGCATGCAATGAAATGTAACTAACAAACAATTATCTAATGAATAACATACCTGGGTCATAGAAATTGGAGTTGAAAATGCTGCAGCAGCAAAAGCAAAGAGCATCTGTTTAAGGCAAACTGGATAGATCGGAAAGAAATTAGAATATTTAGAGTTGAAAAAAATAACAATAAAATTTCCTATGAAAATTGAAGAAATACAAATTACATATGCATTAATTCGGGTGCAGACTAATAATTTTAGGTTGTGAAGGATTGTTTTGCAATAACAAATGAAATGGAAAGATAGGGACAAAGATTCACCGAAATGTACAAACGAAAGGTAGAAACTTGGAGGTCTTGTGTTTTGGCTTGGTTAGCAACCTTATTTTGTTCAAAAAAAGAACCATCAAATTCCACATTTTTTAGAAAGAATGGCAGAAGGAAATTGGTAGAAGATAAGATGTGTAGTACAGGTTTAGTTGTTGAGGCATGGTTGAGGTTGCAGAAAATCAGGAAAAAATGAGACCATTTGTGCATGGAGAAGAGTGGAGGAGAGACAAGAAGGCAACTGGTTGGATGAAGAGTAATTAAAGGGAGGTTTATTAGTCATACTTAATTCAAAGGCCAGTATAAATTGTAATTATATTAAAAATAAATCCAAGGGTCTAGATAGTGACAGACATCCTAGTCTAAAGAGCTGAGTCATGATTAATAACTGATTTTGGGTTATAATATAGTCTACATATATGGGGTAGTTAAGAATTGTTGTTTCTAGGTCATGGATAATACGAAATACCTATAATACCCTTCAATAGTCATGTATTGTTTATGACAGAAGGGTATTTTTTGGAATTGTGCCATTGTAGCTTTTTTTTGTGTATTGACATACTAAAATAATGGGCAATGACAAATATAGTTTCAAACATACATGCTATATACAGTACATTAAAGGGACAGTGAGAGTAAATTGTGTTTTGCTAGATTTCAAAAAGAAACAAAAAAAGGAAAACAAAGTTTCCACATAAGCTTCACTTAAGCCACCTATGTGTACATTGGAGTTTTAAGGTTATCTAACTACTAGATATGTCTACCACTTGATAGGTTGGTTTGTATACCTTTTTTTTTATTTTATTTTATTTTAAGTTTTTTGTTTTTGAAAAGTTCAAATTATATGAATAACTAGCATATAATGTAGGAAATTAAAATTATATTGTCTTGTTAGTATATCATACTATTATGCTTTGATGCTTATATAGTGCAACATCATGTACTTTGAATACTTGTACAGTGCAAGTTTTAAAACCCAATGATATTAATATAGTACTCTAAAGAGACCAAATTCACCTATAATATAATTTAACTATTAATATAGGGCAGTATTACTTATCTACTTGATATAGTAGTCTCTCTTTTTTATTTTAATTTTTTCTTTTGATTAGTTTATAAAATTTTAATTTATATTAGTAACTACCCACATTGGGTCGGCTATACTTTAGAAATTTTCAAATAAGTGCTCATTTTCACATTTTCATTTCATAAAACTATGTACAGTATATTTTTATTATCAAAATATATTGTCGGTACATTAATAACTTTATCCATAATTTAAATTCTATCTACCCATAAGAAAGAAAATTCATAAAATTTTAAAGTTCATAAAATTTCTTGTAAAGCAAAATTTAAATTCTATCTTCCCATAATAAAAATTTTAAAGAAAGTTTCCAAAATTTTTTCCGACCCATAAATAACTTTACCCATAATGTTTGACATATATTGATATATCCACATATAAGTATTTGGATTCGAATTCAAAGCCAATAATACTAATCATAACCAAATATGAATTTGCTAAATACGACTTGAAATTCACACAATTCGGCGAGATGTAACACTTTGATTTGATAGAATTATAAGTAATTCGATAAAAAACTCGAAACATCAAATTTTAGATTAAACTTCATAAACTGATCGAGTAATTATTGAATTTTTATCCAAAATAAATTTATTTAATACTCAAAAATAAATAAATTATTAACAAAAAATTTTAAATTTAATTTTTCTTAATTAATAATGAATAATATGTAAAAAAGCAACCTAAAATTTTAAATGCTTGAACCTGATTGTTAACATCATTTTATTCTTAAATAGAAATAATAAATATACATGACTTATATTTCTAAATTTTTAATTTGATAATATTTAATCAACTTTTCAAATTTATTCAATTCATTAATTTTTTAAATCCAGTTCGAATTTGAATTTTTAAACATTATTCCAAAGCCCTCGATGATGATATCTGACAGAAAAAAAAAAACAAAACCAATTATGGTGGGTGGAAAAAGAAAGATTAAAACGCAACCGTCCATTAGCTAGCCAACTTCATACCTAACTCTGTCTTCACAGTCTTCAGTCCATACTGCAGTCTTCAGTCCATACTGCCTAACACTCAGAAGTACCACTCCTTTTAAGTTGATGCCAGTGTGTGTGTTATACACAAAGTTAAGGTAGCATATAGAAACTACTGCTATCAAATTAAGAACAAAATTAAGTTGACTGTAGTAAGCAACATGGAAGAAATGGTGGGGAAAATGGTGGAGAACAAGCAAATAATATTCAAGGGATATATAGAGGGAGTTCCAAAGGAAACAGACATGGAAATTAAGGTTGGAAAGAAGATTAAGGTTGAAGCTCCAAAAGGGTCAGGTGGATTCTTGGTCAAGAATCTTTACCTGTCTTGTGATCCTTATATGCGTGGCCGCATGCGAGACTTTCAAGGCTCTTACATTCCTCCTTACACCCCTGGTTCAGTTAATACTAATTAACAATGTTTTAACTTTTTCTTTAATAAGCAGTATGTTTTACTTTTAATTCTTGATTACTATTATAATTTTTTCATGCTATACCTTTGAGTAATTGGATAGAAGATGTTTGCACTTGAGTTTTTTATGATGTAAATCACAGAATGCCTCTTGAGTTTACACTTTACCCTAGTTATTTCGTCATCACTTGTGCTGTCTTACTAGGTGATATGACCTTTTGATTGTGTAAATAATGTCTTGAGACTAGGACCTCATTTGTATCCAAAATACCCAACAAGAACTATTTAATCATTCAATACAGATAAATACAAAAATCCCTATTATATTGAACTTAGAAGTTAGAACCCATTGTGCTTTGGAGAATGTTGTGAATTGGAGATATTGCTGAAGCTTGAAAGGGCAAGATATCACGAAATCATAAAAATGCGTTAGTAGGAAAGTTATGCATTTTCTCAAATGCTGTGAACTCTAAGAGTAAATCCCAATCAGTGTCAGTCAAATTTGTATTTTTCTTAACTTCCAAAATGCCCTTTGGGTCTTACTTATTGTGTGATTGATGTAAGGACATATTAATCATTCTGATGTAAAAATTAATACTTGATGATAGGATGGAGGTATTCTCCATGAGTCTTAAAACCACAAGGTATAGACTAGAGGATCTTTTAAAGCAGAGGAGTAAACAGAAGTGTTTGTTGTCTCAGTTTAACCTTCATTTTGATACTGTGTCACCTGTTGATTATGAAAGATGTCAATTTTCTGTCTGTACCACACTCAGCAATGCCTAACTGCTCTAAGGCTTGTGTAGGTCATCGAAGGATTTGGTGTATCGAAAGTTCTGGATTCTGATAATCCAAATTTTAGGCCAGGCGACTTGGTCTCAGGATTTACAGGATGGGAGGAATACAGCTTAATTTACAGAACCGAGCAGTTGAGAAAAATAGAGCCGGATGATATCCCCCTTTCATACTATGTAGGCCTTCTTGGTATGAATACTGATTTGAGATCTTAAATTGTTGCCTTGCCTATGTTTACCAATATTTTCTGTACATTAACCTAGGCAACCCTGGATGATGATTTCTGTTTCTCGGTGAGTTTCGCGATTGGAATGGAAAACCATGTTTCTATTCAACAATTCTGAACAAATATAACAATTCTGAACAAATATACTGTGACATTTATAATACTTATCATATCAACAAATCCATGATCCAATTTTATGGAGTCATTGAAGGTCTGTAATTCTTGGTTTGAACTGTTATAGCTAATTCATTCATTGTGAAACATCTACTAAACTTGATTTCTGAATAAAGAGGATTAGCATTTCTGTGCTATAGCTTGGCGGTGGAATTATAATTCCTCAAAACACTTTTACAGATATACTGCAAGGCTTTATTCCTTTTTTTAATTCCTAATCCTTATTAGGAGATCATTTATACATCATCCAGTCATACTTTCAGATCTTTGTAACAAAATCAATTGTTTTCTTCCTCAAATAGTGAACAAACTTTTCAAGAACTCATGATATTCTCTGTTTTGTTTGTTCTTTGTTTAGCATTTAGTACATACAGAATTACAGTAGTTATAAAGCTACAATTTTGTACAGGTATGCCAGGTTTTACTGCTTATGCTGGATTTTACGAGGTTTGTGATCCCAAAAAGGGGGACTATGTTTTTATCTCTGCCGCCTCAGCAACTGAGCAGTTGGTCAGCTTGTTGGTCAACTGGCAAAGTTGCATGGTTGTTATGTTGTTGGAAGTGCTGGAACAAGTGAGAAAGTTAGTCTCTTGTTGTATAAAAAGTGCCATGCTTGCTTATTTTACGTGCATTCAACATAACGTTTATTCATTATACTAATGCTAGTTCGCATTGGCTATTACTATTGGCATCAATTGGTAGGAAACTGACTTTGCATCATATTAGGTTGATCTTCTGAAAAATAAGCTTGGATTTGACGAGGCTTTTAACTACAAAGAGGAACAGGACCTTGATGCAGCTCTGAAAAGGTCAGTGGAAGTTTAGTTGAAAAATTAGCCCTCTCCATTTAAGTACTCTACTCCAAAAAACAGTCAAGATGCATGTCATGTAAAAACTTTGTTGCTTAATTTGTCTGACATTGAATTAAATTCCAATGCCTAGCAGATTAATTTCAAATTATCTTCTCAAACTTCTCCATTTGTAATCAAATGAGTTCGTCACTATTTCAATTGATTATTGCGTCTCTTTCTTACCCAAGCACCTTTTCCTTTGTTAAACAGTCAGTTTAAGTATTACTTTTTGCCATTTCAAAGTTCTCCAAACAGTGTCTGGGATACTACTCAAAAGCAACATCTTATGTAACCCTGAATTTGTTGGTTCATCCCAGATATTCAAACATCATTTCCACTTGATCAGTTTTTTCTCCATGTACTTTATCCTTTTCCATTGTGAAAAGAGTTTCCTTTTCTTGTCCTTCACCAATATTACATTAGTCAAAGCTCAAATGTCCCCAATGAGCACATCTGATTTTGCTTGACTGAGCAGATATTTTCCAGAAGGCATTGATATTTATTTTGATAATGTCGGTGGAGCCATGCTTGATGCTGCACTTCTTAACATGAGGATTCATGGTCGGATTGCTGTATGCGGAATGGTGTCTCAGCATAGCCTTTCAAATCCAGAGGGATTACATAATCTGTTCTCCCTATTATCAAAACGTGTAAAATTATGCAGGGTTTCTTGCAAAGTGATTACCTACATCTATTTCCAAAATTTCTGGAAAATGTTATCAGTTTCTACAAGCAAGGGAAGATCATTTACATAGAGGACATCAATGAAGGCTTAGAAAGTGGTCCTGCTGCTTTTGTTGGGCTGTTTTCCGGTAAAAATGTTGGTAAGCAGGTCATTCGAATTGCATATCAGTGATACCTATTGCTACTAGTGTATCTCATGAAAAATAACATACTAGAAGGAAATCCTGATTAATAGACATTCAGAGGACATATTTATAGCTAGTTTGACACAGGCTTCTTTTGGTTTTTCAAAATCAATCTTTCTGAGTATCATGTTTGTCAAAATTTACAATTGATCAATTTCTTATGGATTACACTCTTCCTCTTTGGGTTGCTTGCTTGATGAAAAAACCATAGTTTTGGAAGTCAAAGCTGTCAAAGTACACTGAAAAATTCTCTCTTAAGGGTTCCTCACAATGAAGCAGAATTTAATTGGAATACAATGACACATGCAATTAGGCCACTAAAACCAGCGGAAATTTATAAATTTAATGAAATCTGGTGTTTATCTTCTTCACACACTAATATCAAATTGGAAATTAGAATTGGGGTCAGTGTTACCACTTAAAGAGCAATTAACAAAATGGATCAATAACAAATGGGGATGAAACCATTGAACTAGATTTGAGGAAATAAAATGGATCAATAACTATCCCAGTGCAAGGTAAGTTTTCAATAAACTGAGAGAAAAGGGGCTCTTTCTGTTGGATAGATGGGGATACAACATATGCAATTCTCTTTTAAGTCCCTTCAAAGAGATGAAGCAAAGAAGTGTCTTTAGTCCTGATCTATAAACATATATGATGTAACAGAGCTTTGCTTGGTTAGGAAGGTGAATGATGCCCTTGTTCTCTGGGAGGGGCTAAAGAGCTCCTCTGGTCACGAGCCCAGATTTTTCACTTACTGTATCCTCATCCAGGGCTGTTGTAAATCCTACTTGATAAGTGGGAAATTAAATTGATTTTATATGGACCCAATCAATAGTAAGTGAGATGGACTTCTTGGTCCACATTTATGCACATCACTTGAATTCATTAAAAATAAACTTATTTAGAGTAATGTGGATGAATATAGATTAAGAGATCTATCCCAACCATAATGTACTGGATCCATATAAAAATTTCCCCGATAGGTGATGTATTGAAAATATTTGCTGAGATGCAGTATAATGGGTTCCATGATCCTGACACTGTTATGTAGAACACCTTGGATGGGTTGTTGAAAGCAAGGAAGTTAATGGGAGCGTGCAATTTGTTTGAGAAAAGGATTGATGAAGGGGGTGTGAGGGCTTCTTGTTGGACCTATAATATACTCATTGTGGCTGGTTTAGGAATGGAAGGGCTGCAGCTGCATACAACCTGTTTCTTGATTGTTTCCTTGCATTTCTGTAAGGAGGGTCAAGTTGAGGAAGCGCTGCAGTTGGTGGAGGAGATGCAAGCTAGAAAGCTTTGTTGTTGATTTGGGAGTAGCATATTCACATACCATAACTTCCCTTCTGATTGCACTCTATTGGCAGGGTATGTGGGATTCGAAATGTGCATGTAATAAAGTTTGAAAAAATGAAATCACAACATTTTCATAACAAAAGCAACAGGTGAATTGGAACCCTTGTCAACACCACTGTTTCCTTCCAACTTTTTCCCCTTGTCAGAATGATGCTCTACACATCTGGATACAATTAATAGACTGCTCACTACATGTTTCTTTTTCCTCTTCCTTCACTCCAACACAAACCCCAACCCCACTTAAAAAGAGAAGACTTCACAAAACCACGTGCAGGCAACCGGCTGAACAAAAAAAGGTTACTGCTAAATAAAAAATATTTAAATAGACTCATTTTTTGACCACACATGTAGATTTGTAATCAAGATTAAAAGTTAAAAAATCTTGCTTATATCACCTGATATATAAATGAGTCTCATGGTCATAAACATTACTAAATTACACGGGGTCAAATAAGTCAGCAACTCACTGGTCCTTCCCAACCCCAAGAATCCACCGTGCAAGATGAGTCAAATATGGCTCTGCTCGAGAACTGCTGCTCAATATTGGTTCCGAACTCAGCAGTTCAGATGTGAATTCCCTCTCAAATTTCCTAGAAATTGAAATTTGAACGTCAGTGAATGAGTGGATGGAAAAGAGAAGTGAGAAACTTATAATGGGAAATAACTCTAACATACAGAATAGATTCAATGAGTGCTGCATTTTCAGGTGCCAATGTCAGAGTCTGAGATCAGCTCCTAAGTTTCAATTGCTTATATTTTTCAATCTCGACAGAACCATCAGATACCATTCCGGTAGTGGGTATGTCAAGGGAGGAGGTAATTAATCGTTGTATTGCTGCTGCATACTGAAGGCACAATTCTGCTTTACGGATTAATACACTTCATTGGTCAGACCAACCCAGGCAGTTCAAGTCGAGGAAGAAACATAAGAAAAACTTGGTATGATGCTCTTATAACCAACGAGAGGTGAACTTGAGCAAACTGGTGTAAAAGAAGTATGAAAAAGTTTGACACCAGACCCTCAAGAAACAACCTCCCAAGGAAAAAGTACAGGTTCATAATGTTAATCGGGAAAATCTAGACAGAATAGAATAAAATACGTATTCACAAGTATAGGCTCATAATGTTAATCGGGAAAATCTAGACAGAACAGAATAACTCCAAAAACCTAAATACTGTGCCTGCCTTCTCTCATGACGTTCAAATACTTTCCGGTTGTTAAGATTGTTTCCGCAGCAATTGCAAGGAAAACTGGAATGTCATCCTTAAGGCTGTAGCGTTGTTGCCAACACTTAGCGTCATAATCTTGAGTAAGACTCTCCGATAAGAGTACCAAAATTAGCATAAAGAAAGGATTCTAGTTACTTTTCAAATGAAGTCACACCTTTTGACGAGCCTTATTCTTAGAAATGAAAAATTCACCATAGCGATCATCAATCACTCCTTCGTACACCCATCGAAAATTCAGTCAGTTAATTAAGTTCGTCCCATTGGCGATAATGATAATTCAAGACAATTACCGTGCAAGGAGAATATGTAACAATGAAATAACATACATTTCATCTTAAAAATAAGTGAGTATCTCTGTATGTGTCAGTGTGTGTGTTGTAGGAATCCGAAAACATGGTTGTTTTGATATGACTCAAGTCAACTTTACTTTGTGTACCTTTCTAATATTCCAAGGTATGCAGTATTTGCACATTGTGTCATCTTTTCCAGCAAAGACCTTACTACATGATCACCAGCCATGGCCTCGGCCTAGAAATGATAGCATTATGAAAAGATAATTATCACACTATTAGGTGATGTCACCTGCAGAACTTAAGATTCTAAGGTTAAAAGCCCTTGCCCAACTTGTGTGTGTTGTTGTTTTATACCTGACTCTGCAATAGGTTGAGAATCGTAGAACCTACGAAGTCATGGGCTGAAATCTTCTTTATCACTATGGACAAAGCTTGCATTGATCCCATCATCGGCTGAATAATAAAAATTCCATCAAGAATTAAATGTTATACTCAAAACAAAAGTAAGTTGAGCAAAGAAGTTGTATTTGAATAAGTCAACCTGGCAGTAGAACTATAGTCCTTGAACAGAAAGTCTCCCCAATCTAAATTGATGTTCAAGCTGGGCCACCATGGTTTGGTTATCCTGCAAATTAAAGGTCCATGGACATTCACTGACACCATATATCATTACCCACAAGTCATACATTAGTCAAGAATCATAAGCAAACAGCAGAAAATATCACCTATTTATATTTTGTCTAGGACGCATGGTTATTTGTATCACATATATTATGTATTGGATAAACCCATCAATGTACAATAAATATTCCATAACAGTTGATTTTTTATTGTAATAGTTTCAGCAATGCTATTTGAACTTATGATACTTGGACAAAAGATCTATGCAGTAAACTTTTGGACATGATTAAATGATTTAACTTTTGTACATGATTAAAAAAGGACAAGTGTGCTTTGTGGTTCAACATATATGAGTATGGTTTAAAATTTTGTAAGGTCATTAAACTGCTAAAAGATATTTCTGTGTGTGTATTTAGAGATAGTTTGGCTACTGTATTAGACTGCATGAATATTGGATAATAATTGTTGAGATACACACTAACTACAATGAATGTGTTGTTCACATCAAGCCAAAACTCAATAGCCCACAAATTAGAAACTATTTTTAATCACAGGAATATGCACAAAGCAAGTATATCAATAAAACTATTACCAATTTTAGGAATGGATATTAGCCAGAAAAAATTATAGGTAACCTATGCTGCAGACATACTCTTTAAAGAAAAGAAACTAAGGTTCCTCGCAGGCTACACAATAACTCACGGAGCATAGAAACTTAAGGAAGCAATAATCAAGTAAAATGTATAAAATAAGTCCACACTTCTAGAGGAAAATGTGAGAAAATTCTAAAAATATGCCATTTTTCTAACTTTGTTCTATTTGGGTGGTTATTTGAAATTGCTGTTCCGGAGGAGATGTAACTCGCATTCTCCGAATGCGAGTTCCAGAAATTTTTTTTTGGCAAAAAAAATTTATTTGACTGACCTCGCATTCAGGAAATGCGAGGTCAGTCAAAATGACCTCGCATTCGTCGAATGCGAGGTCTATGTTAATGACCTCGCATTCGCTGAATGTGAGGTCATAATTATTATTTTTTTTTTATGCAAAAAATTCCGTTGTAATGAATTTAGGTTTTTTTTTTTTTTTTTTTGGTTATAGTTAATTTGACTATATATATATTGTTTTGTAGAATTTAGCAAATGTGACTATGTATATTGCGAATGGAAATCGTGCACTATTACAAAAATTTTAAAAATGAAAGATTTCGGAAATTTGACTATGTATATTACGAATGGAAATTGTGCACTATTAAAAAAATAGAAAAATGAAGGATTTGACTGTAAGATAAAATCATTTAAATAGTGAATCGTAAATCATAAACTATAACAGTAACGAAATAGTACGCGAATGAAATGTGTAAACCCGTTCAGAATTTATTAATTTATCGTATTTTTGATAAAATTTTGACAGAACCTCCCCTATTTTACGACCATTCTCCCTGCCAACAACCAAACCCAACAAGGGCAACAAACATCCATGAAAGCCCGACAAGGGCTAAAAAACATAACTACAAACCTAATAACAATAAAAAACCACCCGACAAGGGCAACAAACATCCATAAAAGCCCGACAAGGGTTAAAAAACATAAATACAAACCTAATAACAATAAAAAACCACCCGACAAGGGCTACAAAACATAAATACGAATAACATACATGAATCACACTATATTGCGATAAGTAAAAACAAATGTTAATGTGCATGATGTCCAAATTTGCCGCCCGTACCGCAGTCTCTAGGTTTAGGCACCCTTTTTGATCGACGGACATAAAATTAAGGAGAGTCTTGCTGTTGAGTATGGTGAGCAGTTTCCGCCTGCGAAGGTATGCTTTGTTCGTGTTCATGTTCTTCATCTGAAACGGTTGGACCAGTATGTTCGTAGATCAGGCACAGTGGACGACTGTCCGAAAGATGATGGTCCCACCGGAGTGCGCATTGGCTAAAGTACGTGTGAAGTATCGCCCTGAAATGGTATGTTAACATGAGGGGATTCACATCTACATGGGGTATAAGATGGAACTCGACGACGTCGACGACCCCGCCGTGTATGCCTGCCTCGCCGCGGAGCCCGCTCTACTCCATGTAGAGCAAGAAACTATTCCGAATAAATGTAGCCTTGTACAAAAGTAGGGCGTTGATGTAGGATTGCATATGTACATCACCGTCCTCGCTTCTAGAATTGTACATGTAATCACCCGATGCAATGTGTAGTATGGAAAAATGGCAAATGTATACATGTTCCATCCTCGCAGTTCTTTGGCATATGCCATTGACTTGTGTCAACTCCCAATCAGTGTTGCCCGACCACGGCGGTCTGTCAAATGCAATGCAGCTTGATTACCCATCAATCTCTGATCTGGAATGGGTTGGTGCAAACCGAACTATCGCATTACCCGATGAGGGAGATAACATTCCACGATCTCCCAACATATCAAATAAGTAACTGAACGCCATATGTCATGACCAGCCGTGAAGTAATGGGGAAGCATATCAAGCAGCTCATCAGAAAATGGCTGCCATATAAACTAATACCAAAGAAGTGTACAAAAGTTAGTAAAATAACGAAATTCGAGGACGACAATGTGCACAAGAAATGAAATGAACTGTTTAATTAATAGTTGCAAAGTATGTAACTGATCTCGAAAAACTGATAAAACATGCTGTAATGCATTGCGAAGATCAAATCCAACATCCCACCTGCAATAAAAATTAATAAATATTAAATCCAATGTTAACATATGTAATTAAACAGTTCAACAAAACATATGTACCGAGATCCATATGCTCCGCGATGCTCCTGTCCGGCTCTAACCGGATAGGACGCAGTGTCGGCATACGCTCCCAAGCCCATAACTGTATACAAATAAATGTAGATGAAGTACTAGTAAAGAATTATATGCATATAAACCATTTAAATATACCTGTACTAATAGTACTGGACCGCAAATAGTTCTAGCTGTTGGTGAAGTGGCATTACAGAAGCTGCGATACAGTGTGCCTAAAACAGCTGATCCCCAACTATAAAGGCCCACAGTCTCCAAGTCCCTAAGCAACTGAAGATACAGTAGTGGCACTTTATTGCCTGAATTATCCGGAAATAAAATGCCTCCAATCAGTACAAGTATACTGTCATAGCTAAGTATGTACGTGCCATCTGCCGACACATGTCATCAGTCGCATCATCGGGAAGCGGACGATCTAATGCGGCGGACAAACATCCCACTTTCAAACGACCACCGTCAATGTCTGATCTGGCAGGCATGAAACCCAATAACTCCATGCATAGTTGGCTCCAAGCATCTGCGGAATGAGTAGTGTCTCTACCCGTCACGGGCGGGCCGTCAATGTGTAAACCCCACAGGACCTCTACATCCTGTAACGTGATAGTGGTCTCTCCAATGGGCAGATGAAAAGAATGTGTCTCGGGTCGCCAGCGCTCAACAAGACTGGTGATTTCACCGAGACATACGTGATCTTTTACCCATTTTGTGACCTTCCACACAGTAAGAGATTCATTTCCACGTACCCGGATACTCCAATCACAATCTCCAGCCGCTAATCAAAGGAGGACGCAGTCTTGCATTTAGCAACCCATGTTCTCTCCGGCTCTCTATGACTTTGAATTCTCGTTGTTGAGCTATAGACCACATTGTAACTGCCTTAGTAACTTGCTCCTTGCTTTCAAAGTACATATGCAACTGAATATCATTCTTTTAAGATTCTAATAAATCAGCCCATCTTTATCACTACGGTCCATGGGATCGTACTCACCGTAGTTACCAAGATCATTGAAAAAAGCCATCCCCCTAGGTTCATAAGCAAGAACATCCTCTTGTGTATGACATTCATCGTTATTTGTCCCCAAATTCTCGTCAGAATCATCATCCGATATGTCTTCCGAGTCTGAACCAGACTCGTAATCCTCGTCTAATGCATGCCATGACGAGTCACTATTACCACTATCCGCTAACAAACCCTCGTCTACGAGGCCTTTCTCCATATGTTGATATTGCATGGTACTTGGGCCTTCACCTGCTACAGTGTCTCTATTATACTGCGCCCCAATAGCTTCATCAGATTGCATTGAGTTTGACATTGCAAACGAACAAGTTGGGTTGTAAAACTCAAACGACCACGGATGTTCAAAATTGAGTCCGCGCATTGGACTGCAACGGCTGGTCGTCCATGGTCGAATGCATGAGAGACATCATTGGCCCCATACCATACACCCCTACATTGTTGCTTACATGTACGTGCGGAATTTCTTCCGTCTCGATAAACAATTCAGCACAAAAATTTGGATCGGCATCAAACAAATCAAAAATACCTTCCACACCATCATCATCTGTCAATGTAATGCCAGAGTAAACACCACGACTAATTATGTGCCTAAACACAATATTCAATTTCATCTGCTCCCTATCAACCTCCATGAATTCGTATATCTTGTCAACTAAGTCAACAAAACTAATCCGTTGATTTATTCGGAATAGTTTCTTGCTCATCATTGGCCGGTAGGACATAGTACCGCCTTCATAGGTTATTTCTCCTCCCCAATAAAGGAGAATGTGACGGGTCGAGAAATGGAGAATAAGACCTACTGTAAGGATGGAACATGTTTAGAACAAATTTTTCGATACGGAATATTTTTTTTTTTAAAAAAATTTTGACAGAGTCTAACGCCGGTCATACCCAATAAGGGTTACAAACAACACAACAAATAGGCAACACTTATAACTAATACATGCCCGACAAGGGTTACGACCAATGTAATAACCCGTAAGGGTTACAAGTAATATATGCCCGACAAGTACTACAAAAAATGCAATAACATCCCATAATTTCAGTTTAACAAACAACATAACCACAAATTTCACCACAATCAACAGAAATCAAACCTACGACATATATCCCGAGCCAAATATCATTTTCTCTAAATATTAAAAAAAATATGGGATATAATCAAAGCAGCATATTATTAAACTAAAATACAAAAACATAAAAAAAATAAACTACCTACACAAAATATATTTATAAAACATTTACATTAACAAAAATAATTATTTAAACAAAATTAAAAAAATATATTAATTAAAATTATTGGACTCCATAAAAAAAATTAAATGTACCTGAAATATTTTGGTGGTGGGTTGTTGAGGGTGGCGGTGGTTGTGTTGGTTGTGGTGGTGGTGGTGGTGGTGTAATGTAGATGGTGATTGTTGTAGAGTCAAGGAAATAGATGGTGGTGGGGAGGAGGAGGAGGAGGAGGAGGAGGAGGAGGAGACAGGATGAGGACTGAATCTCCTCCAAGCATTGTAGATGTGTATAAGAGAGGAGGCGGGGACTAGAACCTGTCTCTTATACACATCTAGATGATCTATAAGAGGCAGGTGCCTCAAGTACTATTAGTACAGCCCGACCTCGCATTCGAGGAATGCGAGGTCGGTCAACGTAATTTTTTTTTTTTTTTTTTTTTTTTTTTACAAAAAAAATTTGGAACTCGCATTCTCTGAATGCGAGTTACACCCCTTTGGAAACCCCATTTCCAGGAAAATGTATATTCTAAGACTTACAGCATAAGAAACCTACAAATAGGAGCGCCCTTAAAGCAGCAGCAAATGCATGGTTAACTAGGCCATTCTAGGACATCGACCTTGACTCCACAAATAAATGATTGATCAACAAATAGCTCTCACACAAAGGGAAGATTCGTTTTGCAGATTCCTGCAATAGTTAGAAAATAAATGAAAGTTCTCTTAACATTAATTACGTCCCTAGAAAAATCGTATGTTATCCACTCCAAGGCTGCAGTATAAACTTAACATCAATTATGTGACCTTAATAACAATTTTACATTTTTAATGAAGTCTATATACTTCATGAATTGCAATCACATAATCATTTGCTCCTGCTACGAACTGGTCAAGGCTAACAAAATTCACGCCATTTGACCAGAAGAGTCAAATCCATTGATGCACCTACTTGAAAAGCTATACTATCTTCCTTCCCTCTTTCCCTTCTTATTGAAATGCAGCGCCCTTCGATTCCAACCAAAGTAGACAAGAGATCATCAATAGCAATCAGTTCCTGTGCATGAAAGGATAAGTTGAATCAGTTTGTATATGTTTTACGACACAAATAACCAAAGAAATCTCCTTGCTTATAGTCATAGTTTATTGAATGCTAGACTTATTATGTTTTAAAGTATTGAAAAATTATAGAGACTATAGGAAATGATAAATGAAGCAGCAACACCGGACACAAGGACACCACCAACCCAAACACAACTTACAGCACAAAGATATGGCTAGCCGGCACCAGCAGCAATACAAAGTACAATGCTGACTAAATAGTACCATTAAAGCTACATACAAAAGTTGAAAAAAAAAATCAAAAAGCTTGCTGCATAATGCCTACAAAACATATTGCTGCTTTTCGTAATTTAAAAAAAAAAAAAAAAAAAGACACCTCTTCCCCTGCTTTCTAGTGACTCAAACCCATGACCAATAAGTCATGGAGAAGCGTCTTATCATCTAAACAATACTTTGCTATCATATACAAAAGCTTCTTTAGCTTTTTACGATATTATTTTTGGATCAATGACTAGCTACCACATTGCTTTCGAAAACACAATAGTACAACAAGGAAGAGAAAAACAGCGAGCCCTTCATATCACATTATATCATATACAACAACAAAATAGCACTAAAACCGTAAGAAAAAAAATTATCAGCTTTCATGAGAAAGCATCAATCTTTAGAGCATGTACTAAAAGGAACGTATACCATTTAATCAATTAAATGGGGGGATGTTACTCTAATTAATTTCGTGAACCAGCTAACAGAAATTACTTGAATTGCTGCATGGTAGCAACCTCTGGGCTTTTCCAACCCGGAACTACATAACAAATAACAAATGAAATTATTCAAATTAGAAAAAATCTAGATATACATTTCAATTACTATAATGGTAAATAATTAAAGTGAAAAGAACATACTCAGAAGAATCCATGGGGAGCTGGTGAAAGCGGCCTGTTAGAAAAGGGCGATCGAGATTTGTTTTTGCCCTTCTTTGAGGTGTGCTTCTTCTGGCAGTGGGGGTTAAGGAGGATGCATGAAGAGAGTCTTGTTGTAAGTGATAGAGTTGCATTAAAGATGATTATTGTTAGTAAATAAATTGTTATATGTAACAAACTATTTCTTATGTGTTAAAAGGTTGGCCATTAAAAGAAGAAAGACTAATGATTTATTCACGGTCTAATTGACTAATATATAAATGAAATATTAATGACCTATATTTGTATGTTGTTACTTTGATTCTCTTAGCAATTATCATCGGAGTTGTGCCAATGATTTCAACAATTCTTGTTCCATCATGTTTTTCATGCTTATTCTGCATAGTCAACAACGTTGGCTTTTTCCTACAAATTAAAAAAATAGTGTCAAATTATTATTGTTAAGGTGCTGATTGATTTAGTTAAAATGAGAGCATCTTACTCGTCATTAACAATAACAAAGTCTCATATAGTAGAGGCTAGAGCCTCTCTTTTTTTGATTGGGAAAGCGTGGATGATAATGCCCTAGATATCTTTATTGTTTTTTTTTTTTTTTTAAAGAAAAGTTTAAAATAATTAGTGACATATTTATTCTAAAAAGTAAAGGACTAAACAAAGCTTACAATGAACTTTGCAATTTTTGTGTCAGAGCAAATTTGAATAGGTCTGCAAACTATGTCAGTTCAAATGTGCAAGGGAATGTTGGTACAACTGGCTCAATTCTTCAACCAGAGTATTATTGGTAATTGTTAAACTTGCTAACTTTAAACACAGGATTAACATAACCCAAGGTTGCATTTGAAACATTGTATCTCTTCTAGGGCATAAGCATATTGGCAAAGTAGCAGATATCATTGCCATAAGTAACTGTTGAAACCTTGGGTCCCTATTTTTGTTAATTAAGCAAAGTTACTCATTTAACTGAATACAGATTTTAAAAGGCATAAACATATTAATCAATGTAACTTATTGTGTTTGATTTACCTCAACATCAATGAAAAGAATGTGTCTGAATCTTTTTGGTGGTGTTCCACAACTTAGTTGAGGATGAGCTCTCTCAACAAATTGCACCAACACTATCCAATTTTTGGCTTATTTGTTAACGTCAAAAACTTGGTACATGCATCTCAATATTTTTACCTAGCATTTAGAATACAAATATAAGGACGTTAATGACAAGGAAAAATAAGTGTGCATAATAGAAAGTAAGCATATTTAAAGACGGTCTAGATTATAGAGTATAAAAGTACCAACTTGCCATTATATTCACAATATTACAAAATCTCTTTGTATATTATATTTTTTTGTCTGATCATCATTAGTTACATGAAAGAAAGTGTGAAACTCGACCTTTTTTTAGCCTATTAGTTATTTTGGCCCATTAGTAACTATTATGCCTGTGAGCTATTTTTTGGGGTTTATAAATTATTAAGCAATAAGTAAAGGGTTAAAGTGATAATTTTGATATTTTAGGCTATTTAGCAAGGGAAATTATGTGTTTACTTTAAATTAGCTTTATTTCAATTGATGGCTATCTTAATTGGGAGAACTAGGGTTCTTGAGGAGAAAAGAAAAATCAAGACAAGGCATCAGTTTAACATGACATTAGCACCAAACTATAAAAATTTCAAAGGTAAGCATGTAAGTATTTATTTATTCTATTATTTTTTATGAATTAACGATTTATGATTATTTGGGAATATATATGATGGTTTGAATTATGTATTTATATTTAGGATTCGATTAAAAGAAATAGTGAAACTATCATGAAAAAAAAATGGAATCTTGATTTCCTTTTGGTGGGTTCAAGTGTGTGAAAAAAAGGGAGTGATTAGATTAGTTTAGTGAAAATATTGTGTCTAGATTGGATTGAAAATAAATGGTAATAGTACTACATATATAACAATAATGGTGCCAATGATTATTGTGATGATGGTTTGTTGACTTGTATAAACAAAGGATAAAAGCAGTAGCATGCATGTTTGTCTTCTGGCCGCGGGTTCAAGTGTAAAGAAAGAAAATGCATGAATTTGTGACTATTAAATTTTGGACAGTATGTGCCTGGTAATTGCATTTAGATTTGGTGGTACAATACTGCTGGCGTTCTAGTGACAGGCAGAAGGGAAAAAAAAAAAACTAAATTGAGTTTTATTTCAATTGGTGGATGAATATATATTATTTTCGAGTATTTTAGG
Organism: Cinchona pubescens; assembly: GCA_025175665.1. Classification (NCBI taxonomy): domain Eukaryota; kingdom Viridiplantae; phylum Streptophyta; class Magnoliopsida; order Gentianales; family Rubiaceae; genus Cinchona; species Cinchona pubescens. The sequence goes on along the minus strand of JANKKI010000202.1, from coordinate 1,453,486 downwards.
AGTTAGTTTAAGATGAGAAATGAGTGTGTTTTATTGCCTTAGAGGCTAAAAGGAAGTCGTGGTACAAGTACTCGAGACAAGATGTTTTATTCACTAGTGGTATGGTGGTAAAGAGTTCTAACTCTTTTCTATATTTTTGAAAATTCTTTGTAAAACTCTTGTTTGAAAATTATATTTATGTATTGAATCGGATCGAATATGGTATACTTTTATGATTTAATTATATAAAATTATAGTAAATGGCAATTTGACATGATAAATTATTCGTGTGATACACGCCTGGTATTTTTAGTTATTGTATTATTTTGGCTCTTGGCTATCTTTGGTGGAATTAGTGGAAGTTAGTTCCCAATACTCTATATGAGTCTTTACATGGCTCTTTTTCCAACGCATTAAAGTAGTTGAATTTTGTTATGGCCTTTTTCCTAGCGCATTATGTTAGTTAGGACTGGATATCCAGTTTGCAATAAAGCTGTAGAAAGAGAACCCATGAGTTTAATATCAGTTGTTGCATTGTGATTGTACTTTTGTCATGAATATTCTTCTTAGTATTGTATTGTAATTATTTGAATTGTTGATAATACCACTTACGTATATATGTACTTGTATCTCACATGTTTTACAACATTTGTCGATATATATGTATGCATGTATATAGTATGTATTTGAGACGTGTTAAAAAAATATTATATAACATATTTGTTGCAGTGAAAGAGAACTTGATCTTCTTACTGATCAATGTATATGCTCATCCCATTATATAATATTTTTGCAGGTGTTTGTAGTTTTCTAAGGTAAGTGATTTGAGGTTTGAACTTTTGAGCCTTGTGTTCTCGTGAAAGGTGAGGGCACGACGAGTTACAACCCCGGGAGTGAGGCGTGACATTTAATAGAATCAGAGCAAAAGGTTACGGTATTTGTGTGTATCTTAGATTGGATGTTTAGAATGCGACTGTAGTATTTGTTATAGTTAGGTGTGAATCTAATTATATAGGACGATTTTGACATTAGGATTTGACACTTAGATTTTTGATATCTGATTTGTTGTTCAAGTGGTTCTAAATCGAAGTAGATCTGCTTGGCTTGAAAATTTAGGATCATATATGATATTTGTATTGGAGTAGTCAAATCATATTTGAATTCTTGTACGTAGTACTTGGATTAGAGTGTAGGCCATTGAAAGTTATTTTGAGCTAACGGATTTGGCCAGTCCATATTGAGTGCCATTGTATTTTCTTTGAACTAGGTATACGGTTAATGATAAGTAAAGTTAAGTGTTTGACAAATGAGAATTCTCATTTAAAGTTTGAGGGATTAAAAGTAAGAATTTATCGACAAAGAATATGAAAATTTTGGAGTATTTGCCAAAAGGTAGAAACCTAAGAAAGTGAATGATAATTGGACTTTTAAGATTTGATAGTAATTGGTAACTTTTGAGGATTTATTCTGACTCAGGTAAAGATATTGTAAGGAATTTGAGTAGACAATTGATAAGATAATTAATAGTGCTAATGGATTTGGGTAGATACTACGTTAGGTAAGAACACATTATATTTAGTATCTGCAGGTTTGAATAGTGCACGTGTCGAACATTTTGATTTCTGTAGTAGTGTCCACGCTTTGGTAAAAATAAAAGATAATTACCAGATTTCATCCATGTATTGAAATTAATAAAGTTGGGATACAATTTAAATATTTTTATTATTCTTAAATAATTAGTATATCTATTTTAATATATTTATATAAGAATTTTGATAAAAAAAATAAATATTTCACAATTTGAAAGCAATGTCCCAACATAAATTTTATCTATAAAAGTTTAAAATCAAATTCCCGTAACTGTTGATTTTGAAGTGATTTTGAACAATAATTTTCATAAGTTATAATTTCATGTATAAAATTTCAAATTGATTAGCATGGTTTTGAAGTAGACTCATAGATATCTAATTCAATATAAAGATCAAGATAGTTATTTACATACTACTGTAAATAAATTTTGAATAAAACGTATTACTAAAATTAGCCTGAAAGTTAATGAGGGCATAATTATGTTAACTTTTTTTTTCTAATTTTGAGCCATTTTGAATAAGATATGATTTGATATTCACTAGAGTTTTATTTCATTGAAATATTGTGTCCATACCTATAAAGACCACAAAGGAATAAGTTATAGGACTCAAGAAACGATTATTTGAATATTACTGAATAATACCTATAGTGTGTGTATATATATATGTGTGTATATATATATATATATACACATATATATGTATATATGTATTTTAAAACACTTGACTAAGTTTGGAACTAATATAGACACATGTATAATTTGAATAGAAATTGAGATTTTTATAAATATTGTATTAATATGAATCTAATTTTGTTATTTTCAAGAATCATATTTATTTGAGATATATATCTCAAGATATATATATATATATATATATATATATATGGATTTTTGGTGAAACTAAGTAATATGAAAAGTCTCAATAGTATTTAAGATAATATTCTAATTATTTTGTGGACAATTTTGAGCACTTTAAGATGTGAAAACAACAAAAAAATTTCCATAAGGATTTGAGTTTATTGTGTAAAGATTTTAACAACATTAAGAACATGATTTTTGGAGTTGTACAACTAATTTATGATAATTTTTGTGAATCTTGTCAACTCTGGAAAATGAGATTTTTTTTTTTTTCACTTCTGAGGATTATGTAAATTGAGGCCATTTTGGAGGAAATAATAATAATAAAAAAATAGTTTCAATAGCATGACTTATAGGTAAGAGTATTTATTACTACTGGGTTTATCTTTATTATATAAGAATGGATACCCGAAATTGAAAACAGATACTTAATTTTTGTCCCTATTTGTTGTAGTGTGTGATGTTTATTGAGGAAGAATTTTGTATATTTAGGAAATTATATAATTGATATTGGAACAAATTAAACACTATATTATTGACAAATGTGGGGGTTTCACATATCTAGTACATTTAGTGATACATAATAAGAGGTTTTCAGAATGTAAGGTATTAAATTGTTTTCATTTAGGAGAATGATATTGCAAACTTAAAAGGATGATTGATTTAATGGGTAATTATTCTGCTTCAAAGATTGTATGGTTCTATTTTTAATATTGTAGATGTTTCGACTTAGTATTTAACTCAGATAAATTTGTGGGTAACTAATTAAACTAAGAAAATTGAAATACAAAAGGCTGCACAGTAGCCATGGTCTCAGAGATTGGATCTTTTCGTAATTATTTGGTTTGCCGCTTCACCATGACTCATTTACTAGAATCTTATATTTGACTAAGCAATTAAATGGAACATACGCATAACAGGGGAAAAGGAAATGGGGGTTAAATGTTTACTGATTCTATTGGCCAAATAATAATAATAATAATAAACTTGAGATCTCATATGATCTTTGAGTTGCAATTGCCAATCTACATTTGAATTTTGTTGGTACTTTGGATTAGAGTATGGGTTTTAAAGTTATTTTTTAGTTAATGAATTTGGACAATAATCAAAGTGGTAAACATTAGCAATTGTAAATTTTAATAAGAGTGTGGAGAGGAAGTGTGGTATGCGAAAGTTTTGAGGATAAAACTTTTTATAAGGAGGTAGGATGTAAAACCCGACTTTTTTTCAGCCTATTAGTTATTTTGGCCTATTGGTAACTATTATCCCCATGAGCTACTTTTTGGGGTTTGTTAATTATTAAGCAATAAGTAAAGGATTAAAGTGGTAATTTTATATGTTAGGTCTATATTGTATAAGGGAAATGAAGTGTTATTTTAATTTAGCCTTATTTCAATTGACGGCTATCTTAATCGGGAGAACTATGGTTCTTGAGGAGAAAAGAAAAATCAAGACAAGGCATCAGTTTAAGATGAGATTAACACCAAATTATAAGAATTTCAAAGGTTAGCATGTAATTATTATTTTTTATGAATTAACGATTTACGATTATTTGGGAATATATATATATATATATATATATATATATATATATATATATATATATATGATATGATGGGCTGAATTATGTATTTATATTTGGGATTCGATTAAAAGGAATAGTGAAACTATCATGAAAAAAATGGAATCTTGATTTCTTTTTGGTGGGTTCGGGTTTGTCAAAAAAAAAAAAAGGATTATATTTGTTTAATGAAAATATTCTGTCAAGATTGGATTGAAAATTAATGGTATATATATATATATACAACAATAATGGTGCCAATGATTATTGTGATGATGGTTTGTTGGCTTGTATAAACAAAGGATAAAAGCAGTATAGCACGCATTTTTGTCTTCTGGCCGTGTGTTCAAGTGTAAAGAAAGAAAATGCATGAATTTGTGACTATTGAATTTTGGGCAGTATGTGCTTGGTAATTGCATTTGGATTTGGTGTTACAATACTGCAGGCGTTTCAGTTACAGGCAGAAGGAAAAAAAAAAGAAAAAACTAAATTGAGTTTCATTTCCGATAGTCTTTGGATTTTAATTACGGGCTAAATATATATTATTTTCGAGTATTTTCAGGAGTTAGTTTGAGATGAGAAATGAGTGTTTATTGCCTTATAGGCCAAAATAAGTTGTGGTACAAGTACTCGAGCTAAGATGTTTTATTTACTAGTAGAACCGAGGTAAGGGGTTCTAACTCTTTTCTATATTTTTTAAAATTTTTTGTGAAACACTTGTTTGAAAATTACATTTATTTATTTAACCGGATCGAGTATGACATACTTTTATGATTTAATTATATAAAATTATAGTAAATGGCAATTTGACATGATAAATTATTCGTGTGATGCATGCGTGTTATTTTTAGCTATTGTATTATTTAGGCTCTTGGCTATATTTGGAATTAGAAGAAGCTAGTTTCTAATACTCTATATGAGTTTTTGCATGGCCATTTTTCTAACGGGTTATAGTAGTTGAACCATTTTATAGTCTTTTTCCCTAGCGGGTTATAGTAGTTGGACCATTTAATAGTCTTTTTCCCTAGCGGGTTATAGTATTTAGGATTGAATATCCATCTTGGCCAATGAAGTTATAGAGAACCTATAAGCCTAATATCGATTATTGCATTATGATTGTACTTTAATCATGGATATTCTTCTTAATATTGTCTTGTAATTATTTGAATTCTTGATAATGCCACTTACCTATATATATACTTGTATCTCACATGTTTTAAAACACTTGTCGATATATATGTATACATGTATATGGTATGTGTTTGAGACATGTTAAAAATATATATTATGTAACATACTCATTCCAATGAAAGAGAACTTGAACTTTTTACTGAACAATGTGTATGCTCACCCTATTATATAATATTTTGGTAGGTGTTCATAGTTTTTTAAGGCAGGTGATTGGAGGTTTGAACTTTTAAGTCTTGTGTTCTCGTGGAAATGTAAGGGCACAGCGTGTTACGACCCCGAGGGTGGGGCATGACAAAAAAGAGGTATTATCAGTACTTTAATAGTTAAATATTTTCTTGCATGAAACAGAGCAACATATAATTGTCTGTGAGAAAAAATAGCATATATTTTTTATATATACATCGACAAAGTCAAGTATTTGTCCTTATGCTTTATTTATTGTCATTGAAATGCTTAGTCAGAGAATTGTATTCTTTTATAAGGAGCAGGATATTATTCATCATGTGGGGGTTGAAAAGGAATGCGATGTATGAAAATTTCTTTTCTAGAAAAATCACCCATAACTATCTGTGCATGTTTAACATTTTTGTTTAAAGATTTGCATATCAACCTAGTTCTATTACAAAGTTCCTTAGTTGGATCCAAATTTCTCAAGAGTATGATTGGTGCATTAGCTTTTAAGATGAGTTTATGTGGTGGCATCCCACTTAGAGTGAAAGTATAAAGGAAGTTTTCATAACAAGCTTGATCGTTCAAATTAGAATTTCATCATAACTCAAATATTACATCCCCAGACCAGGAATCAGAGGTGGAGGAAGTTTTGAAGAAGATGAAGAAAGGAAAAGTAATTGGCCCCGATGATATCCCAATCGAGGTATGGAAATGTTTAGGAAGTTACTTAGAAGGGCATAAGTTGACTTACCAATCTTTTCAATAAAATATTGAAAAGTGGAAAGATTCCTGGCCAGTGGAAAATGAGTACTCTTATACCTATATTCAAAAATAAAGGGGATATACAAAATTGTGTGAATTACAGGGGTATTAAGTTAATGAACCATACGATAAAACTTTGGGAGAGAGTGATAGAAGGTTAAGAAATGAGACTAAAGTGTTAAATAATCAGTTTGATTTTATGCTAGGGAGATCGACTATTGAAATAATACATCCCTTAAGGAGATTTACCGAGAGATATTGGGATAAAGAAAAGGATTTACATATGATTTTTATTGATCTTGAAAAGGCATACGATAGAGTCCCTAGAGAAGTTATGTGGAGAGTTTTAGAAAAAAAAGGAGTTAGAGTAGCATACATAGAATCAATAAAGGAGATGTACAGGGATGTGGTTACAAGTGTGAGAACCCTGGGACGGTTGAAACAAGAGTTTCCTATAAATATAGGTTTACTATACCAAGGTTTAGTTCTAAATCCTTATCTATTTGCGTTGGTCATAGATGAACTTACAAGGCACATACAGGAGGAAATACCATGGTGTATGTTATTTGCAGATGACATTGTGTTGGTAGATGAAACAAAAGATGAGGTTAATGCTAAACTCGAGATTTGGAGAGAGACACTTGAGGCAAAAGGGTTTAGAATTAATAGATCAAAAATAGAATATATAGAATTTAAGTTTAGCAAGGGTGCACGTGGGAATGGAATAAGGGTTAGTATCGGAGATCAAGAGATACCCATAAGTGAAAATTTTAAATTTTTAGGATCATTTATTCAGAGTAATGATGGTATACATCGAGATATTACACATTTGATACAAGTGGGATGGACTAAATGAAGAATGGCATCGGCAATATTATGTGACTGCAAAATTCCTTTACGACTTAAGGGTAAATTCTATAGAACGGCAATTAAGCTAGTGATACGCTATGGGTTTGAGTGTTGGGCAGTGAATCATACTTATCACACATGAGCAAGAGATGAGAGTAGAAAAAATGCAAATGTTAAGATGGATGCATGGGTACACTAGGATGGACAGGATACGGAATGAGTATATTTGTGGGAAGATTGGAGTAGCATCTATTGATGAGAAGATGAGAGAAACACGCTTAAGGTGGTTAGGTCATGTGTTAAAATGACCAGTAGAAGCGCCTATCACGAGTAGATTTTAGAGAGAGTAGTCAACATACGAGAGGTAGAGGAAGACCGAAAAAGATTTGATGGGTAACTTGTAGGAAAGATATAGCCCCTCTAGGAATTGAGAATGATATGGTCCATAACAGAGCGTAATGGCGTGCAGGACTCATGCAGCCGACCCTACTTAATAGGATTAAGACTTGGTTTATTTGTAATGTCATTCTTTTTATCTACAAAATGATTCTTTGTATTTAAAATAGTTCGATTTAAAGTAGAAGGTCTTGTTGCTGCTCTAGAAGTTATATCAAGATATACTATCTTTATTAGTAGAAAATCATCAAGTGCATTGTCTCTGCTACTGTATTTAAGTAAAATTGAAACTGGAATGGTTATATTGTCATCTTCTTCAACTAGTTCCATTCCATTACCAATTCTCAAAATGTATTCAGTAAATTCAGGATCCATCATTTCTCTCATATTTCTATCAACTCTAGCTTTTTAACTTTTGGGCCATAGTTTGAAATTCATAAGAAAAGCATCTATTTCTTCACACTTAGTTTCTCTACGAACTACTAGTAGAATTTATCAAAAGTCTCTTCCTAAACAACAATCTTTCCTCCAAAAAATTTAGTTGATTTCATAGATCTTTAATAAATCATCTAATGTGTCAGGAGCTCCTATTTTATCTATAGGAGCTTCACTCCAGATTATAAGCTTGCATTCTTTGATGAGAATTGCTAAACTACTTTTTTTACCCGCTCAACAAGTTGAACCTTTTGAAATATATATTAAAATTTTAAATCTAGAGTGTGTCATGCGGCCTACAGGTAATATTGATGTGTTAGCTATTCCTGATGTGGTAGTGGCTAATGCTATGCATCTTTTAGATCCATCAGCATGCAGTGCTCTATATAAGAATGTTTTTTTGGTACCATCTGGAACATCAATAAAATAAAAAATGATCCACTCTTATTTGTATATATGATCTCAACTATAGCTTCAAATACCTCTTTTTATTTACTATTTAACATCATCAAAATACTTATATCATGTTCAGAAACCATAAAGTTCCGCTCTGCTCTTAGCCTATTGTTTGGTTTTCTACATCATCGGAGCATAAACTAGTAGGAATTAAGGTCATAAGCACTTATGTGTTTTCTCATTGATTGCAAAAATATATTAATTTGCAAGGCTTTTTGCCTAATCTGTCTACATGTTAATGTGGGGCATCTAACAAAATCCTCTGACATGCAGTTTTCAAATTTCAACCACTATTTTTTAAGGTCATTGAGGCATGAATAAGCTAATAGAGTGGCAAAAAGCCTTCTCATTTCATAAATCTTGTGAAACTAGGAAAGAAACTTCTTGCAAACAAAATTCTTGGTTGTTATCATGTAGTAACAATCCTCGCAAAAGAGCTAAGTCACAAAAAGTATCAACAATAGTTCCATTGTAAGTCCTCAAATCTTCAAAAGATTTAGAATATTGCACCTTTGATAAAAGCAACCATAAGCAATATCTTTCTCCATCATAAGGATGAGCTATCACAATTTTGCCTACAGAATCTTCCTTTTCTCTCAATTTTTATGTTTTTTTTCTTCTTTCCACACAAAATGGTCTAGAAACTCAGCATAGGTACAGTTAAGATTCTACGCTATTTTATTAGTTCTATTTGTATAGAAAAATTGAGTAAGCATTGTTTTACTTTGAGGAGTATTTTAAATTATATCTTGCAACTTGTGTTTTTTCTTAAAGCTTATTGGCTTGTAATTCTCTAAATGTAGTTCTAGATAGATAACAGATGGTTTAATTTCACTCATAGGAAACCGATAAATTCTCCATGCTACCTCAGGTGGTTAAGCAGATACCAACCTTGCAGATTGGATTTCATCAACTTGTCAATCTAAAATATGAGAAGCAATATGGAAGTAGATTCTATCATGTCCCCAAATATACTTGTAGATATACTTAGTTGCCTTTATTCTAGAGCAAATCTCAACATTAATATGGCAATTAAATTTTGCTGTCAAGTAAGCGTTTTAACAAGAAATTTATAGCTTTCACCTTAATACTATTACTTCTACTCCTATATATTGGATATGCATCAGTTGTCTATTGGGTTTCGTCACAGAAATCTTTTGGATATAAGTTCCTACATCTGCCATTTTCTCTTACAGGCGCTAGATAGATCAAACATACCACATGGACCATGTAACATATACTTAACAACCATTTTATGTAAATGGGGGTATTTGCTTTATCTGATATCTCAGCTGATACTATTCAGATCTATTCTTCTGGTCTAAACATTTTATATTAAAGTTTCAGAATTAGAAGAAAGTGAACCTGGAGTAAGCCCGTTTTTTTCTGTCTATGAATTCTATGACATAAATATAAGTCAAATATGCTATTCTTGAAGAGCTCAACTTTCAGTTCTTCAAATTTAGCACGAAAAACTCTTATAACTAAATCTGGTCTATTTTGTACTTCTTTATTTATTAAATATTCCTTGATCTCTGACTAAGTAGGATGCATGTCATAGTTAAAACATACCAGGTTTTCTGTATTTCTGAACTAATGTCATGACATCTATATATTTATGCTTTATGATCCTAGATCCCCCAATAAAGCACGAAGGTAATGTAATTCTCTATCTTACTTTTGATTCCTCTACTTTTCCTGCACCTACAACATCTACAATTCCTTGCAAAAGTTCTCATCTTATTTCAGTCTATTAAGATCTAAAGAAGTCTAGTCGTTGTGTTCAAGTTTGACATACATGTCTACTATATATTGCTAGAATAAGCAAGCAAAATGTAATATAAAAGGGCGATGTTTATCTCTAATTTGAAGTTTGTAATCATAATATTCCTAAGTGGGAACAAAATTTGGATCATCATCCAGTTTATCCATATCCGTTTGCACAAAAAATCAAATCAATCAGAAATTTAGAATTTCTTACACAAAGCAACCTAAAAAGGTGTTATTATATAATAAATTGACCATCATGTTCCCTTTGAAATAGCTAATCAACATCAAAAATATTATTAGGACATATTATATCTTCTGTAGCTTTCTTTCTTTTCCCTATTGTGAAGTGACTTAACTCTATTTTTTAATATGCCTTGGTGCTAGTCAAGTTCATCATGAGGAAACATTAAAGGATATTGAAGGGGATTATAACAGCCATAGTAATATTGAATTTGTCGAGAGTGATGACACGGGTATAAACCTGAATATTCTATGACTAGTTTCTCCATTTTCTTCTCCTTCAATCCATAAAGCTACTACTTGTGACAATAAAGTGCAATTTAAGTGGTAATATGCTTCCTCATGATCTATTGATCATGGGTTCGAGTCACTAGATGGCAGGTAGAAGGGCTACTAGTTTATTTATTTATTTTTTTTTTAAAAAAGTTGCTACTTGTGATACAGGAAGTTTGTTACATACCTTTTGATCAACATCTGGTTTGGTACGAAGGAAAATCTAGTAATTGTCTAAACTTGAAAAAATACTTATGCTTTTAAAAAAATCTAGCATAAGGATTGTGCTCAAATATATTCATGATTTTAGAAAGCACAGATTCTGCCAATCTAGGATAGGCTTGCAAACGATTAAGAAGCTCATGATCAATGTCATGAAAATAGAATTGAAGATTACTAGAATAATCTTCGTATGGATCGAATTCATTTATGAAATGGTAGACCTACCCCTTGCACTCTAAATGTCTACACTCCTTTATTTCTCCGAACTAAATTCTTATCACACTTGACACCGAAGAAGCTGATTGCAAGATGATTGTTATATGTTCTTATAATTGCTCTAAATGCTTTAGCCTCCTTTGATGATGATGTTAATAATTCTTTGATGACATCAGGTATGTCATTTGCAGCTAAAGTTGTGTCACCATTTGAACAACAAAAGTTTCTTGTTTCATAGGCAAATTTTTTTGCACCACAATGTGGGCAATCAGATTGGGGGTAAGATATCAGGTGTTTCAGCAATTAAATCCAGCAATTCCTTTCTTTTCCTAAGATTAGAAACCCAATTACGCTCTACAAATAGAATTTGTACAGATTTATTTTTTCTAAGTTTACTGATTCTCAATTTTTCTTTCTTCCATCTTAGTATAGCCTCTTTCCTATATTTTCTCTTGCTTTCATTATTCAAATTATGCAACATAGGCAAATGAAAGTTTGGTGAAGCGGCATAAAATCCCCCCCAAGAGTTTTTAAAGAGATTTCTCTAATAGGCAAATGATCAGGTTGTATCATAAGAGTCAATTCCTAGTTATATTGCTTGAGGAAACCAAAATAGTCCAAGCTATTATATGGTGGATAAGATCTCATAAACTGATGTTCATTTGACTGCGTAGGAATCTGATTTGTGTGTGTTAAATATAATGTAGAAGGTACTATATATAGTTCCATCAAATGCTTCATCAAGCAACTGATTAAGCACGGTAGAGCTTTGTAGCGTTTTCTTCTTTTCATTTTAAAATTCGGTTTTTTTTTTTTTTTTCTATTCAATCATAAAGGGAAAAGAAATTCATGAGAAAGCAAATAAAAGTCTGCAAATTCCTTAGTAAGACTAACAAATGCAATGACTTTATACTCATATTTTTCATAGAACCCAAGGATTATAATGATTATAGAAAAGAAAATTCAATTTTAACTAAAATGCATCCATAATGGAAATAGATAACAACTAAAATAACCCTAAAGTAACATATCTTTCATAAGAGTCAAGGATTAACATGATTTACAAATATAAAATCAATCGTAGCTAGCATTCAACCATAATAGAAACATTTAACACCCTTTAGTTAACATGCATGCAATAAAATGTTACAAACAAACAATAATCTGATGAGTAACATACCTGGGTTACAGAAGCTGAAGATGAAAAATCTGCATTTGTAGTAGCAAAAGCAAAGAGGATCTGTTTAAGGGCAAACTGAATAGACAAGGGAAGAAATCAGAAAATTTAGAGTTGAAAAGATAATGTAATAGTAAAATTTCCTATAGAAATTGAAGAAATACAAATTACATATGCATCTGGTGTAGACCATTACTTTCAGGTTGTAATTGATTGTTTTACAGTAATACATGAAATGGGAGAAAGGGACAAAGACTCATCAAAATGTCAAGAGGAAAGGTGGAAACTTGGAAGTCTTGTCTTTTGGCCTGGATAGAATAGCAGCCTTATTTTGTTCAAAAAAGGAACCATCAAATTCATGTTTTCTAAGAAGAATGCCAGAAGGAAATGGGCAAAAGATAAGTGTCGTACACGTTTGGTTGATGAGGCATGGTTGAGGCTACAAAAAAATCAAGAAAGAATGAGGCCGTTTGCGCATGGAGAAAAGTAGAAGAGAGAGAGAATGAGGCAACTGGTTGGATGAAGGATAATTAACGGAGAGGTTAATTTATTCTTAAACTTGATCCAAAGATTAGTATGAATTGTAATTGTATTGAAAATAAATCCAAGGGTCCAAATAGTGACAGGCATCCTAGTCTAAAAACGCTAAGTCATGGTTAATAGTTAATTTCAAGTTATAATGTAGTTTATATATGGGGTAGTTAATTATTGTTTCCAGGTCATGGATAATACAAAATACCTGTAATACCCTTCAACAATCATGTATTATTTATGACAGAAGGGTTTTTATGGAATTATGCCTATTGTAGCTTTTTTGTGTGTTGACATAGCAAAATAAGGGGCAAATGACAAATATAATCCCAAACATACATGCTAACATACACAGTACACTAAAAGGGCAAAGAGAGTAAATGTTTTGCTAGATTTCAAAAAAGAAACAAAAAAATGGGAAAAATAATTTCCACATAACCTGCCACTTAAGCCACCCATGCCACATGGCAAACATTGAAATTTTTAAGATTTTTATCTAGCTGTTAGATATGTCTACCACTTTTGATAGGTTGGTCTCTATCCCTTTTTTTAAGTTTTTTGTTTTTGAAAAGTTTAAATTATATGCAAAACAATCATATAATATAGGAAAATTATATGGTTTTGTTAGTATATCATACTATTGTACTTTGATACTTATGCAATACAACATCATGTACTTTGAATATTTGTAGAGTACAATCTTAAAATCCTACTATATGATACCAAAAAAAGACCATCAAATTCACCTATAATATAATCTAACTATTAATATAGGGGAGTATTACTTGATGGTACTCTCTCTTTTTTATTTCAAAATTTTTTCCTTTTGATTAGTTTACAAAATTTTAATTTATATTAGCAACTATCCATAACTTCAAAACTTTACAAATAAGTGTTCATTTTTATATTTTTATTTCATAAAACTATGTACATTATATTTCTATTATCAAAATATGGTGTTGGTGCATAAATAACTTTACCCATAATTTAAATTCTATCTACCCAGAAGAAAGAAAGTTCATAAAATTTTCTTGAATTATTAAGAAAAATTTAAATTCTATCTTCCCACAGTAAAAATTTTAAAGAAAGTTTCCAAAATTTTTTCTAACCCATAAATAACTTTACCCATAATTTTTTAAGTGTCAGCATGATACTGTATTGGAAAAGGTTTGACATATATTGATATTCAATGTACATGTAAGTAATTGGATCTGAATTCAAAGCCAATAATACTAATCAAAATCGAATATGAATTTGCTAAATCTGACTTGATCCAACATGTCCAAAGCATAATTTAAAAATTCAGAAAACTCGACTAGATGTAATAACTCGACTTGGTAGAATTAGAGAAATTTCTAAAACTGTGCTTGTTTCAAAAATCGTTCTTTTTCTATGTTAATTGAAAATTCAATTTCCGGCGGGGGGAACTCGCATTTGGGGAATGCGAGCTCATTGAGCTCGCATCTCCCAAATGCAAGTTCATTGATTATTAATTGGGCGAAAAATTTTAAAAAAAAAAAATTTCTGACCTCGAATTAAGTGAATGCGAGGTTAATCTAAGATTTTTATTTTCAAAATAGTTTTATAACCTCACATTCACTGAATTCGAATTAAGTGTTTTTTTTTAAAAAACATTTGACTTTGTATTCTGCGAAGGAAATTTTTTTTTTTTTTTGCACTATTACAAAAATAGAAAAATGTTTGATATTTTTGTTAATTAAAAAAGGATTTGGTTGTAAGATAAAACCACTTAAACACTAAATCGTAAACATTTATTTAATATGATATATAGGAATACAAAACCATTATCTTTAAACCATAAACTATAACATTAAAGAAATATTATACGAATGAAATGCTGTAAGAAAGCAAATTTATTAATTTATCATATTTTTTGATAAAATTTTGACATAACCTCCCCTATTTTACGAACATTCTCTCTACTAACAACCATACCCAACAAGGGCAACAAACATCCATAAAAGCCCGACAAGGGCTACAAAACATAAATAAAAACCTAATAATAATAAAAAAATACCCAACAAGGGCGAACAATGATATACAAATAAGAACGGACATCAATCACACATAATTGCGAGAAGTAATAACAAATCTCAATGTCCATGATCTCCAAATCTCCCGCTCGTACCACACTTCTAGGTTTAGGCACCCTTTTTGATCGACGGACATAAAATAGAGGAGTGTCTTGCTGTTGAGTATGGTGAGCAATTTGCTCCTACGAAGCTATGTTTTGTTTGTGTTCATGTTCTTCATCTGAAACAGTTGGACCAGTATGCTCTAGATCTGGCCCAGTGGACGACTGTCCGAAAGATGATGGTCCCATCGGAATGCGCATTGGCGAAAGTATGTGTGAAGTGTCACCCTCGAATGGTATATTAACATGAGGGGATCCAACATCTACATGGGGCCGAGGAGATGGAACTCCACGATGTCGACGACCACCTCCGTGTTGCCCGCCTCGCCGCAGAGCCAGCTCTACTCTATGTGGATCTTGTGCCTGGAATGGATGTCGAATGTAAACAGGAACTGCTGAGGCAGAAGATCAAGACGAATTACATTTAGATTCGCCTACTGCATGTAGTGACTGAGAAGCAAAATTTCTGATCTATGCCCAAATACTAGTATCCGGAGTATCGTCCTCAGTCAGGTTGTCTAACGACATGTAGTACAATCATTTGAAAAAGAAAAACAATAAGAAAAAATGAATAATTACTTACTAGATAATCTGCGCATGCTCTATCGCCGTGGTACCCTTCTGAAAATATAGGACGTTGATTAGGATTGGATATGTACACCATCGTCCTCGGTCGACACCATTGCATATAATCACTCGATTCATGTGTAGTATCAACACATGGGAGACCAACCTTAACTGTATCCGTTCTTGCCCCCCAAATATCTATATAATGTCGGTGCGTCAACTCCCAATCATTATTCGCCCGACCACGGCGGTCTATCAAATAAAGTGCACCTTAATTACCAATCAATCTCTGATCTAGTATGGGTTGGTGCAACCCGAACTGTGGCATGATGAGGGAGGTAACATTCCACGATCTCTCAATATATCACTCTTATAAAATAAGTAACTGCACGCCATATGTCACGACCGGTAGTGCAGTAATAGGGAAGTATATCAAATACCTCATCAGAGAATGGCTGCCATATAAACTAATACCAAACAATTCGACAAAAAGTTAGTAAATAAACAAAATACGAGGATCTAGAAGTGCAAAAGAAATGTAATCGACGGATGTACCTCATTGGGTGGCAAAGTATGTAACTGATCTCGAAAAATAGATAAAACATGACGAGGAGCATTGCGCAGATCAAATCCAACATCCCACCTGCAATACAAATTAATAAATATCAAATCCAATGTAAATATGTTTAATTAAACAGTTTAACAAAACATATATACCGAGATCCATATGCTCCGTGATGCTCTTGTGCGGGCTCTAACCGAGTAAGACGCAGTGTCGGCATGCGCTTCCAAGCCCATAACTGTAATTCTTAATTAGTATGCATTCTACTAATTTTGACCTAAGTATACAATAAATGAATATAAAGTATTCAAATATATACCTGTACTAATAGTACTGGTCCGCAGATGTTTCTATACTGTGGGTGAAGTTGCATCACACAAGCTGCATAGTGTGCCTAAAACTGCTGATCTCCAACTTAACGGCCCACAGTCTTCAAGTCCCTAAGCAACTGTAGATACAGTAATGGCACTTTATTGCCTGAATTATCTGGAAATAAAATGCCTCCAATAAGTACAAGTAAATATGTACGTGCCATCTGCAGACACATGTCATCAGTCGCATCATCGCGAACGAGACGATCTAATGCAACAGACAAACATCTAACTTTCAAACGACCATCGTCAATGTCTAATCTGGTAGGCATGAAACCCAATAACTCCATGCATAACTGACTCCAAGTATCTGTAGAATGAGTAGTGTCTCTACCCGTCACGGGCGGTCCGTCAATATGTAAACCCTACAGTACCTCTACATCCTGTAATGTGATGGTGACCTCTCCAATGGGCAGATGAAAAGAATGTGTCTCAGGTCGCCATCGCTCGCGACAAGACTGGTGATCAAAGCATGGTCCACTGAAATACGTCCTAAAGATGCGATACCCTCGAAACCTGCCAAACAAATATAATGCCATACCCGATCCGGTATGGGCATGTGATCCCAAAAAGTCCCATCACAATGCTTAACCTGTAGTGTGGAATCATCGATAAGACTGTCAAAAATAGATCTAGCCCTATGCGGCGTCGTAGGTGATCTAATATCATCTATATATGGTCCAGGATGAACAACCTCTCGCGACTGATCATCCATACCTAAACAAAGTGAAAAGAATGAATGATAATACAATATTTTTTGATAGTAATCAATGATAATACAATATTTTTTATAATACAATATTTTTTGATAAATGAATACATTAAAAACAAACTACATTCATAGAATACAATAAGTACATAAACAATACAATACAAAAGACAAATCATTGTTGTCGCGAAGAACAACTCCTGCGATTATGTCCCGGTTGATGACAATTCGTACATCTTCTGAATTCGAGTATAGGGATCCCTAATTATCCATCTCGTTTCGGATGCGCCTTACAAGTACCCGGCCTGCCCGGCGTTCTACGAACATACTGTCATCACCACGTATACACACTGAATAGGAGGCAACTCATCTAGATTAGATTGTAAATCTACTATACACATGTACTGGTCTCGATATATGCGAGTGGTGTAATGGTCCGCAAGTAGTCGCGTTGGTTCATCACCCTTAAGCCTGCAAACTGCCAACGCATGCGAACATGGGAACCTGTACATTTGCCACTTATCACAGCTACATGTCTTCTGTACATAATTGACAGTTTGTACATTGCCACCACGACCAGTCACACGATGAGGTGTTTTAATTCTATAGACACCAGTAGAATGATCAAAAACCATGAATGTGTGTCCTCCACCTTTTTTGTCTGCAGTCAACAACCTTTTTCAATTCTTTGGTGTAATTGATGTGCGACAATGTTCACCCCGTGCAATATTATCAACAAATAATTTGACGGAACGATGGAATGTACTATCAATTATAGCCTTGATTGGAAGTAGTCTAACTCAGCGCAAGACGTTATTGTTGCTCTCAGAAGAATTTGTACCGTGTATTCCCCACCTACGATTTCCATTGTAAGCAAGGCACCAATGGTCAAGGCCAATATCTGCCAGATATCTCCAAGCCTCTGGATGTTGAAACTGTATCGTTTGTTGGTGCTTATTCCATTTACACATCTGTATCTTGACACCAAGAGACCAACACAACTTCTTCACTTCTACATTCTTGTATTTGGTCATCAAATTACTCCGAACGTGACCCAGCAAGGGTTACAAGTAATATATGCCCAACAAGGGTTACAAACAATGCAATAACAGCCTCTCACCCCATATACCAAATCATTTATATTCACAATAGTGACTAAAATTTTGGCCAATAGATCATAGGGAAGCATCTGTATCACCTATACTTTATTGTCCAAAATGGAGTTTAGCTTATGAATCTTTAAGCAAGACAAATTATAATGTCGAGATCAAGTACCTAAATCATGCTATTATATAGATTTCAATCCTTTCAAGCAAGCAAAATTTGTTGGCCAAAATTATCCAAACATGGTTATTCTTGATCATTTAATATCAGACAAAATTTTTTAGGTACAAAACCAAGAACAGCCCACAATTTCAGTATAACAAAGAACATAACCACAAATTTCACCGCAATTAAGAGAAACCAAACATACAACATATATCCCGAGCCAAAGACCATTCTCTCTAAATATTCAGATAGAAAAGAAGATAATCAAAACGGCATATTATTACACTAAAACACAAAAACAACAAAAATATAAGCTACCATCACAAAATATTTTTCTAAAATATTTACATTAACAAAAATAATTAATTAAAAAAATTAAAAATAAATAAATAAATTAAAATAATTGGATAAAATAAAAAAAAATTAATTTACCTTAAATATTTTGGTGGTGTTTGTTGAGAAGGAATATGGTGGTGGTGGGTGGCGGTGGTTGTGGTGGTGGTGGTGGTGGTGGAATGGAGGTGGTGGTGGTTGTTGTAGAGGGGGAGGAAGAGATGGTGGTGGAATGGAGGAATATGTTGATAGTTCTGCAAATGGAAGGAGGAGGAGAAGGGGAGGTTCTGCAAATGGAAGGAGGAGGAGAAAGATTCTGCGAGGGTTCTGCGATTGACCCTCGCCGAATGCGAGGTTTGGGAAAAAAAAATTTTTTAAACATTTGAGCTCGCATTCCCTGAATGCGAGTTCCCCTCTCCCGGTTATCTCATTTCCAATCGACATGAAAAAAGAACAATTTTGAAAACGAGCACAGTTTTAGAAATTTTTCAGTAGAATTATAAGTAATTCGATGAAAACTCGATTAACATCGTATTTTAGATTAAATTCGATATTCATCAAGTAATTACATTTTTATTCTGAATAAATTTATTTAATACCCAAAAATAGATAAATCATCAAGAAAATTTTTGAAATTTAAATTTTCTTAATTGATAATGAATAATATATGGACAGAAAAGAACATATAAGCGACCTAAAATTTTGAGGAAAATCATTTACAAAGCCACAAATTCATAGCCACCTGTCAAAACCACTCCACGTAGCAAAATCTTATCAAATCATAACCCCCTGATTTTAGATCCTCAGCTGAATTTCTTTCTTTTTTTCGGATCTAGTGATACATCAGTGGCTTTTATTTATCACTTTGTATAAATACCCTAAAATTTTAAATGCTTAAACCTGATTGTTATCATCATGTTATTCTTAAAAGAAATAATAAATATACATGACTTATAATTCTAAGTTTTTAATTTTTAAATCGATAATATGCAATCGACTTTTCAAATTTACTCAACTCATTATTTTTCAAGTTGAGTTGGATTTTGAGTTTTTAAACATTAGTTCAAAAGTCCTTGATGATGATATCTAACAGAAAAAACAAACCAATTATAGTACATATTGGAAGTAAGGAAAAAAGAAAGATTAAAACGCAACCATTGGTTAGCTAGGCAACTTCCTACCCACCTTAAAAAAATTTAAAAGTGCTCATTTTCACATTTTTATTTCATAAAACTATGTACAGTATATTTTTATTATCAAAATAGAGTGTCAGTACATAAATAACTTTACCCATAATTTAAAGGGTTAATAACACTTTGCCCTCTGAACTAGGTAGGTAATTACACTTTGTCCCCTGAACTAAAAAAACTACACTTACCTCCCAATCACATGATTCATCTTTTAAAAATTTTATAATATCAAGTTAAATGACTGAAATACCCTTAGTATTATATTTTGGTTTTTATGTATTTAATTTGATTTTAATACGAATAAAAGAATTAAGAAAAAATAAAATATAATAACAAACTAATATTATAATAAAATATTATTATAATAAAATATAGTAACAAAATAATTAGGGAGTGAAAATGTGATAAAATGTCGAATTATATTATATTTGACATTGCAATTTGCACAGGTTCATCCAAATATTAAAATTGTAAATGCTAAGGGACATCAAAAAAATCACAAATTTTATAAAATATATATATATATATATATTGTCACACAATATCTTTAAAGAAGAATTTCAATAGAAAATTAGCCCCTTTAGGAATCGTCCTACCATTATAATTATACATTCAAATTCGAAATAATATAAAATGAAATAACAAAATTTAAAAATTTGACCAAGACATATATTGATATGGATTATATTAAAATATTATATAATTTATTTTTCACTATTTTTAAATAATTATCACATCATTATCAAAATTTAAATACAAAAATCAAAATATAGTGCTAAGCTTATTTAAGTCATTTAACATGATATTATAAAATTTTTAACAGATAAATCATGTGATTGGGGGGTAAAGTGTAGTTTTTTTAGTTCAGGGGGTAAACTATTATTACTTACCTAGTTCAAGGGGTAAAGTGTTATTAACCCTAATTTAAATTCTATCTACTTATAAGAAAGAAAGTTCATAAAATTTTCTTGTTAAGCAAAATTAAAATTCTGTCTTTATACCTATACAGTAAAAAATTTAAAGAAAGTTTCCAAAAATTTTTCCAACCCATAAATATAAGTTTACCCATAATTTTTTTTAGTGTCAATACTGTATTGGAAACAGTCTGACATATATTGATATTCTATCTACATGTGAGCAATTAGATCCGAATTCAAAGCCCATAATGCTAATCAAAATCGAATTTGAATTTGTTAAATCCGACCTGATCCAACATATCCAAAGCATAATTTAAAAATTCAGAAAACTCGGCTAGATGTAATGATATGATTTGACTCGGTAGAATTATAAGTAATTTGATGAAAACTCGATTATATTAAATTCGATAAATTCATCGAGAAATTACATTTTTATCCGGAATAAATTTATTTAATACTCAAAAATAGATAAACTATCAAGAAAATTTTTGAAATTTAAATTTTCTTAATTGATAATGAATAATATATGGAAAAGAACATTTAAGGAACCCAAAATTTTGAGGGAAATCATTTACAAAGTATCAAATTCATATCTTGCCACTTGTCAAAGCCACTCCACGTGCCAAGATCTTATCAAATCACAACCCTCTGATTTTAGATTTTATCAAATCACAACTCTCTGATTTTAGATCATCGGCTGAATTTCTTTCTTTTTTCGAATTTAATGATATATCAGTAACTTTTATTTATCAATTTGTATAGATGCATTAAATTTTTAATTGCTTAAACTTGATTGTTAGCATCATTTTATTCTTAAAATAAATAATAAATATACATGACTTATAATTTTGAGTTTTTAATTTTTAATTCGATAATACTCAATCGACTTTCCAAATTGACTCAACTCATTAATTTTTCAAGTTGAGTTGGAGTTTGAATTTTTAAACATTGTTCCAAAGCCCTTAATGATGATATCAAGGAGAAAAAACAAAACCAATTATGGTACATGTTGGAAGTTAGAAAAAAAGAAAGATTAAAACGCAACCATCGGTTAGCTAGGCAACTTCCAACCTATCTTTAAAAATTTTAAAAATAAGTACTCCTAATTTAATATTTTTATTTCAGAAAACTATGTACAATATATTTTTACTAGATGAATATCCTGTGCTATGCACGGGAGAACTTTATATTTTTAATTCTACAATAAATTGATATTAGTAAAATATTAGTGATGACATAAAACTTTTAGTAATTAAACCATACAAAGACTAAGTAATAATATTTATAAAGTTTACTAATTAGAAAAATAATAATAACCTTAAAAATATATTATTAAGTATGCATTTAAAATATTTATATTTTGTCATATAAAAGTAATTTAAAATTAAATATACAACTTAATTATTAGTTGAAACTAAATTAGATATTTATATATTACCGTGATTTGAATATATAATTGTATTAAAAACTTACTTATAACACGTTCCATAGAAAAATAGGTGACAAAACTCATTTCGCTAAATGTGTATAATTTTTAATAATAAATGTTCAATCAAAAACTATAATATAGAAGTGTGGTACATGTTGGAAGTAAGAAAAAAAGAAAGATTGTAAAACGCAACCATCGGTTAGCTAGGCAACTTCCTACCTACCTTTAAAAATTTTGAAAATAAGTACTCCTATAATATTTTTATTTCATAAAACTATGTACAGTATATTTTTATTATCAAAATATAGTGTCGGTACATAAATAACTTTAGGGAATTCTGCCGTCCCTTTTAGGGAATCATTCTCCTGGTTTTAAAAGCTTGTACAGTAGAAGATTTTAAAACACATGGTGTTGTACTGTACAAACATTTAAAATACAATGAAATTGTCCCCTAAAAAAATCGTAAAATTTTCCAATAACTTTACCCGTAATTTAAATTCTATCTACCCATAAGCAAGAAAGTTCATAAAATTTTCTTATTAAACAAAATTTAAATTCTGTCTTCCCATAATAAAAATTTCAAAGAAAGTTTTCAAAATTTTTTCCGACCCATAAATAACTTTACCCATTTTTTACCCATAATTTTTTTAGTGCAAACATGATAATGTATTGGAAAAGGTAGGACATATCTATTGATATTCTATCTGCATGTAAGTAATTGGATCCGAATTCAAAGCCAATAATACTAACCAAACTGAATATGAATTTGCCAAATCCGACTTGATCCAACATATCCAAATCATAATTTAAAAATTCAGAAAATTTGGCTAGATGTATATATTGACTCGGTAGAATTATAGGTAATTTGAAAAAAAAAAATCGATTAACATCAAGTTTTAGAATAAATTTGATAAATTCACTAAGTAATTACGAGTTTTTATTTGAAATAAATTTATTTAATACTCAAACATAGATAAACTATCAAGAAAATTTTTGAAATAAAATTTTCTTAATTGATAATGAATAATATATAATAAAAAAAAGAACATATAAGAAATGTAAAATTTTAAGGAAAATCATTTACAAAACCACAAATTCATAACCACTTGTCAAAACCACTCTACGTGGCAAGATCTTATCAAATCAAATCACGACTCTTCTAATTTTAGATTTTCAGCCGGTTTTCTTTCTTTTTTTCGATGGATCTTGTGACACATCAATAGTTTTTATTTGTCACCTTGTATAAATACACTAAAATTTATGCTTAAACTTGATTGTTAGCATCATTTTAATCTTAAAAGAAATAATAAATATACATGACTTATAATTCTAAATTTTAATTTTTAACTCGATAATACACAATCGACTTTTCAAATTTACTCAACTCATTAGTTTTTCAAGTCGAGTTAGATTTTGAATTTTTAAACATTGTTCCAAAGCCCATATTTAACAGAAAAAAACAAAACCAATTATGGTACATGTTGGAAGTAAGGAAAAAAGAAAGATTAAAACGCAAGCATCGGTTAGCTAGGCAACTTCCTACCTAACTTTGTCTTGACAGTCTTCAGTCCATGCAGCCCAACACTCGAGAGTACCACTCCTTTTAAGTTGATGCTAGTAATGTAGTAGCATACAGAAATTAATACTACAAATTAAGAAGAAATTTAAGTTGATAGTAGTAAGTAACATGGAAGAAATGGTGGTAGAACAAGCAAATAATATTCAAGGGATACATCGAGGGAGTTCCAAAGGAAACAGACATGGAAATTAAGGTTGGAAAGAAGATTAAGGTTGAAGCTCCTAAAGGGTCAGGTGGATTCTTGGTCAAGAATCTGTATCTGTCTTGTGATCCTTATATGCGTGGCCGCATGAGAAACTTCCATGTCCCTTACCTTCCTCCTTACACCCCTGGTTCAGTTAGTACTCATTAACACTATTTAACTTTTCTTTAATAAGTAGTATGATTTACTTTTAATTCTCGATTACTATTATAATTTTTTCATGCTATAGCTTTGAGTAATTGGATAGCAGATGTTTTGTACTTGAGTTTTTTATAATGCAAATCACAAAAAGTCTCTTGAGTTGAGTTTAGACCATAATTACCGAAAACTCTCCCCATCCCTACAATTTATTTGTATATCGAAACGGAACGTTAAAGGTAGCGAATGCTTATTTATTGAGAGAGTGAGAAAATATTCTCTAAATAGATTACCTCATTAGACTATTTAGTATTAGATATAAGATAATAGTTCTTAAAAGTTAAACATTTTCTTTTTTTTAGTCATTAAAAGTTCAACATTTATTAGAAATTTAATACCATATACTATCAATTACCTTATTGTCCTTGTCATGTAACAACTTTTTTTAAAAAGTGGCGTATCGCGACGTATCAACTAAACTTACTTCTATATATCTGATACTTTAAAAAATGGTGAATCGCGTCTTCATACTGCGCTTCTAGTAACTATGGTTTACACTTTACCCTAGTTATTTTGCCATCAATTGAGCTGTCTTGATGGCTGATATGACCTTTGATGTCAATTGAGACTAGGACCTCATTTGTATCCAAAATACCCAACAAGTATCAATCATTCAGTACACATAAATACAATACTCCCTATTATATTGAACTTAGAACTATGGTTAAAAGTTACGGTTGCAGAACGGTATCTGACATTTAACTCTTAAGACTAAATCCCAATCAGTGCACTAATCCATAAAGGAGGTCAGTCAAATTTGTTTTTTTCTTAAATTCCAAAATGCCCTTTGGGATTGAAGTAAGGACATATTAATCAATCTGATGTAAAAATTAATACTTGATGATAGGATGGAGGTATTCAGCATGAGTCTTGAAACCAAAAGGTATAGACTAGAGGATCTTTTAAAGCAGAGGAGTAAACAGAATGTTTGATGTCGCAGTTTACCCTTTTTTTTTTATACTGTGACACCTGTTTATTTTGAAAGACGTCAATTTTCTGCCTGTACCACATTCAGCAATGCTTAACTGCTCTAAGGCTTGTGTAGGTCATCGAAGGATTTGGTGTGTCAAAAGTTCTGGATTCTGATAATCCAAATTTTAGGCCAGGCGACTTGGTCTCAGGATTTACAGGTTGGGAGGAATACAGCTTAATTTACAGAACCGAGCAGTTGAGAAAAATAGAGCCGGATGATATCCCCCTTTCACACTATGTGGGCCTTCTTGGTATGACCAATACTGATTTGAGATCTTAAATGGTTGTCTTGCCTATTTTTTACCAATATATTCTGTACATTAGCCTAGGCAATCTGGATGATGATTTCTGATCCTCGGTGAGTTTATCAATTGGAAATATTAAGGTGAATGGAAAACATGTTTCCATTCAACAATTCTGAACAAATATATTGTGGCATTTATAATATCATATTAACAAATCCATGATCCAATTTTATGGAGTCATCTCTTGAACGTCTTTAATTCTTGGTTTGAACTGTTATAGCTAATTCATTCATTGTGAAACATCTACTAAACTTGATTTCTGGATAAAGAGGATTAGCATTTCTGTAGCTCGGTGGAGGAATTATATTTCCTCGAAACACTTTACAGATATTCTGCAAGGCTTTATTCCTTGTTTATAGTCCTAATCCTTATTAAGAGATAATTTATACATCATCCAGTCTTACTTTCAGCTCTTTGTAACAAAATCAATTGTTTTCTTCCTCAAATAGTGAATAACCATCAACTTTTCAAGAACTCATTTGATATATATTCTCTGTTTTTTTTTTTTTTCTTTGTTCGGCATTTAGTAGATACAGAATTACAGTAGTTATAAAACTACAATTTTGTACAGGTATGCCAGGTTTTACTGCTTATGCTGGATTTTACGAGGTTTGTGCTCCCAAAAAGGGGGACTATGTTTTTGTCTCTGCAGCCTCGGGAGCAGTTGGTCAGCTTGTTGGCCAACTGGCAAAGTTGCATGGTTGTTATGTTGTTGGAAGTGCTGGAACAAGTCAGAAAGTAAGTCTCTTGTTGTATCAAAAGTGCCATTCTTGCTTCTTTTACGTGCATTCAACATAACGTTTATTCATTATGCTAATGATAGTTCGCGTTGGCTATTATTATTGGCAACAATTGGTAGGAAACTGACTTTGCATCATATTAGGTCGATCTTCTGAAAAATAAGCTTGGATTTGATGAAGCTTTTAACTACAAAGAGGAACAGGACCTTGATGCAGCTTTGAAAATAGGTCAGTGGAAGTTTAGTCATCCCAATTTATGTACTTTTCTCCGAAAAACATCCAAGATGCATATCATGTAAAAACTTTGTTGCTTAATTTGTCTGACATTGAATTAAATTCCAATGCCTAGCAGATTAGTTTCAAATTATCTTCTCTAACTTCTCCGTATGTGATCAAATGAGTTCGTCACATTTCAATTGATTATTGCATCTCTTTCTTACCAAAGCACCTTTTCCTTTTTGAAGTAGTCAGTTTAAGTAGTATTTTTTTGCCATGTCAAAGTTCTCCAAACGGTGTCTGGGATACTATTCAAAAGCAACAACTTATGTAACCCTGAATTTGTTGGTTCATCCCAGATATTCAAACATCATTTCCACTTGATCAGGTTTTTCTCCATGTGCTTTATCCTTTTCATTGTGAAAAGGGTTTCCTTATCTTGTCCCTCACCAATATTACACTAGTCAAAGCTCAAAACATCCTTAATCTTTTTCTTCCCCGGGCACGCCCCTGCCCCCCAACCCCCAAAACGATAAATGTTCTATTACTTTGTCAAAAAATCTGTACAGCTTGACTGGACAACTGTCCTATATCATGCTTAATCAGTACATCTTATCTTGCTTCACTGAGCAGATACTTTCCAGAAGGCATTGATATTTATTTCGATAACGCCGGTGGAGCCATGCTTGATGCTGTACTTCTTAACATGAGGATTCATGGTCGGATTGCTGTATGCGGAATGGTGTCTCAGCATAGCCTTTCAAATCCAGAGGGATTACATAATCTGTTCTCCCTCATACCAAAACGTGTAAAAATGCAGGGTTTCTTGCAAAGTGATTACCTACATCTATTTCCAAAATTTCTGGAAAATGTTATCAGTTTCTACAAGCAAGGGAAAATCATTTACATAGAGGACATCAATGAAGGCCTAGAAAGTGGTCCTGCTGCTTTTGTTGGGCTATTTTCTGGGAAAAATGTCGGTAAGCAGGTCGTCCGAGTTGCATATCAGTGATTACCTATTGCTACAAGTGTATCTTATGAAAAATAATATAAATAATACTAGTAGAAGGAAATCCTGATCGTAGCAACAAAAATAAATAATTAAAAGGAAATCCTCATTATTGGACATTCAGAGGACATATTTATAGCTAGTTTGGCACATCCTTCTTTTGGTTTCTTGAAAAATCAATCTTTCGAGTATCATGTTTGTCAAAATTTACAATTGATCAATTTCTTATGGAATGTGAATAACACTATTCTTGTTTGGGTTGCTTACTGGATGAAAAGTAGATGTGAAGACAAAGTTGTCAAAGTACACTGAAAAATGATCTCTCAAGGGTTCCTCACAATGAAGCAGAATTTAATGGGAAATAAGGCCACTAAAACCAGGAGAAATTTATAAATTTAATGAAATTTGATTTTTATCTTCTTCATCTTTCACATAGGAAATTATAATTCGGGTCAGTGTTACCACTTAAAGAGCAATAAACAAAATGGATCAACAACAATGAGGATGAAATGAAGGAGCCATTGAACTAGATTTGAGGAAATAAAATGGATCAATAACTATCCCAGTTCAAGGTAAGTTTTCAATAAACTGAGAGAAAAGGGGCTCTTTCTGTTGGATAGATGGGGATACAATACATGCAATTATCTTTAAGTCCCTTCAAAGAGATGAAGCAAAGAAGTGTTTCTTTAGTCCTGATCTATAAACATATATGATATAATAGAGCTTTACTTGGTTGGGAGGGTGAATGATGCCCTTGTTCTGTGGGAGGAAGTAAAGAGCCCCACTGGTCCCGAGCCCAATTTTTTTCATTAGTGTATCCTCATCCAGGGTGCTGTAAATCCTACCAGATAGGTGATGTAATGAAAATATTTGCTGAGATGCAGTATAATGGGTTCCTTGATCCTGACACTGTTATGTAGAACACCTTGGATGGGTTGTTGAAAGCAAGGAAGTTAATGGGAGCGTGCAATTTGTTTGAGAAAAGGATTGATGAAAGGGGTGTGAGGGCTTCTAGATGGACCTATAATATACTCATTGTGGCTGGTTTAGGAATGGAAGGGCTGCAGCAGTATACAACCTGCTTCTTGATTGTTTCCTTGCATTTCTGTAAGGAGGGTCAAGTTGAGGAAGCGCTGCAGTTGGTGGAGGAGATGGAAGCTAGAAGCTTTGTTGTTGATTTGGTTACCATGTGTTACATTCACATTGCACTCTATTGGCAGGGTATGTGGGATTCGACATGTGCATGTAACAAAGTTTGCAAAAATGAAAACACAACATTTTAATAACTAAAGTAACAGGTGAATTGGAACCCTATTCAACAGCACTGTTTCCTTCATCTTTTTCCCCTTCTCAGAATGATGCTCTACAACACCTGGATACAATTAACAGACTACTCAATAAATGTTTCTTTTTTCCTCTTCCGTCACTCCAACACAACCCCCAACCCCACTAAAATAGAGAAGATTCACAAAACCACACGCATGCAACCAGCTGAATATAAAAAGGTTACTGCTAAATTGAATACAAATGATTCTCGTAGTCATAAACATTCTTAAATTACACGGGATCAAATAAAATCAGCAACTCATTGGTCCTTCCCAACCCCAAGAATCCACTGTGCAAGATGAGTCAAATATGGCTCTGCTCGAGAACTGCTGCTCAAGATTGGTCCCAAACTCTGCAGTTCAGATGTGAATTCCCTC
The DNA here is from genome assembly GCA_025175665.1 of Cinchona pubescens. Taxonomy (NCBI): domain Eukaryota; kingdom Viridiplantae; phylum Streptophyta; class Magnoliopsida; order Gentianales; family Rubiaceae; genus Cinchona; species Cinchona pubescens. The sequence goes on along the minus strand of JANKKI010000202.1, from coordinate 1,424,382 downwards.
TCAAATTTCCTAGAAATTGAAATGAGAACATCAGCAAATGAGTGGATGGAAAAGAGAAGTGAGAAACATATAATAGGAAATAGCTTTAACATACAGAATAGATTCAATGAGTGCTGCATTTTCAGGTGCCAATTTCAGAGTCTGAGATCGGCTCCTAAATTTCAACTGCTTATATTTTTCAATCTCGACAGAACCATCAGATACCATTCCAGTAGTGGGTATGTCAACGGAGGAGGTAATTAATCGTTGTATTGCTGCTGCATACTGAAGGCACAATAGTTTCAGCTTCTCCACCTTCTGCTTTAAAGATTAAGACACTTGCTATTCACTGGTCAGACCAACCCAGGCAGTTCAAGTCAAGGATTAAACATAAGAAAAACTTGGTATGATGCTCCTATAATCAACAAGAGGTGAACTTAAACAAAGGTGTAAAAGAAGTATGAAAAAGTTTGACACCAGACCCTCAAGAAACAACCTCCCAAGGAAAAAGTACACGAATCTTTGGTATGCTTTAAATCTCACCCCTGAAATCTTTATCATCCTATTCCCCCAGTCCAAAAAGAGAAAGCAAAACACAGGAAATGAAAAAAATTTGCAATAAACAAAACATCATAACAAACCTTGAGAAGAACAGGCGAAAGAAGTAAACATTCTCTCAAACACTTCTCAAGGAAAAATTCATGATATTGGATAACCTGCACAAAATGATTGAGATTGAAAAAAAGAAAATCGTCAGCAGGCAGAGAGTATAATAAATTAAAATGCTTATTTAGATCATGACATGATGACTAAAGTACGATGGGAGATTGCATTCTTCCTACCTCATCAATGCTCCTCGCAGTTTGAAGTCTATTATTCATCACATGCCAATTGGGCTCCAAAACCTGAAAACAAAGATAATGACGAGAAAATAATATCTGTAGAACCAACCTATCAGACAATCTTTACAGATAATGTCAATGTTAATAAAAGATTATGCAGCTTTTGTTCTACAAAATCTAACTCAAATTACAATTGCATGCAACTCTGCACATGCAATGCAAACCAAAAGGCAACTGTGAGTTATTTATCCTAAAATTTCAAGAAAACAAAGAGACAGCAGACACACACAAAATCCAGATAAAGACGAGGAAACTATGGGATGAGACCTACCTCAAATGTCAAATAATGTACAAGACTATTGATGAATTTAAGCATGCTACGACACAACAAAGATGATACAGAGATAGCAATCCCCTGCATGTCAAGTCTGCGGACACCCTACAAAATGAGAACATATTTAGACTAGTTCAGAAAGTAAGGGGAAAGAGGGAGAGGTAGCAAAGGAACGACAAAACAAGCAACAGAATCCCCATACTTGATGCACTTGCCATGCTGCACAGAGTTGCCTATTAACGTGCTTACAATGAAATAGAAAGCGAAAAATCAGCTGATATTTTGTCAAGGCTTTTCTTGAGATGACGAGGGATAGTGGCCATTGAACCTAACAAATGATTAATGGTTAGAAGACATAATAAAGTCGATGCACTCCCAGATAAATTCTTATACAAGGAGAAATAGGAAATAAGAACATCATATCAGTACTATAGAGTACTATCCCTCTTTTATTTTGAACAGCAAAACTAAATATCATTCTTATGTACAGAATAGACAGTAGAATACTCAATTCCAACAGTAGTTATCAGTAAAAGAGAAATCCAAAGTATTTAAAGTGAGAAATAGGAAATATAGCTACCAAGACCCCACCATGCAAACAAAGACTGTAAAGAACAAAATTTTATGCTACCAAGACTCCATCAAATTTGATGCCAGAGTACAAGAAAAGAACAAAATGAAGGAAAACTTCACTCTCTAAAGATGTTACATTTCACATTCATCCACCAATCTTCACAAATTTGTTGCCTTTTTGGGTTATGGCTAAAAGAATATCTTATAATCACATCTTCTGGGCTCTCTAGGTCACGTGCACAAGCAGGAAATTACTGGTCAAGACACTTAATTCAAGTTACCGATCTAAACCCATTGAAGGATCTTTCTTGTAAACAGAGTCCCCATTTCTGAAATATTTACTTACCAAGTCCAAGCCCAATTTAAATAAATGCCCTTTGGACCAAGAAAAGAAACAAAGAAGTAGTCCCGTTAACATACTAATAGATACCTTGTAACTCAAAGAAAATGTTTCCAGCCCAGTGATGGTCACTTGTTCTTCCAACTCATTACTATCAGAGACAGTCTGGCTAATCTCAAGATCTTTGAGGCTGTTTAACCTTTTCAACAATGTAGTTTTTTCCTGCAAGATTTATGGTCACATCTTTAATGTAGACAATGCACACTTGTTGGACCCACATCATAGGAGAAAGTATTAAAAAAATCATCTTTCCCAGATAAAACACAGAAATAGTTACTGACCACACAACATGTCAAGTCCTCGTGACAAGGATCCGCTGCAGCGGCTGTAGTCCTCAGTGCAAGGTCCAAGAGAGACTAATTTGCATGGAAAAATCATATAAACAGAAATTCAGTTCTCAGTCTGAAGTTTCTGATCAACATCAGGAGAAAATAGATTGTCATCGTTCTTGCTTAATGTAACATTTTAAAATTATAATAATAAATAAATAACCTGCAGCTTCTCCACAGAAATGTCATCTGGCTTTTTGGTTAGCTCTTCTCGAGCTATATCCATAAAGTGAACTAAGAAATCACCCTACAAGACCAAGAACGAAGAAAAAGCAAATCATTTTCAAATCAGCAAAGATGATCCCCCATGAAGATAAGAATATCAACAAAATACCCAGGCAACACAATTATCATGCAAATATTAGTTCAATTAAATGAAATAAAACAGAAGATGGCAAGAACCTTAAGATGTCCAGATTGCTAGAAGTGATTCTTTGATTTGTAGATTCTAAATTATAATCATGTACTCATAAATTACTTATATACAAGACTGACATAAATGTTTATTCTAAACTATAGTCATGTACTCATAAATTTTAAAAAATTTTAGGGCTGACAAGCTCTCCCTCCATGTGTGAATAAGTGCACAGCCTATTTCTTTCTTTTTTTTTTCCTGAGATAGAGTAAGGAGGGCACACCTGATCAAGAAGAAGATAGTGCTTGATCGACCGCAGTTTTGCCATCAAGTCATACTGTGAATAAAAAAAACAAAATACATAGTATGCAGTCATTGACAATCTAGATTCAAACTTCAAGAATCACAAACTAGCAAAATTCCTTGAAAGGATAAAATATTATCTAATATCATACCTTTTCTTTCACGAGGTTTAATAGCTCACCACTAGCATAATCATAAGCAGCCTTAACACACTCAAGATAATGATGATGATTTTGATCCAACACTTGTCAACTTTGAATTTTCAGCTGCAGGGACCTATAAAAAACAATCTGATCAAGAGCATACACAATGTGATTGGGACAAAAGTCAGGGAACCACCAAAAAACCATTGAACCGAATAGAATAAAGTAAATATTCACAAGTATAGGTTCATAATGTTAATCGGGAAAATCTAGGCAGAACAGAATAACTCCAAAAACCTGAATATTGTGCCCGCATTCTCTCATGACGTTCAAATACTTTCCGGTTGTTAAGATTGTTTCTGCAGCAGTTGCAAGGAAACTAGGAATGTCATCCTTAAGGCTGTAGCGTTGTTGCCAATACTTAGCGTCATAATCTTGAGTAAGACTCTCCTATAAGAGTAACAAAATCAGCATAAAGAAAGGATTCTAGTTACTTTTCAAATGAAGTCATACCTTTTGAAGAGCCTTATTCTCAGAAATGAAAAATTCACCATAGGGATCATCAATCACTCCTTCGTACACCCATCTAAAATTTCAGTCAGTTAATTAAGTTCCCCATTGGTGATAAAGATAATTCAAGATAATTACCGTGCAAGGAGAATATGTAACTATGACACAACATACATTTCAACTTAAAAGTAAGTATCTCTGAATGTGTCAGTGTGTGTACAGTAGGAACCCGAAAACATTGTTGTTTTTATATGACTCATGTCAATTTCACTTTGTGTACCTTTCTAATATTCCAAGGTACGCAGTATTTGCACATTGTGTCATCTTTTCCAGCAAAGACCTTACTACATGATCACCAGCCATGGCCTTGGCCTGGAAATGATAGGATTATGAAAAGATAATTATCACACTATTAGGTGATGTCACCTGCAGAACTTAAGATTCTAAGGGATCTGGGTTAATAGTCCTTGACAAACTTGTGTATGGTGTTGTTTTCTACCTGGCTCTGCAACAGGTTGAGAACTGTAGAACCTACAAAGTTATGGGCTGAAATCTTCTTTATCACTATGGACAAAGCTTGCAGCATTGATCCCATCATTGGCTAAATAATAAATTCATCAAGAATTAAATGTTATACTCAAAATAAAAGTAAGTTAAGGAAAGAAGTTATATTTGAATAGGTCAACCTGGCAGTAGAACCATAGTCCTTGAACAGAAAGTCTCCCCAATCTAAATTGATGTTCAAGCTGGGCCACCATAGCTTGGTAATCCTGCAAACAGGTCCATGGATATTCACTGACACCATATATCATTACCCATAAGTCGTACATTAGTTAAGAATCACAAGCAAACAGCATCTATTTATATTTTATCTAGGACGCATGGTTATTTGTATCTCATATATTATGTAATGGATAAAACCATCAATGTACAATAAATACTCCGTAACAGTAGATTTTTTATTGTAATATTTTCAGCAATGCTTTGATTTTTTATTGTAATAATTTCAGCAATGCTATTTGAACTTATGATATGTGTACAAAAGATCTATGCAGTAAACTTCTGTACATGATTAAAAAAGGACAAGAGACAGAAACCTGTGCTTTGTGGTTCAACAAGTATGGTTTAAAATTTTGTTAGGTCATTAAACTGCTAAAAGATATTTCTCCGTGTGTATTTAGAGATAGTTTAGCTACTCTATTAGATTGCATGAATATTGGATAATAATTGTTGAGATATACACTAACTACAATGAATGTGTTGTTTACGTCAAGCTAAAACTGAACAGCCCATAAATTATAAACTATTTTTAATCACAGGAATATGCACATAGAAAGTATATCAATGAAACTATACCAATGTTAGGAATGGATATTGGCCAGAAAAAGTTATAGGCGACTTATGCTGCAGACATACTCTTTATAGAAGAGAAACTAAGGTTCCTTTCAGGCTGCACAAGAACTCACGGTGTACAGAAACTTAAGGAAGCAATAATCAAGTAAAAAAATAGAAAATAAGTCTGCACACTTCCAGAGGAAAATGTATATTCTAAGACTTACAGCATAAGAAACCTACAAGTAGGAGTGCCCTTAAAGCAGATTAACAGCAAATGCATGGTTAACTAGGCCATTCTTGGACATCGACCTTGACTCCACAAACTGATTAATCAACAAATAGCTCTCGCACAAAGGGAAGATTCGTTTTGCAGATTCCTGCAATAGTTAGAAAATAAATCAAAGTTCTCTTAATGTTAATTACGTCCCAAAAAAAATCATATCTTCAACACTCCAAGGATGCAGTATAAACTTAACATCAATTATGTGACCTTAATAACAAATATACATTTTTAATTAAGTCTAGATACTTCATGAATTGCAATCACATAATCATGGACCAATAGATTGCTCCTGCTACTAACTGGTCAAAGCTAGCAAAATTCACGCCATTTTACCTGAAGAGTCAAATCCATTGATGCATCAACTTGAAAACCTATACTATCTTCCTTCCCTCGTACCCTTTTTATTGAAATATAGCGCCCTTCAATTCCAACCAAAGCAGACAAGAGATCATCAATAATAATCAGTTCCTGCGCGTGAAAGAGTCATGTGTTGAATCAGTCTGTATACGTTTTACGACACAAATAACCAAAGAAATCTCCTTGCTTATAGTCATAGAATGCTAGACTCCTTGCTCATAGTCATAGAATGCCAGACTTACTATGTTTTAAAGTATTGAAAAATTATAGAGACGATAGGAAATGATAAATGAAGCAGCAACACAGGACACAAGAACAACACCAACCCAAACACGACTTACAACACAAAGATGTGGCTAGTCAACACCAATCACAATAGAAAGTACAATGCTGATTAAATAATACCATTAAAGATATATACACAAGTTGAAAAAAAAATAAAAAAGCTTACTACGTAAAGCCTACAATGCATACAGCAGCTTTTTATAATTAAAAATATATATATACCTCTCTCCCTACCCTCTAGTGACTCGAACCCATAACCAATAGGTCATAGAGAAGCTTCTTATCACCTAAGCTGCACTTCGCTGTCACATACAGCAGCTTTTTATAATTTTTTTTTTTTTAAAAAAAAACCTCTGTGTCCCCCTACCCTCTAGTGACTCGAATCCATAACCAATAGGTCATAAGCAAGGTTCTTATCACCTAAGCTGCACTTCCCCCTACCCTCTAGTGGATCGAATCCATAACCAATAGGTCATAGACAAGGTTCTTATCACCTAAGCTGCACTTCGCTGTCACACACAGCAGCTTCTTTAGCTTTTTACAATATTTATTTTTGGATCAATTACAAGCTACCACATTGCTTTCGAAAACCTAATAGTAAAACAGCAAGCCCTTCATATCACATTATATTGTAACAACAACAAAATAACACGAAAATAAAAAAAAAAAAAAAATCATCAGGTTTCATAAGAAAGCATCAATCTTTAGAGCACGTAATAAAAAGAAGGTATACCATTTAATCAATTAAATGGGGATAAAAAAAAGTTACTCTAATTAATTTTGTGAACCAGTTGACAGAAATTACCTGAATCGCAGTGTGGTAGCAGCCTATGGGCTTTTCCAACCCGGAACTACATAACAAATAATAAATAGAAATGAAATTATTCAAATTAGAAAAAAAAAATCAGGATATTCATTTCAATTACTATAATAGTAGATAATTAAAATGAAAAGAACATACTCAGAAGAATCCATGGGGAGCTGGTGAAAGCGGCCGGTTAGAAACGGGCGATCGAGATTCCATCCAGGAGTTGAAGCAATTGTCGAAGAATCCATTGGGGAGGGGCCTCTTTTAAAACCCTAAAACCTGAGATTTTTTAATATAATGAAGAAATTAATGAATCTGATTACTGCTAATCGGCCTTCAATTTGACATGGAAATATTCTATTAATCATTTTTATCCACGACTATAATAATTATCAAAAATTAAATAAGCATTTTGAACAAAATCGATCCCGAAAACCATAACGGTTATATCTGAAATTATTACTAGTAATTTTTTTTTTTTAAATGGTAATGCGAAAGTTGAATATATAGATAAATATATACTTACACGAAAGGGGCAGTAGCGGATAAGTGGCGAGAGCAGTGAGCAGCGGATGGTTGGTGGATGGCTCTTCTGTTAAGTTTCTTCCTTCTGTAGCGTTCTGTGATTGGTGGCAATTAGGCCCCCGCGGCATCATTTCAAATTTGTTTTTGTTACGTTTGAATAAATAGATTTGAAAAAATAATTGAAATCTATTTATTTTTGTTGGAAGGATTTGTAAAGTTAAAATTGAAAATTTTTAAATATATCCAAATTACAAATTTATTGAAATCGTCCCGGTTACGCTTTTGAATTTGGTATTGTGGTTGGATTGAAGGATTTAGGTTGATTTGATTTGAAATCTTAATTTATGATAATTTATCTAAATAAGTTAATTGATTTAAATGTGAATTTGAAATCTACGAATAAGTAGAAAGTGTGATTTTAATAGTTAAATAAGTAAATTTTATATTTATCTAAATTTTATATCATTGCAAATCCATCCGATTCAAATACATTCATTTCAAATTTTTCATTCAATTCAAATCCAACCATCCAAACATAATTTGAAATGCATCTGCAAAACGAATCTTCATTTCTATCTTACAAATCCTCCAAAAAATAAGTGAATTTCAAATTTTTCTCAAAATTCATGAATGAAAAAAAAGTTTGATAGATAATTTTGCTAACATATAACAGTTAAGTGGGATGTATGATCTTTTACTCTTATTATTGTTATTATTATTATAAGTAGTAGTATTTTGGTTTAAAAAAAAATTTTGCTCTAATTCGATATCAACAAAGAAAAAGGTTTAGTTATAGTTTACACTTGTAAATAAGAAACAATTATAAATTGTCCACTTATATTTATTTTATCTATAAATTATCCCCTAAAATTTAATGAAATTAAAATTTCATCTAAAAAGGAATAGTAAAAATGTCATAATTGATGTTAATATTTTAATTGTTTTAACCAACATAAATTAACAGAATTTGTACTTTGGTATATATTTGATTTTATATACAATTTATAATTCAAAAGTAACGATAGTATTTTCCATTCAATATTATTGAAAATTTTGTTTACCCTTCAATATTGAATAGTATAATTTAGTTTTAACCAACATAAATTAACGTAATTTGTACTTTGGTATATATTTGATTTTATATACAATTTATAATTCAAAAGTAACGATAGTTTTTTCCATTCAATATTATTGAAAATTTTGTTTACCCTTCAATATTAATAGTATAATTTAGTTTGCTATTTCATTTTCCTTTTTTGAATTAATTTTTAGCATGTCATCACATACTTGTTTCGTTATTATTATTTTTAATCTAAAATAAATTATTTTATTTATATATTCACATTATTTTGAGTTTTATAATTTTTACTTTATCTTTTCGATTATCAATAATTAATTTATCACTTTGTATTTAAAAAATATCATTATTTGAGTAAATATAATATTTTGAGATATAATCACTATATATATTAAATAAATTTAATTTGACCAACTAACTCATTCCCTCATGCTTTTATTACCATTTTCAAGTTTAAAAGAAGAATTTTAATAAACAAATTCACAAAGTGTAGCATAATGTAATACTGATTGCAATTATGATATTCTACTACTTCATTTATATGAAAATTTTAATTTCATTCAATCTTGAGGATAATTTATAGTTAAAATAAATATAGGGGTAGTTTGGACAAACGGTAATTGAGCCCAAAAAAACTAAAAATCAACCGTAAAACTGCACGGGCCTAGTCCATTGTCGCACGTGGGCTACCCATTATATGGCTCGTCATTTCAAGACCAAATTCTCATCTCTCATCCTTCCCATATTGCTACTACTGGACACAGAATATCGTGAGGATCCGAAACCGTTAATAATTAGTTGCTGTCAAAAATCAGAGGAAAAGAGAGAAGAGAAGTGAAGAGAAGAGGAGAGAGAGTAGCGTAGTAGACTCGATCTCAATCGAATTCCATTATTGGCATTTCGATCTCACCATTAAAAAACGAATTGCAGGTCACAATTATTCAATGACGATAGATCACGCTGAACTTACCACCGAGCAGGTCCCATTTACTCCATCTGTTTTTTTTTTTTTGCTTTTTTCTATGACTTTTGATCTAGTTAAATTTACTGTTGATTAAAATTCTAGAACTGAATCTTGTAATTTTTGTCTTGGTTATGTTCGTGAAAATTAAACGCCAAAGGCTCCGTTTGGACTTTTATTATCCGGGATATTATTTGGAATATTATTAGAATAATTACTGTAGAAATTTTTGAGATGTGATACGTGAAGTAAAAAGTTAGTTGAGAAAAGGTGTTAGGAAATTATTGCAAAATATTATGGCGAATAATGAATAATGGAGTCATCCAAATGGAGTAGGGAAATCGGAAAGCTGCATTTTGGGTTAATTTTCTGTAAGTTTATTAGGGTTTTTTTTTTTTTTTTTTTTTTGGAAATGCACTTTTTTTTATAAGATACGACGTAAGAGACTAAGTAAGTAGTTTAAAGCGCGTGATAGTCCCGTGCATCAGGAGTCTTCGCTTGCATTCTAAGCTGTACAAAACTGTAGGAAGTACTAATAAAGAATAATGGTCAATCAATGGATCTATCCCTGTGTAATATATCGGAGTAATTATTGCGAAGCTTTAGTTCTTATGAATGGCCGAAAAGCTTCCATTTTGCACAGAAATGACAGAATTTTTATTTGGAGCTGGGAACAATAATGGGTCATTCAAGAAAACTTCATGCTAATGTAACTTAATTTTTAGATGGTCCAAAAGTTCATTGCTTGTCTACTTGTGTGTATTTGTGTTATCATGTTCATTCCCAGGATGACAACAAGGATGTGTAAGGATTGTTACAATTAAGGTTTCTTTTTGGTTTTTAGTTTTTCTTTTTTTTTTTTTTTGGGGGGGGGGTGTAATTGATGGAAGTTAGTACAATATGTTACATCAATCAAGAATCTGATCTGGTTATTCATTTCAGGTTTTGAGGAGGGATATACCATGGGAGACCTACATGACAACTAAGCTGATCACTGGAACTGGGCTTCAGCTGTTAAGGCGATATGATAAAAAGGCTGAAAGTTACAAAGCCCAATTACTGTGATGATGTAATTTTCATTTCTCTTACTGCTTTATTTGGACCTAGCTACAGTTTGTCTCTGTATTTTTTAACTAGAAAGTTATAGTTTCATTCCTATGCACCATGATACACATTGAAGAACTTTGAATGCTTATGCTAATCAAATGTCTTTCACCTTTGTTTATCTTTAAACAATACATTTTCTCATACTCATCGCATGCAATTTTATGTCTTAGAGTTGCTAAAGAAAATGATCTTTTGTCTTCTTTTATAGCATGTCCTGATAATGTTGGCAATGATTTTGCTGATAATACAGATAAGGCATTACTATCTTTAGTTATCATGGAAATTCAATTTCTGGTTAAAACTGCTACCATAATGGGAGGTTACATGCATATTGAAATTTCATAGGGAGGCCCTAAAACTGACATTAGTGTATCAATAATATCTGCTCTCAAGATCAAGCATATGTCCAACTTTGCACCTCATTTGATCACGTCATATGTAACATCTGAATCATCAAAATGTTATTTACCAGTCACCATCATTCTTAAGTGCATCTGTTCATTTAGAGTCATGGCCTCTTCTGATGGCAGCAAATGATGTGTTAGAGGTGCTTTAGTCGCTAGCTGGTTTTGCCTAGTTTTAAGTCATTGTTTTTAAGTCTTGATTGTTCTCTATTCATGCATGTTATGTGAAAGGGATTCATAAGATGGTATAGAGTGGCTTGGCTCGCAAGAGATGCATTTCATAAATAATTGTATTGAACTTGACTACAGGATGGCCCATCTTATGTCCGCGTGTTCGTCAGCATTCTGAGGGCCATATTCAAAGAAGAAACAGTAGAATATGTTCTAGCTTTGATTGATGAAATGCTTACTGGTAAGGAATGAAATGATAGAGTTTTGAATTCTTATTTTGCCCTTAAAACCGGAACAAATTTAGAGTTTTGAAGAATGAATTTTCATATTTCAAGTGAACTAATATTGTTTATTTCCTTTTTGCAGCAAATCCCAAAAGAGCATTAGGAAGATTGTTTCATGACAAGTCTCTTGCAAGCGAAGATGCTTATGAACCTTTCCTAAGGCAAAATTCTTCTCTAATATATATGACTCATATGTATTTCCATCATGATATGTCTATCATTACCTGTGTTTGATAAGCCATTGTATTTTCTATACTCAAAACTGTTTCTTTTGGCTGCACATAATTGCACCCGGATACCTGTAATGAACAATGATCTTAGGCTATTCTTGTTATGTTTTCAGCCTACAGAAAAATGAATGTCCTGCCCATGCATCAGTATCCTAATAGGAGCCAATTAACTTTGTATACGTGATAATTCTTTGACAATCAAAAGTCGTTAGTGGCGAGGGAACTTATCAGCTGTTGGTATTATTGTGTAAATGAATCAAGATTTAATGAAAATCTATTACCTTTTTGACCATGCTGTAGCTGAAGTGTTGGGAACATATCTGTTAGTTTTGGTTTTTTCACATTTGCCTCCTAGGGTTAGAAATCCTCTTTGCTTCTTCAATTTTCTTTGGCCATGTTTGGTTGGAAAAGAAAGAATGTGAAGGCAAGGATTTTTTTTTTTTTTTACAAAGTTTTGATATATAAGGGGGATGAAAGAAGTGAAGGGTCAAATATTGGATTCTTCAAATCTCCAGTTTCTTTGTGAGCAATTTATCTATTTTGAGAACTTCATTGGATTATTAATTTATCCCAACAAATATAAAGTTCTAGGGAAGTTCCTGTTGAACATTAAAGAGAAGGAGTGAATGTTGTTAAAGTTACCTAGTCTTTTATTTTCTTTCTTTAACTCACACGCTAGTCCTCACTTAAGCAACTTTTATTTTGTTTTATTCTTTCTCTGTTTTTTTTTTTTTTGGTGAAAGAATGAAAGCTGAAAGACCACAATGCTTTTCTATGTGCAGATTGCTCTGGAAAGGTAACTGGTTTATTCAAGAGAAGAGCTGTAAGATGCTTTCGTTGTTAGTAAGGTACTATAACCATGACCCATACCATGCAAAGCTAACCAGGCACATGAGATCTTTTGCAGTGAATGTAACTCTGCCAAACTCTGTTATTTCAGTGCTAGAACAAAGGTCCAAGACAGTGTAGCCACAAATGGAGACTCTTCAGATTCAAAAAAGAAATTTACTACCATTGATGATGTTTTGAAAGTTCTTGTGGAGTGGCTTTGTGCACAGGTTTGTATTTTCCCTGTTTATGCTTTTTGGATACCACCAGGTATTGTGCTTTGAAGTCAGAAGATTATATTTCCCATCTTATTCCATTTTTTAAGTTTTTTTTTCTAGATGGAGGTCACTTATGACTTCAGATGTCATAAGTGCTCCATCTGATGATATTAACATAAGAGTTTTTAATTTTATAGAGCTTTAGATTTTGTGTTTTAGAGAAGTAAAATTAATAGTTATCACTGTCATTCTTTATCCAATTAAAAAAAAAAAAGAACCTTCATCGCTGAGGAAAATAACACTTTATCATTCCTCTGTTAAAGATGAAGAGATAAATGAACTAATGAACTAATGCTAAGAAACTATCTGGTAACAAAATGGAAGTTGAAAATTCTGAGCTCTCATTGTGCAGCTGAAGAAACCTTCCCATCCTAGTCGTGGCATCCCCACAGCTATCAATTGCCTTTCAACTCTACTGAGAGAACCAGTAGTCCGATCTTCATTCGTTCAAGCAGATGGAGTGAAGTTACTTGTTCCTTTAATGTCTCCAGCTTCGACTCAGCAGTCTATCCAGGTAATTGAATTTTTCTAAAGCTAAAGTTACAATTGTTTATGTTTTGTAATCATGGTGCCTCACCCTATGAATTGGCAATTAGGTTGGATATGCATCCGATTCCAGTAGTTAGAAATTTGAGAGGTTGATCACAAGCGCTATTGTGTAATTAATTAGAGCTGATCTTTCTGATTTCTCATTCTTCTTTGGAACAGCTCCTTTATGAAACATGCCTGTGTGTCTGGCTTTTGTCTTACTATGAACCAGCAATCGAATATCTTGCAACTTCCAGGGCTCTACTGCACGATTAGTTGAAGTTGTAAAAGGTTCAACAAAGGAAAAGGTAACCTTGTGTCCTTATTCTGATGCTTTATATCTTGCAGTTATTCAGGAACTTCCAAGTTTGGCACTTACTGTTGTGCCGTCATTCTTATTTCTTCACATATTGGTTGTCTTCACTCTTCAGTTCATTTATTTGCTCAACCACAGTTTTTAGATCAATTGAATGTTCTTTTATCACCAAATAATGTCTCTAAACAGCTGTAGAACAATGTTTTTGCTGATAAAAATTTATGACATTTTGTTCATTGATGACTAGTAGGTAGTCAGGGTTGTCGTCTTAACTCTTAGGAACTTGCTCTACAAAGGGAATTTTGGTGCTCAGATGGTGGACTCAGGGCTGCCACAAGTTGTTCAAAATTTGAAAGCACAGGCTTGGAGTGATGAGGTAAGAGAGTAATCTCTAGTACTTTGATAGCTAATGTCTTATATCAGGACTGAGAGTTTATCTAGAGAGAAATGAAAGTTGCTAGGCAAGATTGTCCCATTGATTTGTAACAGATTAATCTTAACCCACTTTTTTGGTTGGTTCTTTTTGTGTCCATCTGTATTCATGAGCTACTCAGAACCATACAATGATGTTTCTTTTTGTCTACAAAAAGATGTGGTAAAAGCCATGTTCTTATCATTGACCTGCCTAAATGCTATCGCCTAGTTATAATCTCTGAAATACTTGTATGTGCCAGTTGTATAGCTTTTGGATCATGTGTTAATCATGACTATTTTGCACATTCCCATGATGCCTGTTTTGGAAGAGTTGCATTCATCTTTTTGGGTGTCAAATTTTATCACATGCATGATGAAGACTCAGTGCAGCTACAATGCTAGGGTCTGAAGGGTGCATAATTCTAGCCTTACCAAAATTAGCAGCACTTTTGCAGCAACTGAAGTTTGATGTTTCTTTTCTTCTTTTTATCTCTCTGATTTTCCTTTGCTGTGCAATTAGATAGAACCTAAGTCTCCACTTAGAGTCTCATTGAACTATGCTGATCAGTGAACTGCCGTAGAATTAATTAGATTTTATTTCCTATCCTCTGGCTTTTTGTCTTTCGTGTCATGTGAATTACCCCTACCCCTCCCCTCGGCACCAAAATCGGTGGATAGATGTTGTTGTAGAGTAGTATAACTTAATTGTGGTCTTCCATTAGGATTTGTTGGAGGCCCTGAATCAACTGGAAGAAGGACTGAAGGACAGCATCAAGAAATTGAGTTCAGTTGACTGTGTACAAGCAGGAAAGTGTCCTAAGGCCATCAGCTGAAAAATATGTGACAAGTATGCTAGTTGTTGAATCACTACTCTTTCTCTGTTGCTTTTTTCTTTTTGCCCTTTTTGCTTTTATTAGCTTATTTCTCTACAGTGCTCATTGATTTGTTAATAACCAGATTTTGAACTTTTATAATTTGGGATCATATATTAGGCTAATGATTTGGAATTAAAGTTGAGATCAAGCATCTTATAAATGAGCTCAATATTTTAAAAGTTCCAGTTCTAAAAAAACATATGGGGATTTTACAGCAACATTCATTATACAATAAGTGGGATGCATTAGCTACATCATGGTTAAAAAATATATAGCTGTTGTAGAACCCCCAATGTTAAGTATAATTTAGGAAGCTTTTACAGTAGTTAATTATGGCTATTGTGCATTAACAAGTGTGTCTTATAGTTTCATTATATTTCATGGATTTAGTAATTTCAACAAATGGCCTAATAATTCCTGATTCCTTGAGTTTACTTAATCACTAGGTTTGCCATTTGTCCCTGATGAATGTTGCTGTATAATCTGTAATAAAGACCTTTTTTAAAACTGGGGTCAATAAAACAATTTGCTATGTTACCCATGTCTCGTCTTTAGGTTTTTATAGTCAAATTTCTTATATCACTTTCTTTCTTTTGGTTTTGTCATGGACTTTCTTTTAGAAGGAATTCCATCTTATGAACTTCTTTTCCTGGAGGAGGGGGTGTTGCCTTGCTTTAAAAGTTGTTGTAGAACCCCCAATGCTAAATATATGTTTGGAATCTTCTACCATAGTTAATCATGGCTATTGTGCATTAACAAGTGTGTTTTATAGTTTGATTGCATTTCTTGGATTCAGTAATCTTCTATACTATATATAAAGGGAGAGAGCCCCTTTAGTGTCCGTCACTTTATGAAATTCCAATTTTACCCTTTCCTATCATTAATAATACCACTTTAAACCATCACTAATAACTACACTATAACTTCTCCCTCCTTTTTTACCTGATTTTAAATTTCATGTGCACACAGTGTGTGCGCATTTCCCACTAGTTTCAATAAATGGCCTAATAATTCCTAATTCCTCAAGTTTGCTTAATCCCTAGGTTTGCTTTGTGCCTGATCAATGTTGCTGTATAATCTGTAATAAAGACCTTTATTTTAAAAGTGGAGTCAATAAAACAATTTGCTACGTTACTTGTATCTCGTCTTTAGGTTTTTATAGTCAAATTTCTTATATCACTTTCTTTCTTTTAGTTTTGTTGTGGACTTTCTTTTAGAACGAATTCCATCTTATGGACTTCTTTTCCTGGGGGAGGGGGTTTTGCCTTGCTCTCTGCTACAATTTTAGCGTAAATGGGTTGGTGAGCTGTTTAGGCTATTTTTAAGTTGATTTCACACCCTTTTAACACATTTTTATCATTTATGAACGAAATTTATTTGGAAACCAAAGACAGAAAATCAAGGCTGCCGGGTTCAAAATAGTCTGCTTTAGTTGTCCTGATATAGGGGCAGGTGATGATGTTGGCTGAATGCAATTTGCTGTAAGCTTTCACTATGTGGTTTAGTCGATAATTAAAATTTTTGGATGACTGCAGTTTTAATATCCAACTTGTAGTTGATAATTTTTATTTGTAAGAAAAAACTAGAATTACCTTTAGAAGTGATTGTCTATGTATTTTACATTTACTTTCATGGATCAAAATTCTCTTCCATTATAAACAATTTTAGTACAGAAAAGATATGTATATTCCTATTTCAGATGTAACTTTAATCTTAAGACATAACAAAACATCATTATGTATCATTCTGTTTGTAAAATGTGTTCTACTTGGATATTCGTAGCTAATGATTTCTCGCCAGTAACTGGATGGCAATATCAAACTTAGCTGTAAATACACACACTCACGCATATATAATTTAAAAGTGTAATTATGTTTATACATGTATAGAAATTCCCCTCTTAATAATAAACAATCCGGTAACAATTTCTTATTGGAGTCGTGTGGTAAATTTAAACTACATACAAAAATATTACTTCATGCTTTATAGGAATTTTTCTCTTAAGCCACATTCCCGAGTGTGCGTGTGTGTGTGTTTTTAAGAGCAAGCGTCAGTTTTTATCAAAATTATTAAATTACTGTTGAAAACATAATTTGTTAACTATTAGCTGCTAGAAATTTCAAAACACACTGTCTTGTTAAATTTGGAAAAGGATTTGTTCAGCTTGGTTCACTAAATCAAACCAGTTAATTGATGGCATTTGGTTCTGTTGACTATAGATTTGCAGAATCAAAAATTAGAATCTGTTCAATTTTCCTATTTTTCAGTTAGCTTCAGTTTTTGCAAATTTTGTGTATCTTCTTCACATACTTCTTTGTTGCAAGTCTCTACCTTTTGCTTCTTTTTTTTTTTTAAAAAAAAATTATTAATCTGTACTTTTGTTTGATGAATCTTGGTGATAAACTTTATGTGAAAAATGAGCTTGCTGTTCTGTCTCAGATCCTGCGGGTTCTTCTCACAATTTTGGACACCTCCACTGAAGTCCCAAGGACACTTTCTGTTGCTTGCTTTGATCTCTCACAATTTATTCAGTACCATCCTGCTGGCCGGGTAATAGTGACTGACCTCAAAGCTAAGGACCGGGTGATGAAGTTGATGAACCATGAGAATGGTGAGGTTACCAAGAATGCCCTTCTGTGCATCCAAAGGCTATTTCTGGGTGCCAAGTATGCCAGCTTTTTGCAGGTGTAAATTGTAATATGCTGGAGCTTTTAACGGAAACTGAAATTTATTTGTGCAGTAGTTGCGGCCTTATTTATTTCAGTATTATACCCAAGTGCATATTTTGCCAGGTGTTTGTATGACCAAGTTATTTTATCTGTCTTTTGTACAAGGATATGCACTAATAAGAAATTGGAAAAGAATATCTTCCTTTGCTGCTTCCAAATTGCCAGAAGAATCTGTTTAGGCACATATTGTTCTTGAAATATTATTTGAAAATTTACTGTAGCAACTTTTTTTGATGGGATATATGTGGAATAAAAGGAAAAACGTTGTGAAATGATTACAAAATATTATTTGTTGAATAATGAATAATTTTCTCTGGTGGACCTTATGTTTTGATTTTTTTGATTTTCTATGTTACTGATCAAGGAGATATAATTATTGGATCTCTTTTAGTTGCTTAATCATGTATGCTTTATTTGCATTATGTCAAGATTGTGTGAAAAGTATTTAGAGATTTGATCAACCTCCTTAGTTTGGGTTACCTTATGCACATATTCTCCCACACTCCAACTCGAAAAAGGGCTCTCGCTTTGGTTTCAGAGATTGAAAAAGCAATAGGGGGGCAATACTCTTGGGCATCAGCGTTCCCTAATTGCATGTTATTCCTGCTTGATGATTTTGATTTTATCTGCTGCTATTGGAACCGAAAGTGTCAACACTAAACTGAAACATGCAGATGGAAGCAAAATCCTTATCCAATCTTCTATGTAACCCTAGTTAGACGCATCAAAATGCGCCAAACATAAACAGAATGTGCATTGTACATATTCCTTTATCTCGTCCAGGAAGCCATTGATAGTGATAGGAGTCACAAGTCTCGTCATAGTGTTAACCTATACCTAGGCACAAACTCAGCAGAACTAACTCATAACATAAAGTGACTTGGTACAATGAATTGTACCTAGATTAGTTCCTCGTTTACTTCCTTCTTTTCCCATCTGAAACTATTCTAGTTAACTTTTAAATACAATTCAGCTAAGCTGCCATAGTCGAGCAGACAATAATTATTGCAGTATATAGCTAGATGTATCACTTGGCTAGAGGGTTAGGGTAAGGGGGAGGGGACTGCAGGGGGAGGGCTGGGAGGAGCTTCCCCCCCCCCCCCACCCTCACCATCCGCCAGGGAGTCAACGAGTAGTTAGATAGCATAAGCCAGGGACTCAGCAAGCAATTATATGCAATATTACATCAATACCACACCAGAAACTCAGCCTTGAATCATTTGGAAGAAATTTACATGCAAAATGCTCATGTTCGACCCACTGAAACCACCAATAGCCTGTATCTCCGACAGAAAGAATTTCTAAAGGAAATGGTGGATTTGCTACTACAAGGGTTCAACCTTGACATATGACTGCTGCTCAGTTATCTTTGCCATTTGTCTTGGATTTCACGGGATCAGGCACATAGTATGACCAATAAAGTGGTAGAAGCGTGCATGCTGCCTGTATAAGAAGGGCTAGTGGGAAGCCTGAGAAGTCGTTTCCAGTGACTCCAAGAAATGATGCAAGTGCAACACCAAAGTATCCACTCACTATAAATGCAAGTGCGATAGAGGACATGAGAAATGCCATAACAGATCCCTCACATCCTGGTGGGCAACAGTTGAGCTATTAATACAGAGAAAGGAAGGATTTTCGTAAAGAATAGAGCCTCAAGAACTCCTGAGAAAACCATCACATATACCGAGTCTGGAAATCCCATTGTCCTGAATAGTCCTTTCACGAACAAAATGTCTGCTAGCATGAAAACAGCCATGGTAACTTGAATGGATGAGATAACTTTCCTCGGTGGTACCGACTTGAAGTACTTCTCATAAATGACACCCCAGAAAAGCATTGCTACCTGACCAATTACCTTGGATATCCCCAAGACCGATGATTCAATCTTTAAATGCTCTGTTTGATAGTAGAACATAGTGCCTATAAGCGAAGGAACTATGGCATAAGTTGCTGCAAACCAAGCTATTGAGTACGAGATCTCAGGTTTCCGAAGTGCAGCCAGGAGTTCTGAAAGTTGTTTTTTTATCCCCCCGCTAGATGAAGTCTTTGGAAGGTTTAGAGAGCTTTCATGAATGAAAATAGTTACGAGAAACTGGATTGTGAGGGATAATTCCAAACATGAAGAATATTGCTTGAGGGGAAAATTTATCAATGGCAACACCACCTACCAGGTTTCCGAGTACTCCACCAATGGCAGAGGCCATCCAAACAAATGACTGAAGGTCACCAGAGGAAGATGGTTTCGAGTTCTTGGAGGAAACAGGCTGTTTACTAGTCTCTGCAACAATGGCATCATTGGCAACCTCCACTACTGAAGCACCAAAATTCCCAAGGAGGAGATAAAAGGTGATTGTGAAGAATGAGATACCAGTTCGGGAAAGAAATGCTATAGCAAGCCAAGAAATTGCTTGTAGAACAGCTGCAAGGATAAACTTTCAGTCAGCTCAGAGAAGGCAGAAGTTGAAGTCTACACAAAACACATTGCTAATTTACAAAGGTCCTTTTCCTTAATTCTAGGCTTTCTACTAAATTCCCAGAGAAATAAGGCAGCATTTCAGGGCAGTCTTAGCGTATGGAAAATTATTATTATTATTATGATTTTTGTTGGATAAATTACTTTTGGTTTCCAATCCAAAAGTCTGATTTTGTCATTGAGAAGTAGAAGTCAGCTTGATTCAAGCATTTTAACAGAAATAAAGAGCAACAAATACTTGAAAACAAAAAATCAAGCTCAGAAAGTTAAATAAGTGATAAGTGCCTCCCTCACCTCATTCCTGCTTTTCTATACAATGAAAACTAGTACTTTTACCAGTAGAAGTGAAATTAGATAATAATGCCAAATGTTCAATCATATTAGCTACTTCCTTTTTTCTTTCCTCACCTTTCTCACCTCCTATTAGGTTAGTTTCAAATACTAACTTGATATTGAAAATAAAAGTGGTGACTATTTTTGTGAAAGGGCATGGTTGATCTTTGCAAACTTTGGACAAAATGACGAAGCTGTTTAATCAGTTGATAGCAAATTATCAAATCCACAGTTCATGTTTATCTCATAGTCACTTAATAGCTCTGAAATTTAGCATTTTCTGAATATAAATTATATCTGGACTGCTAGTCATTCCTCAAGTATACTAATTGTTTAAGACTTCAGAACCCAGTATTTCAGACTAACTTCACATGTCAACATCTAGATACTTCTCAACAGTTTGACTCTTCTATATTCCAGGAGATCCCCACATGAAAGATCACCACAACCTTAGAGATCCAATACACTGGATGCCACATGGTCAAAACAGAAACTAATTACACAAAGTATATGACTATCTTCCGTAACTCCTCTTCCCATTTGACATTTATGAATCAATAAAAACCTCGAATTTTCAAAAAATCATTGCAACAAGCAAATGAATATAAAGTCAAAAAAAGAAAAGAAAATCCTAGCAACTGCATTACCTCCAATAACAATATAGGGAGTACGATGTTGGCCAAAAATGTAAAAAGAATCAGAGATAATTCCATAGAAGGGTTTGGCAACCATAGGCAAATAAGCAGAACTCTGAAGGATCTGCAATGCAGATGGGTCTACTCTTAGGCCATCTTTTAGGAAAAAATTCACTGCCAGCCACGGACAAAACCGAAATCCTTGAACCCAAAACCCTATTCCCAACAAAAATTTCCTCATTTTCTCACTCTTCTTACTACTACTAGAAGCAGTTGTGTGCACTTCAGGACTACTGCTGGTATTGGTAGTAACATTACTACTGCCCCGCCCTCTCCTCCTTCCGCCTCTTTCCTCATTAGCTTCAAAAGAAGAAACCATTTTTCCTGTTTATCTCTTTCTTCAAACTACAATTAGGTATAGCAATTACTATTACTAGGCCTTACATAAGAATCATGGTCTTGGCCACATGGGTTGGTGCTGATAGCAGTGACTTAATGCTGGATTGAGACTGTTCGTAGGGCCAATTTATTACGTGCTCTATTTTCAAATAAGGTTAAAGGGGACAAAGGCATGTGAGATTTCAGCGATTTGAATAAGACACATACTATGGTACTTTTCTTTAATCATTCTGTGAGATAGCGGCTGCGGTAGCAAATTAGTGTCAGTAAAATATTCATCTAGCAATAATTTTACTGCAAATAAAGAAATGGATTCTTGATTAAAAAATTGGTCTAACAGGTCACACAATACACAACTTGTGATCTATACCCCCAAAATCAAGTGAGTGATCAGATTGCATATCAAATAACAGAATCAAATATTGTAAAGAATAAAATAAATATAAAAGGGACCAAGAAAGTGTATTTATTACCTCCAATGGCAATGTAAGGAATGCGATGCTGACCAAGAATGTAATATGAATCAGAGATAATACCATAGAAGGGCTTGGCCACCATAGGCAAATTAGCAGAATTCTGAAGAATCTGCAAAGTGGAAGAGTCTACTTTTAGCCCATCTTTTAGGAAAAAATTCACCCCCAGCCATGGAAAACACCTCAATCCCTGCACCCAAAACCCAATTCCCAACAACAATTTCCTCATTTTCTCAGCCCCATTCCCACTACTACTAGTAGTTGCAGTAGGAGTAGTACTTCGTGCATCAGCACTTGTACCATTGGTTCTATTCACCCCTGCCTGTACTCCTCTTCCTCCTCCTTCCTCTTTCTTCATTAATCTCAATTAAAGAAACCATTTTTACTGCTTATTTTCCTCCTCCAAAAATCTTGGCAGTTGGGCCAGTTTTTTTTTTTTTTTTTTTCAGAATTTGTTTAAAAATTTGATCTTTCTATTAAGTATCTGATGGAAAACCAATTTAATGGGGTCTGGGAAATCGTGGGATCTGCAAAGTATATCGAGCAAGAAAGAGGGGGGGAAATGGTCCCTTTTTTATTTTCTTGTGTGCAGTCGTCGGGTAGTGGTGATGAACATGGCGGGGACCGGTGGCATAAAAGTGTTTCCAGTAGCAATAAAGAAAGGAATTGATGAATCCAAGATTAGCTAAAAAAAAGTGTCCTGGAGAGAGATAAACAGAGCAACGTGGCTGGCTTTTATAGCGGATTAGTAACCGTCCGCGATGGGTTTCTTGCATGTTCCAAAAAAGGCCAAGAGTAAGCTGAGCTGACGCCCCCTGGTTGGAATCGGCCTAGAGAAAAATTCTTAAATCGTGTCACTTTTAGAAAAAACGTTGTTTATATGAATGCTGGTTTTAAATGTGTATTCAGTCATGTACCTCACATTTAGTAGTTTAAAGAGTGAACGCATTGCGTTTGTTGAATTGAAAATATTTTCAATTAAGAAAAAATCGCATTGCGTTCTGAAAATATTTTTAGAAATTTTTTTGGTGTCAAACACCGAAAAATATTTTTAAATATAAATTATTTTTTAATTTTTCTTGATTTTACTGAAAATAACTTATTAAAATTTTTATTTCAAAATATTTTTTTTGTAAAAATATGAAAAATACATTTTCACTCAAGTGACCTCAGTGAATTCAATTTTAGAGAAAATTTTAATTTAAAAAAAAAAAATTAATTGTGACCTCGTATTCAATATTTGTAAGGTCACTGAAAGTAATTTTTTTAAAAAAATTATACCATGTCGGCAAAATGTCAAAATATTCGATTGACCTTATATTTGCATCTACGAGGTCAATCATATATGCCCAATAAAAAATCCAAGTCTCCCAATAATACATAACTAGTAATGATTCACCTCACCTCGCATTTGGTAAATGCGAAGTCACATATAAGAGATCTCGCATTTGACAAATGTGTGGTCGATTAAATCTATTTTTTATTTTTATAAAGATAAAAAATTAAACATTAGTTGTAATTTTTTTTTAAAAATTATTTTGAGTGACCTCGCATTTGTTGAATGCCAGGTCACAATTAATTTTGTTTAAAGTAAAATTTTTCCCGAACTCGCATTCGACTTAATACGACTGCTTTTTTGAAATTAACACAATTTAAGAATTTTCTCCTGATTAGTAGAGGTATTTTCGGATTAACTGAATAAATTGATAAAACCAAATTAGCTTTTGTTTTATGTATTTAAATAATTAGTATCTCAAACAAGAAAATCAGTATTTCTTTTAAACCCACAGTCTCTTATTCGATTAGTTACACGTTTAGTTAAATACTGTCTAATTATATTTAACTAGATTGCATAATAACAGATAATCGAATAACATAAGGTTTGGTTTAGTTTTACTTTTTGATAACCATCATTTCTTTTTTTTCTTTTTTATTAATTCAAGGTTTTGGATTATTTGTACCTTTTAGATTTTAGTTTTAGGTTTTAATTTCATTAGTTTTATCAGTTTTACATTTAATGTTTAATTAATCAATAAATTTTGATTAATCTGTTAAATAAAAAATCAAAATCGAAGAAAATCAGCTAATAGTCAACAAAAGTTTGGTTTGGGATTGGATATGTTTTTGGTTTTTCTTTTTCATAAAAGACCGAAAAATAAATGAATTTTGATAATCTAAAACTGACCAAGAAACACCCAACTATTAATTGGTTCCTCTCCACTTACTTCTTTTGAGCCTTGTACCCGGTGAGTAGATGAATTGGATTTTAATTTTAGAGGCTGTTTGGTTAAAGGGTTTTGGTATTGCGAAAAGTCATACCAATACTTGGTGCTTGGTGAATTAGAATGCGAATTGAAATTTTAGAATCATTCTTAAAAATGAAGTAAATGGTGACACCTATACTAATTGAGGGGTACGGTGATATATTATTGTTGATTCCATAATTTGCTATAAGAAAATTGAAAAACAATTTTATTAACTATTCTCTCTCCTCATCCTTCCAATTCCAACCCTTCCCCACTCAATCTCCACATTCTTCTCAAGTCCCACCTCCATCTTCCCTACTCTCTACCTTTCTCCCATTTTTCTCATACCCCGCTACCTCCAATCCAGCCCTTTCTCTCTCGGATCTACACCTTCAAGGTGCATGCCTTGCGCTCTATCCACCTCCTACCTCATAAGCTTGTTACCCCTCCATCCCCAACCCTCT
The DNA here is from genome assembly GCA_025175665.1 of Cinchona pubescens. Classification (NCBI taxonomy): domain Eukaryota; kingdom Viridiplantae; phylum Streptophyta; class Magnoliopsida; order Gentianales; family Rubiaceae; genus Cinchona; species Cinchona pubescens. The sequence goes on along the minus strand of JANKKI010000202.1, from coordinate 1,399,795 downwards.
CCTATCTCCGATCTCTACCTTCCATCCTCCACCCACTTCTTGTCTGATAACCCTGCTTCCCATCCAATTTCAACCCCTTTATTACTCCGATCTCACACTTCATGCTTTTGATTTATTCTCCACAACTCATTAATGTTTTCCTATTCACAGCTATGAATAAGATTACACGAGAGAGAACTAAGGAGGGATATTTTGGGATATGGGATGGGCAACAAATTGATTGCAAGCAGAAACAGCATATCAGTGTAGGTGGAAGAAGAATAAGAGCCATGATGGATGATGGTGGTTGGGGGAGGTAAATGGGGAATGGTGGTATGAAAATATGAAAATTTATTCATAAATTCCATTCCTTAGCATTTTTTTTTAAACCAAATTTATTACAATGATTCTAGTAGCCAAATTCCATACCAAATTTTTGAGTATGAATGCAATTACAATTCAGATTCTAAAATACTAACCAAGTATTCCCTTAATTGGGGTGCACTTAATTATTTATTTGTTTAAAGAAAGTAGTCTTAGAGTTAAGCCCATTTGGACATACTTGAGCAAACACATGGACTGATATGATCTATTCGATCTTTTATTAACAATAGATATAAAGTGCTAATTACATGTTGGAAAGTTTCATCGTCCTCATTTTTAGGGACAAAATGGACAAAGGACATACTTGTGTGGGGATAGAGTTGTAATTTTATGCTATTAAGGTTATCGGTTGAGGGGTCAAATGTTCACCGGATGTGTTATCTTTAGTCGTTACTCTTTCCTGGTGCCGTTATTCTCCCCATTCCCTCATTCTCTCCTCCTCTTTCTTTTCCTCCTCCTCTTGTTCCTCCTCTGCCTCCTTCATTCTGCTGCTTTATTTCTTCTATTCTTTGTAACATATCCCATTCCCTTTAGCCTTCTTCTCTCTTCTTTCCTCGCCTCTTATCCTTCATTTCATGTTCTTCAAAATTTATCAGATCTCTTGCAACTCTAAGCTTTCTATCTATTTCATCATTTTCTAAACCGAGAATGAGATTTTCTCTTTCTTTCATTCTTTGGTCTCAAAGATATTCAGGAGCTATTTTCAAGCATGGAATGGAAACAGTATGACAAATAGATGACCTGATATTTTGTGCCGGTGATGGTATCATTGCTAGGGTAAACCGTATGGGATATTTTCTTCCCTATTCAATCATCTTTCATGGTATTTTTTGTGATAAATCTTTTTTTTTAATTTTTTGAGGTGCAAGAAGTCATCAAGAGGTTTTGATTCTTTAGAAACAACGAAAAGAATGTGAAAATTGGTAAGTTTTACTTTCATTCTTATCTCACATTTCAGGTTTCCTTATTTGCCATATGATTTTATTTATTTATTTATTTGTTGTGGTCTGATGTTTTTGTTTTTTGGGTGTTGCAGGAGAAAAATGCTCCATCTCAGTGAATGAATGCTGATCTTTGAGTGTATTTATTTATACTTTTTGTTTAGAAATTTTTTTAGTATTTTTAAATGTTTTAGATTATTGATTTATTATTCATTTGCAACATTTTTTTTTTATTTTTTTAAATCTATGTTTTTTTAAATTATTCTCTAAAATTTTTATAATTTAACTACTTTTAGGGCATCAGATTCTTTATTAAACAACAGCAAAATAAGCTTTTCGCAACACTTTTTCTGTGACATAGTAAAAAAGTGTCATAAATAGGCCACACAATCTAACTTGTGCCACAAAGTTCACAACAGTTCTAGACTTTTATAGCACATTTGTGTCACAAGAGAAAACTATGGCAAAAATGGGAATGAAATGATGTAGTTTCATCATAGCATAAGTATACCTAATATGGTAGTAAAACGATTTAGTTTTTCAATTTTAAGTCCGCATACTATATCCTCAATTTTTCTTTTTTTAATGTTTTATTGCTAAAGAGAATTAGAAAATCATAAATAATAATAAAAAAAAAATAGTCTGTCTCTCCTGCTTTGCTACCCCTGTATCCATGTCGATAGTATTATCGCCATCACTACTACCACCGCCACTGCCACTAGAGAAGCAGCAACCACCACGTACCACTTCCACAATCACATCATGTGCCACGGCCATCTCCATTGATGAAGATTATCTCTCTTTTGCCCTAATCCACCTCTCATGCTCACTTTTGGCGAGATCACCCCGAAGGTACCGAATTCTCATTTCTGTTCTATTTGCATTTTATAACGTACAAGTTTCATCATCATCTCTCAGAAAAAAAAAAAAAAAACACTGCAATATAAATTTCGATATGTTCGATTACCCTAGTGAAATTTATTAGTTTCATGAACTCGAAAAATTCACAATTTTTTTCTCAAGTTTCAGATAAATGTATTAATCAATTGAATGTGGTCATTCTCCTAAATTTTAACGTTTAATTTGTGCATTTAAAGAGGAGAATCAGATCTAGAGAACTTTATGTTGAAATTCTATGTAGTCATTATAAAGAGTATATTTATCAGGTTACTAGAAAACCCTAACTGCTCATATTATGTAGTTAGGGGGTGTTTGATAACTCCATTAAGAGTTTAAACTTAATTCATTAAGTACTTTTTGTATTAAGTGTGTTTGATAATGAAATTCTGTTACCTTTGAATGCATTAAGTGCCACTTAATTTCTATACAAAATTTTAACTGAAAAGTCTATTACTTAATTTGCTGTTCTTTATATAGAAAACTCACCCAAATTTTCTTTATTCACATTCACACACTATTTACACACACTTACACACATTATTTTCATTCTCTCACACATAAATACACAATTTCACTATATTCATTCTCTCTCACATATAAACACACATTTGCACACACTATATTTCTTCTCTGTCACACATAAACACACATTTGGACACACTATATTCATTTTCTCTTATACATAAATACATATTTACACATATTATATTCCTTCTCTCTCACACATAAACACAATTGAAATTTGCACACATTATATTCCTTCTCTCTCACATATAGGTGCACATTTGCATAAAAAATATCCCTTCTCTCTCACACACATACACACTTGACTACTATATTCCTTATCTCTTATACATAAACACACACACATACTATATTTATTATCTCTCACACATAAACACATACTTACACACATTATATTCTTTTTTCACATAAACACACACTTGCACACACTATATTCCTTTTCACATAAAAAAACGCACACTTGCACTTATTATGTTCATTCTCTCTCACATATAAATATACACTTGTACATAATATCTCTCTCTCACACACACATATCCCTCTCTCATACACATATAGATGTATATTAAAAATTTATTTATTTGTATTAAAAATATAATAATTAAAATAATCTACTATAAATCATATAATATTATTATCAAAATATATAATACAAATGAGGTAAAATATTTTAATTCAGTACTTAGATTCAGCTGATTATTAAACATATGTAACTTTATGAATTCAGCAAATTAAAATTTTAACACTTAATTTTCAAGTTCAGAATTCATAATTCAAATTTCAGTTTTATCAAACGCACCCTTAGAATAGTTGACTGTAATTAGGTAGTGACTTATTAATTTTTAAGGTAGAAAAGAAAATTGGAGAAATACATAATAATTCATATAGTTGTTCATAGAAAGATAAGGTAGTATTCCTACTAGCAATTTGCTCTGCCACTGCAAAGTTTTTCATTTTTCCCTATTGACTTTGAATTGTGGGTTAATATCATAGATTTTAGGAAATTTAGCCGTTTTCTTATTCATGCAGTTGCTTTTATTACTGGAATTGAAAATTTTTCGTTTTTTAGTTTCTGACTAAATAGTTGGATGGTTTAGTGAATTTTTAGTGATATAACATGTTTTTTTTTTCTTGGTAGATATATTAGTATGTATTGAATGTCATATCCCCTTGTTATATGGTATTATTTGTGGGTATCTATTTTCTAGTTGATTAACATCCAGTGAGGTTTTTATTCTGAACATGCAGTGAGGCTAATAGTAAAATAAGTGATGCTCAAAAAGGATTATGGAAGAATAAAAAGAAACAAAAGAAGTATAGGGAAAGAAAACATCAAGAGCTTTCATGTAGACGGTACAACTAGACCTTGACATAGTTGCATGTGAATAAGGAGTAATTTAGCAGAATTTACTAGATGCTACTGGATTCTGCTCTTTAGGATTACATGCTCTTGGAATTCTTCTTCGTGGAGCACTGGACATGAACTGTTATGTACTCTAGACCTTGTTTTGTACTCTAGATATGCTTTTATTTTTTATAATAGCTAGAGCATTTGCACTTCCATTTCTCTTAGTTAACTTTCAAATATCCCCGTAAAATACTATTTTGATGTTGCCTTTGGCGAGCAATCTTGGGAATCTGGTCTAGATGACTTTTGGCATCCCAAGTCACTGTAGGTCCTGTGATGATTTGTGCATAGGTATTCTTCCAAATACTAGGTAATTATTTAATCTTATTTCATTAAGAGACTATTCATAAGTACAACTGAACAGCTAGCAATACAAAGAATAGCAGAAAATAGCAATACTCGAGTGCATCATAACTACAATTACCTAGATTCTTATTTTCTGCATTTTTGCTGAAAATGTGCCAAATTTTTTTTATAATTTTATAGTTTTTTTGACCATGGTGTAAGAGTAGGACTTTGAATTGAATTTCAAGGCAAAATGTTTTCAGGTAGATATTTGCCTATATAAGGATTATAGGATTATGATTCTTGTACTTAAAGATGCTCAACTTTCTTCCCAACAAGAAAAAAACTAATAACCTCGTTCACTAGTAATGTGCTTCAAAGCATTTGTCTCTTGTACAATTGTATATCCATGTTTCAAACTTCTGCTGCTATTTGCAGGAAGAGGGAGTAAGTATAACAGCCAATTCAGTGCATCCAGTGTTAACAATGACTATTCTCATGAGACATTCTGCCCTTATAATAAGTATTAATTTTTCTAGGAGAACAGTTGTTTTTGCCTTATTTTGTTCTTTGGAATTTAATTGAGGTGCATTTATTGGATTTTGCAGGTTTTCACTTATATATTATGGAAGACTGTGCCTCAGATAATTATCAAGCAAACATATAAATTAGAAGTCATTTACCAAAAAATAAAAAATAAAAGTCCACTTGATGCGTTGATTCCCTTATTCCAAATTAGTAGTAAAAGATACAAAGCACAAGTTGTTCCCCTTTTTTTCATTTATTCACATTTAAAGTTTAGCCTTTTCCTTAGTAGAAAATCTTAACTAGCAATTAATTAGCAAATTCGAAGTAGTTTTAGGCCATTTTGCACTTTGTATTGTGGATTAATCCCTTGGAAGAAAATATTTCACTTTCTTTGTTTTGTTCAATATTTCTTGGAATCTTTGCTTTCTCTTTCTAGGTGCTACAGTTTGGTAGATTTTCCTAATCTACAGCTTCCTTAAAACTCTACCTTTCACCTACCAGTCTTCCTCTCAAGATTCCTGCATGCAAGGGTCATGATCTGGTATTATTAAATGTTCTAGTACGAGTATTTCATGATTTTTCTTTCTTTTTTCCGTTGCTTCCCCTTAGTGAAAACTGGTGTCCTTTTAATAACTAAATTATGTTAATATTCACTTGCTTTGTGCTTAAAGTCCTACAAAAGTTCTATGCATTATGTCTTTCAAACATGTAGCAACCATGCACATACTCGTGATTGTTTCAGAATCTTTTTTTTTTTTTTTTTTTACATTAGAAGGAATAGACTGATTATATACATTACATGTCTATGAATCAACTCTGTGTGGCATTTTTAATGGTGCATTTTGTTGTTACTCATAAAAGGAAGTTAAGTTTGAAGAGAACGCAATTTTGGAAAGGAACTAAAGTTCAATTGATCATTGAACTGGAACAACGAAGATTTTGGTTTATTCCCTCAATCTTCTATGAGCTAATTTTACTTGATCCTTTGTTAAGCATAATTTAGGTCAAGGGAGACATTCTGGTTATATATCCATCTTAATTTGCCCATAATCTCTGTCATTTCCTTTTGTATCAATATGATGTATGAATTGTAGCTGGACTAAGAATAAAATAGTATTCTTTGACCATTGTATGGATGTAAAACGTCATTAACTAAAATGTTTAGCTACACTTATATCCTTGCTTGATGGTTCGGCCTTTTCTAATGATTTTTGTGATATTTACTGTAAATTTAGTTTACAATATATTTCTGGTATAACCAAAAAATACTCATGAAAACTTGTTAATCCTTATGAAGGGGTTTTCCTGTGCTTTTTTTCATTCTTTAGAATTATCATAGCAAAATACTGAATAGAGTAATTGATTTCCATCATGTACTTTCCAAAGAAGGTTACCTCCCTACGTCATTATATGTTGTTGATATTTTATACGATGGTATGTTTGACACATTTTTTTGAAATTCTCAAGTAACATTCTTGATCTTCTAGTAGCCAGTTGCATGTGTTTGCTTATATGCAAATTTGTCTTCATACTCTTTTGGTTTGACCTTGTAGGTAAGGATTTCTTTGAGTTCCATTATTCACGTATAATTACTCCAAATACTCATGGAACTGGTTGCAATTTGGCTTCATGTATTGCAGTTGAGTTAGCAAAATTGTTCTTCAGTGATTTCTATCATAATGGTATTAGCAAAAGATTCTTTAGTGATTTATGCCGTAAAGGTATGTGACTGGAAAATTTCTCTTCTCAGTGATAATGAACCTGTTATATAAGGATTGTAGAGCAAATACAAGAAGCTAATTTAGCATTCTCTTATTTCATGATCAAAACGGGGAAAGCAAATGCTTTAAGAAAGTTTTCTTTGATGCTATACACATCTTGTTACTTGCAATGTCTAGTCCTTTTCTGTTTCAAAAGTATATGAAATTGCGGAACATAATTTTTGGTGAGTAGGAAACTCTTTCTATCCCTATGCAAAAAAAGGTTCTACTTCAATCTTCATAATATCAGCTCATATTAGCTATCTTTCTATCTTTGTGCAATCTCTTCTAGTACGATTCTTTTTCTCATTTCATTATAATCAGGTTACTAGCAATATGTTACGCTAAATCTAACATTGGTGCATGATTTTAATTAAAAACATTTGGTGGTTTATTGCTTACATCTAATCTCTATTATTATGTTATCTCTGTTGCAATATTTCTAGTTTCCAACCTTTTAATGTATTTTGAGGAAGTTAAAATATTTATAGTTAATTACTTTCTGGATTAGAAGGTAAATTTAGAGTATTCAGTATAAAATCATAGTTTAACTTTCTGGACTATTCAGTATAAAATTGAGCTTGATACTAAAGAAAGAAGGCAAAATTCGAGTCTTGACACGTTGTTATCTATTAACTGAATTGGTAAATGAACATGTGTATGCTCATTTTTTAGACTTATTTGATTTGGAAATAAATTCTGTTCATGAAAATTGATTGGTTTTTTCTTGTTATGCGGCTATATAACGAATTACTAAATAATGATCATTGTCATTCTTGATAAGAGGTGGAAACATATTGGTTTTACAATATTAAATAACGAGTCTTTTAATTTGTTGATGCACTACCTCAGTTTGTTGCAAGTGAAATTTTTTGCTGCTTTTTTTTTTTTTTTTTGCTGAAGTTTTTATGTTGTTGATGTAATCCTGTCCTAATACTTACTTTTGATGTTCTTTGTATGGGGATTGACCAAATATAGAAAGCAAGAAATTGGACCAAACACATAAAGCAAGAAATTGCATCATATCAATTGATTTTTCCTGTTTCACTTGTTGGACTATATCTTTAGCTCTCTTATGCTCTTTCATTTGTGTAAGTGATGATATAAATTGTTGATTTTTTTGGCCACTGTTTCTAGTCAGATATGATGAAACTGAAGGTTACTTTAAGATTGATGTATCTAGCAGGCAAAAATTCTTAAGCGCAAGTATTATACTTGACATGCAGTTTGGGTATGATATTTTAGAAATTACTTATTTTTACATGTAAGACATAAAGAGTGACATATGAAAATCATTCTTTGTCCCTTCTAGGAACTAATTGGTTATGCTTTTGAATTACATAAACAATTGCAGGAATTATCTGGATGAAAAAGTAAGGGATGCAAACATGGTTGGGATCTTGTTTGGAACTATTATGATTGTCAGACATTCTGAAACTCCTTTGAGAATTCAATGTTAGACTTACGTAGATGAGCATATTTATTTTGTAGTGTTTTCACTTATCTAAAGTAATCTCTACGCAAATATTTTTAAGCAATAGATTGCGTTTATTTGTCACTTTAATGAGTAGTAAACGAACTTAAATTTTTGTCATTGGTGCAGTTATTTGGAGAATCCCATGATCGTACATGGGGAACCATCTCCTTGGCAAAAAATACGAACTTTGTCGGCCCACGACTTGCCTATGATGATTATTGGCCTGATTGAGCTCCCATTAACTTCAATTTGGATGATGAAGTTGCAGGGAGGACAGAATAATTAATTCATCAGATATTTGCCAAGACTTTTGCTCTGCTAAGGCAGCATCATACTACTTTATTTAAAACTGTAAAGGTTCGCTATGGAGCTGCTCTGATTTTTCTCTTTTTTTATGTCTATATGTGTTTTTTTGGTACAATTGTGAAATATTATTATTGTTTTGTTTTTTTACTTTTGTAATTGTTATCTTTTAAATTTTTATTAATTTTCCTCATTTTCTAACTTTGAACACTCACAAAGAAACTAATATTTATAGTTATAGAGGCTCAGTTAGGATTTTTTTTATTAATTTTTGTTCATGTTTTAGTGAGTATCGGAATCACTACTTGCTAGTTTATGCATACTAAAATACCTTTAGCAAATGAGCTGTCCATGTTTTGTTTAACTGTATACACGTTGTTTTCTATATAACCTGAATTTTCTCTGTAATGATGATTTATTTTCTTGTTTTGATGTATTTGATATGATTTTAATGCATTTTTCCATACCTTTTTTAATTACAGTTATTTCTGAATTGATACACTACACAACAGCCGGATATACTCGAATTGAGTTTCTTCACAATTACCCTTAATCCAAGTGATTGTCTCGCAGGTTATAAGTTTAAAGCTACAACTTAGAGATCCTTTAAAGGTATCACTTCATGAGGGTTCTTCATTTTGTTTGGTTTACGTGTCTCTTTTGTTGATACTTGACAATGGTTTAATCTTTTTGTGGCATGAAGCCACTGTGGTCCTATAAAGTAGGGCATAGAAATGATTTTTTAGTGGTACAACCTAAATGAGCTAACTAGGTTTCATAGTTTTTTTTTTAAACTTAGTTTGTTTAAACATCAGTATATGGTGTAGTTTACTTTTTAGGTTGAAAAAAACTTGCATGTGTTGTTCTTTGCTAGAAATACATTTATTTATTCTGTTAAAAGTTACTTTTTCATGTTCCTCCATTAGTCCTTCCATTATCTATTGTTGTTCTCTTCATCTCAATTTTTGTTCTAGTTTCTTATTGGCTTAATACACTCTTAGGATGAGAAAGATGTGAAGGCCATTGCCAGTCTATTTGTTGAGATGGGTAACTCATATGTTGAATTGATTGCAACTAGTATGGATCTTCATTTATGTTGTTAGCTTTCTACCTCTCATTATTTGATACCACCATGCTGTATTACTAGTATCTTTTGCAACCAAGTATGTAAGATCTACCAAATTTATCTAAATAATTTCTTATTTCTTTGTTCTGTCTTAGTAATTGACAATCATTTTCAGGTTCGGATGAATCGATGCTAATTTTACATGCATTACTTGAAGTTGCTTCATATCCAGAGTTTGACCCTTATCCTAAATCTTTGGATTCTTCCAAGGAGAAAAGAGATCGATCTTTAGAAAATGTTCCTTAATTCACATCCACTGTTTAAATCATGAAAAACTGCTACTCGTATTTTAGATCGATGATTAGACACCTGAAAAAATTAACTTTGTATTTTGGTAGTTTTGTATATGCCTTTTGGGAAATTGAATACGATTGTTTATTGTAATGACTTCTGAGAAGTTGAGTATGGTTGTTTACTATAATGACTTTTAAGAAGTTGTATATATGACTTTTGTTAAAGTAATTGCATATGAGTTTTGTTAAAATATATGAAATTTTTGTTGCTCGCTTAAATTATTGGCTTAAATTTAAAATGTATAAAAATTGCTAGCTTAAATTACTGTCTACTTTGGGTCGCTATTGTGCTGCAAAGAAGTGTTGTAAATATATTACAAATATCGAAAATGTGAAGCAAAATATTTGCGGCATAGTGAAATTGTGTCGCAATGTATTGAAAATGTGCCACATGCGGTGCAGAAAAATTGTGCCGTAAATGTGACACAATGAAATTGTGCCGTAAATGTATCAAAAATGTGCCACAAAAACTTTGTGACACAGTAAAATTATGCAGCAAATACCTGCGGCACAACCTAAAAAAGTGCCGTTTTCTTTTATGACTGCTGCATTGGTGACACAAAAGTATCGTGCCGCAAAAGCTTTTTTGCAACAGATTTTTGACTTTTTGCAAAGCATTTCGTGTGTTGCTAAAATGGACAGTTTTGTTGTGGCCATCTTGCTTTGCGCCATTCTCTCCTACCCTCACTCTTTCCTCCTTTCTTCGCTTTGCGCCTAGCTCTCCTTAGTATCCCTCTCACTTTATTTTTATTTTCTTCTCTCTTCTCTTCTCTTTCTTGATTTTCTCTCACAGATACCCTTTTTTTTTTTTTTTTTCCAAACCTCAATAGATATATAGATCAAAAATTGTACTTGAATTTTGCCTTAGCCTTAGCTTAAGGTATTGTTATCTGTGTTCTAGAAATTACAAAGTAGATCTATAAAATTTTCAGATCTATATACCTTTTCCTTTTTGTTTCCTAATATAATTCCACGCTTTTACCTAATTTTTTGTTCTTTTTTCTTTATTTGTTTACTTATTATTTTTTTGTACTGTTACAGGGTCAAAGATGAAGATTTTCAAGGGATTCCTGTTTTGATTTAAAGGTATTTATTTATTTTTTGTTTTATCTGTATTTTTTAGTTCTCTTTTATAAGGGTTGATTTTTATTTTTTATTTTTTGCAAATGTCTTTGTACTGAAGATTCATAACACTAGGTAAATTTATTTTATGGATATTTTCTTTTAACATTATTTTCTTTGTGATTATTTTTCTGTTTTGAGCCTTTATTTTGAGGTTGAGAAATTGTTTGTTAAAGTGTCAAAGCACATACAAAGTCAAGACATTTATAAATGATAATATTTGTTTTTATCATCTTTTATCTTTGTATTGCCATTTCATTCTTTTATTTGTGTTATTTGTGTTTGTGTGATAATTTTATTTAAGTTCATGCAACCTTACTTGGTAGCAGAAAGGGCTAGAATTTGAATTATGACAATCTATATGAGCATGCAATTGTTCTCCCTTCTAGCATATTGATTTAGCATTCTTTTCCTTCCAAACTATTACTTGTCTTCTACTTTTTCTTAACATATGTAACAAATTTATTCAATTTGGTACAATTCAAAATAGCTACATTGGTGTTGTAGGTGGTAAACTAAAGGGTTTAACTAGCCAAAACACCATCTTCAGATGCAAGACTTTAAATAGACAGCCTGTTAGGTGACTATGACCTCTCTAAAGTAAATACAAGAGATACATATGAAGTTATTTTGATATTATTAAGATAATGAGACTTCACACAAATGCCTCATATTAATTTCTTGTCATAGCTTTGGTTTGTCTAGCTGAATTTATAAGAAATATGCAATCTAATTACCGTTTTTAGAGTGATTCATTTAGTAAATGCCTATTTTAATCTGATAACTCCGGTTTGTTTACCCTAAGGTATTTCAGCCTCCTGCATCCTCTTCCACTGTCAGCCGGAGCTGCTACTACCATCTCGGTATCTCCCTAAACTAAACTAAATTTAATTTTTTATTTGCAGGAATTTTTTCTATTTTTTGCAGGCTGATTCTCCTTTGACGAAGGTTATCAAACTAGATTCTTTTGCTAGGTTTGCGTTTTAATTTTCTTGAACAATAATGCCTTTTTTTCCTGAATGAGCCCATGAATTTTATTTAATTGCGTTGATATTAAAAATTCCTAAAGCCTTTTTTTTTCCCTCAATGTGTCTATGTTGAATAAAATCTAGAGAAATTTTAGGAAAAAATAAATTTTTATGAGGGATAGGTGATGTTAATGTTGTTCATAGTTATAAAAAAAATGTTACGATTTGTGAACATGACTATAAATACTTGTTTCTGGAGACATTTGGAAAAAAAAATAAAATTTGGCAGAAGCAGCATGTGACTAATCATGTTAGATTTACTTGATATTGGAGTTGGAATTTTTTTGGAAGTGCAAAAAATTGAGTTGCTGACTTTTTTTTTTTAGTGCTAACCCAAATCAACTTTGCTTGATTAATGTTATATAATACAAAATATGGCCCATGAGATTTCAAAATATTGGGTTTAAGATTGTTTTAGGTGTTGCAAAGAACATTTGAAAATTTCAAAGTGCGACTGTTTGGTTTCAAGTCATTTTATACAACTATTTACTTTATTACATTTACAAGTGTTACTTTGGAATGATTTATTTATCAATTTAATGGACTTGTAAGTGTAACTATGTATTACATAATAATGTAGAGATTGCTTATTGCATTTCAGAACAACAGACCTATCTATTTTGACCTAATTGATAGTAGAGAATGAAAAAGGTTACTAGGTCAACTTGGTTAAGTTTGTGATTCCTGATGTATTGGGACAACTAAGTGTTCTACCATGAAGTTTAAGAAATAAATTTGTAATATCTAATTAATTTTTGTCTCATGTTTATGAGTTTTATCATATTTTTGAGTTTTTGATCAAGATATTTGTTTGACCTAGGTATTACTAAAGATTACATTACGTTCCTTCAGGAGTCTTAACTTTTTTGAATTAAATTAAATATGAATCGGTTGTCTTTTAACAAAATTTCACCTTTGTGGGCTACTCATTTTGTTTGTCGAAATTTTTTAGGTGCATGGTTGACATGATGTATGTCAACAAATCAATATGCGATAATTGTAGAATTTGATAATTTTCTTAACTACTTAGCATCATACGACCTTAGGAAAAACAAATTGAAGTTACTTGAATTAGGAAGTTTAAAAAAATTGTGCACTTTTTTTTTATATATATATTATTGTAAGTATTCTCTCTTTACCTTTTCTAATGTTAGCTTCATGCCTTTGAGTTAGCTAAAATGCCAGTTTAATTAGATGTTGGTTCTTGCCTTTTTTTTCCCTATCACCAATTTTTTTGGTTTTCATTGAGAAATATTGTGAACGTTAAACTTGGTTTGAAATCCTTGTACATACTTTATTCAATTTTGAAGTTCACTTTTTTTTTTTCCCCTTTAATGATCTATAACATTATAAGGATGAATGTCAGTATTACATAAATTTTACTTTATTTGTACTATGCATTATTTATTTTTATATATCACCGCGCTAGTTCCAAGTAACCCGATGAAGTTTGCCACAACTTAACTACGTCAACACGATATACACAAAAAAGATGAGGATAAAATAACCGTTAAAAAAGAGCAAAATATTGCACAAATTTTCATTTCCTATTATTAGCAATTACTTTAGTCTTGTCCAAATGCATTTCTTGAACGAATTTTCGGAAAGAATTACTATTGTATTTCATTGATAAGAGATATAGTACATGTAAAATGACAAATGCATTTCTTTAACGAACTTTTTGGAAAGAATTAAGATTGTATTTCATTGATAAGAGATATAGTACATGTAAAATAAAAGATATTTAGATAGATCTGATGTTGAACGAACTTTTCGAAAGAATTACGGTTGCATTTCATTGACCAGAGATACCGCACATGTAAAATGAAACCTATAGAATATTGCGGAATCTTGTATTAGTTGATGTTATTTACTCTATAAGATTTAATCTACATAACAAAGTTTATAAGTGGAGTTATAGACCGAGTAAATCTAAATATTTCTAATGAAAATATTTTGAGAAAATCTTTTTTACTACAACTGAAAAAATATTTTCAACAGACAAATTTGTAAAAAATTAGGAAAAAAAAAAAAAAAAAGGCGCAAAAACTTGTCGTTTGAGCAGTAGCCATTAATCAACACAAAATCACCAATAATAACAGCAGTGTCAATGTGTCATGACGAGGATAGGCTGAAGTACACTTCTAATAATAGCGTCGTTCTTTCCCCCTAGATCTGTACCGTTAAAATAATTCCCAGCTATTAAATCCTGTCATTGCTGTCACAAATCAAACGGCGTCACTCAATTTTACGCGCTGCACGCAAAGTTTTCCCCATTTTCGAAAATCTAAAAATTCGAAATGGAAGGCGCTTCTGCTTCGTACTATTAATAAAATCCCAAAAACCCCCCAAAAATAATTTTCCATTAAAAAAAAAAGAAGAAAAAATCAAAGTCGTATCCGAAACACAAACAGCAGAGCTTCTTCTCATTTCAATTCCAATAACGCAGATCAAATTACACACACAACACGCACTAATTCCTTCTTCTTTCACTCTTTCTCTCTCTACCTATGCATACAGATCAGGTATATATTGTTTTTGTATTCTTCTTCGTGGGAGTTCGATCTCAGTTTTCGAAGCTAATAATTAGTGCTGCGAAGCTCGGAGCTGCTTAATTCGAAGTAAAGTTTGGATTTTTAGTTTTAATTTGCTGAAACCCTAGCTCGGGGGTCGCAATTTGGGATTTTTTGAGTTCTAGGGTTTTGGGTGGAATATGGGTTTTGAGGTGTTTCTTGAAGTAATTTTGCGTATGGCTGGTCCTGATTGAAGGGTGTCAAATTAGGGTTTTTTGTTTTTTTAGGGTATTTATTGGGATTGTGAAGTAATAAACTTTGAATTATGGGTTTTGTGTTGTAATTGTAGTATATGTATAGAGGGTAGTTGGAGAATTACTTGAATTTGTTGTTTTGTTGTATAAAAAGTTCGGATTTTTCTCTTATACAATCTAAATGTGTATCAGGAAAGATGTTTTATTCACAGTTTATATTAGCAAAAAAGGGGCCTTTAGGAACCATATGGATAGCTGCACATTTGGAGCGGAAGCTTCGAAAAAATCAGGTGGCTGATACAGATATTGGTGTCTCAGTAGGTAAGTACTTTTCGTCTGTGGTGTCTTTTGATATGTCTTTATTTTCGTATTTGTACTCTTAGACAAGTTGCCTTATTTATGTTTGTGTAAATTAATTGTCCTAAAATTCTAAATATTGTTATGGATGGGAAGAGATGTGTTTTTAAAGGAACGTGGTGGGTGAATAATAGTATTTTGGAATGACCAGTTACCAGGATGGACAAAGATGACGGTTCTTTTAAAGTTAACCAGTATTGTTTTGTTAATTCTGTATTTTTGTGCATTTATGTGTTATAATTTACTTATAATTTTACCTGATAGAAGAAAGAAATCATGCACTTGGACGGTGTAATTTGCTGAAAATCTATCTTTGTATTGCTGTAACTGTGTATAAAGGAGGAATGATGCCTTGATCTCCTACATGCCCATCCCCTGTTCCCCCCCCCCCCACACCAAGGAAATGATTACATGAATACTGTGCCAGATTTATTTTTGTCTTGGTTTGTTTTAACTTTCATAACAGCTGCTTATTTTGTCGCCAAACAAAATCGGTAGATTTGTAGTCGTTGGTTTTGCTGTAATCATTTTAAGGAGTCATTAATTTATTGCTCTTGTAAGCAATCAATGGATGCCACAGCCATCTTGGTATGTTTAGTTGCGCCACGTTTCTCATTTGGTCCCAAAAAAAAAAAACAAAAGAAGGATGAAGAATATTCTTTCTATTTGTTGGTACATCCAGTGGAGACTCGTGGCAATTGAACTCCTGTGAAGCAGTTAGTTGGGAAGAAGGAACTTTGTGCAGAAAGCGAGGATGGATACATAGAGAGGTCAAGTTTGTGTGTCTGTGTTTACTTTGTCAGAAGTACTGTGAGGAAACTTCATGCAATTTACTCTTTAAAAGGCAAGCACACTGTATAAATTTCTCTTGCATCAAGGAAGTGCTAGGTGTTTGCTAGCTTGCATATACAGGTAGAGTGGCTCTTTCATGTTTCAAACTGAACTCATAATGTTTTAACCAAAGTATAGAAACCTTAGCATTGTGGAAGAATTGCCCTTACACATCATGAAAATTTTTATCGTGCTTTTGTTAAAAATTTCAGGGATATTCTGGATAATTAGTATTGTTTAGTCCAATGGCTAATGACAAGTCAGTAATAGTTTAGTCTTTTTATTTTTCTATTTTCAAATTTATAGATAAAACTGTGAGTTGGTCTCCAGAATTACAACAAAGTAGTAATCATGAATGATGGCATGAATGTGGTTGGTAAGTTACTTGTCAACTCTTCTTTCTTCTGAATTGAAAGTTCTCCAAAAGTTATTAAATGAAAAATGGAACTGTTTAGTTTCTCTGATGGTTAAGCCATTGGATGCAAAGTTGAATGTGGAACAGAATATTTTTTGATGATTTTGTTTATTCAGTACAATATAGAGGAAAGAAAGTCAAAATTGGCGTCTTTTGGGCTTTTAATATTTTATTTAGTTCCAGAATTGATGTTTTGCCATTTAAGTTCATAGATTATCTGAAATTACTCTCATGCTAATAATTGCAAATGTTTGTATTATGATTGAAAAATTTTTATGCACATTTTTGGGCCAGAGTGGGATGGACAAAAAAATTTCACATATTGGTAGAATTTTTATTCAGAATTGTGAAAGACTAGAAGGTTGAACAGAAATGATAATCTTTTACTTCTTTGACTTATCTTGTTTCTGAGGATCTTATTGCGTTTTGTCAAGAGATTTGAGACAATATGTCAAGTAGCCCCTTTAAATATGTTGTACCAAATTCAGGATTTGGATTCAATAGAATTTTGCAGTAGTAATTGTTGTTGTTTGGATGTCTCGCGTTAACAGTTTTCAGCTTAGTTTCAAACAAATACTGTTGCTTCAGTTCAGGAAACCATTCCATCTTTCCATTTTGTTTGTATTAGTAATTTCTCAAGGTCGTAGATTTACTTGCTGATTACTTATGCACAATGACTAATGTGATTGTATTTTTGGTGAGGGAGATTGAGCATAAATGCCGTAAACATACTATTATGATGCTTCATGCTGACCAAAAGTCTTGAGGTATATTAATGCCAAAAGTAACTGTGTAACTTTCAAAAATGCTTTTATGCATGTTTCCTATTGACTGATCGAGAAAGTGTCGAGAAACCACTGTTAGTATGATCTCCAGGCCTATTTGTATTTTCTAGATGGATGTGAGGACCCACATCTTTTTCATTCAAATCAGTGCTAAACCTATTTTTGTAGTTTTATTAGAGTACTGATTTCCTGTGTATGTGTATTTTTCAATCATTCTTTGGTGTCATCAGTTGTAAGCTTCAGTGCCCTTGTCAGATAGGTTTTATTTAATTTATTCCCTTGAAAATTTGGGAACAAACAAGTTTTTTCATTTGTGGAGTAGATTAATGAACATTTGCTAGATTGGTTGAAACTAAATCATGAATATGATTTTGGGTAAATTTGTCCCTATTTCATATGCTTGAAGTTACACAGAATTGAAAGGTCAGTCTGCCTCGAGTATGATTTGTCCTGGAATGACACGCCTTGTTATCATCTAATGGTTTAAATACAAAATTTGAATGGCATTAGTGAGAATGATCAAATATTAGGAACTAAACCCACTGATATCTCTATCTTGCCTACAGTTGCTCATTGTGTCGAAATTAGAGCAAGGCTGAACAAGGGAACTAGAGGAACCTTACAATATTAAGCTAGTTGGCTTATTTGGAGCTCAAAATCCATGTAGATAGTCTGTATAACTATTATAGGAAGGTAAACCTGTGCTGGATGAACAAAGTCATTTGGTGGTAGTGGTTAAAAAGTAGGCGTCTGTTTTGTAGCTCAAATGGCCGGCATGTGAAATTGGGTTCAAAGAAAATGGTAATTAGGTTGTTGGATGCAAGTGTTGAATGCCTGTGTGAAAATGATCCCACAGTAGAACTAAATCTGGCTGTTAATCTGTTCTTTCCTACAATTGCTCATCGTGTCATAGTGCTCAAAATTAGAACAAGACTGAACAAGGGACGAGGAGCTTTACAATTTTTGGCTAATTGGCAGCTTTTGGAGCTAATAATCAGTGAAGATAGCCTATATAACTATCATTGGAAGGAAAATATGTACTAGATGGATCAAGTCAATTTGGACACAGTGGTTAAAGGTAGGCCCTTGTTTTCTGGCTCAAATGGGCATTATGTGAAATTGGGTTTAAAGGAAGCGGTAATTCGGTTAATAGGTCTTTTAGTGTTTAAGATATATGAAATTGAATTACCGCAACATAAATTTGTAAATGTTACATTACGACTGGTTAAATATGTTAGTTTTCTAAATCTAAGCCTTTCCCCATTCTCTACATTCATAATAACTTTTCCTACTTTTGGCTTGAAAGAGACAGATAGTTGTTTCTTCTACTTTTGCCTTAATAGGAACAGACTAAAGAGTTCCCTTTTTTTTTTTTAAATGTAGAAGTCAACTACATTTAAGTCACTCAGGAACTTTGTCCAACACGTAGATTGCAATTGCTTAAGAAAACAGTATTGTGATTCCATATTCTATACACGAAATGCATATGGATCTAACATTATTGATTTTGTGTTGTGTGGTTTTATGTTATAGTTATACTATTTGAAAATCTGTATCTGAAATGCGGTCGAATAACACTATTAAGTGGTGACCTTCCAGAAATTCTCCATTTCTGTGGCTTTTTAAGATGGAACGCTTGTACGCAAACTATATTTGCGTAGCATGTGTATTTTTTGGTATTCTCATTTTTTGGGTTTCTTAGGGTGGTCCTCCTCCTGTGAACAATCAAAATTCTCACTGGCCTCGAGTTTGTACTTGATCTAAAAAAATCTAAATCTAAGCATCCATTTAGCTTGATGTACTGCTGTATTTTCCTCATGTTTCCCCTGAAATCACTTTTTTCAGCCAGCCATTACAGATTATTGAGCTATTTCCAGAATGTAGCAGTAGTAAAACTTGGACTTTAGACTCGATTTGTTGTCACAAGTTGTTCAAGATATAAATGAGATTTTTGTTAATTAATATTGATCATTGCCAGATTTTGAAATTCTTTTCCATTTGAATTTTGGTATAAAATTGTCTTTATCGACTGTGTATTTATCAAAGAATTTTGCCATGAAATTGGTTATTAAAAAAGTGGATATACATGGTTATGTGTTATTTGTTACATTTATTAAAAATTCAAGTCTAACTCAAATTGGAATACTTTTTGAATTTAACTTCAATTCTTTGTACTCCCTCAGTCCCAATTTTTTTGTCGCAGTTTGACTTTTTTGGTCAAATAGAGCAATTTTGTAATTAATAATTTATATAACTTTATTTGATTTTTAATGAAATTTATTCAACAAAAGTGAAATTTATATCAAATATTAACATATATAAATTTAAAATTTTAAAAAATTTAAAGAAATCTATATAAAATTAAGCTATAAAAACTTAATGTGTTGACCAAAAAAGTCAAACAGTGACAATTTCAATGGGACGGAGGTAGTATATACTATTGTTTTATGAAATATTGTTTCATCCTTGTTGTTTTTGTGGTTGCCATGAAATTGATCACTAAAGACGAGGATGCTATATGGTTGTGTGTGTTTATTACATTTATTGACAAAGTCAAGTTCTAACTTTTTGAATCTGTCTTTATATGTGCTATTGTTTTATATGTGCTATTGTTTATAAGTTTTAACTTCAATTCTTTATATTTGCTATTGTTTTATGAAATGTTGTTTCATCCTTACTGAACTTTTTGTGCTCATCTACAACAGATTCAATTCTTTTCCCTGATGTTCCAATTGCATTGCGATTGTCAAGCCATCTTTTGCTTGGGGTGGTGAGGATATACTCTAGAAAGGTCAATTACCTTTTTGATGATTGCAGTGAGGCTTTGCTCAAGGTCAAGCAAGCTTTTCGCTCCACTGCTGTGGATTTACCACCTGAAGAATCTAAGGCACCTTATCACTCCATCACGTTGCCGGAGACTTTTGATCTTGATGATTTTGAGCTTCCAGATAATGACATTTTTCAGGGGTTAGTTCTGACATATTTTACTTTACTTCCATCAAAGAAGTTATGCTATTGTACACTAACTTATTTTATTCACATTCTGCAAACTTCATCTACTTCTTAATGGTTTGAAACACATAAACATCAAACTTATTTTGTTCGCATTCTGCAAACTTCATCTACTTCTTAATGGTTTTAAACATCAAATGACATATCTGCAAACATCCTTTTGGAATTTTTAAGTTTGATTCAGTATTCCTATTTTTTCACAGTAAGGAAGTTACATATGTTTTGCAAAGTCAAACAATTATAAGGTTTGAACTTTATTGCATAGTTGACATTATGTGCATATGCATGAGAAATGTGATGATAACTTTGTGTTCTTTTGGCCCATAATTAGGTTGTACTTTTCTTGGTGGTAAAAGCAAAAATATTTATCATATATTGGTATGAAATTCACGTATTTATGGCAATTAATGCAGCAACTATGTTGATCATCACATCAGTTCAAGGGAGCAGATCACCCTTCAGGATAACATGGAGGGTGTGGTTTATTCAACATCTAAGTTTGGTCTGGATGGTTAGTATCATTATTTTCCAATTGGAAGGGGAATATGGTTTGTGAAACTATGATATTCAAGAATGTGCCTTTCTAGTGCATTGTGACCAAGAAATATCGGGATTCTTCTTACTTTGCTCAAAAATTTGTCTTCTGATAAATTATTGAAGACATTATTGTCTGAGTTTTGTTACTTTTTATTTGTTTGTTTTCAGAGAGGTTTGGTGATGGTGACACTTCGGGTCTAGACCTTGATGAGGTAATATGACTAATAACATGCTGTTTTCAATTGATTATTCTATCCGAAGATTGTGAATTTTTGTTAATAAAAGGTGAAAAAGTTATGATAGCTTGTATGACATTGAACATTTTATCTAAATGTCTGCTTATATGGAACTAAAATATTGTTTGTTTGATATATATGATGGTTGGACAATGTTTTGGTCTTTGTAGATTCTAGCATGGTGAAAAGTTTTTCTTTCTTTGCTTGAAAAGAAAGTTCTTTGTGATACTTTTTCTTATTGAAACTCCCAATGAGGGGAAAATGGGGAAAAAGAGTGAAATCATCTGGGTAGGACGTTATAGAAAAGATTGCATTAGGTGCTAGAGTATCTTGTGCTCTAGAGTGCAGATATTAAAACAACTTGTATCAGCCCCGATGTACAAAGAAGCTAGTACTCGCTAATAAATTCAGAGGCACTTTGGTTATAAGTTTGGAAGAATCGTTTGGTGACATTTCCAGGAACAGCTGTCAATTGAAGATCTGCGATCTTACTTGTAACTGTATAATATCCTTTTGTCAATTGTCTCTGAATCAGGTTATACATCAATCAAGATAAAAGCTATAGTCAGTTGAAGCTAGACAGTCATTTTGTGATTAACACTTACTTTTCTTTCCTTGGTGAGTGGAAATGTGGCAAATGATTATTTGTTGTGTCCATGATCTTTCTGTTATAGAGAGAAAAATATCTTGTTTATTCTCACCCTTCTCAAGAGTACATAAGATCTATATATATACAAGTGTAGAATAATCTAGATCCTAAAATTAAGCTAATCAATTTACATCCTTACATCCTAAAATCTCAAGCTGTCTGTAACTTATACATATCAACGATCTTATAGCCTACAATCAAGGTAAATCAATTAGCCTACAATCAAAGCCTACAATTAATGAAATATATTTACTTGCCATATTTACAACACTCCCCCTCAAGATGGAGCATAGATGTTAATCATGCCCATCTTGTTACAAATATAATCAATCCTCGGAGCACTCAATCAAGGGAAGAGTTCAGCAAAATTTTATCTCTACCAATCATGTAAAAACTGGAGAACAGTTAGCTGACTTTTTCCGTGAGCCTGTCTCTTATACACATCTAGATGTGGTCTAATCCTGAAAAAGTTATACACATATAGATGTGTATATAGCAGCAGGTATAAACACACCATAACTTCATAGGCAATGAACTATCTAGACCAATCTCACTTAACAATTGATGTATCTATATCAGGTACTCACAAGTTAATTGTGCCATGGTTCTATATTCTGATTCTGCACTAGATCGAGACACTACATTTTGTTTCTTACTTTTCCATGATACCGTTGGTGCTGTAAGTTGCATATTAGTGATCATTGGTGCACTACAAGGTTTAGCACCCAACTTCCCTGTTGCTGTCAAAAGGTCAAGGATATACTTTCTTTGAGACAGAAAGATACCCTTTTTACACCTAGTAACCTCAATGCCCAAGAAGTACTTTAACATCCCCAAGTCTTTGGTTTGGAAATGAGTTTGAAGAAAAGATTTAAGGGCTATAATACCTGCACTATTACTACCAGTAATAACAATGTGGATCAACATAAGCAACCAACAAGATAAGGCCAGCTTTAGATTGTTGATAGAAAAGAATGGTCACATTACTCTTCTTCATGCCAAACTCTTGAACAACCTCACTAAACCGTCCAAACCAAGCACGAGGACTCTGTTTTAAACCATATAATGACTTTCAAGTCTACAAACCTTACTGGACTCCCCGAGCAACAAACCCGTGGTTGCTCCATAAGTATATATGGAGCAACCACCAGGGATTGTTGCTCAGGGGGCTGTCTCTTATACACATCTAGATGTGTATAAGAGACAGTATCAGAGCTTTAGGCTTTACCTGATTGTAACAATAGTATTGTTGATTTGGTACATCTCTTCTTCCATCGCCAACCAGCGGTGAGCCAAAGCTTCTTTAGATTCAGTGTCGGTTCCTACCCTCTGTCTCTTATACACATCTAGATGTGTATAAGAGACAGACAAATGTTCTTATACAGCAATCTAGATGTTCGCTATAAGAACAATTTTTACAACTGGCTACAAGAGCAACAACATCAAGACTGGGATCTAGCAGACGGAGGAGGCAGGTGGAGAATGTTATTCCTGTGTTGACAAAAACACAGTATACACCTGAGTGATAGGTGGTATCGCTAGATCTTATACTAAGAGACAGATGCAGTGTATAAACTAGAATATTATCTTCCTCCCCCTCACAACCATAAACATTAGATTCAGGAAAGAATGGAGTGGTCTCAAAAAATGTAACATCGGCAGAAATTAAATTCATTCGACCCATAGTAGAAGAATAGCATCTATATCCTTTTGAAGACGAGAATATCCTAAAAAGACACTTGTTAGACACTTAGGATCCAATTTAGACACTTGAGGGCGAACATCACGAACAAAACAAGTACTCCCAAAAATACGTGGTTCAATCGGGAATAAGGGTCGAGAAGGAAACAAAGTCAAGTAAAGAATCTCACCAGCAAGTACAGATGATGGCATGCGATTAATTAAGAAACAAGCTGTTGAAATAGCATCCTCCCAAAATTGCTTTGGGACCTTAATTTGAAAAATGAGAGCTCTAGCAACTTCTAGTGTCTATTTTTTCTCTCGGCAACACCATTTTGGGGTGGTGTGTCAACACATGAAGATTGGTGAAGAATTCCATTTTCTGACATGTAGGAATCAAAAGGATGAGAAAAGTACTCTTTTGCATTATCACTTCTTAGAGTGCGCACGGAGATATTAAATTGTGTTTTTATTTCAGCACAAAAGGAACAAAAGATGTTGAATAATTCTGATCTATTTTTCATTAAATATAACCAAGTAACACGAGAATAGTCATCCACAAAGGTGACTATGAAAATACCTAAAACCAGACTCAGAAATCACTGGACAAGGACCCCCAAACTTCAGAATGAGCTAATTCAAAAGGGAACGCAACCTGTTTATTGACTCTAGGCAAATAAGAGACACGATGATGTTTGGCAAATTGACACGTCTCACAATCTAAATAGGATAAATTTTGAAAATTTGGAAACAACTTCTTCAAAATCCGGCAAAACTTGAGGTCAAACTCGATAGTGAACTTCAAGAGGTGTCAAAGTGCTTGAACATGCAATGGGTTTCGGCACTTTCATTGAAGGAGTTTCGAGTAAATAAAGACCGCCAGACTCACGTCCTCTACCAATAATCTTCCTCGTCATAAGATCCTGAAACACACAATGATCAGGGAAAAATGAGACAAAACAATTGAGAGCACGAGTAATTTTATTGACCGAAAGTAGGTTGAACGAAAAATTAGGCAAACAACATTTGCCTAATTTTTCGTTCAACCTATTTGTGTGAGAACTAAAGGAGGAAAGGATACCTGTATCACCTGAATCAATGACCCATTTGCTAGAGGATGACACAAGACATGAAGTAGGTTTACCTGACTCATTAAGAGATGGAATAGTTGACAGAGAGTGATACTTGGTACTCGGTCAAGAGAGCAAATTCATGAGCAGACACAAGAACGGATTTATCTGTGGATAAATCCGTTCTTGTTTCTGCTGATGGTTACTCTCTTGAGATGCAAAGTCGGCAGGACGTGGTATGCTATGAGGTTTGCCATGAAGTAACCAACATGTACGCTTCGTGTGACCAGGTTTTTGACAATGATAACAGACACGTTGATTTTGGTCATGTTGTCCATGACTAGCATTCCCTCCACCTTGAAAACCATGTCCATTTCAACTACCATTGCTTTTTCCTCGACTAGCCTCATTCAAAGTACCTCGGCTCACGAGGGCACGAGTAACACTAGGAAGAGAAGACCTGTCTCTAGGTACTTCTATACTCTTACCTCGGTATCGATAGAATTTCGAATCTGCAAGAATATTCTTGTGTCTTCTCTTAACCAAGCCTTCTTTGCAGCATCATCTGATGGTGGTTCATTAATAAGATGATCATCTTTATCAATACTACGGAGATACACACTAGCACAGTTTTACTCCAATCCAAATAATTCCTGCCATTGAGTTTGTGTTTTGTGATTTTTGTAGTCATAGGAATAACATCAGAGATAACTGCCTTCATCTCTCTAATTACCCACTGTGTTGTTTGCCATTACACTTGTATATATAAAGATCTTATGTACTCTTGACAGAAGGGTGTGTCTTAATTGACTCAACAGGGTCACGAAAAAGATAACAAAGCCTAAAGCTTTGATACCATGTTATAGAGAGAAAAATATCTTGTTTATTCTCACCCTTCTGTCAAGAGTACATAAGATCTTTATATATACAAGTGTAGAATAATCTATATCACAATTAAGCTAATCAATTTACATCCTTACATCCTAAAATCAAGCTATCTAAATCCTACAATCAGGTAAATCAATTAGCCTACAATCAAGGTAAATCAATTAGCCTACAATCAAATCCTACAATTAAGTAAATATATTTACTTGCCATATTTACAACACTTTCTAATTAAGCTATACACACACTTAATTACTCAGTTAAAATATGGTAGCCAGTTGTAAACTTGTTGATATTATTGTTTGGTGATTTGGTATTTTTTATTTCATTTGTGGACCCCCTACCCAGGGGGGGAGGGGGAGGGGGGAAGAAAATGGGGGCTACTTCAGTGTATAATTCGTCTGAGCTGTTTAGCATCTCAGAAATAATGACTACACTTAGTAAGGCGTCTCTATCATTAGCTTCAAAACTTTCGTGGCTTTTATTCGAAATTGAGAAAACATTCAGTTGAATGCCTGTAGAGGAACTCGTCCAGACTAACTGAAGTACATAACATATCACGTGGAGAAGGAATAAAACTCAAAAGCTGGGATGCAACTGGGTAGGGATAACGGGAGCATAACGTGACCAGTCGTCACAGCCTAGAAACATACAGATAAAGCATGCCTTAAAGTGCTCCCTCATAATTTTAATCAAAGTCTCTATTCTAGTACTCATGACAATTCCCTCATCCATTTTGGATATCCATTAGGGTGGGCTTTATATCTAAGCTCTGTGTTGATGTTTTACTACCTTCATAATAGTGCCATGAAATGTTTTTGTATCATTTTCTAATTTAGAAATGCAAGTTTTGCTGGCTTAAGCTGCTACAGATTTTGCTTGCCTATCCAAATTCAATCTGTCGATTGTTTTTCTGTTTCGATGGATTGTATTTCTGAGAGAGGGTAAAAGCTGGGGAACGAATAATTTTTAGAACATTTATAACAAATGTGGAGTTGATGCAAGCTTCTTTACTGAACTCTATTGAACTTTATTCTGTGTACTTGATTTACTACATTAGATTTCCAATGGTGGGTTTTATGTCTATATATTGGCACTTAAAAAATCTCTTCGATGGAAGTTTGATTTTCCCAGAATAAATCCTAAATTTTGGCCTAATTCTTCTTCTGATGATCAGTTCAATCTCGGATAAAAAAGATATACCTTTGTTATATTTTATCTCTTCAACAAGTTCAGTAATCAGCATAATGGTGTTTCGCTAATGGGGACATCTATTGAATAGCAAAACCTTTGGTCTTCATATTAAAAATTTCAAATAGTAATTATAATCTCATCTTCACTGATTTCCCTTTCCATGTTGACAGGAATTATTTATGAGCAAGATTGATGCTGCTGGCCATTCTGGTGTGAGGTTGACTTCAGATTGCTCTCTCTCTCTCTCTAGCTTCTCTTTTCCTATCCCCTATTTTTTGCTTGGGCATGTTTAATATTATATATGGCAGGGATTGAAATAAGATAGAAGAGGGGTAATATATAAAACATTCTTTCTCTTGTTTCATTTTAAGTGAGATGAGAAAAGGAGATAATGGCCAAGGAAAAAATGAATTTCTCTTGGAGTGCCAGTCAAATTAAAGGGGACTGGTCAAGCTTTCTCTATTCCCTGTTTTTAATTTCCCCATTGGAAGTTAAAGGCACATAAAGTTTGACCATAAGCATGAAAACTGCAGCTAAGCGCAAGTATTGACTATTTACGTAAGAAAAGCATCAAGTGCAAGATCTTAAGTCAATGTGCAGTTTGCTAAATAGTTGCATGATACATCGGAAAATTTATATTTCTATAAATTGCCCTTTGGTTTGATGAAATGTATGCTTCGCTTAAGCCCAAAAGGCCCTTGCGGTTTGTTGTGCCTTTTTTTCCTATGATTTTGCCATTTCTCTTGTTTCCTCTTCATACCAAAGACATTTTAAAGGTCATTTCCTTTCTAGAAAAGAACCTTTTTCAAGTTGAATTCGATTGCTTCCACTGGCCTTGTCGTTGGGGCTGTAGTTTGCTTTCGAGAAAGCATACATTTTGCATTCTGAAGATTTGGAGATATGGAGTGCCAGTGTCATGTTGTTTGAGAGAGTTTCCCTTCCTGGAATCCTGTTAAAAATGTCATTCTCGCTTGCTATCAGTGAGTTTTGTGGTGTCGTTTTCAAACGCATCTCATATTTAAGCAATTTTATATTGTCTGCATGTATCTTGTATTCTTGTGGCAAGGTATATTCAGTGGAAATTTAGAAATTTATTTTAAGTGCTAAGGGATGTGACAAATATTTTCATGCTTCATGATAAACACAGATATAAGTTCAAGAATAACTGCTGATATGGGATTGGAGGAACTTAGTATCATGAGTGGTTGTAGATAGATTGGGTTTTTTTATTTTTTATTTATTTTTGTTTTGTTTTGTTTTGTTTTATTTATTTTTATTTATTTATTTATTCATTTTTAAATTTCATTTTTGTGATACATCTTTCTTGCTTATGGTTTGCCATTGAAATTTGATATGATCTGTTAGCCAGTCGTTATCTATGAATGTTGTATGTTTGCACAAGTATGTTCATCAAGTGTTGAATGCTGTCTAGTCTAGTACATTCATGTGTGAGTTGTGTGCTAAGGTTAGAAATCCTAGAGTTGTAGCTGAGTTGCTGATACAACTTATCATTTATAACTGTGATGGTATGGTATGCTTAGTTCATCAATTTCTCCAGTTCAAGGATCTGTTGATTATTTTGCCTTCAGTCTTCTTCTTGTGCAAAACTCTGAACTTATCCATTTTGTTATGACAGAAGTTTCTGACATGTTTTTCCTTCTCATTTCAGTGATGATCCCCAGGCATCTTTCCGCTCACTGACACCTTTGAAGGAAGAAGAACACGAGGGGATGCCTGCAAATCCAGAAACTGAGGTTGTTATTGGATATGAGAGCTATATTGCTTTCTGAACTACTACCTCTCTCCCTCCCTAGCAAAAATGAGCGTCCTTTGAATAAAGTCCTTTTGTGAAGTAGATTGTTGCTATCTTATTTTGTACTCAGTATTTCCAGCAGAGATGACTTGTATTTTTTAGAATTTTTTCCTGTGTTAGTAAAAATCGTTCCATTCTATCAGATTGAAATTGCTAGTGGGGATGTGGATCTGATGGACTACGCTCAGGCTCCTTGTACTCCTGGATTGATTGAAGAGCCCAATTTATCTAATGTTCAAGAGACTTCAGCATGTGATGATCATGTTGAATCTGAGGATAACCATTTGATGGAATCTGTTCAGTGAAAGAGAACCTGGAAAATACTTCCAGCAGATTAAATCTTCACCTAGGGAATGAGCATATGGTGGATTGGTCTATGCCTGATGAGAGAAAATCTGCTGCAGCTCTTTGCATGCCTTGCCAGGAAAATGGGGATCATTCAAGTGATATGGGGATTAAAAAGGGACTGTCTTCTGCAACCGAAGTTAATAAGGGACTGTCTTCTGCAACCGAAGTTAATATTGAGCACATATTATCAAATGAACATGATGTAGTATCTGGACAAGATAAAATTGGTGCAGCATCTGCTAGTTTGGATAGGGAAGAAGAATTACAATATGGGATAGTTAAAACTGATGGGACTGATGCTCCTTTGGTAGATATGTCCTATGATGACACTCAAGAAATTATTGGAGTTGTTTCTGAAGGAGGTGCTATGGATGCTTCTGGTTTGGTTAGTCCATTAGCCTGCAAGGAGCAGAAGATGATGGAGAAAACTTTAATAATGTGGGGCATGTAGGATCCTCTCTTAGACCATCCTCTCCTAGAGATGCTTTGCAGTTTGGTGCTGATTTACAGGATACATTGGGCCTTGGAGAGCCTGAAAGTTGTCCCTCTGAAGAGCCTAAAAATTCTCATACTTCAAATCTTGAGAATGAAATATTCATTGGTCAAGATCATATTTTTAGGCCATGTACATCAGACTTGGTTGAGCCTGATTCTTCACATGCTGGAGCTGAACATCCTGACGATTTCAAACCATCTGATGTAGCTGCTTTCCAGCTGGAAACTTCTGATAAGGTGGAGATACTTCAAGCTTCTGGGGCTTCCACCATGGAGCAAGGTTTGTGTTATTATATGAGATAACATTATGAATAATTTTTTGCTTTATTATATCGCTAATTATTTGACTGTTGGCGGGTTATGTTAATCATTTTCTACGATTTTCCAGGTGAAGTATGTAATTCAGTTAATTCAGAACAAAACGTAAAGGACAACTGTACGACAGAACCTGCTTCCCTTGAAGACATTCGTTCTGCAGGTTCTGGTAAATTAGATGATCGAGGGAATAATGTGCATCAGGGTGATAACAATAATAGTTCTGCAGATATTGATTTTCCTGCTCCTGAGAAAATGCTATCAGTACCTGAAGAGTTTGGGGATCAACCAAGGAACTTGCTGATGGAAGCTAAAGCAGGGGACTTGGCAGGTGTAGACGAAAGTGATGCTGGCAGCAGAATTGTTTCTGGAAGAAAGCGTAGTTATACTGAAAGTACACTGACGGAGCAGAGTCTGTATTCGGTTGAGTCCTCAAGGGCGGTTTGTGCAAAAAAAACTGTGGAGGCTCTTCCCGATGATGATGATCTGCTCTCTTCTATTTTAGGTAAAACTGTAAATCTTCCTTTTGTCATGCCTATATTGCCTTTTTTCTTGGTACATTGATGAAACTTTTGTCCTTTTGTTACTAAATTCTTTTGGATCTGATGAAAGTTTTTATTGATTTAGTTGGAAGGAGATCTTCTGTTTTGAAGGTGAAGCTTAGGCCAGTCCCCCTCCTCCTTATGTGATAACATCGCTGAAGCGCCATCGGTCAGCTCCACGGACCACTACCTCTAAAAGGAAGGTGCTCATGGATGATACCATGGTTTTGCATGGCGAGTATGTTTATTTCTGCGACTAATATTCCTGTTGATGTTCCAGACATTACCTGTTTGCTGACTTCAATTCTTGAAATTCAATTGCTGAGTCATTATTTTGTCTCCGGAACAGAACCTAGGATTAAGGATGATAAAAGAGAATTTTCGGTCTCCTTCTAAATTATGTGTATGGAAAAGTAAATTGATTTTTGTGCATGTTTTTCACAAAGCAAAAATTATATTTGCTTATGGCTCTTACATCTGTTTCTCGTGTTGGTGACATAATGCGTAGTATTTTAATTTTGTATTATTGTCTCTCCTGCTATCTTTGTATAAAGGGCATTTGCTGTATATGTTGCCAGTTTTTGACATCTTTGTGTAAGTTTAAAAGTTTGCGGCTTAATTATCATAAATCCAGGTGACATTTGTTTTCTATATGTGTCTTGTGATGCTATATGCTACAGTATTTATTTCTATAGCATATTGCCCCATTTTGTGTTACATTGTCTGACAAAATTTCTTCTGTTTATTGAAAGTACGATTCGCCAACAGCTGATGAATACTGAGGACATACGCCGCCTAAGAAAGAAAGCTCCCTGCACGCGCCCAGAAATTGCTATGATCCAAAAGCAATTCTTGGAAGATGAAATATTTGGCGAATCAATATTTTCAGGCAAGTAATAATGTTAAGCTTTAGCTGATGTTAATCCTTGATGGATTTCTCATCTATATTATTTCATTGATCGACTTTTGGAACTTAAACAGAAGTCTTGCTCTATACTATACCGTGTTTGTTTAAATTTGGGATAAATAATTACATGGGTTCTTGCTAGCATGTGATAATCACTGCAAACTTACCTGATATCTTATCAAGTTTCTCTGTCTGTTTAGTAATTGTATTTTTTGCTATTGGCAGTTTTATTGTCATATATGAATCCAATTGAGATTCTTAAAATGCGACCTTTCCAGTATGAAGACTTTGTGGTGGAATATTGTGCGGGATGCTGTCTTCTCCACTCAGTCGTGAAAGTATATTTATCTTATAGCTGCTTCAATCTGTTGACCTTTTCTTTTTCTCCAGGAGTGTCAATATATTTGGCTTCTCTTCATAATGAACCATATGATCTAAGTCAAATAATGGTCACTCAAGATGAAGTGGACGAGTGTTCTCTGATGTCTGCTGCAATTGATCTCAAACTAACTTCTGCTACAAATGATGAAAATGCTGACAAAATGGGTATTGAAATTGCTGTGGACTCCAGTGGGCAAAAAGTTGTGGAAACTGATATGGATGGAGGTGATGAACTTGCAAATGCCAGAGAAAATGGTGAAATAAAACCGGCTCAGACTTGTGAACTGAATGATAATAAGCTTGATGAACACTGTAGCCCGAGTATGGATGCTAATACCACCAAAATGTCGCATGCAGATGAAGCCTACTGAAGATTTGGCAGTAGCTGATCACATTAGTTCACCACTTGAGCATCTGCAGAATGTAGTTGAAATTGAAATTGATGGAGGAAGTAGTTCAATTGCTGGAGCAGTAAAGCCTGCTTTTCCTGTAGAGATCGAGCCATCTGATCGCGTTTCAGGTGATATTGGTGACACTTCAGCTGATACGGTTCATACAGCTTCAATAGATAAAAGGGGTGAAATGGATGCTCTTGTGCAGATGGATGAACTTCTTGTTTCATCTAACGAGAAAAGAGAATCTGAGTGTGGTGAGGTGAACATCTCAATGATTGATGGAGTCGATGAAAAAGTAAATGATGATCATGATGACACGGTAAAGGTTGGTGATATTGTTGCTTCAGTTGAAACTGAACCTAGTGCAAGGGATGGGATTTCAGTGGATGCCATCCAAAGTGGTGTTGAAACTGCAAGAGAGACAAATAATCTAGGAATGGATTATTATGCAATCGATGAACAGAAATCGAAAATATGAACGATAGAATACTGGAGAATAATGACCAAGTGTGTGATGATACCTTCCGTGAACAACCAATCATCAGCTCATCCAGGGCCGTAGAAGATGTTACTTTGCAAGCTTTCTCCTTGCATGAAGGGGAATATCCGATGCATTTGAATCTTATGTTGCTAACATAGTTGATCCTGAAAATTCTGGTCTTCACATGCATGATCATGATGTAAGTCATTTTACTTGATTGTGATAGTCAACCACCCCCCCTCGCTTTCTCTCTTTTTGAGTTTCTAGGGAAGCATCGGCTGTCTTTTTGGATTTGTTTCGCGAGGTCTGTATGATGCTATGCATCCTTTTTCTTTAAGGTTGTTTATGACTTACCTGGTTGTTAATAGTGAATGTTTTGCACTGTCTTTGCTCTTGCATTTCTGTCTGATTGTTAATGTTGGATAAAACCTATAGATAATAATTATTATTATTTTATTGTGTATGTTTTTATTTATTTGTACTATATTTTTTTTTGGGGAGGAGGGGTTTAAATTCTGTGATTGTACATTTTATCTTCTCTCTCAGAGTTGAGCATATCTCCCCATTGCCAAGATTGGAATCTAGGGACAGTATCTTGTCTGATTGTGTAGGTTTTTAAGTAAAATGAAGATGGCATGTGTTGTCTTTAAGATTGGCTGCTGAAGCTCTGACTTATGCTTGATGATTTCTTGACATCGAGAATCTTGAGCAATGGATGTTTTATCTTATAATGTACCTACCAAAATTGAAAAGTCCTTTACATTATTTATCTGGGGAGAAAATGAAGGCTATGGTTGTGATCTTTGTTTCTTGTTCAGAGAACTGAACTTCAACCTGTTTTTCAATTCAGAATGAATGGCACCCCATTGTGAACACGTCTAATATTTCCTTTGCTTATTGATGCAGGACTTAAATTATTCAGCTGCTGCTAATGATACAGGTTTGCTTCTATTTCTTTTTGCTCTGCTGCTGATTTTAGTATTACTAGACAATGTTCCACACACTTATAAAATAAATATATTGCTAAATACCTACAGGAAGAGGTGTAGAAAGGGACAAAATGCCAAGCCTCACAAGGCTTTTCATACAATATTCTGATGCATTTATATTGTATTGGAAGGCTCTTAACAATATTTATGTTATGTAAAGAATTAATGTGAAAAAAAAAACAAGACTCTTCCCTTATTTGATTTGATTGGATCAAAAAGAAACTTTGGGATTGCTGAATCTCAGACAAAAAAAACAATAAAAATGAATATAAATATATAAGGCAACGGAGTGCAATATCTTTAAAGGCTTAGGATATGTTTACTAAGTGTTCTGTAATAAGTGTATAAAGGAATTGCTTTAGACGTGTCGTCTACATTTGACAACATGAACATCTAAGAACAGCTTGGCTTTCATTTCAAGGGGCATTTGCTTTAAATTTATCTTTAGTGGTGAAATAAATTTTTGCCCTTTTTCTCCAGAGTTTCTAAATTTTGATGACGATGAAGTAGCTAAAACGAAGTAACTGATGACTATACACCTAATGCTGAAGAAATCCGTTTTATTGAGAATAGTGGGTGGTCTTCCCGTACGAGGTAGTTATTTTACCGTAAACCATCTCTTTCCAAGGATGGTCTGCTAGAATTTCTCTGGTGTTCCCATTGGTACAAATTTCTAGCCACATAACTGAAAAAGTGACCTTTTACTTTATTGCTCGAAAGGGTTGGTAGAAATTTGCTGATTCTTTTCAGGCTTTAATGAAATGATGAATGGAATATGAAACATATCTGTGTTTCAATTTCCTAACTACTCTTACTTCTTACCCTGGGGAGTGTTTTCTCCTTCATGTTCTATGGTTTTGATACAGCTTTTATCATGTTTGATAGTCGACCCTTGGTGGTGTACAATTGTTCATTTACTGGGTGGTTAGTTCGGTAATTTTACCGGTTTAATTTTATCATTATCTTAACATTTTGGATGTTAATTTTATATCTACAATAGGTGGGGTTATGTCATTTCATGATGTTTACATGGTGGTGATATGTTTTTTATGAGGTTTAGGATTATCTAACTTGTATGGTTGAAATTTTGGTGGGTTGCTTTACATCTTAGATGCTTTCTGGTTATTCATTAATGTTCCTTTTTCTTTTCGTACTCGTGATGTTTTGATATGTTGTGCCTGCCAATTCATGTCATTTTGAATTTTACTGTGATTGGGCATAGGTGTCTCCTTTTTGCTCTGTTGTGGACTACTGTTTTCATCATGAGTTTCTTGACTTTGAGAAAATACTACATACGGTATAACCTATCAGCATAAAACTTTCTGATTTCTTGTTCTTAGAGCTGTTGCCAAGTATCTACAAACATTATTTGTAAAAGAGGCAGAATGCGGTAGGAAGGCTCTTCCCATGGACAATCTGTTGGTTGGAAAAACACGCAAGGAGGCGTCAAGGATGTTTTTTGAAACTTTGGTATGATTTCTTTATGAATTTTTAATTCTAAAATATTTGGTGGCATTCAAAGTTCGTAATCTTGGGTTTATCTCCCTTCCTGTCAATCTGTCTTTGTTAATAAACACTCTAGCTTCCATCTTTTGTCTCTGTAATGGTGATAATGTGAGATCTGAACTGCACTAACAATTGAATAGACTTGAGTCAAATATTGAAGTTGTCAAGTATAAATATCCAACATTGGTTAACCAAAAATCCTTAACTAATTAATAAGATTCATGGGTCACTCCACTTATTTTGCTAATTGGTTTTGAGATGGAAGGTCATGTTGTGCAACATGATATCAGATTTATCCTCTGGTTTTTTCTTATCCACACGTGACTTGTGCTCCCTGTGGGGTCTCTCACTTCCAACCCATGTAATAGGTTCTCTCTAGCCCCCTTCCAATGGGCTCTTTCACTTCCAACCCACGTTATGGGTTCCCATTTCATCTCTAACCCATGTAATGGGTTAGAGTAATGTGTTAGGGTGTTAAGTGTAAATATTCTACATTGGTTAGTCAAAAGATCGTGAACTAATTAATAGTAAGATTTATAGACCGCTCCACCCATTACTAATTGGTTTTAAGATAAAAAGTCTATGTTCTTTAACAGAAGTATCCAACAAGAAAAAAATTTTCAATTTGAACTCCAGTAGGCCTGACTTGACTCTCCTGCAAGTCATACAAGTGTCCACTGTACATGTTTGTTATTGAAGTAGTGATGTCTGTAAACTACATTTCTGTTGTGCCTCCTCCTGTTGGAATCTTCTCTTTGTGCCAGCCATTTTACTAAAGATGGTAATATCCGTTTTTGGTCTCATCTTACCTTTATAGTTTAATTGCTTTTGCACTCATAATTAGTTGTTCTATTTAGAACCTACTTCTCTAACATGTTTACTCTCTAATTGTATTTATTTATTTATTGTTCTTAATCTAATCTGTGCAGGTTCTTAAAACAAGAGATTACATCCATGTAGAACAGGAGTCTCCCTTTGATAACATCACCTTAAAGCCTCGGAAAAAACTTGTAAAATCTGACTTTTGAGATTATGGCCGAAATCTCAAGTAGGAGAGGCTTGAACAGAGGAAAAAATTATACTTACTTTTGTAGGTAGGTACAGGTAGCTTAATTTGATTTTATGGGAGTTATTCTTAACTTTATTCTTTTACATGTTTAAAAAGTTGTAGCTTTATATTCTGGGTTGTAGCCTTATATTCTGGGTAGATCTAACAGTTGGAGCTGTAGAACATCGGCGCAACACGGGTGGCAGCAGTTAAATGTATATAAGCATGTAAAACTAGTCTTGCTCTTTAATTGATGCTTAATTATATGTCTGATGTCAATGGAAATACAGCTTCATTACTTGGTTTTTTCATTTTAAGATTTTCGAAATTGTGTTTCACATGCAAATCATATTGTGCCTGGCCTTGGAGGCTATTGTATATGCTTTTATGGGCATTGGATCTCCTGTTATACTTTTTGGTATTACATTCATGTTACACCATATGATAGGGTGATATTTGTCTCTCATTTATTATTTTGTTTTTTAAAGATGATGGACACGTCACCCCATCACATGGTGTAACATGTGTTATTTTATTTTTTAAAGATATACATGTCACCCCATCACATGGTGTAACATGTGTGTAACACTAAAAGGTGTAACAGATGGTCCAAAGCCGCTCTGATGGGTGAAAGTAGGATTAATTTCTATAATAGTGCATAGGGAAAATTGCCAAAATAGTCCCTCAACTTTTGCACTTTAGCCAGAATAGTCCTTCAATTTTTTTTTTAACCAGAATAGTCCTTCAACTTTTTTTTTAGTCAGAATAGTCCTTCAACTTTTTTTTTTAGTCAGAATTGTCCTTTAACTTTTAATTTTTAGCCAAAAAAGTCCTTTTATGGTGCAGTTACCATAAATTTTTTTTTTTTTATTTATTTATAAATTTCACATAGAAGGACTATATTGGTAAAAAATAAAAGTTAGAGGACTATTCTGGTTATAAAAAAAGTTGAGGGACTATTTTGGTTAAAGTAGAAAAGTTTAAAGACTATTTCAGCGATTTTCCCTAGTGCATATACTATCCCAAATCCCAATTTGTGTGTGATAAATCTGTATTCTTTTAACACCCCGCCGCCCACCTTTCTCCATCCAGATCTGGGCCTCACCCTCATTCTCGTCGCCTCCAAAATCGATATCCCCAACCCAAACCTCTCAGCAAGCCCATCCCCTCATCCCCAGGACTAACCTCCGATCTCCCTTCCTTGGCCACCACTCTACCCTTCATCAACAAAGATAAGCGTTTTGCGGCTAGGAACTGCTGCAGTTGAAGTCGATGGTTAACGAAAAGAATATTGGAGTGAAAATGCGAATCTAGGCTATTGGTTGCGCTAATAAAGGAGAATTTCCATTTGATGGACCGTGGGGCTTAGAATAAAAGAGGTGGAGGTGGCGACAAAATTTACACATCTAGTGGGGCCTTAGAATAAAGGAGGTGGAGGTGGAGGTGGAGGTGGAGGTGGTGGGGGCTTAGAATAAAGGAGGTGGAGGTGGAGGTGGAGGTGGCGGCAAAGTTTACGTGGTTAGCTCGAATAATTATTGTATTGTAGTTAACTAATGGGGGAAATTTATTTTACTAAAAACAAAGGGTCATTTTTCTTCCGTTTAGCAATTACTTGAATGTCAAAGTGGCCTATTTTACTACAAATAAGGGGAGGATCATCTTTCTCTCATAAAAGCCTTTCATTAGTTCTTTAACAATTACTAGAATATTGCTCAATCACCAAAATAAATTCTAGCATGAAGGTAGTTGGTGTGGGGGACAGAAAGTGGCTATTTAGATCCAGGGATGAAAAAGATCAATTTAAGCCTTATTTTCTTGTATTTTATTTTATTTTTTAAATGCGATAGACGTCCGCAATAATCAAAACTGATTAGTTGACGGTTTTCGTCGATTTAAAAAAAAAAAAATAAAATCTAAAGTTGAAGGGATTAAGTTTTACATTTCCAAATTATAAGGATGTAAATAATTATTCGGTAAACAACGGGGGCAAATTGCATTTTATTCTAGTATAAATAATGCACTTGAATAGTATAAATAATACGTAAATGTCGTAAATATTGAGTAGCAAGTTAATAGGAAAAATAATAGATGGGTAGTTTAAGTAGGGAATAAGACAAATAATGAATAATGTAATTGTAGATAATATCTTATATGACCACTATACTTTTGGGTTGATCAAATAATATATAAAAATTAGGCAAATAATATGTATCTAAAGAAGTGCGTAGAATGGGGTGTTAAAAATTAGTCAAATCGAACTACCGAATCAAGTTAAGTGGAACTATCGAATCGAATCAAATTGAAAAAAATTAATTTTACTTGTTCAACTTTCGATTCGACTTTAATTTGAAGTTAATTAAATAACCGACTTCTCGACTCAATTTTGTATTCAACTTCCAAGTCAAATTGCTAGTATTAAATACATATTTTCAAAATTTTAAAATTATATACATTCGATAATATATTAACGTATTTGTGTACATAATATTTTAGCCATAGTATCTTTAATTCTTAATAATTAAACTATCTTACATAATTATTAATATAATTAAATATCATAATATTCGTAACTCAATGGTTAATTTCTCTTTAATCTTTAACATTTAGAATCACTATCACTTTAACTCCTATCATTATTTTTTAAACATTTAAATTCTTCCATTAATTTCGAATTAACATTGTTGCTCCTTTTCGACAAAAACACCTTTATAACTTTGGCTAAATAAAAGACTTTGTACAAATCTCATTCTCTCTTTTGTCTTCACATTTTCCATTTTTTTTTTCTCTTATTTTATTGCATGATTCACTAACTTTTATCTTTTGTCACCTTGTCTCAAAGTCATATGTTTATTTGTGGAATAAAAGTGATATTTTGGGTGTCATAAAAAATTTTGTCTACACATAAATAATTTGAAGCAAAAGGTTATTTTAGCTAGAAAAACTAACATAATTAGGTTTGACTAGCTGATCACGGACTTTAGTGCTAAAAAATACCGTGAAGGATTAAAGTGATAATAAAGTAAAATAAAATAAGTTAACCTGAAATTCAAGTACTTCTTGAGAAATCTATAGGGCATTGTGTGATTAGTAATTGAAATATTTTTCTTTTTGAAATTTTAATGCTGAAAACAGATATAAAATTATGAGTTTGAGTATTCGTGGTTCCAAACCAATTTTAACGGATAACCAATAGACCAATTACCCTGTTAATATAGAGCTATTAGGTTTCATTTTTAAAAAAGAAAAAATTGTTAGAACCAGTTTGATACTTCAATGGGCAAATGGATCAATTATGTATTTGAGTAGTAATAGCATCAGAGACATTGACATTTTAAAAAAAAAAATTACAAATACTACTTATAATTTTGATAGAAGAATTTTTTATTTTGACAAATGAATATCTAAAATTTAGGGGTGGAGTTATCAAAAAATTGAAGAAAATACCCCAGCCATTAATCTCTTCCTCTCTCTCATGCCCAATTCAATTCCGACCTTCAGAGAGCTAAATAATGGGATAATCATCAATTTGGTCTTTATTTTTAAGATATCGATCAATTTAGTTTTTTGTTTATAAGAAATATCAATTTGATCCTTTATCCTTAAAAAAATTAACCACTATAAGACTTGTGAAGGGAATTGTAAACAGATTAATGGAGTCATGAATAACACACCTATTGCAAGTTAACAGCCATGGGATTATCACGTAGATTGCTTAGTTAATTTGTCTATGATTTTCATTACAAGCCTTTAATTGGTTTTTTTTTTTTTTTCAAAGATGACGAAATTAGTCTATTGTGATAGATAAAAGAACAAATTGATCGATATAGAAAAAATAAGAGACTAAATTTGTCTTTTTTTTAATTGTAGTAAAACTTGACTTATTGACCCCCTTACGAACGTATTTAAATAATTGTTGTTCTGTAAGATCATAATAAAGGGATATTTTACAATCTTGTTGATGAAAATTATTTCCTTGTACTTTAAAATCTTGTATAATACAATACAATGTGTTTTAAAAATTTATACTGTACAAGTTCTTAAAACAAAGAGAATGACTACCTAAATTTTCCCATAATAAAAATGTCACTTTTATTTTTCTTTTAAATAAATACGATATTGAGATTTTTTCACCCAAGCACCATTGGTTTGTAGCAATTAGAGCAGAGCACAATTTCACCCGAAAATGGATCTAATAAAATCAAATCTCGATTTAAACTCTGATGTTGGGAATTTGGATTTGATTTCAAACAACAACTTTTCATGTAAAAAAAGAATAAAAATCAAAATTCAAAAATAAAAATGGGTCAAATGGATCAATAAACAATCCCATGACAATAAATGGTAGTGTCATGCTCCATCCATTGCACATGGATCGGGGATGCCAACAAATGAACTTTTTAAGTCTATGAAAAATGTGTAAGTAAACTCGAGTTTGACCTCTATATATAAATTTTGTAATCAGAATTAAAATTTAGAAAAATTTTATAATTTCGTTGAGAAAATATTTTTTTTATACTTTAAAATCTTTTACAATTTTAACATTATGTACTTTAAAAATTTATATTGCTATAAAATTTTAAAATTCAGAAATAATTCCCTTAAAAAATCGTAAAATTCTTCTAAAATTTATAATTTTTTTGTGTTTTTTATTTACATGCCATTTATCTCATAATGTTTAAACATTTACAACAGACTATACAAATTACAGTGAAAGACCTTTTCTCTGCAATTTGCATTGTCGCGTCTCTCTCTTTGCAGGTGGGTGGGTGGGAGAAAGGGAGGCGGTAAGCCACATCACCTTGTTTGACTTCTAAGTCTATTGGCTGACTTCGACTTTGGCTTGGGTATTTGGATCATAGGTTGGCTCCGAATTGGGGTTGAAACTTGAAAATATATCCAATCAAGTCCATACTGAAAACGACTCTAGAGATCCCAGAACTCACCCCCACGTCATCTGCGAACTCATCCCCACGTCAACTGAACTCACCCCCACGTCATCTGCGAACTCATCCCCACGTCAACTGAACTCACCCCCACGTCATCTGCGAACTCATCCCCACGTTTTGAGACTGTCTCATGACTTCAATCACTGTATAGTACTTTAATCATACAAAGATTTATGTAGATTTGATTTTTGAACTCACTTGTAAATCTTACGATATGGATTAAACTTTAGAAAATTTATGACATCAGTTGATGTAAACAAAACTTTTTAAAATTTAATCCTGATCACAGGTACAGGTGAGGTCAAGCATCAGGTCTACCTAAATATTTTTCATTTAATTATAGGCTTAGGATAAATATTTATGCAGAGTCAAATTTATCGTTTTATTTATAAACACTTAGATTTATCGTTTTATTCATAAGTTTTGTGGTATATATATAATATTATAGAATAAATAAAATTAATTGATATAAATAAAATTTTATAATATTTTATTTTAATAAGAAAATTTATAAGTCTAGTCTAAAAAAGGATCTATTTAATTATTTATTAAGAAAAAGATTTACTTTTTATAGGAACTAAACTCACGTCAACAAGTTACACAGCCGTTTTCTTTTTTCTTTTCTACCTTTTCTTTAGGTTGCAATGGTATTGCCACCAACACTTTTTCACTAAATGGCAAAATTGCCCTCCTATACAATATTTATCTCCTCTCACTAGTCCCTAATAGTTAGGCTGTTAATGGATCGGGTCTAGATCCGGACCCGGCAAATCCGGGTGCACCGGAACCAGCACACATTTCGATGCTCGAAAAAACACGGACCTGAAACGAAACGATCCCTAACGGGTCGACCATGATTTTGATTCCGATCCGATTAAGACCCGGATCGGATTAAAATATTTAATATATAATAAAATTATTGTATATTAGTGTTATTTTATATGTATATATACATATATGTGGTATAAATTGCCAATGTAATTTATATTTAATATCAAATACATACATAAATATTAATTATGAACTCAATACTTTTGTATAATTAAAAAAAAAAGAGGATAAAATACAGATAAGTTGTAATAGTTTTATATATAATTTAAAAAAAAATTATTAAGACCCGGATCCGAATACAGATCTACTTTTATAGACCCGTCTGAAGATCCGAATCTGATTATATTAATCGGATTCGAGTCTGAATATACTAGATACGACCCGGATCCGACCCTGGTAGTCCACCCAATGCACCGCTACTCTTCATTTTCACCCTATTAATAATCACACACACGATACTGTTGAGCTCCATCCACTTTCACAAAAATCCGAATAGTTAACATCTCAAAATCTAATCTTTGCCCTAAAAATGCTATATTTGTTTTTTTTGTTGGCTTCTAATTGGAATATCCAACTGGTGCTTTTGTTTCTCTTAATTTTCCTTTAATTTCCATTGTTTATTTCTTTGGAAGAATACATAAAAATTTGAGGGAAATGAACAATATCGTGTGTGTGAACATGAAAAGCTGTCTCTTATACACATCTAGAAGTGTATAAGAGACAGTGTTTGAACATTTACTAGAATAACAAATAGATAATTTAAGTAGCAAAAATTCCTCCGATGACCGGAGTTTTGAGATCAGAACTTGTATAATTTGTTTTGAATTCATACGACCAATGTTTTTGCAGCAAAGTTTTTAAAACCTTCTTCAACAACCAAATTTAGAAAATTAGGGGAAAATAAGTAATCCATCTTTGATGAAAAAGCAAGGAAAAATTGAGCAGGAGCATATAGGACTCAAATTTTGGTTTAAATGTGAAGTGAAGGAACAGAGTTGCACATGAAATTTGTTATGGATCTAAAGAAATGACAATTTTGCCAATTACTAAAAAAGAGATGCGGCATTAATATAAATGCTGTGGCAATATCATTACCCAGGCTAATTACTGTATTTGAGATTCTTATTCTTCTTCTTCTTCTTTTTTTTTAATGAAAAAAATCTCGCAAATGGGATTTTTTTTTGTTTTTTTTAAATATACCAATCCGAACTAGGATTTTGGCAAATGCAAAATTGTTCGGAATCTGCATTTTAGAATTCAAATTAACAAAAAATCTTTTGTTTAATGAAATTCCAAAATCAAATTCACACTCGTAAATGGTTAATTACATTTTGATAAAATATCTTCACACCTAGTTTAATTTGTCCCCTAAACTCAAATAATTTATACTTTATCTTTTCTAAAAAATTTCATAATATAAGTAAATATAAAAAAATGACGTGGATATATATTTTGACAAAAATATCTTTTACTTACAATCTTCATAGATTTACTTATATTATGTTTTGGCAAAAATAGATCCATGTGCAATTTGTATTAAGATTAATGACCATTTATCTTCATTTTGATCTCATTTCATAATGATACAGGAGTAGATTCCATGAAATAAAGAGGAATTTATGATATTGTCACATCAGGTTAATCAACTGCATATATTATTTTCTTCATTTCTAAAACTATGTTTCAAAAGGAAATTTTTTGCAACTAATTTCTGTTCAATTTTTTATTTGCAGTGACTAAAAACATATTAAAAATAAAATATGTAAAATAATTTTATCTTACTCCCTATTCTACTCTGTATCTCATTCTCTAGTTTTGTGTCAAGTGTCTTTTCCAATCCTTTTGAATCTGTTTATCAAAAAAATTTTGGTAGACTTGATTTTGAGTTCACGTGTATATTTTGTGATTTGAATTAAATCTTATTTAATTTTATGTATATTAACCAATGTCGTTATTTTACAAAATTTAATCCATAATATAGTATTTATAAGTGGGCAAAAAATTAAATCTACCATCTATTTAAGTATTTCCGTTTGATTATAAGTAGGAGGTATAATAAAGTACATTTCGCATCATAATAAAACGTGGTACAGAAAATATTAGGTGAAATAGAAAATTCTTACTCTTATTACACAAGTGTCATGGTCAAGGGATCGTTTCGTTTCTGTCGTGTTTTTTCTGCATCGTGTGTGTGCTGGTTCCGGTGCACAGTCAAAGGCCATCTCTCGATCTCGTAGTGCGCTTTTAGTTCCACATAGCAGCAGTGTTCATCAGCAGATTTTGGGTTATTTGGTTAAAAATTTAGATAGATAATTTAAAAGATTATCATGTAACTTTTGCTTGGTCAATTCATCTCTTTAATTCTTTTTTCAATTTCTATTTTCACTTTATACAATTATTCAAAATTTTGTTGTTAATTCAAAAATCATTCTGAGAAACTTACTTTTTGTGGACGACACTATCTTTTGAAGATCATAAATATAATTTTTAATTATACTAAAGCCAAATGCAAGTCATAAATACAAATATTTTCAAGTCACTAATGATGATATAATCTTTATTTATAAGTCACTATAATTTTGTTACTTTGTAAAGGTCGATCCTCATTTAAAAGTTACATATAATCTTTTGTGATCCCTTTGTGATCCTTTGTAACATATCAAACAAGATTACTGCGTAGAAAATTACAACACCTATTTATGAATAGATAATGAAAGTCAAGTCATTATTTATGATTTAAGACTATAATTTTTACGAGTCACAAAAATAAAAATTTATTTTTTATGACCATTACTAAATTACTAATCACAAAGGCGTGTTTGTCTTGCCCTGAATTTTATATAAAATTAATAAAGATAAAGACCTCTAATAAAACTAACAAAATTAAAAACTATGAGTAACAAAAGTAAAACTTAAACCTAAAAATTAAATTTGATCTAGAACTGTAATTAATAGAAATATGGAATTGCTAGTAAAACTTTATTTTTTTGATTAATCAGTTATTAAATTTTAATAACTAAATCTAAATCATTAA
The DNA here is from genome assembly GCA_025175665.1 of Cinchona pubescens. Lineage (NCBI taxonomy): Eukaryota > Viridiplantae > Streptophyta > Magnoliopsida > Gentianales > Rubiaceae > Cinchona > Cinchona pubescens. The sequence continues at coordinate 1,355,287 of JANKKI010000202.1, read as the reverse complement.
ACAAATTTTCTTATTTAATTTTTATTCAATTTATTCAAACACTGATTATTTAAAAATAAAAAATTAATTTAATTTGAACGATTAATTTTTCAATTAAAATTAAATTATTAATACCCCACTCGTACAAGCACTCCCACGTGGGTCTCTTATGTAATTAGTTATGCGAAGTGCCATTATCCTACGTATTGAACATTGATCGGAGTATGCGAAATTAATTGGTCTACACATCCTAGATAAGAGACTAGATCATTGAAGAAAACTCATAATGGGTACTAATAGATATCGAAAAATTCTAAAATAGATTTGATACAAGGTATTAAATTTTAGTTTTTATAGCTGCTTTAAATTTGAATAAATCATTCACATAAATAATATGTCTGAATTTATATTATAAATTTTAAGATATAAATAATGTCTTGGATCGATTCATCTATTACTATTACTGCATTGCAAAAATTCGGCATTAAGTAACCCTTATTCACACACTTGGCTTGTTGGCTTATTATCATTTGTCATTGCACCGAGTTGGTCAAAATGAAGAGGATAAACCTTCTGGAAGAGAGGGGAATGCCAAGGGGATTGGTTGATTTGATGTCTGATGAACGGTGATAGTTCGGAGGGTAAAAGAAAAAAGTTTAGATCTTAAAAATCTTGATTGTATTAAATGTGAAAGAATTTTATTAATGAAAATTAGTTACAATATCTTCAAGAACGTGTCTCTATTTATACCCAAGCAAGAATCCAGGATTAATTACTTTCTTGCAGGTTTAATTATTATTATTTTTTGTTTTTAATGAATTTTCTTATACAACGAGTAACTTATCTATGTTTTAATGTATTAAGCTGGCTAAGGGTTTTTTTTTTTTTTTTTTTTTTTGTAGAAAAACACTTTTTTAAATTTGCTTTTCAAAATAACTTTTAACTTTTTCAAAGTGAAAAACAAAAATATTTCTTTTAGGTTATGTTAACAATTTCTTTTAAAAAAAATTTAATTTTCAACATTCAAAAAAAAATTTATAAATACCTTTCAATAAAAATTATCGAGAACAGGCGCTAAGTTGCTTTTTGACTTTCGTTAAAGTAAAGGGTTGATGACGCTTTGCCTCCTAAAGTACAAGGTAAATTACACTTTATCCCCTTAAATTAAAATAATTATACTTTATGCTCTATATATATACTATTCATCCATTAACATTTCTAAGTTAATTAACAAAATTGATTAAATGACTAATATTCCCTTTTCACTATTTTGTTAGATTTTTCATATTTTTAACTTTTGATAGTGGTGTGATAATTATAAAAAATATAAGTAGATTAAGTATAAAAAACATCAATATAATTCATACTCATCAATTTTTTTGGTCAAATTCGCGTAATTTATGGATTTTTTTTAATAAGTCTAGAGTTCATTTGATATTTATTTTGAATTATAGTGTTTTTCATAGTGGTAGTACGCTCATCAAAATAGGTTCTCGATAATATTTTCTATTTGAAAATTTTCTTTAAGGGTTTTGTGTGGCAATAAATTTTTTATAAAAGTTTTATAATTTTTCATTTTGCCTTGATATTTTGTGTTTGATAGTTTGGGTTAAACGTCTGCAAATTATAATGTCGGGCACAATTTGAGTCAAGTTTTTCTCATAATTTTCACTCTTGAAACAGATATATGCATTTATTTAAATTTTATTTTCCCTAACGTTCAATAATTAAAATTTTTAAAAACATAGAGTCAAGGGTAAGAGACAAGAAAATTTAATTGACTTTTTTTTTTCTTGTATTAGAAATGCTAAAGGAGGAATAGTGTAAAAGAGATCGTGTAATTTTTTTATTTAGGAGGAAAATATAATTAATAAAAACTTTGGGGGGTAAAGTGTTATTAATCTTATATTTAACAAAACAGAATCTTAGATGTGAAATGAATAGTTAAACCAAAAATTTGGTCAAACTGGTCCACACACAATGCGATTTTGACGTCTATGATAAATTTTTGTGTAAATTAATATATATATATACTTTGTCATTCTTCTTTAAACACATAATTCATCTTTAGATTTTCAAGGATGCGAAATTATAAATTTTAAAATTCTAAAAAAAAGTCGAATTATGTAATTAAATAAAAATTACAAAATATATAATGAATTTAAATACGTTGATTTACATAAGAATTTACGGGTTTATGGTACCCACTAGTCCTCTAATTTCCCCGGGCAGTATCCTCTCTCACAGTAAAGTATATGCTAAGGTGATGATATTGCCGCGACAATTTTTCTGAAATGACAAAAATACCCTCTAACCCCATCCTCTTTTTCCCAAGTTCCACTACCCTACCAGCCCTGAATTCCTCTTTAATCCCTGCAAACTATTTTCAAATTCTTCTTCTCCCCAGCGAAACTTAAATGGTTTCAATTCACTAAACAAACAATCATTTCTATCTGTACCCATCAAAGTTAATTATCTCCGCGGCGGAGACTGCTGAGAATGTGGTAGTAGTAGTGGTCTAACGGCTGGAGACGAGGGTCATCGGAAAGGGATGACGGCGCTGCGCAGAGAGGTGCAGTCCGTCCATAAATGATCTGTGGGAATTTGCAGTGAACTTTAATAGGGGTAATTTCGCCATTTAAGAAAGAAATGCTGTGGCATTAACCAAGATTATTGCAGTGGCAATATCATTGGCCATCAACCCAACCCAACCCAACCCAACCCAACCCAACCCAATAAGAGACACGCCTTTCGCTTTCCCAATAACTCTCTGTTCAAGCTTCTGCGCCAATTATATTATTTACGCCGCCATTGATATCCCAACATTTGGCTATCACATCACCCTCCTCCTCTTGCTCTTGCTGCTGCTTATCAGAGTCGCTTGGAACCCCCTCTTACTTTGCTTGGTATGTCACCTGAGTAATTCAAATCCGCCCTTCTCCTTCAATTTATAAACCTGACTAGTATTCTTTTTTGTCTACAACTACACTGATTGTTTATCTTAATGTCATCAACTTTGATCTGAGAATATATTCGTGGTGTTCGATTTGTGATATGCAAAAGGTCCGGAATTGAATCTTGGTGGATATTTTTGATTCTAGTCAATCTAAGAAAGTATTTTTTCTTTTTTGGGATTAAGTTTTTGGATTGGAATTGATTAACTATTTGTATTTTATCCTCAATTTGTTACGTCTGTTACCTGATGCTTAGACATAATTTTGGAAATCGTTGTGAGAGAAAGCAGGTCCTCCAACGGTTTCCCCAGGACAGGACTAATTGATAAACAAGAATTGTATGGCGGAGATAGATGATGTATAAGATTAGAAAACAATGAATAGGCAAGGAAGGAAGATAACAGAACAATAGTTAGTCAGTTGCTTTTGAACTCATTGTGAAGTTTTGATCTAGCACCAACATTTTCTGCATGTCCTGAACACCACCAGAAACATTGAAGTTCTTCCAATTTATTCTGAATCTATTTTGCCTTTCTAGTTCATTATCCTAAGGTCAAGTAGGAAATCAATTAATCAAAGCACTGTAAGTTTCTTTGTCCAATTAGTTATTCTATAGGTGAGCAGTGTAATCGATGGGAAATATGGGTCCTCAAAAGATCATTTTGGGGTCCATTTTTCGGGGGCAAGGAGGTGAGGGAATAAAAGGACACTATTGCATTTATGTTCTCCAATTTTTGCCCTTAAGTTAGTGTTATGTGAATTTATGTATGATTACAAGTCCTTAACTAAATATGACAGTTTCAATAGCACCATTAACCAAGTATTCGGTACTCTGTTCATTGACACCTTTATGCATTTTGATTGCAGAAACGAGACTTTCGAATTTGGTGGTCATCTATTTTGTATTTATAAAATGGATTATAATTATAGTCTAGTTATCAACAATACTACATCGGGAAATCACTATCAAGGAGTGGAACAAGAGGTATAGTAAAGAATTAAAAAAAACAGTCGAATGTTGCACAGATGAAGGGGAGATTCTTGGGCCAGGGGAACATGCCTGCTTCAGACCAGCAGAACTTAAGAAGGCCTGGAAAAGCAGGCTGAAATCATCGCTTATGAGTTCAGAGAAGCGGGTTTCACTCATAGGCAAAAGAAGCAAAGAAGGCGTGGTGTTGTCAGTTGGTGAATTTGAAAACAGCGTAGGCATTGTTTTCAACATGGTTGGAAATGGTCAGCTAGTAAAAGATTCTGTCTCAAGGGAAGAAGTAAAGAAGCTTGAAGGAACCAAGAGTTCCGGGAAGCATGAGGAAAGGAGATGAATTGAAAAAGAATCAGATATCTATTGTGGTTAGATTTTCTCCTCTGTGCGTCTGTGCATATATGTGTTTGCATGCGCACATGCCTCTTTGTCTGCATGTGCATGTGTAGATGTTTGTTGTCGTGTCTGTGCGACTATGCCTATATTTCTGTTTGCATAATATTTGCATTTTTACTTTGTTGATTTATTGCATCCTTTCACTAACATTCATCAATCAAATGTAGATTTGGTGTAATGTACTGTTGCCTCCCCGGTTGCTTTTAGCTCATGCAGTCGGGCAATGCTGGATGTTATAAACTGTGTGCTGATACTTAATTTAGTCTCGATTTTTCTGTTGCTTAGCAATCTCTGTCTTGGAGGTGTTTGGCATTATGAAAACATTTAAACAAACTTAAGAGTTGTTGGCCTTGACACATTTTGCCTGCTTTGTCCTGCATCTTGCCAGATGTAAAATGAACTCTTGATGATGTCTGCTGGATTTCTCCAACCTTGTGGTCTTATTTGGTTAATTTATTGGGGCTTATGAAGTTATATATCAACCTTTTTAAAGGGATTACAAAATGCATTTCTAGATTGTGCTACTAATTTATTTCCAGGGTATTTCTTGCTTCATGTACTTGATATTAGAAATGCTCAGTTTCCACTTTTGGTAGTACTCATCTTATGGTAAATTGTTAGGACATCTTTGATCTATAGATGTTTTTGAGTCTAGAACTTGTCCTGGAATATTATCCAGTTCATTCTGTGTCATTGAATTTTGTTTGTGATTATTATTCAACACATCTTTGATCTATATATGTTTTACTAGGATAAAGGGAATACAGCTTCTACCAGTCTGCCCCAGCTAGGAGAAGAGGAGAAACTTGACCAGGGTTCTAATTCTGATGTTGCCGCATAAATAGAGGAATTGCTTCTATTTCTGCGTTGCAAGCAGCAGCCTGTTTAGTTAGGACCAATCAAAATTGACATTAACTGTGCCACTTTGGTAGCAACTTCTGCCTGTTGTAAATTGTTGTTGTTAGTAATCCAGATGAAAATCTGGCAACTTGCCTCGCTGAGGGATTTCTCAAGTAGTTATCAAATTTCTTGACTGTTAAAATAACTGCATAAATGTTAGTGTTCTTTCTGATGGGGACAGGCTTCAACTTCCCCCATTTCTTACAACTAGTCTAAGAGTCCATGGGTTCCACGTGGGTGGTTACCTCGCACATGGTAATTATTTGCATATATTTTTTTAAAAATTAATTAAAAAAAAAGTTTTATTTTGACAACTAAATTAGGAACATAAGAATATTGGAGGCATTATAAACTCTATTTCAAGAATAATTGTATTTAGTCTAACTTGAATTTCGTTTTTCAAGTACTATAAATTTATTTCTAGAAAGTGTATAATTTGTGATTGTTTCAAGTTGTAACTCTAATTTTTTTTTTTTTTTTTCGAAATATAAATAACTTCAAAGGATTACTTTAACATGTAGTTTTCAATAATATCTACCCAATATCAGTTTGTATTTTTCTCTAAAATTATCCACATGTAAAACCACCTATGTTTGGTTTACTATTATTCAAACATTTTTTTGATGACTAATGTCAACTACAAAATCTTTAAAAACTCTAACTTTTCCTAATTTAATATCTTGTTTTGATATTCCATTTCGAAAATTTTCATTATAACAACTGCCGAATCGAATCAAGTTGAAAAAATTAATTTTATTTGTTTAAATTTCGATTCGACTTTGATTTGAAATCAATTAAATAATCGACTTCTCAACTAGATTTTAATTTCAATTTTCAAGTCAAATTACCAGTAGAATAAGTCGAACAATTACATATTTTAAAATTTTAGACATATATTATAATAATATGTTTGTGTATTTGTGTACATAATATTTTAGGCATAGTATTCTTAATTCTTAATAACTAAATATCTTACATAATTATTAAGATAATTAAATATCATAATGTTCGTAACTCAAAAGTTAATTTCACTTTACTCTTTAACTTTTAGAGTCACTATCACTTTAACTCCTATCATTATTTTTTAAACATTTAAATTCTTCCATTAATTCCAAATTAACATTGTTGCTCCTTTTCGACAAAAACACCTTTATAACTTTGACTAAATAAAAGACTTTGTACAAATCTCATTCTCACTTTTGTCTTCACATCTTTCTTTTTTCTCTCATTTTATTGCATGATTCACTTATCTTTTGTCACCTTGTCTCAAATTCATAAGTTTATTTGTGGAATAAAAGTGATATTTTGGGTGTCATAAAAAAATGTATCTACACATAAATAATTAGAAGCAAAAGGTTATTTTAGCTAGAAAAACTAACATAATTAGGTTTGAGTGGCTGTTCACGGACTTTAGTGCTAAAAAATACCGTGAAGGATTAAAGTGATAAGAATCCTAAAAAAGTAAAATAAAATTAACCTTAAATTCAATTTGTAATACCCGACTTTTCTAATCATTTCACGAATTTTCGTACTTGATTTTATCCTTTTAAATACTCATTTATATCCCTTTCAAATATTAAATAATCGTCTTACTTTTTTTTAAACATTTTTAAAATTTTCGGATCAAAGTATAATTTTATAAAATTTGAGGGACTGAAGTGAAATTTTGAAAATCATATAAGTCTTCTCTACAAAGACATCTTCCTGCATATTCCAAGTTTTCGAACAGTGAGAAAATCCCTTTGAAATCTCCAAACCAAGATCTCAAATCACAAATTTAGTTTTGAAAAATTTACTCCCAAATCAAATTGGTGATTCAGGAATACTCGTAGACCTTTAATTCAACTTCCAAAGTAAGTTTTACTTCCAGATCTTTATTATTTTTATGTTAAATTCTAAGTTCCTCAGGAAACTAAATTGTTTAATTTTTGTTGTTTATGAATTGATCTGATTACCAAATATGTTTATAATCTATTGGGACTGGATTTATAGTTTGAAATGACTTTTTAACTATTATTTTTGTGAGATTTGAATTAGGATTTGACAATTCTTAATCCAGTGAGATATTTGAAATTATAAACACTAATTCTTAGATTTTTATCTTATTTTCACAAATTTAAGTCAATCCTTATTTAATTGTGTTCAATAAACGACTAATTTGAGATTTTGAGTGATACCCAAAAGTGAATCCCTATCTCAATTTTTACATCCTAATGGTATAACACTCTCCTGGTTTAGGTGATTCGAGATTAGAGTTTTAGATCGTCGAAATTAGGATACGTCTACGAAATCGATTTTCGAGGTAAGTAACGTTTACACCTTTTTATCGATATCCTGTATATGATTGGTATTGTAATCATAGAATAATTGATATTAAGGTAAGTATATTTATTTCGATTAATATTTATAAGGTAAGTACATTTATAAATTATATGTTTGTTCTGTAATATATCAATTGTTCATTATTGTATTATGTGTTAATGAATGATTTCTGTGGAGAGTTCAATGGGTCACTTTAGTGGACTTGGCTATGAGTGAGTGAATGAAATGATATACTGAGTATTCTGATTAAAGAATGATAATGTTTTGTATATTGTTCCCTGTACTGATTGTATACTTGTTATCTATAATTAGGTTTAAATGTTATTTACTAAGCACGATGTGCTTACTCCGTTATTATTTTTCCCTTTGTTTGTAGTCGAGGACCAACAGGAGACGTTAACAGGTCCTGAATCAAGTGCTGATCAAGGAGGGGATTACAGTACAGACTCCAGTTATTGGAGCTAGAGTTTTCCTAGTTACTGTTTTAGTGTGGGGTTTGTTCTTGTGTTCAGGCCTGTTTGCCTATGGACTTGATAGATTTACCTTGTGATTGAACTTTTGACTGTGGTTGGATTGTGGTTTGATGTTTGTATATGGTTGTGATTTAGTTTTCGTGGATTGTTATGAATATGATTGTTGAATATACTTTTGTGGTCTTGTATTGGTTGATTTTGAGGTCTAAAGACAGGTATTATGGTTTGTATATTACTCTTGTACTGTGCCTTGCATGCTTGGGGTGATCCCGATGCGCGGCAGTGTGTCATTGTCCCGTTTTGGGGGCGTGACACAATTACTTCTTGAGAAATCTATAGGGCATTGTGTGATAAGTAATTGAAATATTTTTCTTTTTTAAATTTTAATGCTGAAAAAGGATGTTTTTCTTTTTGAAATAATAATGCTGAAAACAGATATAAAATTATGAGTTTGAATATTCATCTTATACACCATCTTTTAACGGATAACCAATAGACCAATTACCCTGTTAATATAGAGCTATTAGGTTTCATTTTTAAAAAAGAAAAAATTGTTAGAACCAGTTTGATACTTTAATGAATTAATGGATCTGATTATTTGATGTGTATAGCATCACAGATCACCCCAATTTTTAAAAAAATATTACAAGATACTACTTATAATTTTGACAGAAGTGTAATTAGAGAACAAATAAATATCTAAAATTTAGGGGTGGAGTAAACAAAAAATTGAGAAAATACCCCAGCCATTAATCTCTTCCTCTTTCTCGCATGCCCAATTCAATTCCGACCTATATCAGAGAGCTAAATACACTTGTAGGAAAAGCATTTCAAATGGGATAATCACCAATTTGGTCCTTATTTTTAAGATATCGATCAATTCAGTTTTTTGTTTATAAGAAATACCAATTTGGTCTTTTATCCTTAAAAAAATTAACCACTATAAAACTTGTGAAGGGAATTATAAACAGATTAATGGAGTCATGAATAACACACCTATTACAAGTTAACAACCATAGGATTATCACGTAGATTGCTTTGTTAATTTGTCTATGATTTTCATTGGTATAATAATTTAATTAGATAGGATTTCTTTCGAAAATGATGGAATAAATTGGTCTATTGTGATATGTAAAAAAACAAATTGATCGATATACAAAAAATAAGAGACTAAATTTGTCTTTTTTCTAATTGTAGTAAAACTTGACTTATTGACCCCCTTACGAACGTATTTAAATAATTGTTGTTCTGTAAGATCATAATAAAGGGATATTTTACAATTTTGTTGATGGAAATTGTTCCCTATCTGTACTTTAAGATCTTGTATAGTATAATACAATGTGTTTTAAAAATTTATACTGTACAAGTTTTTAAAACAAAGAGACTAACTAAATTTTCCCATAATAAAAATGTCACTTTTATTTTGCTTTTAAATAAATACGATATTGATATTTTTTCACCCAAACACCATTGGTTTGAAGCAATTAGAGCAGAGCACAATTTCACCACAAAATTGATCTAATAAAATCAAATATCGATTTAAACTCTGATTTGGGAATTTGGATTTGATTTCAAACAACAACCTTTCATGTAAAAAATGAATAAAAATCGAAATTCAAAAATAAAAATGGGTCAAATGGATCAGTAAACAATCCCATGACAATAAATGGTAGCGTAGTACTCCATCCATTTCACATGGATCCGGGATGCCAACAAATGAATTTTAAGTATATGAAAAATGTGTAAGTAAACTATATATAAATTTTGTAATCAATATTAAAATTTAGAGAAATTTTATAATATTGTTGAGATAAAATATTATTTTTGTACTTTAAAATCTTGTATGATTTGAACATTATGTACTTTAAAATTTTATATAGTATAAATTTTTAAAATCAAATAAATAATTCTCTTAAAGAAATTATAAAATTACTCTAAAATTTATAATTTTTTTTTTTAATTTACATGCCATTTATCTCATAATGTTTAAACAACCACAACAGACTATACAAATTACAGTGAACGACCTTTTCTCTGCAATTTGCATTGTCGTGTCTCTCTCTATTGGCTGACTTCCACTTTGGCTTGGGTTTTTGGGTCATTGGTTGGCTCCGAATTGGGGTTGAAACTTGAAAATATATCCAATCAAGTCCATACTGAAAACGACTCTAGAGATCCCAGAACTCACCTAGACGTCATCTGCGAACTCATCCCCACGTATTCAATTTCACGTTTAGACAGTGTGACTTCAATCACTGTATAGTACTTTAATTAGACAAAAATTTAGATAGATCTGATTTTTAACCTCACTTATAAATCTTTATTTATGTGGTATGGATTAAACTTTAAAGAATCTATGATATCAGTTGATATAAACAGAATTTTTTAAAATTTAATCACCTATAAATTTACAAGTGAGTCAAATATCGGATCTACCTAAAGATTTTTCATTTAATTATAGTTTTAGGATAAATATTTATGCAAAGTCAAATTTATCGTTTTATTTATAAGCAGACTTAGATTTATAGTTTTATTAATAAGTTTTGTGGTATATATATAATATTATAGAATAAATGAAATTAGCTGATATAAATAATATTTTAAAATATTTAATTTTAATAAGAAAATTTATAAGTTGAGTCTAAAAAAGGATCTATTTAATTATTTATTAAGAAAAAGATTTACTTTTTATAGGAACTAAACTCATGTCAACAAGTTACACAGCCGTTTTCTTTTTTTCTTTTCTGCCTTTTCTATAGGGCAACGGTATTGCCACCAACACTTTTTCACTAAATCGCAAAATTGCCCTCCTATGCAATATTTATCTCCTCTCGTACTAGTACCCTGTCAATTGGTCGGGTCTTGATCCGGACCCGTTTATCCGGATCTGGATCAGTAATAAATTCTGATTATTCGAATTCGATCCGGATCCGTTTAATTATTATAATAATCGGGTCGGATCTGAATCTTGTTATAATAGATTTATTAAAATCTAGAATATATAATAAAATTATTGTATATTAGTATTATTTTATATGTATATATACATATATGTTGTATAAATTACCCATGTAATTTATATTTAATATAAAATACATACATAAATATTAATTATGAAATCAATACTTTTGTATAATTAAAAAAAAAAAAAAATTTCGATAAGTTGTAATAATTTTACATATAATTTTTAAAAAAATTATTAAGCCCCGGATCCGGATCTACTTTTGTAAATCCGTTCGAATCCGAATCTAATTATATTAATCGGATTCTAGTCTAGATATACTAGATTCGACCCGTTTACCATCCTATTGGTCCCTATTAATAATCACACACACGATACTGTTGAGCTACCATCCACTTTCACAAAAAATCCGAATAGTTAACATCTCAAAATCTAATCTTTGCCCCAAAAATGCTATATTTGTTTTTTTTTTTATTTGGCTTCTAATTGGAATATCCAACTGGTGCTTTTGTTTCTCTTAATTTTCCTTTAATTTCCATTGTTTATTTCTTTGGAAGAATACATAAAAATTTGAGGGAAATGAAAAATTTTTAAAACAAAAAAAAAGAAGAAGAAAAGAGATATAGATTTGGTCAACTCCAAGGAAGCAAAATACTAAAACAGGTAAAATAGAATGTTCAATAATAATTTAAGTATCAAAAATTTCTCTTCGATGATCGGAGTTTTGAGATCAGAACTTGTATAATTTGTTTTGAATTATATACAACCAATGTTTTTAAGAGAAAGTTTTTAAAACCTTCTTCAACAACCAAATTTAGAAAATTAGGGGAAAATAAGTAATCCATCTTTGATGAAAAAGCAAGGAAATTGAGCAGGAGCATATAGGACCCAAATATTTGGTTTAAATGTGAAGTGAAGGAACAGAGTTGCACATGAAATTTGTTATGGATCTAAAGAAATGACAATTTTGCCAATTACTAAAGAAGAGATGCGGCATTAATATAAATGCTGTGGCAATATCATTGCCCAGGCTAATTACTCCATTTGCGATTCTTCTTCTTCTTCTTCTTCTTCTTCTTTTTTTTTAATGAAAAAAATCTCGCAAATGGGATTTTTTTTTGTTTTTTTTAAATATACCAATCCGAACTAGGATTTTGGCATATGCAAAATTGTTCGGAATCTGCATTTTAGAATTCAAATTAACAAAAAATCTGACAAATTTATTAAAAACCATCAATCGAATTCACACTCCCAAAGGGTTAATTACATTTAATCCCCTTGAATTCACACCTAGTTTAATTTGTCCCCTCAACTGAAATAATTTATACTTTATCTTTTCTAAAAATTTTCATAATATAAGTAAATATAAAAAAATGACGTGGATATTTATTTTGACAAAAATACCTAGTCCAAAAATTTGTACACAAGATTAATTTTCATTTATTTCATTTCTAATCATTTCATAATTATATATTTTTTCATTATTCCATGACGATAAAGAGGACTTTATGAATTGTCACATTTTCCTTAATCAACTGCATATATTATTTTCTTCATTTCTAAAACTATGTTTCAAAAGGAAATTTTTTGCAACTAATTTCTGTTCAATTTTTTATTTGCAGTGACTAAAAACATATTAAAAATAAAATATGTAAAATAATGCAAAATTATAACATTCTTTAGATTATCTCATTCTTTAATATAAACTATAAAAACTAANTCCGTTTGATTATAAGTAGGAGGTATAATAAAGTACATTTCGCATCATAATAAAACGTGGTACAGAAAATATTAGGTGAAATAGAAAATTCTTACTCTTATTACACAAGTGTCATGGTCAAGGGATCGTTTCGTTTCTGTCGTGTTTTTTCTGCATCGTGTGTGTGCTGGTTCCGGTGCACAGTCAAAGGCCATCTCTCGATCTCGTAGTGCGCTGGTAGTTCCACATAGCAGCAGTGTTCATCAGCAGATTTTGGGTTATTTGGTTAAAAATTTAGATACCCAATTTATATTTAAACAAAACTTTTGCTTGGTCAATTCATCAATTAATTCTTTTTTCAATTTCAATTTTCACTTTATCCAATTATTCAAAATTTTGTTGTTAATTCAAAAATCATTACAAGAGAAACTTACTTTTTGTGGGACGACACTATCTTTTGAAGATCATAAATATAATTTTTAATAATACTAAAGCCAAATGCAAGTCATAAATACAAATATTTAAAATCAAGTCACTAATGATGATATAATCTTTATTTATAAGTCACTATAATTTTGTTACTTTGTAAAGGTCGATCCTCATTTAAAAGTTACATATAATCTTTTGTGATCCCTTTGTGATCCTTTGTAACATATCAAACAAGATTACTGCGTAGAAAATTACAACACCTATTTATGAATAGATAATGAAAGTCAAGTCATTATTTATGATTTAAGACTATAATTTTTACGAGTCACAAAAATAAAAATTTATTTTTTATGACCATTACTAAATTACTAATCACAAAGGCATGTTTGTCTTGCCCTGAATTTTATATAAAATTAATAAAGATAAGACCTCTAATAAAACTAACAAAATTAAAAACTATGAGTAACAAAAGTAAAACTTAAACCTAAAAATTAAATTTGATCTAGAACTGTAATTAATAGAAATATGGAATTGCTAGTAAAACTATATTTTTTTGATTAATCAGTTATTAAATTTTAATAACTAAATCTAAATCATTAAAATTATAATAAATTTTCTTATTTAATTTTTATTCAATTTATTCAAACACTGATTATTTAAAAATAAAAAATTAATTTAATTTGAACGATTAATTTTTCAATTAAAATTAAATTATTAATACCCCACTCGTACAAGCACTCCCACGTGGGTCTCTTATGTAATTAGTTATGCGAAGTGCCATTATCCTACGTATTGAACATTGATCGGAGTATGCGAAATTAATTGGTCTTCGTCCTAGATTACATCATTGAAGAAAACTCATAATGGGTACTAATAACTATTGAAAAATTCTTAAATAGATTTGATATAAGATATTATATTTTAGTTTTTATAGTTTAAATTCAAATAAATCATTCACATAAATAATGTGTCTGAGTTTATATTATTAATTTTAAGATATAGATGGTGTCTTGGATCAATTCATATAAGAATGAACCGGTAAGCATCTAACCTGTCACTATTACTGCATTGCAAAAAATCGGCATCCACTTGGCTTGTTGGCTTATTATATCATTTGTCATTGCACCGAGTTGGTCAAAATGACGAGGATAAACCTTCTGGAAGAGAGGGAAATGCCAAGGGGATTGGTTGATTTGATGTCTGATGAACGGCGATTGTTCGGAGGGTAGAAAGTGAAAAGTTTAGAGTGAGAAAATAGAAGTGATTGTATTAAATGTGTTAGAATTTTATTAATGAAAATTAGTTACATAACTTCAAGAACGTGTCTCTATTTATACGCAAGCAAGAATCCAGGATTAATTACTTTCTTGCAGGTTTAATTATTATTATTTTTGTTTTTAATGATTTTTTTTATTAAATGTGTTAGAATTTTATTAATGAACATTAGTTACATAACTTCAAGAACATGGTAAAATTTCTTTTCAAAATAACTTTTGACTTTTTCAAAGTGAAAAACAAAAATATTTCTTTTAGGTTATGTTAAACAATTTCTTTTAAAAAAAATTTAATTTTAAACATTCAAAAAAAAATTTATAAATACCTTTCAATAAAAATTAGTCGAGAACAAGCGCTAAGTTGCTTTTGACTTTCGTTAAAGTAAAGGGTTGATGACGCTTTGCCTCCTAAAGTACAAGGTAAATTACACTTTATCCCCTTAAATTAAAATAATTATACTTTATGCTCTATATATACTATTCATCCGTTAACATTTCTAAGGCCATTAACAAAATTGATTAAATGACTAATATTCCCTCTTCACTATTTTGTTTGATTTTTCATATTTTTAACTTTTGATAGTGGTGTGATAATTATAAAAAATATAAGTAGAATTAAGTATAAAAAATATATATGAATATAGTTCATACTATATATTTTTTTAAGAGACAGGAATTCGTATAATTTATGGATTTTTTTTAAATAATTTCTAGAGTTTATTTGATATTTATTTTAAATTATAGTGTTTTTCATAGTGGTAGTACGCTCATCAAAATAGGTTCTCGGTAATATTCTCCATTTGAAAATTTTCTTTAAGGGTTTTGTGTGGCAATAAATTTTTCATAAAAGTTGTTATAATTTTTCATTTTGCCTTGATATTTTGTGTTTGATAGTTTAGGTTAAACGTCTGCAAATTATAATGTCGGGCACAATTTGAGTCAAGTTTTTCTCATAATTTTCACTCTTGAAACAAATATTTGCATTTATTTAAATTTTATTTCCCTAACTTTCAATAATTATCAAACCATTTCCAAAAATTAAAAAAAAAAATAGAGTCAAGGATATTTTAGTTATTGACTTTTTTTTTTTGGATTGTATTAGAAATGCTAAAGGAGGAATAATTAGAAAAGAGACAAAGTCTAATTTTTTTATTTAGGAGGATTGATATAATTAATAAAAACTTTGAATTTAAAAGTGTTATTAATCAAGTCTTAACAAAACAGAAACTTAGATGTGAAATGAATAATTAAACAAAAAATTGGTCAAACTGGTTCTTACTACCTTGAATCGCATTGAAATCATTATTGATCTATTTTTTGATTTTCAAATTAATATATTTATCTTGTGATTTTTATTTAATTATATAATTTATTTTTAAATTTTAAAGGATGAGAAATTATAAATTTTAAAATTTTAAAAGAAGAATTATTCGACTATGGGTGTGTTCGTTTGGATTGAAAATATTTTCCTGAAAATTTTTTGGTGCCAAACACCGGAAAATATTTTCCAGTTCCTACACATCTAGATGTGTATAAGAGACAGGTCCGGAATTTTTGAATGTAAGTTATTTTTCGGATAATTCAAGAGCAGATTCACCGTTTATAAATTTTATTGTTAAAATTAAAATTTAAAAAATTTTATTTATATTAATTAATATCATAAAATTTTTAAAATTTAATATACATAATAGAATTTACGAACGCAACACGCCTTCCGCTTTTACCAACAACTCTCTCTTCGAGCTTCTGCGCCAATTATATTTGCCTTTACGCCGCTATTGATATCCCAACATTTGGCTATCACATCACCCTGCCTCCTCTTGCTCTTGCTGCTGCTGCTGCTGCTCAGAGTCGCTTGGAACCCCCTACTTTTCCTGGTATGTATCACCTGAGTAATTCAAATCCGCCACTCTCCTTCAATTTATGCAACCTGACTAGTATTCTTTTTTATCTACAACTACACTGATTGTTTATCTTAATGTCATCAACTTTGATCTGAGAATATATTGTTTATCTTAATGTCATCAACTTTGATCTGAGAATATATTCGTGGTGTTCGATTTGTGATATGCAAAAGGTCCGGAATTGAATCTTGGTGGATATTTTTGATTCTGTTTGTTTAGAAGTAATGGGTTGTTCATTTTTCCCGAAAAAGCCCATGACCGGACCTGCTGCATTTTTACCCAAACCGGTTAGTACTGGAGGGTTGAGAATATGGGGATATCCGACCCGATCTTTATGCCCTAATATTAATGGGTTTCCTCCTCCCCTTCCCATTGATGGTATTTTTTGAGCTTCTAGTAATTCTAATATGTAAAAGGAGGAAATCAAAACAAGATACGCGTCTGTTACCTGATGCTTAGACATAATTTTGGAAATCGTTGTGAGAGAAAGCAGGTCCTCCAACGGTTTCCCCAGGACAGGACTACTTGATAAACATGTCTTGTATGGCGGAGATAGATGATGGGAAGAAGAGAAAACAAGGAATAGGCAAGGAAGGAAGATAACAGAACAATAGTTAGTCAGTTGCTTTTGAACTTAAATTGTGAAGTTCTATAAGAGACATTTTCTGCATGTCCTGAACACCATTGGAAACATTGAAGTTCTTCCAATTTATTCTGAATCTATTTTGCCTTTCTAGTTCATTATCCTAAGGTCAAGTAGGAAATGAACTAGATTAAAATAAGAGACAAAATTCTTTGACAAATTAATTATTCTATAGGTGAGCCTGTAATCTTAACACATCTATATGTGTAAAAGATTACAGGGGGTTCATTTTTCTGTCTCATTGGATCTAGATGTGTATAAAAGGACACTATTGCATTTATGTTCTCTAATTTTTGCCCTTAAGTTAGTGTTATGTGAATTTATGTATGATTACAAGTCCTTAACTAAATATGACAGTTTCAATAGCACCGTTAACCAATTATTCGGTATTCTGTTCACTGACACCTTTATGCATTTTGATTGCAGAAACGAGACTTTCGAATTTGGTGGTCATCTATTTTGAATTTATAAAATGGTTTGTAATTATAGTCTAGTTATCAACAATACTACTCAGGAAATCACTATCAAGGAGTGGAAGAAGAGGTATAGTAAAGAATTAAAAAAAACAGTCGAATATTGCAGAGATAAAGGGGTGATTCTTGGGCCAGGGCAACATGCCTGCTTCAGTCCAGCAGAACTTTGAGAAGGCCTGGACAAGCAGGCTGAAATCAACGCTTATAAGTTCAGAGAAGCGGGTGTCACTCAAAGGCACAAGTAGTAAAGAAGGCGTGGTGTTGTCAGTTAGTGAATTTGAAAGCAGCATAGCCATTGTTTTCAACATGGTTGGAAACGATCAGCTAGTACTTATTAAAGATTCCTTCTCAAGGGAAGAAGTAAAGAAGACTAAAGGAACCAAGAGTTCCGGGAAGCACGAGGAAAGGAATGCTGAATTGAAAAAGCATCTTATATCTATTGTGGTTAGATTTTCTCCTCTGTGCGTCTGTGTGTGTATGTGTTTGCATGCATACATGCCTCATTGTCTGCATGTGCATGTGTAGATGTTTGTTGTCGTGTCTGTGGACTATGCCTATATTTCTGTTTGCATATTATGTTGCACTTTTACTTTGTTGATTTATTGCATCCTTAGACTGACATTCATCAATCAAATGTAGATTTGGTGTATCGTACTGTTGCCTCCCCGGTTGCTTTTAGCTCATGCAGTCGGGCAATGCTGAATGTTATAAACTGTGTGCTGATACTTAATTTAATCTCGATTTTTCTGTTGCTTAGCAATCTCTGTCTTGGAGGTGTTTGGCATTATGAAAGCATTTAAACAAACTTAAGAGTTGTTGGCCTTGACACATTTTGCCTTTGCTTTGTCCTACATCTTGCCAGATGTAAAATGAACTCTTGATGATGTCTGCTGGATTTCTCCAACCTTGTGGCCTTATTTGGTTAATTTATTGGGGCTTATGAAGTTATATATCAACCTATTTAAAGGGATTACAAAATGGATTTCTAGATTGTGCTACTAATTTATTTCCAGGGTATTTCTTGCTTCATGTACTTGATATTAGAAATGCAGTTTCCACTTTTGGTAGTACTCATCTTATGGTTAATTGTTAGGACATCTTTGATCTATAGATTTTTTTGAGTTTAGAACTTGTCCTGGAATATTATCCAGTTCATTCTGTGTCATTGAATTTTGTTTGTGATTATTATTCAACACATCTTTGATCTATATATGTTTTACTAGGATAAAGGGAATACAGCTTCTACCAGTCTGCCCCAGCTAGGAGAAGAGGAGAAACTTGACCAGGGTTCTAAATCTGATATTGCCGCATAAATAGAGGAATTGCTTCTATTTCTGCGTATGCAAGCAGCAGCCTGTTTAGTTAGGACCAATCAAAATTGACATTAACTGTGCCACTATGGTAGCAAGTTCTGCCTGCTGTAAATTGTTGTTGTTAGTAATCCAGATGAAAATCTGGCAACTTGCCTCGTTGAGGGATTTCTCAAGTAGTTATCAAATTTCTTGATTGTTAAATTAACTGCATAAATGTTAGTGTTCTTTCTGATGGGGAGCTTCAACTTCCCCCATTTCTTACAACTAGTCTAAGAGTCCATGTGTTACACGTAGGTGGTTACCTCGCACACGGTAATTATTTGCATATATTTTTAAAAAAATTAATTAAAGAAAAAGTTTTATTTTGACGACTAAATTAGGAACATAAGAATATTGGAGGCATTCTAAACTCTATTTCAAGAATAATTGTATTTAGTCTAACTTGAATTTTATTTTTCAAGTACTATAATAATTTATTTCTAAAAAGTGTATAATTTGTGATTGTTTCAAGTTGTAACTCTAATTTTTTTTTTTTTTAGAAGAAATATAAATAACTTCAAAGTATTACTTTAACATATAATTTTCAATAATATGTATAAGAGACAGGTATTTACTCTATTTATCCACATGTCAAAAAAAATGTTTGGTTTACTATTATTCAAACATTTTTTTGATGACTAATGTCAACTACAAAATAAACTCTAACTTTTCCTAATTTAAAGATTTAGATCTTGTTTTGATTTCCTCCTTTTTCATATGAAAATTACCTCCTCGAATCAAGTTGAAAAATTAATTTTATTTGTTTATAGGTCGATTAGACTTTGACTTGAAGTCAATTAAATAATCGACTTCTCAACTCGATTTTGATTTCAATTTTCAAGTCAAATGTCCAGTAGAATAAGTAGAACAATTACATATTTTAAAATTTTAGACATATATTATAATAATATGTTTAATTAAATATCATAATGTTCGTAACTCAAAGATTAATTTCACTTTACTCCTTAACGTTTAGAATTACTATCATTTTAAATGTATTCTTATCATTATGTTTTAAACATTTAAATTCTTCCATTAATTCCGAATTAACATTGTTGCTCCTTTTCGACAAAAACACCTTTATAACTTTGATAAATAAAAGACTTTGTACAAATCTCATTCTCTATTTTGTCTTCATATCTTCCTTTTTTCTCTCATTTTATTGCATGATTCACTAACTTTTATCTTTTGTCACCTTGTCTCAAATTCATAAGTTTATTTGTGGAATAAAAGTGATATTTTGGGTGTCATAAAAAAATTTATCTACACATAAATAATTTGAAGCAGAAGGTAATTTTAGCTAGAAAAACTAACATAATTAGGTTTGACTGGCTGTTCACGGACTTTAGTGCTAAAAAATACTGTGAAGGATTAAAGTGATAATAATCCTAAGAAAGTAAAATAAAATTAACCTTAAATTCATTTACTTCCTGAGAAATCTATAGGGCATTGTGTGATTAGTAATTGAAATATTTTTCTTTTTTAAATTTTAATGCTGAAAGAAAGGATGTTTTTCTTTTTGAAATTTTAATGCTGAAAACAGATATAAAATTATGAGTTTGAATATTCATGGTTCCAAACCAATTTTAACGGATAACCAATAGACCAATTACCCTGTTAATATAGAGCTATTAGGTTTCATTTTTAAAAAAGAAAAAATTGTTAGAACCAGTTTGATACTTTAATGGGCAAATGGATCAATTATGTATTTGAGTAGTATAGCATCACAGACATTGAAATTTTTAAAAAAATATTACAAATACTACTTATAATTTTGACAGAAGAATTTTTATTTTAACAAATAAATATCTAAAATTTAGGGGTGGAGTAAACAAAAAATTGAGAAAAGACCCCAGCCATTAATCTCTTCCTCTTTCTCGCATGCCCAATTCAATTCCGACCTTCAGAGAGCTAAATACACTTGTAGGAAAAGCATTTCAAATGGGATAATCACCAATTTGGTCCTTATTTTTAAGATATCGATCAATTCAGTTTTTTGTTTATAAGAAGATACCAATTTGGTCTTTTATCCTTAAAAAAATTAACCACTATAAAACTTGTGAAGGGAATTATAAACAGATTAATGGAGTCATGAATAACACACCTATTACAAGTTAACAACCATAGGATTATCACGTAGATTGCTTTGTTAATTTGTCTATGATTTTCATTATAGGCCTTTAATTGGTTTTTTTTTTTTCAAAGATGAGGGATGAAATTGGTCTATTATGATAGATAAAAGAACAAATTGATCGATACACAAAAAATAAGAGACTAAATTTGTTTTTTTCTAATTGTAGTAAAACTTGACTTATTGACCCCCTTACGAACGAATTTAAATAATTGTTGTTCTGTAAGATCATAATAAAGAGATATTTTATAATCTTGTTTATGGAAATTATTCTCAATTTTAAATAAATACGATATTCAGATTTTTTCATCCAAACACCATTGGTTTGAAGCAATTTGAGCAGAGCACAATTTCACCAGAAAATGGATCTAATAAAATAAAATCTCCATTTAAACTCTGATGTTAAATGAATTTGGATTTGATTTCAAACAACAACTTTTCATGTAAAAAATGAATAAAAATCAAAATTCAAAAATAAAAATGGGTCAAATGGATCAATAAACAATCCCATGACAATAAATGTTCATGTAGTGCTCCATCCATGGCATATGGATCCGGTATGCCAACAAATGAACTTTAAGTCTATGAAAAATGTGTAAGTAAACTCGAGTTTGACTTGTATATATAAATTTTGTAATCAGTATTAAAATTTAGAGAAATTTTATAATTTCATTGAGAAAATATTTTTTTTGTACTTTAAAATCTTGTACAATTTTAACATTATATACTTTAAAAATTTTTATTGTATAAATTTTTAAAATCAAGAAAATAATTTCCTTAACGAAGGATCGTAAAATTCCTCTAAAATTTATAATTTTTTTGTTTTTTATTTACATGCCATTTATCTCATAATGTTTAAACAACCACAACAGACTATACAAATTACAGCGAAAGACCTTTTCTCTGCAATTTGCATTGTCATGTCTCTAACTAGAGCGGGTTACAGTGATTGAAGTCAGTCATGCAAAAAGCCGCATCATCAAAACATGTGTATAAGATATTGAACTGAAACTTCGGCTTGGGTTTTTGGATCAATGGTTGGCTCCGAATTGGGGTTGAAACTTGAAAATATATCCAATCAAGTCCATATTGAAAACGACTCTAGAGATCCCAGAACTCACCCCCACGTCAACTGCGAACTCATCTCCACGTATTCAATTTCACGTTTTGACACTGACTTCAATCACTGTAAACTACTCTAGTTATAGTCTGAGTGGTAAATATTTTAGCAGAGTCAAATTTATCGTTAATATTTATAAACAGAATTAAATTTATCGTTTTATTTATGAAGTTTTGTGGTATATATATAATATTATAGAATAGATGAAATTAATTAATATAAATAAAATTTCATAATATTTAATTTTGATTATAAAATTTATAAATAAAATCTAATAACTTGATCTATTTAATTATTTTTTAAGAAAAAGATTTTCCTACTTTTTATAAGAACTAAACTCATGTCAACAAGTTACATTGACATTTACACAGCCGTTTTCTTTTTTTTCTTTTCTACCTTTTGTCTAGGGCAATGATATTGCCCCAACACTTTTTCACTAAATGGCAAAATTGCCCTCCTCCGCAATATTTATCTCTTCTCTTACTACTAGTCTCTGCTAGTCCACCCAATGCACCGCTACTCTTAATCTTCACCCTATTAATAATCACACACAAAATAATGTTAAGCTCCATCCAGACAGCAAAATCCAATCTTTGCCTAAAAAATGCTATCTTTGCCCTTTTTTTTTTTTTTTTTTTTTTCGTCTTCTAATTGGAATATCCAACTGGTCTTTTTGTTGGTCTCTTAATTTTCCTTTAATTTCCATTGTTTATTTCTTTGCAAGAATACATAAAATTTTGAGGGAAACGAAAAAAATTTAAAACAAAAAAAAAAAAAGGAAGAAAAGAGATATAGATTCGGTCAACTCCAAGGAAGCAAAACACTAAAAGAGGTACTGAGAATGTTTTTTGGTATAATTTAGGTGACAAAAATTTCTCTAATGATCGGAATTTCAAGATCAGAACTTTTATGATTTGTTTTGAATTCGCTACAATCTAAGTTTCAGTAGCAAAAATTTCTTAACGTTCTTCAACAACCAAATATAGAAAATTAGGAGAAAAAGCAAGGAAGAATTGAGCTGGAGCATGTAGGACTCAAAATTTGGTTTAAGTGTGAAGTGAAAGAACCGAGTTGAACATGAAATTTGGGATGGGTCCAGGGAAAGGGCAATTTCGCCAATTATTAAAAAAGAGATGTGGCATTAATATAAATGCTGTGGCAATATCATTGCCTTTTATTTGGAAGCTGCTAATTACTCCATCTGCGATTCTTTTTCTTTTTTCTTTTTTTTTAATATACCAATCCCGAACTAGGTTTTGCATTTGGCAAATGCAAAATTATTTGGAATTTGCTTTTTAACAAAAAATCTGACAAAAATTTATGAAAACAATCAGTTTAATTTGCACTCGCATAGGGTTAATTACATTTAATCCCCTTGAATTCACTCCTAGTTGAAATCGGCTAAACTAAAATAATTTATACTTTATCTTTTCTAAAAGATTTCATAATATATGTAAATATAAAAAGATGATGTAGATATTTATTTTGACAAAAATAAATTCCAAAAAATTTGTGCACAAGATTATTTTTCATTTATTTCATTTCTAATCATTTCATAATTCTATATTTTTTCATTATTTCATGGCAATGAAGAGAACTTTATGAATTGTCACATTTTCTTTAATCAACCTTATATATTATTTTCTTCATTTCTAAAACTAAATATATTCATTTTTTATTTGCCGTGATTATTTAAAACATATTAAAAATAAAATAAGTAAAATAATTCTATCCCACTCTCTATTTTAGTGCCAATTATCTTTTCCAATCTTTTTGAATATAAAAAAATTTAGATAGATTCGATTTTAAATCTATATATATACTTTGTAATTTGAATTAAATTTTAAATAATTTTATTTATATTAACTGATATTATTGTTTCATAAAATTTAATTTATAATATAAAATTTACAAGTGAATCAAAAATCAAATCGATCGTCTATTTAAGTGTTTCCGTTTGATTATAAGTAGGAGGCACAGTAAAATACCTTTCGCATCATAATAAAAAGTGGTTCACGAAATAATAGGTAAAGCAGAAGATTCTTAATCTTATTAGAAGTGTCATGGTCAAGGGATCATTTTGTTTTGGTTGTGTTTTCTACACAAGGTCATGGTCAAGGGGTCATTTCGTTTCTGTTGTGTTTTCTGTGGTTTGTGGGCTGGTTCCGGTCCACGGTCAAAGCTCGATCTCGTAGTGCTGTTGGGGTTTCTTCTATATAGCAGCAGTGTTCATAGTTAGATTTTTTCGGTTAAAAATATCAGTATTAAAATTATATTTGAATAAAATTTTTTATTCGCTCAGTTAATTAATTAATTCTTTTTTTGATTTCAATTTTTAGTTTATTCGATTATTCATAATTTCGCCATTGTCTTACGTATTGAACATTGATCGGAGTGTTAAATTAATTAGTCTCCGTCATAAATTACATCGTTGAAGAAAACCCATGGTGGCTACTAGTAGCTATTAAAAATTCCTGAAATGGATTTGAGACAAGGTAATTATTGTAGATGTTATGGTTTAAATTTAAATATATCATTTTATTATATATAAAAGGTGAATCAACTTAGTATAGTGGTTTCTTTCTTTGAATTTTTTTTAATTTTAAGAAAATTTAAAATTACAAAAAAAAAAAAAAATTATAACATGTACATTTTTTTTATATATTTTTCTTTTATTTTACATATACATTAAATGTGCTCTTCCCACTTAATTTATATAAATAATATATCTAAATTTAAATTTTCCATTTCAAAACATAGTGTTTTGAATCAAATTCATACAAAATGAACCGGTAACCATCCAGTTTATTACTATTATTGCATTACAAAAGGTCGGCATTAGCTAATCCATATTCATACACTTGGCTGGTTGGCTGATTATCATTGGTCATTGCACTAAATGGAAATTCTACGAGTTGCTCAAAATGACTAGGATAAACCTTCTAGAGGAGAGGGAAGTGTGACGGGGATTAGTTGATTTGATGTATGATGATGGTGATCGTTCGGAGGGTAGAAAATAGAAAACTTTTATATAAATTCGATCCAGAAATAGGTGAAATGAATTTTTTGTTCTATATTCATTCACATTAAGTTTATTTTTAATGTGTTAAAATGACGTGGATGAATATGAACCAAAATATCCACTTCACCTATTGTAGTGTAAAAATTTTCTGTAGAAAGTGAAAAGTTTAGAGATAGAAGATAAAAATGAGGGGAATTCTATAATTCTATTGAGGGAACCATTCCCTTGACTTTAAGCATTTGTACAGTATAAATTTTTGAAACACATAATGTTATAATGTATAAACCTTTAAAATACAAAGAAATAATTTCTAAAAAGAATTATAAAATTTTCTTAAAAATAATTGTATTAAATGTGTTTAATCTTATTATTAAAAATTAGTTACATATCTTGAGGAACGTATCCTTATTTATAAATAAGGATTCGGGATTAATGTCCTTTCTCATATATTTAATTACATTTTTGTCTTTAATGAATTTTTTTTTTATAACAAGTAACTTATCTATATAATATAAATGTATTAGGCTGGCTAAGGGCTTAAGCCTGTTGTTTTTTTTTTTTTTTTTTTTGAGAAAAACAATTTTTTTGAAAAAACATGGTAAAATTGCTTTTCAAAATAACTTTTTAATTTTTTCAGCGTGAAAGACAAAAATATTTATTTTAAGTTATGTTAACAAATTCTTTTAAAATATTTAATTTTCAACATTTAAAAAAAAATCTATAAATATTTTTCAATTAATTATCGAGAACAAGCACTAAGTTGATTTTTGACTTCCATTAAATTTAAGGATTAATAACATTTTGCCTCCTAAAGTATAGGGAAAATTACACCTCATCCCCTTAAATTAAAAAAATTCTACTTTAATTCTCCGTACAACTATTCATCCATTAACATTTTTAACACCATTAATCAAAATTGATTAAATGAATAAAATGTCCTTATCACTATTTTTTTTTATTTTTCATATTTTTAACTTTTGACAGTGGTGTGATAATTATAAAAAAATATAAGTAGAATTAAATATAAAAAGTATATCAATATAATTCATATCCATATATTTTTTTTTTTGGTCAAATCAAGTAATTTATTGGAGAAAAAAATCCAGCAAGTTGGAGCCGAAGACGGGACGTGGTGACGAAGAAAAGTTATTCTATTTTGGGTTATAATAGTCATTTAGAAGGGAAGTTGCTGTGGCAATATCATCAGCCCAACATTTGGCTACCTCAGTCGCTTATACCACTATTGATATCCCAACATTTGGCTACCTCCTCCTCTTGCTGCTGCTGCTGCTCCACCTCAGAGTCGCTTGGAACTCCTACGTTTCTTGGTATGTTACCTGAGTAATTCGAATGCTTCCCTCTTCTTCAATTTATGCAACCTGAGTAGTATTCTTTTTGATCTACAACTACACTGATTGTTTATCTTAATATCATTAACTTTGATCTGAGAGTGTATTCGTGGTGTTCGATTTGTGATATGCACAAGATCAGGAATTGAATCTTGGTGGTCATTTTTGATTCTGATTTTTCATGTTGTTCATCTTACCCGAAAAAGCCCATGACCGGATGTGGTGCATTTTGACCCAAACCGGTTAGTTTAGTATTGGAGGGTTGAGAATGTGTGGATATCCGACCCAACCTTCATACCTAATTTTACTCATTATGGCCTAATATTGATGGTTTCCTCCTCCCCTTCCCATTTACAGGATTATTTGGGTTCACTAGTCAATTTAAGTTATTCAGATCATAGGAAAACTAAGAAAGTATTTTTGTTTTTGTATTGGGATTGAATAAGTATTTGTATTTTATCCTCAATTTGTTACATCTGTTACCTGATGCTTAGACATAATTTTGGAAATCACAGTGAGAGAAAGCAAGTCCTCCAACAGTTTCCTGAGGACAGGAAAAGTTGAAGGTAACTACTTGATAAACATGTCTTATGTCGGAGATAGATGATGGGAAGAAGAAAGCAAGGAATAGGCAAGGGAGGAATATAACAGAACAATAGTTAGTCAGTTGCTTTTGAATTCAATGTGAAGTTCTAGCACCAACATTTTCTGCATGTCCTAAACACCACCAGAAACATTGAAGTTCTTCCAATTTATTCTGAATCTATTTTGCCTTTCTAGTTCATCATCCTAAGGTCAAGTAGAAAATCAATTAATCAAAGTACTGTAAGTTTCTTTGTCCAATTATTTATTCTATAGTTGAGCAGCGTAATTGGAAGGGAAATATTGGTCCTCAAAAGATCATTTTGGGGTCCATTTTTCAGGGGGCAAGGAGGTGAGGGAACAGAAGGAAAGCTATTGCATTTATGTTCTCCAATTTTTGCCCTTAAGTTTGTGTTATGTGAATGTATGTATGATTACAAGTCCCTAACTGAATGTGACAGTTTCAATAGCACCATTAACCAAGTATTAGGTATTTTGTTGATTGACACCTTTATGCATTTTGATTGCAGAAACAAGACTTTGGAATTTGGTGGTCATCTATTTCATATTTATAAAATGGGTAATAATTATAGTCTAGTTATCAACAATACTACTCAGGAAATCACTATCAAGGAGTGGAAGAAGAAGTATTGTAAAGATTTAAAAAAAACAGTCGAATATTGCAGAGATGAAGGGGTGATTCTTGGGCCAGGGCAACATGCCTGCTTCAATCCAGCAGAACTTAAGAAGGCCTGGAAAAGCAGACTGAAATCAACGCTTATAAGTTCAGAGGTTTCAAGCGGGTTTCACTCAAAGGCAAAAGTAGCAAAGAAGGCGTGGTGTTGTCAGTTTGTGAATTTGAAAGCAGCATAGCCATTGTTTTCAACATGGTTGGAAACGATCAGCTAGTAAAAGATTCCTTCTCAAGGGAAGAAGTAAAGAAGACTAAAGGAACCAAGAGTTCCGGGAAGCATGAGGAAAGGAATGCTGAATTGAAAAAGCATCTTATATCTATTGTGGTTAGATTTTCTCCTCTGTGCGTCTGTGCGTGTATGTGTTTGCATGCATACATGCCTCTTTGTCTGCATGTGCATGTGTAGATGTTTGTTTTTGTGTCTGTGGACTAGGCCTATATTTCTGTTTGCATAATATTTGCATTTTTACTTTGTTGATTTATTGCATCCTTAGACTGACATTCATCAATCAAATGTAGATTTGGTGTATCGTACTGTTGCCTCCCCGGTTGCTTTTAGCTCATGCAGTCGGGCAATGCTGGTTGTTTTAAACTGTGTGCTGATAGGCAACTTAATTTAGTCTCGATTTTTCTGTTGCTTAGCAATCTGTGTCTTGGAGGTGTTTGGCATTATGAAAACATTTAAACTAACTTAAGAGTTGTTGGACTTGACACATTTTGCCTGCTTTGTCCTGCATCTTGCCAGATGTAAAATGAACTCTTGATGATGTCTGCTGGATTTCTCCAACCTTGTGGCCTTATTTGGTTAATTTATTGGGGCTTATGAAGTTATATATCAACCTTTTTAAAGGGATTACAAAATGGATTTCTAGATTGTGCTACTAATTTATTTCCAGTATATTTCTTGCTTCATGTACTTGATATTAGAAATGCAGTTTCCACTTTTGTTAGTACTCATCTTATGGTAAATTGTTAGGACATCTTTGATCTATAAATTTTTTTGAGTTTAGAACTTGTCCTGGAATATTATCCAGTTCATTCTCTGTCATTGAATTTTGTTTGTGATTATTATTCAACACAGAATTGATCTATATATGTTTTACTAGGATAAAAGGGAATACAGCTTCAACCAGTCTGCCCCAGCTAGGAGAAGAGGAGAAACTTGACCAGGGTTCTAAATCTGATGTTACCCGCATAAATGGAGGAATTGCTTCTATTTCTGCGTTGCAAGCAGCAGCCTGTTTAGTTAGGACCAATCAAAATTGATATTAACTGTGCCACTATGGTAGCAACTTCTGCCTGTTGTAAATTGTTGTTGTTAGTAATACAGATGAAAATCTGGCAACTTGCCTCGTTGAGGGATTTCTCGAGTAGTTATCAAATTTCTTGATTGTTAAATTAACTGCATAAATGTTAGTGTTCTTTCTGATGGGGAGCTTCAACTTCCCCCATTTCTTACAACTAATCTAAGAGTCTATGTGTTACACGTTGGTGGTTACCTCGCACACGGTAATTATTTGCATATATTTTTTTAAAAATTAATTAAAAAAAAGTTTTATTTTGACACCTAAATTAGGAACATAAGAATATTGGAGGCATTATAAACTCTATTTCAAGTAATAATTGTATTTAGTCTAAATTGAATTTCATTTTTCAAGTACTATAATAATTTATTTTTAAAAAGTGCATAATTTGTGATTGTTTAAAGTTGTAACTCTAATTTTATTTTTTTAGAAATATAAATAACTTCAAAGTATTACTTTAACATGTAGTTTTCAATAATATCTACCCAATATCAGTTTGTATTTTTCTCTAAAATTATCCACATGGAAAACCATCTATGTTTGGTTTACTATTATTCAAACATTTTTTTGATGACTAATGTCAACTACAAAATCTTTAAAAACTCTAACTTTTCCTAATGTCATATCTTGTTTTGATTTCCTCTTTTTTCGTTGTGACAACTACTGAATCAAATCAAGTTGAAAAAATTAATTTTATTTGTTTAAATTTTGATTCGACTTTGACTTGAAGTCAATTGAATAATCGACTTCTCAACTCGATTTTAATTTCAATTTTCAAGTCAAATTACCAGTAGAATAAGTCGAACAATTACATATTTTAAAATTTTAGACATATATTATAATAATATGTTTGTGTATTTGTGTACATAATATTTTAGCCATAGTATTCTTAATTCTTAATAACTAAATGTCTTACATAATTATTAAGATAATTAAATATCATAATGTTCGTAACTCAAAGGTTAATTTCACTTTACTCTTTAACGTTTAGAATCACTATCACTTTAACTTCTATCATTATTTTTTAAATATTTAAATTCTTCCATTAATTTCGAATTAACATTGTTGCTCCTTTTCGACAAAAACACCTTTATAACTTTGACTAAATAAAAGACTTTGTACAAATCTCATTCTCACTTTTGTATTCACATCTTTCTTTTTTCTCTCATTTTATTGCATGATTCACTAACTTTTATCTTTTGTCACCTTGTCTCAAATTCATAAGTTTATTTGTGGAATAAAAGTGATATTTTGGGTGTCATAAAAAAATGTATCTACACATAAATAATTCGAAGCAAAAGGTAATTTTAGCTAGAAAAACTAACATAATTAGGTTTGACTGGCTGTTCACGGACTTTAGTGCTAAAAAATACCGTGAAGGATTAAAGTGATAAGAATCCTAAGAAAGTAAAATAAAATTAACCTTAAATTCAATGACTTCTTGAGAAATCTATAGGGCATTGTGTGATTAGTAATTGAAATATTTTTCTTTTTGAAATTTTAATGCTGAAAACGGATATTTTTCTTTTTGAAATTTTAATGCTGAAAACAAATATAAAATTATGAGTCTGAATATTCGTGGTTCCAAACCAAATTTAACGGATAACCAATAGACCAATTACCCTGTTAATATAGACATTAGGTTTCATTTTTAAAAATGAAAAAATTGTTAGAACCAGTTTGATACTTTAATGGGCAAACGGATCAATTATGTATTTGAGTAGTTATAGCATCACAGACATTGAAATTTTTAAAAAAATATTAGAAATACTACTTATAATTTTGACAGAAGAATTTTTATTTTAACGAATGAATATCTAAAATTTAGGGGTCATTCTCGGAGTAAACAAAAAATTGAAGAAAATACCCCAGCCATTAATCTCTTCCTCTTTCTCGCATGCCCAATTCAATTCCGACCTTCAGAGAGCTAAATACACTTGTAGGAAAAGCATTTCAAATGGGATAATCACCAATTTGGTCCTTATTTTTAAGATATCGATCAATTTTGTTTTTTGTTTATAAGAAATACCAATTTGATCTTTTATCCTTAAAAAATTTAACCACTACAAGGCTTGTGAAGGGAATTGTAAACAGATTAATGGAATCATGAATAACACACCTATTACAAGTTAATAGCCATGGGTTTATCACGTAGATTGCTTGTTAATTTGTCTATGATTTTCATTATAGGACTTTAATTGGTTTTTTTTTTTCAAAGATGACGGACGAAATTGGTCTATTGTGATATGTAAGAAAACAAATTGATCGATATACAAAAAATAAGAGACTAAATTTGTCTTTTTTCTAATTGTAGTAAAACTTGACTTATTGACCCCCTTACGAACGTATTTAAATAATTGTTGTTCTGTAAGATCATAATAAAGGGATATTTTACAATTTTGTTGATGGAAATTGTTCCCTTGTACTTTAAGATCTTGTATAGTATAATACAATGTGTTTTAAAAATTTATACTGTACAAGTTCTTAAAACAAAGAGACTAACTAAATTTTCCCATAATAAAAATGTCACTTTTATTTTTCTTTTAAATAAATACGATATTGATATTTTTTCACCCAAACACCATTGGTTTGAAGCAATTAGAGCAGAGCACAATTTGACCAGAAAATTGATCTAATAAAATCAAATCTCGATTTAAACTCTGATGTTGGGAATTTGGATTTGATTTCAAACAACAACCTTTCATGTAAAAAATGAATAAAAATCAAAATTCAAAAATAAAAATGGGTCAGTAAACAATCCCATGACAATAAATGGCAGTGTAGTACTCCATCCATTTCACATGGATCCGGGATGCCAACAAATGAACTTTAAGTATATGAAAAATGTGTTAAGTAATGTGATAACTAAAGTCGAGTTTGACCTCTATATATAAATTTTATAATCAGTATTAAAATTTAGAAGTCGAGTTTGACCTCTATATATAAATTTTATAATCAGTATTAAAATTTAGAGAAATTTTATAATTTCGTTGACAAAATATTTTTTTTGGTACTTTAAAATCTTGTATGATTTGAATATTATGTACTTTAAAATCAAATAAATAATTCTGTTAACGAAATTATAAAATTAATCTAAAATTTGTAATTTTTTCCATTTATCTCATAATATATAAATTTTTAAAATCAAATAAATAATTCTCTTAACGAAATTATAAAATTACTCTAAAATTTTAAATTTTTTCCATTTATCTCATAATGTCTAAACAACCACAACAGACTATACAAATTATAGTGAAAGACCTTTTATAAGCACTTTGCATTGTAAATTATCTCTCTCTTTGCGGGTGAAATTCAGGTGGGAGACAGGGAGGCGGGTAAGCCGCATCATCCTGTTTGACTTCTTAGTCTATTGATGGCTGACTTCTACTCCGGCTTGGGTTTTTGGATCATAGGTTGGCTCCGAATTGGGGTTGAACTTGAATATTTATCCAATCAAGTCCACATTGAAAACGACTCTAGAGATGCCAGAACTCAACCCCACGTCAACTGCGAACTCATCCCCACGTATTCAATTTCACGTTTTGACACTGTGACTTCAATCACTGTATAGTACTTTAATCAAATAAAGATTTAGATAGATCTGATTTTTGAGCTCACTTATAAATCCTGTGTTATAGATTAAATTTTAGAAAATCTATGACATCAGTTGATATAAATAAGATTTTTTTAAGATTTAATCCTGACCACAGGGTCTACAAGTGAAGTCAAATATCAGGTCTACTTAAATATTTTTCATTTAATTTTATTCTTAGGTTAAATATTTATGCAGAGTCAAATTTATGGTTTTATTTATAAAGAGACTTAGATTTATCGTTTTATTCATAAGTTTTGTGGTATATATGTAATATTATAGAATAAATGAAATTAATTAATATAAATAAAGTTTTATAATATTTTATTTTAATCAAAAAATTTATAAGTCGAGTCTAAAAAAAGATCTATTTAATTATTTATTAAGAAAAAGATTTACTTTTTATAGGAACTAAACTCATGTCAACAAGTTACACAGCCGTTTTCTTTTTTCTTTTCTACCTTTTCTTTAGGGCAATGGTATTGCCACCAACACTTTTTCACTAAATGGCAAAATTGCCCTCCTATGCAATATTTATCTCCTCTCACTAGTCCCTAGTAGTTAGGCCTGTCGATGGGTCGGTCTAGATTCGGATTCGATCCGGACCCGTTTAGCTATTATAATAATCAGATCGGATTTGGATCTTCGTGTTTCGATCCGATTAAGATTCGGATCTGATTAAAATATTTAATATATAATAAAATTATTGTATATTAGTATTATTTTATATGTATATATACATATATGTTGTATAAATTGCCCATATAATTTATATTTAATATAAAATACATACATAAATATTAATTATATGAACTCAATACTTTTGTATAATTAAACAAAAAAAAGACAAAATTCGATAAGTTGTAATAGTTTTACATATAATTTTAAAAAAAATTATTAAAACTCGGATCCGGATACGAATCTACTTTTGTAGACCCGTTCGGATCCGTATCTGATTATATTAATCGGATTCGAATCTAAATATGCTAGATACGATCCGAATCCGACCCGTTTACAACCCTATTAGTAGTCCACCCAATGCACCGCTACTCTTCATTTTCACCCTATTAATCACACACACGATACTGTTGAACTCCATCCACTTTCACAAAAATCCGAATAGTTAACATCTCAAAATCTAATCTTTGCCCTAAAAATGCTCTATTTGTTTTTTTTTTTTGGCTTCTAATTGGAATATCCAACTGGTGCTTTTGTTTCTCTTAATTTTCCTTTAATTTCCATTGTTTATTTCTTTGGAAGAATACATAAAAATTTGAGGGAAATGAAAAAATTTTAAAACAAAAAAAAAGAAGAAGAAAAGTAAGAGATATAGATTTGGTCAACTCCAAGGAAGCAAAACACTAAAACAGGTACTGAGAATGTTTTTTGGGATAATTTAAGTAGCAAAAATTCCTCCGATGATCGGAGTTTTGAGATCAGAACTTGTATAATTTGTTTTGAATTCGATACAACCAATGTTTTTGCAGCAAAGTTTTTTAAACCTTCTTCAACAACCAAATTTTTAGAAAATTAGGGGAAAATAAGTAATCCATCTTTGATGAAAAAGCAAGGAAAAATTGAGCTAGGAGCATATAGGAGAAATTTTGGTTTAAATGTGAAGTGAAGGAACAGAGTTGCACATGAAATTTGTTATGGATCTAAAGAAATTGCAATTTTGCCAATTACTAAAAAAGAGATGTGGCATTAATATAAATGCTGTGGCAATATCATTGCCCACGCTAATTACTCCATTTGCGATTCTTCTTCTTCTTTTTTTTTTTTTTAATGAAAAAAATATCGCAAATGGGATTTTTTTATTTATTTTTTAATTAGAAGATTATGTTCAAATTTAGTTGTCAAATGGCAGTAATTCTGTACTTATACACATCTAGATGTGTATAAGAGACAACAAAATTGTAAAATATCTAGATGTGTCTTAAGAACAGAATTCACACTCGCAAAGGTTTAATTACATTTAATCCCCTTGAATTCACACCTAGTTTAATTTGTCCCCTAAACTCAAATAATTTATACTTTATCTTTTCTAAAAATTTTCATAATATAAGTAAATATAAAAAATGACGTGGATATTTATTTTGACAAAAATACCTTCCAAAAATTTGTACACAAGATTAATTTTCATTTATTTCATTTCTAATCATTTCATAATTATATATTTTTTCATTATTTCACGACAATAAAGAGAACTTTATGAATTGTCACACTTTCCTTAATCAACTGTATATATTATTTTCTTCATTTCTAAAACTATGTTTCAAAAGGAAATTTTTTTCAACTAATTTCTGTTCAATTTTTTATTTGCAGTGACTAAAAATATTTAGATTAAAAATAAAATATGTAAAATAATTTTGTCTTACTCCCTATTCTACTCTGTACCTCATTCTCTAGTTTTGTGGCAAGTGTCTTTTCCAATCCTTTTGTATATATAAAAAAAATTAGATAGACTTGATTTTGAGTCCACATGTATATCTTGTGATTTGAATTAAATCTTATTTAATTTTATTTATATTAACTAATGTCAGTATTTCACAAAATTTAATCCATAATATAGTATTTATAAGTGGGCAAAAAATTAAATCTACCATCTATTTAAGTATTTCCGTTTGATTATAAGTAGGAGGTATAATAAAGTACATTTCGCATCATAATAAAAAGTGGTACAGGAAATAATAGGTGAAATAGAAAATTCTTACTCTTATTACACAAGTGTCATGGTCAAGGGATCGTTTCGTTTCTATCGTGTTTTTTCTGCATCGCATGTGCGCGCGTTCCGGTGCACAGTCAAAGATGTCTATAAGATCTTGTAGTGCGCCGGTTATAATTTCAGGAAAATTGTTTACAGTAGCAATGTTCATAGCAGATTTTGGGTTATAAGGTTAAAAATATCGGTACCAAAATTATAATTCAACAAAAATTTTGTTTGGTTTTTGTTTGGTCAATTAATTCTTTTTTCAATTCAATTTTCACTTTATCCAATTATTCAAAATTTTGTTGTTAATTCAAAAATCATTACAAGAGAAACTTACTTTTGTGGGACGACACTATCTTTTGAAGATCATAAATATAATTTTTAATAATACTAAAGCCAAAAGCAAGTCATAAATACAAATATTTTCATGCCACTAATGATGATATAATCTTTATTTATAAGTCACTATAATTTTGTTACTTTGTAAAGGTTGATCCTCATTTAAAAGTTACATATAATCTTTTGTGACCCCTTTGTGATCTCTTGTAACTATGAAACAAGATTACTGTGTAGAAAATTACAACACCTATTTATGAATAGATAATGAAAGTCAAGTATTATTTATGATATAAGATAATAATTTTTACAAGACCTAAAAGTGACAAAAATAAAAATTTATTTTTTATGATTATTACTAAATTACTAATCACAAAAGCATGTTTGTCTTGCCCTGAATTTTGTATAAAATTAATAAAGATAAGACCTCTAATAAAACTAACAAAATTAAAACCTATAAGTAACAAAAGTAAAACTTAAACCTAAAAATTAAATTTGATCTAGAACTGTAATTAATAGATATATGGAATTGCTAGTAAAACTTTATTTTTTTGATTAATCAGTTATTAAATTTTAATAGCTAAATCTAAATCATAAAACAAATTTTCTTATTTAATTTTTATTCAATTTATTCAAATACTGATTATTTAAAAATAAAAAATTAATTTAATTTGAACGATTAATTTTTCAATTAAATTAAATTATTAATACCCCACTCGTACAAGCACTCCCATGTGGGTCTCTTATGTAATTAGTTATGCGAAGTGCCATTATCCTACGTATTGAACATTGATCGGAGTATGTGAAATTAATTGGTTTTCGTCCATCCGATAGATTACATCCTTGAAGAAAACTCATAATGGGTACTAATAGCTATCGAAAAATTCAAAAATAGATTTAATACAAGATATTATATTTTAGTTTTTATAGTTTAAATTCAAATAAATCATTCATGTAAATGATGTGTCTGAATTTAAATTATAAATTTTAAGGTATAAATAGTGTCTTGGATCGATTAATATAAAAATGTACTTGTAAGCATCTAGTCTATTACTATTACTGCATTGCAAAAATTCGGCATTAAGGGTGTGTTCGTTTGGATTGAAAATATTTTCAGGAAAATATTTTTCAGAAATTTTTTTTGTGCCAAACACCGGAAAATATTTTCCAGTGTAAAATATTTTCTAATTTTCCTTCCTCTTAATTATAATAACTTACGGAATTTTTGAGTGTAAGTTATTTTCCAGATAATTTAAGAGTTTTATTAAACTTCAAATACTTACTTTTATAATTTCGTTTGCTAAACTTATTTTCGTTTTTAATTCTTTTTCATATTTGCTTCTCTCAATTATGGGTCCATAGCTAATATTATTAAAATTAGTGCAGATGTTACTATTATATTGTACTGTCATTTAATTTTGAACAAAATCAATTTTTTATTAATCACAATTACTTGTAAGGTATTTATTACTATTGTTATAAGTTTTTTTAACTTGTATCCAGAAAATTAAAAATAAAACCGTTAAAATTTTTTATTTCAAAATATTTTCATTTTGTCAACCGAACACCGAAAAATTGTATGAAAAATAGACTTTTTCATGTAAAATATTTTCCAAAAAAAATATTTTCCTCAAAAAAATATTTTCAATCCAAACGAACACACCCTAAGTAACCCTCATTCACACACTTGGCTTGTTGGCTTATTATCATTTGTCATTGCACCGAGTTGGTCAAAATGACGAGGATAAACCTTCTGGAAGAGAGGGAAATGCCAAGGGGATTGGTTGATTTGATGTCTGACGAACGGTGATTGTTCGGAGGGTAGAAAGTGAAAAGTTTAGAGTGAGAATAGAATAAAAGTGATTGTATTAAATGTGTTAGAGTTTTATTAATGAAAATTAGTTACATAACTTCAAGAACGTGTCTCTATTTATACGCAAGCAAGAATCCAGGATTAATTACTTTCTTGCAGGTTTAATTATTATTATTTTTGTTTTTAATGAATTTTTTTATTAAATGTGTTAGAATTTTATTAATGAAAATTAGTTACATAATAAACAAGAACATGGTAAAATTTCTTTTCAAAATAACTTTTGACTTTTTCAAAGTGAAAAACAAAAATATTTCTTTTAGGTTATGTTAACAATTTCTTTTAATGCTGTTAATTTTAAACATTCAAAAAAAAATTTATAAATACCTTTCAATAAAAATTGTCGAGAACAAGCGCTAAGTTGCTTTTGACTTTCGTTAAAGTAAAGGGTTGATGACGCTTTGCCTCCTAAAGTACAAGGTAAATTACACTTTATCCCCTTAAATTAAAATAATTATACTTTATGCTCTATATATACTATTCATACCGTTAACATTTCTAAGGCCATTAACAAAATTGATTAAATGACTAATATTCCCTCTTCACTATTTTGTTTGATTTTTCATATTTTTAACTTTTGATAGTGGTGTGATAATTATAAAAAATATAAGCAGAATTAAGTATAAAAAATATATATATGAATATAGTTCATACTATATATTTTTTTGGTCAAATTCGTGTAATTTATGGATTTTTTTTAATAATTTCTAGAGTTTATTTGATATTTATTTTAAATTATAGTGTTTTTCATAGTGGTAGTACGCTCCTCAAAATAAGTTCTCGGTAATATTCTCCATTTGAAAATTTTCTTCAAGGGTTTTGTGTGACAATAAATTTTTCATAAAAGTTTTATAATTTTTCATTTTGCCTTGATATTTTGTGTTTGATAGTTTAGGTTAAACGTCTGCAAATTAT
The DNA here is from genome assembly GCA_025175665.1 of Cinchona pubescens. Lineage (NCBI taxonomy): Eukaryota > Viridiplantae > Streptophyta > Magnoliopsida > Gentianales > Rubiaceae > Cinchona > Cinchona pubescens. Next base: position 1,316,920 of record JANKKI010000202.1, on the reverse strand, counting down.
AATGTCGGGCACAATTTGAGTCAAGTTTTTCTCATAATTTTCACTCTTGAAACAAATATTTGCATTTATTTAAATTTGATATTTTCCCTAACTTTCAATAATTATCAAACCATTATCAAAAAATTAAAAAAAAAATAGAGTCAAGGGTATTTAGTTATTGACTTTTTTTTTTTTTGATTGTATTAGAAATGCTAAAGGAGGAATAGTGTAAAAGAGACAAAGTGTAATTTTTTTATTTAGGAGGAAAATGTAATTAACAAAAACTTTGAGGGGCAAAGTGTTATTAACCTTAAATTTAACAAAACAGAAACTTGGATGTGAAATGAATAATTAAACAAAAAATTTGGTCAAACTGGTCAATACACAATGCGATCTTGACGTCTTATTCGATAAATTTTTTGATAGATCAAATTAATATATTTATCTTGTGATTTTTATTTAATTTGTCTAATTTACAGCATGATCCTCAAGCATAAGGAATGTATAAATTTTAAAATTTTAAAAGAAGAATTATTCGACTAAGGGTGTGTTCGTTTGGATTGAAAATATTTTCAGAAAAATATTTTCTTGAAAATTTTTTGGTGCCAAACACCGAAAAATCTTTTCTAGTGGAAAATATTTTCCAATTTTCCTTCCTCTGGCTGAAAATAACTTACGGAATTTTTGAGTGTAAGTTATTTTTTGGATAATTCAAGAGTGACATTAAATTTCAAATACTTACTTTTAAAATTTCGTTTGCTAAACTTATTTTCGTTTTTAATTCTTTTTCATTCGTTTTTCTCTCAATTATGGGTCTCACACTAATATAACTATCATTATGCATATTTTATATTATATTGTACTGTCATTTAATTTTGAACAAAATCAATTTTTTATTAATCATTTTTACTTGTAAGGTATTTATTACCATTGTTATAAGTTTTTTTAACTTGTATTTATAAAATTAAAGATAAAACTGTTAAAATTTTTTATTTCAAAATATTTTCATTTTATCAACCGAACACCGAAAAATTTTATGAAAAATAGACTTTTTCATGTAAAATATTTTCCTCAAGAAAATATTTTCAATCCAAACGAACATGCCCTGAGTAAGAATCTTAAGGCATACCAAGTGAGGCCCATATATCATACGTCCAGGTCTACGGGAGTATCTTACGCGCTGGTCCCACTCCACTTCCCCCGGTCGGCATCTTCTCTCATAGTATCGGCTAAGGAAAATCTTTAGCAGATTCACCGTTTATAAATTTTATTGTTAAAATTAAAATTTAAAAACTTTTTTTATATTAATTAATATCATAAAATTTTTAAAATTTAATATACATAATAGAATTTACGAACGCAACACGCCTTCCGCTTTTACCAACAACTCTCTCTTCGGCGCTTCTGCGCCAAATATAATTGGCGCAGAAGCCGCTATTGATATCCCAACATTTGGCTATCACATCACCCTGCCTCCTTTTACTCTTACTGCTGCTGCTGCTGCTCAGAGTAAATTTTAGGGTGTTTTCCTGGTATGTCACCTGAGTAATTCAAATCCGTATACTCTCCTTCAATTTATGCAACCTGACGTATTCTTTTTTATCTAAGACTACACTGATTGTTTATCTTAATGAGCTCATCAACTTTGATCTGAGAATATATTCGTGGTGTTCGATTTGTGATATGCAAAAGGTCCGGAATTGAATCTTGGTGGATATTTTTGATTCTGTTTGTTTAGAAGGAATGGGTTGTTCATCTTTCCCGAAAAAGCCCATGACCGGATCTGCTGCATTTTTACCCAAACCGGTTAGTACTGGAGGTTGAGAATATGGGGATATCCGACCCGATCTTTATGCCCTAATATTAATGGGTTTCCTCCTCCCCTTCCCATTGATGGTATTTTTTGAGCTTCTAGTCAATCTAAGAAAGTATTTTTCTTTTTTTGGGATTAAGTTTTTGGATTGGAATTGATTAACTATTTGTATTTTATCCTCAATTTGTTACGTCTGTTACCTGATGCTTAGACATAATTTTGGAAATCGTTGTGAGAGAAAGCAGGTCCTCCAACGGTTTCCCCAGGACAGGACTACTTGATAAACATGTCTTGTATGGCGGAGATAGATGATGGGAAGAAGAGAATTCAAACAAGGAATAGGCAAGGAAGGAAGATAACAGAACAATAGTTAGTCAGTTGCTTTTGAATTCATTGTGAAGTTCTAGCACCAACATTTTCTGCATGTCCTGAACACCACCAGAAACATTGAAGTTCTTCCAATTTATTCTGAATCTATTTTGCCTTTCTAGTTCATTATCCTAAGGTCAAGTAGGAAATCAATTAATCAAAGCACTGTAAGTTTCTTTGTCCAATTAGTTATTCTATAGGTGAGCAGTGTAATCGATGGGAAATATTGGTCCTCAAAAGATCATTTTGGGGTCCATTTTTCGGGGCCAAGGAGGTGAGGGAATAAAAGGAACACTATTGCATTTACGTTCTCCAATTTTTGCCCTTAAGTTTGTGTTATGTGAATGTATGTATGATTACAAGTCCCTAACTGAATGTGACAGTTTCAATAGCACCATTAACCAAGTATTAGGTATTTTGTTGATTGACACCTTTATGCATTTTGATTGCAGAAACGAGATATAGTACTTTGGAATTTGGTGGTCATCTATTTCATATTTATAAAATGGGTAATAATTATAGTCTGGTTATCAACAATACTACTCAGGAAATCACTATCAAGGAGTGGAAGAAGAGGTATAAGAGACAAGAATTAAAAAAAACAGTCGAATATTGCAGAGATAAAGGGGTGATTCTTGGGCCAGGGCAACATGCCTGCTTCAGTCCAGCAGAACTTAATGTTGCCTGGACAAGCAGGCTGAAATCAACGCTTATAAGTTCAGAGAAGCGGGTTTCACTCAAAGGCAAAAGTAGTAAAGAAGGCGTATAAGTTGTCAGTTAGTGAATTTGAAAGCAGCATAGCCATTGTTTTCAACATGGTTGGAAACGATCAGCTAGTAAAAGATTCCTTCTCAAGGGAAGAAGTAAAGAAGACTAAAGGAACCAAGAGTTCCGGGAAGCATGAGGAAAGGAATGCTGAATTGAAAAAGCATCTTATATCTATTGTGGTTAGATTTTCTGCTCTGTGCGTGTCATGTGTTTGCATGCATACATGCCTCTTTGTCTGCATGTGCATGTGTAGATGTTTGTTGTTGTGTCTGTGGACTATGCCTATATTTCTGTTTGCATAATATTTGCATTTTTACTTTGTTGATTTATTGCATCCTTAGACTGACATTCATCAATCAAATGTAGATTTGGTGTATCGTACTGTTGCCTCCCCGGTTGCTTTTAGCTCATGCAGCCGGGCAATGCTGGATGTTTTAAACTGTGTGCCGATACTTAATTTAGTCTCGATTTTTCTGTTGCTTAGCAATCTGTGTCTTGGAGGTGTTTGGCATTATGAAAACATTTAAACAAAAGGTGTTTGGCATTATGAAAACATTTAAACAAACTTAAGAGTTGTTGGCCTTGACACATTTTGCCTGCTTTGTCCTGCATCTTGCCAGATGTAAAATGAACTCTTGATGATGTCTGCTGGATTTCTCCAACCTTGTGGCCTTATTTGGTTAATTTATTGGGGCTTATGAAGTTAAATATATCAACCTTTTTAAAGGGATTACAAAATGGATTTCTAGATTGTGCTACTAATTTATTTCCAGTATATTTCTTGCTTCATGTACTTGATATTAGAAATGCAGTTTCCACTTTTGGTAGTACTCATCTTATGTTAAATTGTTAGGACATCTTTGATCTATAGATTTTTTTGAGTTTAGAACTTGTCCTGGAATATTATCCAGTTCATTCTCTGTTATTGAATTTTTTTTGTGATTATTATTCAACACATCTTTGATCTATATATGTTTTACTAGGATAAAGGGAATACAGCTTCTACCAGTCTGCCCCAGCTAGGAGAAGAGGAGAAACTTGACCAGGGTTCTAAATCTGATGTTGCCGCATAAATGGAGGAATTGCTTCTATTTCTGCGTTGCAAGCAGCAGCCTGTTTAGTTAGGACCAATCAAAATTGACATTAAGTGTGCCACTATGGTAGCAACTTCTGCCTGTTGTAAATTGTTGTTGTTAGTAATCCAGATGAAAATCTGGCAACTTGCCTCGCTGAGGGATTTCTCAAGTAGTTATCAAATTTCTTGATTGTTAAATTAACTGCATAAATGTTAGTGTTCTTTCTGATGGGGAGCTTCAACTTCCCCCATTTCTTACAACTAGTCTAAGATTCCATGTGTTACATGTTGGTGGTTACCTCGCACATGGTAATTATTTGCATATATTTTTTTAAAAATTAATTAAAGAAAAAGTTTTATTTTGACAACTAAATTAGGATCATAAGAATATTGGAGGCATTATAAACTCTATTTCAAGAATAATTGTATTTAGTCTAACTTGAATTTCATTTTTCAACTACTATAATAATTTATTTCTAGAAAGTGTATAATTTGTGCTCTAATTTTTTTTTTTTTCGAAATATAAATAACTTCAAAGGATTACTTTAACATGTAGTTTTCAATAATATCTACCCAATATCAGTTTGTATTTTTCTCTAAAATTATCCACATGTAAAACCACCTATGTTTGGTTGACTATTATTCAAACATTTTTTTGATGACTAATGTCAACTACAAAATCTTTAAAAACTCTAACTTTTCCTAATTTAACATCTTGTTTTGATTTCCTCCTTTTTCATTGTGACAACTACCGAATCGAATCAAGTTGAAAAAATTAATTTTATTTGTTTAAATTTCGATTCGACTTTGATTTGAAATCAATTAAATAATCGACTTCTCAACTCGATTTTAATTCCAATTTTCAAGTCAAATTACCAGTAGAATAAGTCGAACAATTACATATTTTAAAATTTTAGACATATATTATAATAATATGTTTGTGTATTTGTGTATATAATATTTTAGGCATAGTATTCTTAATTCTTAATAACTAAATATCTTACATAATTATTAAGATAATTAAATATCATAATGTTCGTAACTCAAAGGTTAATTTCACTTTACTCTTTAATGTTTAGAGTCACTATCACTTTAACTCCTATCATTATTTTTTAAACATTTAAATTCCTCCATTAATTCCAAGATTAACATTGTTGCTCCTTTTCGACAAAAACACCTTTATAACTTTGACTAAATAAAAGACTTTGTACAAATCTCATTCTCACTTTTGTCTTCACATCTTTCTTTTTTCTCTCATTTTATTGCATGATTCACTTATCTTTTGTCACCTTGTCTAAAATTCATAAGTTTCAATGTTGCCTGGATGGTGTTTCTTGGACATGGAGAAAAATGTAATCTGTCTCATATATACAGCAAGCAACTGTATAAGAGACAGCTGAAAAATGTCTCCTTAGGTTTGATTGTATGAAGCACAGGTATTTTACTTTAGTGCTAAAAAATACTGTTAAGGATTAAAGTGATAAGAATCCTAAGAAAGTAAAATAAAATTAACACGAAAATCTAATACTTGTAATACCCGACTTTTCTAAACATTTCACGAATTTTTGTACTTGTTTTGGTCCTTTTAAATACTCATTTATATCCCTTTCAAATATTAAATATTCGTTTTACTTTTTTTTAAACATTTTTAAAATTTTCGGACTCATCAAAGTATAATTTTATAAAATTTGAGGGACTAAAGTGAAATTTTGAAATTCATATAAGTCTTCTCTACGGAGACATCTTCCTGCATATTCCAAGTTTTCTAACAGTGAGAGATGTGTATAAGATCTCAGGTCAAGATCTCAAATCACAAATTTAGTTTTGAAAAGTACTCCCAAATCAAATTGGTGATTCAGGAATACTCGTAGACCTTTAATTCAACTTTCAAAGTAAGTTTTACTTCCATATCTGTATTATTTTTATGTTAAATTCTAAGTTTCTCAGGAAATTAAATTGTTTAATTTTTGTTATTTATGAATTGATCTGATTACCAAATATGTTTATAATCTATTGGGACTAGATTTATAGTTTGAAATGACTTTTTAACTATTATTTTTGTGAGATTTGAATTAGGATTTGACAATTCTTAATCCAGTGAGATATTTGAAATTATAAACACTAATTCTTAGATTTTTATCTTATTTTCACAAATTTAAGTCAAAAGCCTAGTCCTTATTTAATTGTGTTCAATAAACGACTAATTTGAGATTTTGAGTGATACCCAAAAGTGAATCCCTATCTCAATTTTTATCCTATTGGTATAACACTCTCCTGGTTTAGGTGATTCGAGATTAGAGTTTTAGATCGTCGAAATTAGGATACGTCTACGAAATCGATTTTCGAGGTAAGTAACGTTTACACATTTTTATCGATATCCTGTATATGATTGGTATTGTAATCATAGAATAATTGATATTAAGGTAAGTATATTTATTTCGATTAATATTTATAAGGTAAGTACATTTATAAATTATATGTTAATAGACAGAAGAGACAGGTACTGTAATCCCCTCCTTGATCAGCACTTGACTTTTGTGAACCATGAGCTCATTGACTGACATTTGTATTTTAAAGAATGATAATGTTTTGTATATTGTTCCCTGTACTGATTGTATACTTGTTATCTATAATTAGGTTTAAATGTTATTTACTAAGCACGATGTGCTTACTCCGTTATTATTTTTCCTTTTGTTTGTAGTCGAGGACCAACAGGAGACGTTAACAGGTCCTGAGTCAAGTGCTGATCAGGGAGGGGATTACAGTACAGACTCCAGTTATTGGCGCTAGAGTTTTCCTAGTTACTGTTTTAGTGTGAGGTTTGTTCTTGTGTTCAGGCCTGTTTGCCTATGGACTTGATAGATTTACCTTGTGATTGAACTTTTGACTGTGGTTGGATTGTGGTTTGATGTTTGTATATGGTTGTCTCTTATACACATTAGTGGATTGTTATGAATATGATTGTTGAATATACTTTTGTGATTTTGTATTGGTTGATCTTGAGATCTAACCAAGACAGGTATTATGGTTTGTATATTACTCTTGTACTGTGCCTTGCATGCTTGGGGTGATCCCGATGCGCGGCGTGTCATTGTCCGTTTTGGGGGCGTGACACAATTACTTCTTGAGAAATCTATAGGGCATTGTGTGATAAGTAATTGAAATATTTTTCTTTTTTAAATTTTAATGCTGAAAAAGGATGTTTTTCTTTTTGAAATTTTAATGCTGAAAACAGATATAAAATTATGAGTTTGAATATTCGTGGTTCCAAACCAATTTTAACGGATAACCAATAGACCAATTACCCTGTTAATATAGAGCTATTAGGTTTCATTTTTAAAAAAGAAAAAATTTTTAGAACCAGTTTGATACTTTAATGGGCAAAGGGATCAATTATGTATTTGAGTAGTAATAGCATCACAGACATTGAAATTTTTAAAAAAATATTACAAATCACTACTTATAATTTTGACAGAAGAATTTTTATTTTAACGAATGAATATCTAAAATTTAGGGGTGGAGTAAACAAAAAATTGAAGAAAATACCCCAGCCATTAATCTCTTCCTCTTTCTCGCATGCCCAATTCAATTCCGACCTTCAGAGAGCTAAATACACTTGTAGGAAAAGCATTTCAAATGGGATAATCACCAATTTGGTCCTTATTTTTAAGATATCGATCAATTCAGTTTTTTGTTTATAAGAAATACCAATTTGGTCTTTTATCCTTAAAAAAATTAACCACTATAAAACTTGTGAAGGGAATTATAAACAGATTAATGGAGTCATGAATAACACACTTATTACAAGTTAACAACCATAGGATTATCACACAGATTGATGTGTATAATTTGTCTATGATTTTCATTATAGGCCTTTAATTATAACATTTTTTTTTTCATTTATTATCTTCAAAATTTCACTATTATTCCACAGCAAAACAAATTGATCGATATACAAAAATAACATACACAATTTAGAGTTTTTTCTAATTGTAGTAAAACTTGTCTTATTCACCCCCTTATGAACGTATTTAAATAATGATGTTGTTCTGTAAAATCATAATAAAGGGATATTTTACAATTTTGTTGATGGAAATTATTCATTTGTACTTTAAGATCTTGTATAGTATAATACAATGTGTTTTAAAAATTTGTACTGTACAAATTTTTAAAACAAAGAGACTAACTGAATTTTCCCATAATAAAAATGTCACTTTTATTTTGCTTTTAAATAAATACGATACACATCTATTTTATACCCAAACACCATTGGTTTGAAGCAATTAGAGCAGAGCACAATTTCACCAGAAAATTGATCTAATAAAATCAAATCTCGATTTAAACTCTGATTTGGGAATTTGGATTTCATTTCAAACAACAACCTTTCATGTAAAAAATGAATAAAAATCAAAATTCAAAAATAAAAATGGGTCAAATCATCAGTAAACAATCCCATGACAATAATGGTAGTGTAGTACTCCATCCATTTCACATGGATCCGGGATGCCAACAAATGAATTTTAAGTATAAGAAAAATGTGTAAGTATAAACTCTAGTTTGACCTCCATATATAAATTTTGTAATTAGTATTAAAATTTAGAAAAATTTTAGAATTTCGTTGAGAAAATATTTTTTTTATATTTTAAAATCTTTTACAATTTTAACATTGTGTACTTTAAAAATTTATATTGTATAAAATTTTAAAATCCAGAAATAATTCCCTTAACAAAATCGTAAAATTCTTCTAAAATTTATAATTTTTTTGTTTTTTATTTAAATGCCATTTATCTCAAAATGTTTAAACAACCACAACAGACTATACAAATTACAGTGAAAGACCTTTTCTCTGCAATTTGTATTGTCGCGTCTCTCTATACACAGGTAGATGTGTATAAGTGGGTGGGTGGGACAATACCAGGCGGTAAGCCGCATCACCTTGTTTGACTTCTAAGTCTATTGGCTGACTTCGACTTTGGCTTGGGTATTTGGATCATAGGTTGGCTCCGAATTGGGGTTGAAACTTTAAAATATATCCAATCAAGTCCATATTGCTTGATTGCGCTCATACGACTCTAGAGATCCCAGAAATCACCCTCACGTCATCTGCGAACTCATCCCCACGTATTCAATTTCACGTTTTGACACTGCGACTTCAATCACTGTATAGTACTTTAATCAGACAAAGACTTTGGTAGATTTAGTTTTTGAACTCACTTATAAATCTTGTTGTGTGAATTAAATTTTAGAGAATTTGTGTAAACAAAATTTTTTAAAATTTAATTTTGATCACAAGATCTACAAGTGAGGTCAAACATCGGGTCTACCTAAATATTTTTCATTTAAGTATAGTCTCAGGATCAATATTTATACAGAGTCAAATTTATCGTTTTATTTATAAAGAGACTTAGATTTATCGTTTTATTCATAAGTTTTGTGGTATATATGTAATATTATAGAATAAATGAAATTAATTAATATAAATAAAGTTTTATAATATTTTATTTTAATCAAAAAATTTATAATCCTATGGTTGTTAAGATGTATCAAAATTGTGTTATTAATAAAAAGATTTACTTTCCTTATAGGAACTAAACTCATGTCAACAAGTTACACAGCCGTTTTCTTTTTTCTTTTCTACCTTTTCTTTAGGGCAATGGTATTGCCACCAACACTTTTTCACTAAATGGCAAAATTGCCCTCCTATGCAATATTTATCTCCTCTCACTAGTCCCTAGTAGTTAGGCCTGTCGATGGGTCGGGTCTTGACCCGGACCCGTGTATCCGGGACCTATCTAGATAAATAAATTTCGATTAAAATTGATACGATCCGGACCCGTTTAGCTATTATAATAAACGGGTCGGATCTAAATCTTGGTATTCCGATCCACATTAAGACTTGGATCGGATTAAAATATTTAATATATAATAAAATTATTGTATATTAGTATTATTTTATATGTGTATATATATATATATATATATATATATGTTGTATAAATTGCCCATTTAATTTATGTTTAATATAAAATACATACATAAATATTAATTATGAACTCAATACTTTTGTATAATTAAAAAAAATAATAAGAGAAAATAGTAATCGATAAGTTGTAATACTTTTACATATAATTTTTTAAAAAAATTATTAAAACCCGGATCCGGATACAGATCTACTTTTGTAGACCTGTCCGGATCCGGATCTGATTATATTAATCGGATCCGAGTCTGAATATGCTAGATCCGACCCGGATCCGACCCCTGGTAGTCCACCCAATGCACCGCTACTCTTCATTTTCACCCTATTAATAATCACACACACGATACTGTTGAGCTCCATCCACTTCCACAAAAAATCCGAATAGTTAACATCTCAAAATCTAATCTTTGCCCCAAAAATGCTATATTTGTTTTTTTTTTTAATTGGCTTCTAATTGGAATATCCAACTGGTGCTTTTGTTTAATCTTACATTTTCCTTTATATTTCCATTGTTTATTTCTTTGGAAGAATACATAAAAATTTGAGGGAAATGAAAAATTTTTAAAACAAAAAAGAAGAAGAAAAGAGATATAGATTTGGTGGAACTCCAAGGAAGCAAAACACTAAAACAGGTACTGAGATGGTTATGTTTTTTGGGATAATTTAAGTAGCAAAAATTCCTCCGATGATCGGAGTTTTGAGATCAGAACTTGTATAATTTGTTTTGAATTCGATACAACCAATGTTTTTGCAGCAAAGTTTTTTAAACCTTCTTCAACAACCAAATTTTTAGAAAATTAGGGGAAAATAAGTAATCCATCTTTGATGAAAAAGCAAGGAAAAATTGAGCAGGAGCATACAGGACCCAAATTTTGGTTTAAATGTGAAGTGAAGGAACAGAGTTGCACATGAAATTTGTTATGGATCTAAAGAAATTGCAATTTTGCCAATTACTAAAAAAGAGATGTGGCATTAATATAAATGCTGTGGCAATATCATTGCCCACGCTAATTACTCCATTTGCGATTCTTCTTCTTCTTTTTTTTTTTTTTAATGAAAAAAATATCGCAAATGGGATTTTTTTATTTATTGTGATAATTAGACCAATCTTAACTAGGATTTTGCATTTGGCAAATGCAAAATTGTTCGGAATCTGACATTTTAGAATTCAAATTAACAAAAAATCTGACAAATTTGTGAAAAACAATCAATCGAATTCACACTCGCAAAGGTTTAATTACATTTAATTAAAAATTTTCACACCTAGTTTAATTTGTCCCCTAAACTCAAATAATTTATTACTTTATCTTTTAAAAATTTTCATAATATAAGTAAATATAAAAAATGACGTGGATATTTATTTTGACAAAAATACCTTCCAAAAATTTGTACACAAGATTAATTTAAATTGATTTCAAAGTTCTAATCATTTCATAATTATATATTTTTCAGGTGGACTTCATGAACAGAAAGAGAACTTTATGAATTGTCACACTTTCCTTAATCAACTGTATATATTATTTTCTTCATTTCTAAAACTATGTTTCAAAAGGAAATTTTTTTCAACTAATTTCTGTTCAATTTTTTATTTGCAGTGACTAAAAATATATTAAAAATAAAATATGTAAAATAATTTTGTCTTACTCCCTATTCTACTCTGTAATCCTCATTCTCTAGTTTTGTGGCAAGTGTCTTTTCCAATCCTTTTGTATATATAAAAAAAATTAGATAGACTTGATTTTGAGTCCACATGTATATCTTGTGATTTGAATTAAATCTTATTTAAAGGTTGTTTATATTAACTAATGTCGTATTTCACAAAATTTAATCCATAATATAGTATTTATAAGTGGGCAAAAAATTAAATCTACCATCTATTTAAGTATTTCCGTTTGATTATAAGTAGGAGGTATAATAAAGTACATTTCGCATCATAATAAAAAGTGGTACAGGAAATAATAGGTGAAATAGAAAATTCTTACTCTTATTACACAAGTGTCATGGTCAAGGGATCGTTTCGTTTCTGTCGTGTTTTTTCTGCATCGCATGTGTATAAGAGACGGTGCACAGTCAAAGGCCATCTCTCGATCTTGTAGTGCGCTGGTGGTTCCATACAGTAGCAATGTTCATCAGCAGATTTTGGGTTATTCGGTTAAAAATATCGGTACCCCTCAAAATTATAATTAAACAAAAATTTTGTTTGGTCAATTAATTCTTTTTTCAATTTCAATTTTCAGTTTATCCAATTATTCAAAATTTTGTTGTTAATTAAAAAATCATTACAAGAGAAACTTACTTTTTGCGGGACGACACTATCTTTTGGAGATCACAAATATAATTTTTTATCATACTAAACCCAAATACAAGTCATAAATACAAATATTTTCAAGTCACTAATGATGATATAATCTCTACTTATAAGTCACTAATAATTTTGTTACTTTGTAAAGATTGATCCTCATTTAAAAGTTAAATATAATCTTTTGTGAGCCCTTTGTTATCCTTTGTAACTATCAAACAAGATTACTATGTAGAAAATTACAACACCTATTTATGAATAGAAAATGAAAGTCAAGTCATTATTTATGATTTAAGACTATAATTTTTACAAGTCACAAAAATAAAATTTTATTTTTTGTGACCATTACTAAATTACTAATCACAAAAGCATGTTTGTCTTGCCCTGAATTTTATACGAAATTAATAAAGATAAGACCTCTAATAAAACTAACAAAATTAAAACCTATAAGTAACAAAAGTAAAACTTAAACCTAAAAATTAAATTTGATCTAGAACTGTAATTAATAGAAATATGGAATTGCTAGTAAAACTTTATTTTTTTGATTAATTAGTTATTAAATTTTAATAACTAAATCTAAATCATTAAACAAATTTTCTTATTTAATTTTTATTCAATTTATTCAAACACTGATTATTTAAAAATAAAAAATTAATTTAATTTGAACGATTAATTTTTCAATTAAAATTAAATTATTAATACCCCACTCGTACAAGCACTCCCACGTGGGTCTCTTATGTAATTAGTTATGCGAAGTGCCATTATCCTACGTATTGAACATTGATCGGAGTATGTGAAATTAATTGGTCTTCGTCCTAAATTACATCATTGAAGAAAACTCATAATGGATACTAATAACTATTGAAAAATTCTAAAATAGATTGTATAATGATATAAGATATTATATTTTAGTTTTTATAGTTTAAATTCAAATAAATCATTCACATAAATAATGTGTCTGAGTTTATATTATTAATTTTAAGATATAGATGGTTTCTTGGATCAATTCATATAAGAATGAACCGGTTTGTCACTATTACTGCATTGCAAAAAATCGGCATCCACTTGGCATGTTGGCTTATTATCATTTGTCATTGCACCGAGTTGGTCAAATGACGATGATAAACCTTCTGGAAGAGAGGGAAATGCCAAGGGAATTGGTTGATTTGATGTCTGATGAACGGTGATTGTTCGGAGGGTAGAAAGTGAAAAGTTTAGAGTGAGAAAATAAAAGTGATTGTATTAAATGTGTTAGAATTTTATTAATGAAAATTAGTTACATATCTTCAAGAACGTGTCTCTATTTATACGCAAGCAAGAATCCAGGATTAATTACTTTCTTGCAGGTTTAATTATTATTATTTTTGTTTTTAATGAATTTTTTTATTAAAAAAATGATGTGTTAGAATTTTATTAATGAAAATTAGTTACATAACTTCAAGAACATGGTAAAATTGCTTTTCAAAATAACTTTTAACTTTTTCAAAGTGAAAAACAAAAATATTTCTTTTAGGTTATGTTAACAATTTCTTTTAAAAAAAATTAATTTTAAACATTCAAAAAAAAATTTATAAATACCTTTCAATAAAAATTATCGACAACAAGTGCTAAGTTAATTTTTGACTTTCATTAAAGTAAAGGGTTAATAACGCTTTGCCTCCTAAAGTACAAGGTAAATTACACTTTATCACCTTAAATTAAAATAATTATACTTTGTGCTCTATATATACTATTCATCCATTAACATTTCTAATGCCATTAACAAAATTGATTAAATGACTAATATTCCCTTTTCACTATTTTGTTTGATTTTTCATATTTTTAACTTTTGATAGTGGTGTGATAATTATAAAAAATATAAGTAGAGTTAAGCATAAAAAATATATCAATATAATTCATACTCACATAAATATGTTTTTTTGGTCAAATTCGCGTAATTTATGGATTTTTTTTAATAAGTCTAGAGTTCATTTGATATTTATTTTGAATTATAGTGTTTTTCATAGTGGTAGTACGCTTCTCAAAATAGGTTCTCGATAATATTTTCTATTTGAAAATTTTCTTTAAGGGTTTTGTGTGGCAATAAATTTTTCATAAAAGTTTTATAATTTTTCATTTTGCCTTGATATTTTGTGTTTGATAGTTTGGGTTAAACGTCTGCAAATTATAATGTCGGGCACAATTTGAGTCAAATTTTTCTCATAATTTTCACTCTTGAAACAGATATATGTATTTATTTAAATTTTATTTTCCCTAACTTTCAATAATTAAAATTTAAAAAAAAATAGAGTCAAGGGTATTTTAGTTATTTAATTGACTTTTTTTTTTCTTGTATTAGAAATGCTAAAGGAGGAATAGTGTAAAAGAGATCGTGTAATTTTTTTATTTAGGAGGAAAATGTAATTAGTAAAAACTGTTGGGGGGCAAAGTGTTATTAATCTTATATTTAACAAAACAGAAACTTAGATGTGAAATGAATAGTTAAACCAAAAATTTGGTCAAACTGGTCCACACACAATGCGATTTTGACGTCTATGATAAATTTTTGTGTAAATTAATATATATATATATAAGAGTATATTCTTACTTAAACACATAATTCATCTTTAGATTTTCAAGGATGCGAAATTATAAATTTTAAAATTTTAAAAAAAAGTTGAATTATGTAATTAAATAAAAATTACAAAATATATAATGAATTTAAATATGTGACCCACTAGTCCTCTAATTTCCCCGGGCAGTATCCTCTCTCACAGTAAAGTATCTGCTAAGGTGATGATATTGCCGCAACAATTTTTCTGAAATGACAAAAATACCCTCTAACCCCATCCTCTTTTTCCCAAGTTCCACTACCCTACCAGCCCTGAATTCCTCTTTAATCCCTGCAAACTATTTTCTCTTCTTCTCTCCAGCGAAACTTAAACTGGATTTCAATTCACTAAACAAACAATCATTTTTATCTGTACCCATCAAAGTTAATTATCTCCGCGGCGGAGACTGCTGAGAATGTGGTAGTAGTAGTCGTCTAACGGCTGGAGACGAGGGTCATCGGAAAGGGATGACGGCGCTGCGCAGAGAGGTGCAGTCCGTCCATAAATGATCTGTGGGAATTTGCAGTGAACTTTAATAGGGGTAATTTCGCCATTTAAGAAAGAAATTCTGTGGCATTAACTAAAGATTATTGCAGTGGCAATATCATTGGCCATCTGCTAAACCCAACCCAACCCATGTACCCAACACGCCTTTCGCTTTCCCAATAACTCTCTCTTCATGCTTCTGCGCCAATTATATTTGCCGCCGCCATTGATATCCCAACATTTGGCTATCACATCACCCTCCTTCTCTTGCTCTTGCTGCTGCTGCTCAGAGTCGCTTGGAACCCCCTACTTTTCCTGGTATGTCACCTGAGTAATTCAAATCCGCCACATCTCCTTCAATTTATGCAACCTGACTAGTATTCTTTTTTATCTACAACTACACTGATTGTTTATCTTAATGTCATCAACTTTGATCTGAGAATATATTCGTGGTGTTCGATTTGTGATATGCAAAAGGTCCGGAATTGAATCTTGGTGGATATTTTTGATTCTGTTTGTTTAGAAGGAATGGGTTGTTCATCTTTCCCGAAAAAGCCCATGACCGGACCTGCTGCATTTTTACCCAAACCGGTTAGTACTGGAGGGTTGAGAATATGGGGATATCCGACCCGATCTTTATGCCCTAATATTAATGGGTTTCCTCCTCCCCTTCCCATTGATGGTATTTTTTGAGCTTCTATTCAATCTAAGAAAGTATTTTTCTTTTTTGGGATTAAGTTTTTGGATTGGGATTGATTAACTATTTCTATTTTATCCTCAATTTGTTACGTCTGTTACCTGATGCAAGACATAATTTTGGAAATCGTTGTGAGAGAAAGCAGGACTACTTGCTTTCATATAAACATGTCTTGTATGGCGGAGATAGATGATGGGAAGAAGAGAAAACAAGGAATAGGCAAGGAAGGAAGATAACAGAACAATAGTTAGTCAGTTGCTTTTGAATTCATTGTCAAGTTCTAGCACAAACATTTTCTGCATGTCCTGAACACCACCAGAAACATTGAAGTTCTTCCAATTTATTCTGAATCTATTTTGCCTTTCTAGTTCATTATCCTAAGGTCAAGTAGGAAATCAATTAATCAAAGCACTGTAAGTTTCTGTGTCCAATTAGTTATTCTATAGGTGAGCAGTGTAATCGATGGGAAATATTGGTCCTCAAAAGATCATTTTGGGGTCCATTTTTCGGGGGCAAGGAGGTGTGGGAATAAAAGGAACACTATTGCATTTATGTTCTCCAATTTTTTGCCTATGTGAATGTATGTATGATTACAAGTCTTAACTAAATATGACAGTTTCAATAGCACCATTAACCAAGTATTAGGTACTTTGTTCACTGACACGATCGTTTATGCATTTTGATTGCAGAAACGAGACTTTCGAATTTGGTGGTCATCTATTTTGTATTTTGTATTTATAAAATGGATTATAATTATAGTCTGGTTATCAACAATACTACTCATAAAATCACTATCAAGGAGTGGAAGAAGAGGTATAGTAAAGAATTAAAGAAAACAGTCGAATGTTGCAAAGATGAAGTGGAGATTCTTGGGCCAGGGGAACATGCCTGCTTCAGACCAGCAGAACTTAAGAAGGCCTGGAAAAGCAGGCTGAAATCATCGCTTATGAGTTCAGAGAAGCGGGTTTCGCTCATAGGCAAAAGTAGCAAAGAAGGCGTGGTGTTGTCAGTTGGTGAATTTGAATACAGCGTAGGCATTATTTTCAACATGGCTGGAAATGGTCAGCTAGTAAAAGAATCTGTCTCAAGGGAAGAATTAAAGAAGCTTGAAGGAACCAAGAGTTCCGGGAAGCATGAGGAAAGGATTGCTGAATTGAAAAAGAATCTTATATCTATTGTGGTTAGATTTTCTCCTCTGTGTGTCTGTGCATATATGTGTTTGCATGCGCACATGCCTCTTTGTCTGCATGTGCATGTGTAGATGTTTGTTGTCGTGTCTGTAGACTATGGCTATATTTCTGTTTACATATTTTTTGCACTTTTAGTTTGTTGATTTATTGCATCCTTAGACTGACATATTCATCCATCAAATGTAGATTTGGTGTATGTTCCCCACCCACCCCGGGTTGCTTTCAGCTCATGCAGTCAGGCAATGCTGGATTTTAGAAATTGTGTGCTAATACTTAATTTAGTCTCGATTTTTCTGTTACATAGCAATATCTGTATTGGGGGTGTTTGGCATTATGAAAACATTTAAACAAACTTAGAGTTGTCGGCCTCAACACATTTTGCCTACTTTGTCCTGCATCTTGCGAGATTTAAAATGAACTCTTGATGATGTTTGCTGGATTTCTCCAACGTAGTGGCCTTATTTGGTTAATTTATTAGAGAATCTTATGATGTTATATATCAACCCTTTTAAAGGGATTACAAAATGGATTTCTAGATTGTGCTCCTAATTTATTTCCAGGGTATTTCTTGCTTCATGTAATACCCTGATATTAGAAATGCAGTTTCCACATTTGGTAGTACTCATCTTATTGTTAATTGTTACGACATCTTTGATTATAGATTTTTTTGAGTTTAGAACTTGTCCTGGAATATTATCCCGTTCATTCTCTGCCATTGAATTTGTTTGTGATTGTTATTCAATACATCTTTGTTATATATATATATATATATATATATATATATATATATATATATATATATATTTTACTAGGTTAAAAGGAATACAGCTTCTACCAGTCTGCCCCAGCTAGGAGAAGAGGAGAAACTTGACCAGGGTTCTAAATCTGATGTTGCTGCATAAATGGAGGAATTGTTTCTATTTCTGCGTTGCAAGCAGCCTGTTTAGTTAGGACCAATCAAAATTGACATTAACTGCGCCACTATGGTTGTTCGCAAGTTCTGCCTGTTAGAAATTGTTGTTGTTAGTAATCCGGATGAAAATCTGGTAACTTGCCTCGTTAAGGTATTTCTCAAGTAGTTATCAAATTTCTTTATTGTTAAATTAACTGCATAAATGTTAGTGTTCTTCCTGACGGGGAGCTTCAACTTCCCCCATTTCTTACAACTAGTCTAAAAGTCCGCACGTTACAAGTTAGTGGTTAGCTCGCACACAGTATATATTTATTATTTTTTCTTAAAATTAATTAAAGAAAAATTTTTATTTTGACAACTAAATTAGCAACATAAGAATATTGGAGGCATTATAAACTCTATTTCAAGAATAATTGTATTTAGTCTAACTTGAATTTCATTTTTCAAGTACTATAATAATTTATTTCTAAACATTGTATAATTTGTGATTGTTTCGAGTTGTACCTATAACTTTTTTTCTTTTTTCTTTTTTAAAATATAAATAACTTCAAAGTATTACTTTTCAATAATATCTACCCAATATGAGGTTTGTATTTTTTTCCAAAATTTTCCACATGTAAAACTACCCATGTTTGGTTAACTATTATTGAAACATTTTTGATGACTAATATCAGCTACAAAATCTTCAAAAACTCTAACTTTCCTTGGTTTCATATCTTGTTTTGATTTCTTTTTCATTGTGACAACAACAATAAATAATTCAAGAAAGATACATTTGGTTCATGATAATTAAAAGTGAGTATACAACTAATTATATGTTAAAATTGGACATTCTAAAGAGAATATTTTTTAATCAAAATCAAAAGAGAGCTTGATTTGGTTCTTTTTAAAGAACTATATTTTAAAAACTTGAGATATATTACTAGACGGTCATACACCTTTGCTATTTTTTCATACAGTTTTATCATTTTTCAACAATATTCCTTCAACAGAAATCACCTCTTTACATGCTAAAATATTTTTTGAAAACTGAAAATTGTGATTTTGTCAATTCATAGTTCAACAGATCCTCATGAATGACTTGATCGAACATTTACTTCAAGTAGTCAAATTAAAGGTGTTAAATGTTAGTACCTTCTATGAGAATACATTATGCTAGATTTATACCATATGTTGAAACTTGTGCAAGGGTAATTTCTCTTGAGCATGTCAGTTACATTTGATTCAAATATGAAATTTACTTGTCTTTCTATTGAAATTTGATATCATGACAATGATAATAATAATTATTTTAATAATTTATAATTAGGAATAAATTAATCTTACTTACTTCGTTGTGGTTCTTTAATTTTTGAGTTGAATCAAATTTTACATCACATCACAAAATTCAGTCAAGCTTTCATGTATAACAATTGAAGTATTGAACCATAACTTATCCAATCTAGAAAGGCTGAATGCATGAAATTATCTCAATTCATTAAAACTCTTTCAAGTCTTTTCAACATCAGTAGTGAAATCTCTTCTTCTTTTTCTTTGATTTTTCTTTTATTTTCTAAGAATGTTGTGGTTGTTTTTTTTTTTTTTTTTTTTTTTTTTAAATATTTTCTCCATGGCCTCCCCTCATTTCAACATTTGTTATAACATGCAGTCCAAATAGTTTCAACATACAAATTCTTTCTCAAGTACTTTTTTTTTTTATTGTAGATGTCCAAAATTTTTTACTAAATAGTTTCATTGGAAATCAAATTTTAAAATAATTTATCCCTTTTATTGAGAAGAGTCACAGCAGAATAATTGTTCTTTAATTGCTAAATTCATCCTAAAAAATATTTTTTCTATTGTTATTATAATTACTAAAAGAAGACATCCTAAAAAGAATCTTTTCTAACTAATTAAGTGATTCTATTGTAAAAGGAAATTTACTTAATTAAATTTAATCCCTATTCTTAACCCTAAACATTAGTTAGATTTCCTATTTCTTTCTTTAGGTACATTTTACATAAATAGTCTCAGCAATGACAAAAAGGGTATTCAAATTAGATATATAATATAGTTATTAAATTATATAGTAAGAGTAAATTCAAAAAAAATCTAAAATATCATATCAAACTGTGCTCTTTCAATATAACTAGTATAAGAGCATGCGTTTTGCACATTTGAATATACTAATTGTTTGTTTTTATTACTATGAATTAAAAAGTGAAGTGTGTTTAGAGATACTAATTGTTTGATTTTTTAGTTCACTTAGTTTTTCACTTATATAATTTTTTAGTTCACATAGATGATGTCGACTGTGCTTCTTCCATCCACAAAAACCTTGGGGACATTGGAATCCCCTACCTTAACGTGTATGGTGATCGAATCTGTGCGAGGGTATCAATCAAGCATCGGATCATCATATATGAAACAGATGTTTGGATGGTCTATGAAACAGATGTTTGGATGGGTCTTAGTCTTTTTGGGCTCGACTTTTCCTGGGGCAATAGGCCAGGCGTACCGTTTCTTATCATTTGGTGTATGGTGTTGATTACACCTGGAAAGTCGTCGTTGTTCGATGGCAAGCGGCAATGATGATTGTAGTTCTACCACTGGTAGGGTACTTTATTAGGGTAGGGCCTATCTGCCAGGTGACAATTCTCATTCCTTTCTGGCGGTTGTTCATATTGCTTGAAGTTTTCAGCAGTGCGAAGGATACACTAATGTAGGAATTTGTCCCTGATGCCTTTTTCTATTCCAAACTTAAAATCATTGCAGTCCTCGGTGTCGCGTCTATGATCTCTATAATGGGCGCAGCATTGGGATCTATCCCGTCTATGCTATTCTGATCGCATTGGGAGAGGTGACTCTATTTTGTTATTCTGTATTTGGAACGAGATTTCTTTTCGAGAGGTGTTTAGAGTAAAGTCTTTATTAGGTAGGATCGAGGTTCACAAGGGTTGAAAATTTTTCGTCCTAGGGAAGGTTATCCTTCCTGCTAGGGGGCTCTGTCGGTGTCCATGCTCATAACTCCAGAGGTAATATGTATCCATGCGACGCATGTTCGATCGATCAACATGGTTCTTTGATTTTTTATCCAATCGTTTCTTATTAGATTCTTGTTCGATCGCACGCTTTTCCTTGTTCGTATCATAGAATTAAATTCTTTTATATTGGTTGGACTCCTTTCCTTGTATGTAACTTTCAGCTCTTCGGGAGAGCTCACTGAAGGTTTGGGGGACATTGGCTGCCAGGTAAGCATTGAAGAATCAAGGCTTTACGCTGCTCATGAAGGCCACGATTACGAGCACCTCATATGTGTTTCGGACTTGGACAATTTTATTGTTGAACATCCCAATTAATTCTTTTAATGACTTGTCGGGCCTTTATCGAACGTTCATGAAATGGGATGCTTCTTTTGGATGATTTTTCTGCTCATGAAATGCGTGAGGAATTTACTAGTGAGATCATAAAAATGTTCCGATCGAGTTAAGGGATAGCTCTTTGAGCCACTTCTGCATGGATCCCCTTAGCATGACGGAGAAGAGTTTGCACGTGATACCATTAGAGTAGCTGTATAGTTTGGTAATGGCTGACACATGCGCCACGTGATCAGTGGAGTCGGTGGTTCCTTTTTAGGTGTCTGGATTTGATTGCTTGAAATTTGGTGCGACATTCAGTTCTGTTTGGATGGCTAGTGTAAAGGTATCTCGGGCCACTATAGTAAGACAGGTCGCCTGCATAGTGTTTTTTCCTAATAGCTCGTGGAACTTCAAGGTCATTTTGGCCATGAGCGTTTTCTCATTGCTTACCGGGACTTGTTTGGAGATTTGCTCATTCTTTCTCGTGAATTTAGGTCCGATCCATTTGAGGACCGATCCCTTTCTCCAAGATTGCGATGACGATCTTGAACGGTAGGGCTATTAGTATGAGCTACTAGCAGTGTCCTCGTGCTTTGCTTTTTGATTTTGCCCTTCGAAGAATGTGGGTTCCTTTGTTTGACCGTTTACAAAATTTTTGAATGCTTGAAAGTTTTTTGAAAGGAATTGTGGCACCTCCTTTCTCCGCTGGGGCTTTCCATTTTGTGAAGCTTCCTGATTTTGGTGGTAGGCTCTTGAGGGTTTGATCCCTAAGTTAGCTCCACGTTTTTGCTATTTGTTCTTTCCTATTGTTTTGATTTCATCATTTTTTTTAAAAAATGACCAGAGGGGCTGATAAGTTAGCTTTTTCATGAGTCTCGAGGCGACAATTGGCTTTTTGTCTCGATTCCCACAGATAGCACCAATTGATGAATAATGATTTGCTTACGTAGAGAGTGTGACATAGAGAGAGAGAGAGTAATATTGTAATATGACATGTGTTGCCTCTTTATTGTTGGGGTGATCCCTTATACAGTGGACAATAGACTGACCTGCCTCTTTGCTGTTGTGGTCAGCTTGATCCTGTTGGATTGGTTAGATCTTTATCAACCCCGTAGGGTCAGGAAAGATATAGTGCCGATCGTTGTGGGTCAATATATACTAAATTACACAATTGTCCTTTGGAATCCAAGGGTGTCTATTTTGCCATGTGTACGTGTGTTATTGGTTTGTTCATTTTTAGGTATCACCTAGGATATAACAAAATAATTAAATTTTATAGTAAGGGTAATTTTGAAAAAAAAAAAATTTAAATCACTAAATCACATTCCTGTCATTTAATATAATATAGGTATGAGTATAGATATAGATATAGATACAGATATAAACATAGATAGATATAGATATATCCAGAAGATTTTATCAATTTGGTTACATTTCCAATTGATGGCTAATTTAGCAAATATCTCAAAAAATTGTTGGTTTCCCCATCTTTCTTTCATATAACGTTTCTTAAGGTTTCAGCTTGCCAGCTGTACATTACTTTGTTTCGTTTGTTTTGTACGACTAGAAAAGGTGTTAAACTACTAATACAAACTTTAGTCTATTTCGGTATTAAATTAGACATAATGGTTGGCAAGCAAGACTGGAAGCCACTTTTAAAGCTTTGGAAAATTTACAAAAGGACATATCTAATGGTAGCTATCAATTTACACCAAATAAATTGTTTTATTCAACTAGAAATGGTTGACCCTACTATATCAGTTTATGCCGACCATAAAGTTAGTTTTTGGTATGTGGAGTGTACATTGTATATTGTGGTAAAAATCTAGTCTCCATATAGAGACATAAATGAGAATACATTTGATTATATTTAATTAAAATCTGTTTAGTATTCGGATCATAGGCTAGTACCAAACTTTTTCATTGATGATTTCTTAGTATTAATAAACAAACAAACTAAATTTTATTCCCACTAAATGGGGTCGGTCACAGAATATTAATGATTTCTTAGTCCTAATCTTTTTGTTCCCCAAAATGTTAGTCCTCATAATAAGAGGATGAAAACTACATAATCAAAAGGCTAAAATAAAACACATACACTTGAATATCCAATAATCCTCATAATAAGAGGATGAAAACTACATAATCAAAAGGCTAAAATAAAACACATACACTTGAATATCCAATACCACAGTAAAGTTTTCAACATACGCTAAACAAGCACTATAGTGTCCAATGGCAGAGCAAAAATGATTAATATGTATAAACATGAATTAACTAAGGAAAATATGGGTCGATACATACCTTACTGGACCAAATATGATCCTATTTGCAAGGTGGATAGAGCTGATCTTCAAATCTAACATAGAAAAATCACAAAAATTTACTCACTAACATATTCTAAGGAAAATTCTACAAACTTGTTAAAACAACAGGTACAAAATGGCAGAATAAAAAAGAAAAATTGCGTAAAAATAGGACGAAGGTACACAAATACCAATATAGTATAGGTGATTTTTTTATAATGCAAAATAATATCACAATGCTTAAATTTTGAGTAATAGAGTAGAAGAAAAATGAAATCAAAGGCATACTACAATAATAGAAAGCACATATTAGCATGGTTTATATGCACACCAACTTTTATAAGTTTATAAGGCCACTGCATTGTAGGAGAAGAAAGGATATGATCATATGAATTTGTCCTTATTTAATATCCCTACATGATTTTGCCATACATGCGGTTGTAACTGTCAAAGTGAAAGAAGAACAGACTAATAACACATACTTATAACTATCAATAACAAATTATGAGAGACATGAAAATATGAAATGCCAATGACTATGTAACAATGATTCAGTGAGTAATCAAACGGTATTTGTGTTAGTTTGGGATAGATTTTAGACTAATTCTATTCAGTGGGAGCAACCAATAGTTTAATTGAATAATTAATGGGTCATTAAACATCTCATACGGACACAACCTATGACTTACTTCTCTTGTTAATGGGCCAATTAACGTGTCAGGTACGAGGCGGAATAAACTGAAGCAATTGAAGGGGTAATAAGCATTTTGGGCCCATAACTCATGAAAACTATCACATGGAGATAGTCACTTAGTAGCAACAGAATTAGCTACAATGGGTGAGATGTTTTCTTCTATACTGGGTAGATATACTTTTTTTTTTACCCCTCCTTTAAGGCCATTAACTTTGTGGTATAGAATTCCTAGGTGGCCTTATATAGGATTCGGAATAGTTATCCTTTTGCAATTGATGCCCCTGCAACAGCTGGTTTATACTCCATAGTTGGCATTGGTTTTTAATTTTGTAACGATTGTCTCAAATTTTGACTGAGTTCTTTGGAAGGCTTGATTCATTTGTATCGTGGATTATGGTAAGTCTTTTTATATTTGGTAGCATGTATGTTTTTGATCAGCTTTCTTGAACTCTTTACTTTTCTCCTTCATCACCTAAAGGAGGCGAAGAGAGCCCAAGTGAAAATTTACCCCACGATTAGTATGTAGGGTTGACCCAAATGAATGAGTCTTTCTAATTTATCTTTTTCATTTTCCATTTGGTACCACACTTTTATGTTGAAAAACCCATTCCATAAAGAATTGCAATTCCAACTAAATCTTGGAGACTTCATTCCTCAAAAAAAAAAAAAAATAAAAAAAAATAAAAAAAAAAATTAGGAAAGTTCACTCCAACTTCAATTTGAAAAGGAAAAATTTTGTGGTCCAACTTTATCGCCTCATTTTGAAATTTGAATCCAAATATAGTATCTCCAAGTAAATATAATTATATATAAAATAAAAAATAATTAAAACAGAATTTATATACTATATCCAGTCAGTTATTATTATTTTTTTGCATAATTATCTCATTGTACATATAAAACTTTTTAAATAAATATAATATTATAAAATTAGCCAAATTTTACTATTGAGTATGTATTTGAATGTTAAATTTTTTTTTACTATACACTACTTTTTTAAAATGTATATCCTTAACACAAAATATTTAAAGTTTTCGCATCCTTAGGCCTTGTTTGGTTCTAGAAAACTAGTGAGGAAAAGGAAATGTAGGAAAAGGAAAGTAAATTCCTTGAAAATGCTAAATTCCTCACTTTGTTTGGTTACTAAGGAAAGTAATAAGGAAAGGAAAAAGGATTCTCAATAAAATAATTCTTTTGTTTGAATTGTGGATTTTACCAAGGAAATGGAAATGGAAACAACAAATAAAAAAGAGATGATGTTTTAAATTACAATAATAAAAACTATTGAAATTTTCTTTTACAAAAGAAAAAAAAAAAGAAGAAGAAAATAAAGTAAAATTTTCAAAACCAACAATTGTAATAATTTATTGATATTCTATCATATTATCTTTCTTTTTAGGTCAAATATTGTGGGTATTGTATGCATGTAAACTATCATCCCATCATATAAATATCAAACTCCATCCTTCTTGTTTATGAAATTTAGATTAATAAGTTCAACAAATTAAATTATTAACTCTTTTTTTTTTTACCTTTTTTTTGGTGAAAAAATTTTGAGTTCAAATTTCTTTAATTTCTCACATTTTGACTAAGTATCGGATTTTTCAAATTGAGTATATGAAATTGTTGATTCTTGCATTAAAAAGAGAAAGGACGACAATCATTTAAAAAAAAATAAAAAATCAACCCATCCTCTAATAACTTGAACTCATAACCAGTAGGTTATAGGAGAAATGTCTTACCACTTGAACTATACTTTAGTGTCAAAAATAGAGGTCATGCATATAAATAACATATGTATATGAAAGTATCTGATTTTTCAAAAGCTCATGCATGATTAAAGCCGAAACATTGCTTTATGAAGAAATTTTTTTATACCCGATAGAGTATGTAAAAGTGTCGAATTTTTTAAAAGGTCATACATATAAATAATGAAAATATCATAAGTGAGATAGATATTTTAATTTTAGTGTCATTAAATAGCACAAATCTAACATATAAATTGAGAAAGTGTACCTAATTTGATATTAATTAAACTTATATAGAACACAATCATAAAGATTAGTCTATTTTAAAACTATTAGGGTCACTATATAATTTAGAAAAGTAAAGTATTGGGTAGAAACTATAAACTAAAACACTTGAGAGGAGATTGACTTTATTAATGGGAAGCCTTGGGGCTGAAGTACAATTCTACATAATTAGTCCTCATCTTCATTAAGCCCTATAGCCCTAACTTTTTTTAACAGAACCACTACCCACCATAGCTGCTTTTCTTTCTAAATTTCAAACAACCATGAAGTCGGCGGTGATGGCTCCGATCAATGAGCCTACTATACAGATAAGCTATTTCTCATAGAGAAACAATCTTTCTCTATCTCTCTTTATCTCTCAGTTTTTTTTATTTATTTAAGTTTTGATTTGTACCTGAAAAAAATCCATGCCTCGACCTGTTTCTCTCCTAGATTCCACTATGTCCTCTCCTTTTTGTGTGGAAATTGATTTTAGACAAAATCAATGGAGATTTTCCTCATCAATTTCCAAGAATCCCTTTCCTTATGGATTTTCTTTTCAACCAAATACTAGAAAACCAATTCCAAGGAAAGAGTTTCCTTTCGTCATTGGATTCCTTGAACCAAACATGGCGCCTTAGAAATGTTAATAATATGAATTAAAAAAACAAAAATAAAAATTTGTTATATTTTTAAAAAATTAAAAGTACGTAGGTCAAATTAATATAAAGTCTTTTCTATTCTGACATCTAAAAATTATTAATCAAATACTAAAAAAAGAATATTCATTTCATTATTTCTTTAGTTAATAAACATATAATGAGGATGGACATTCTTGGATTTTTTTGCCAAACTAACTTCCTTTTCAAAAATTTCCCTCCTAAACTAATGTACTTTTAAACTTTATTCCTTGAGTAATGTAGTTATTGCCATGTAGACTCCACTTCATCCCTATAGCACAAGATTGTAATTGATCTTTTTCTGTTTCTTAGGCTCCCAAATTTATCCTTATTCTTCGCTCCATATCCATGTCTTACTTTTCTTCCTCCTTTCCCTAATTTTTTTTCCTTCTCATCCCTTCTTTTTTTTTTTTCAATTTGATCTCTTGTTTATAATCAATTTGACACCAATTTGAAGTTAAGCAAACCAAAAATTATCATGTTTTGTGCTCTTCTTCTCAACTATATTATTGGTGGTGACTGGTGACTGGTGACTGGTGACAGACTAGGGAATAGAGGTCCTAAAATTTTGCCTGGTATTTTAGTTGAAAAGTTGGTTGTTGAATTGGTGATGAAGAAGCAAAAGAATACGGGGAGGTGAGTTTAGTCAATGATGGCGAGTCATGGTGATGGTTCGAAACACAAAGCTCACAAAAAAATTGGGAAGAAGGGCAAAGGGAAAGCCGAAGTGAGAAGAGAAGCGAGAGAGGACAAAAAGAAGAAAAAGACAAAAAGAAAAAACATGTGTTCTTAGTTGGTAAAACGGAGGCATTTGAATTTGATTGGGGCATTAGACAGGTTTATCAAAGTTGTAAATCCTATTACCTATTACTTGTTCCTGATCTGTTGAGCTATAAATGGATAAACTATTTTGATCTTATTTAAGCCTAATTTGATTAAATTTTTTAGGGTTTGTTACATTTTGCACCCACGAACTAGTCCCGTTTAGCACTTTGCATCCTGAGCTATCAATTGCAGCATTTTCACTCTTAAACTTATAATTTTTCACACATTTTTAAAATAAAATAAAGTAATGATTGTAGCGACCAATTTATCCTCACTTTGTAGCCAAATACCGAATTTTAGACAAATCCATCACTCTGTATCATTACAGTCTCTCAAAACTAATCTAACACTGACTGAGAAAGAGAGTCGAGAATAGTGATGTAATGGATGAATTTGGTAGGAGAGGCAGTTGTAGTAGGCACGTTTAATAGGGAAGACCAAGACCTATAGGTCCTAAACTTATAGGAGGAAATAGAGGTAGTGGTGGAGGACGTTTTGGCGACGGCAATAGTAGTGGTGTGGATGGTGGTGTTGGGGAAGATAGAGGCAGTGGAGTACTTGTTGGTGATGCTACTAATAATATAGGAAGATTTAGAACCTTGGAGGCAGTTCAAGTCATAGAAGGGATTCGGAGACAGTGAAGGTGTAAATGGGAGAATTAGTGGAGGAATAGCGGTGGTGGAGGCAGGATTGGAGGTGGTTTTAGTCATGATAGTTGATTGAGAGCTAGAGGGAGAGGTGGAGTAGGGATATCATTAGAAGAGTAGCAGGCAGAGGTGTTAAGAAGGAGCAAGCAAAAGTTTAGGGAAAGAGGCATCGGTGGTACTCTTTTTTTTTTTTTTTTTTGCTATTAAATTTAAAATTACTTAACATTATGATCTAGAAGACCTTCTGAGCCTGTTTTCCATTATCCATTCCCAAATAAATGCCTCTAATTTCTTTTTGGCGTAGGGTTTCAGCCATATGCAAATGCAACAACCCCAATTATCCATTCCCAAATGGATTCTGCAAGCTTGCCGAATAAGTGGTAGTAGGTAGGTGTTTGCATATAATGTCATTTCAAGGGCAGTTTAGGTAGCCAGCTAAAAAGTGAGGGAAAGTTGGTCAATAAGTAGTTAGTTTTATTTGATTCAGAAAAATATGCCAAAGATTGTAAGTTTTAGGGTGTAAAGTGCTACAATTCATAATTCAAGGTGCAAAGTATGAAATTAGAATAGTTCATGGGGCAAATGCAATTAATCCAAAATTTAATATATAATAGAACTATAAATATAATTATTTTAAGATTTGTTTGAAAATAAACTAACATTGTTTATTTTTGGGATTGTGGATACAAAATCAGTGAGCTCTGATCCACTAAAGAAATAGAATTCAAATTGAACTTCGGCATAAACATGTCGGCTTCGTATGGTCAAAATTAGTAGATTCAAACTTGGATTCAATTAGTATATCTGGATCCAGATATCCGTTGGGTTTACAAAAATAAATTCATATCTAGATCTGTCGAATCTGGATCCAGATCCAGAACTTATAATTTTTTTAACTTCTGAAATTTTTATATAAATTTTTGGGTAATTACAAAAAATATTTATTTCAAAATTTATATTTATGCATGGGTTTTAGAATAGAATATATATACACACACACACGCACACACGCACACGCACATATAGAATAACACTAATTGTATATAATTTTATTATATATTAATTACTTTAATCGGATTCAGGTCCTAATCGAGTCGAAACAACAAGATCCATATCCAATCCATTTATTATAATAACTAAACGAATATCCAATTTGTTTGTTATAATAATTAAATGGATCCGGATCAAATCGGGACAATAAAAAATTTTCATGAATCTAGCTATATATAAACAGATCCAGATGAGTTGTGGTCGAGATCTAGACCTAATCCATTCTATATGGTGACATACCTACTCTGCACTATTAAAAAAATCGAATATGAAGTTAGAATCGAAGTGTATTAATTATTAGCAATGCTCAATCAGAGAATAAGAAGAGAAAGAAAGAGAGCGGGACATATAGGGGAGAAGGTTGGAAGATTGAGAAACAGAATAATATTAATCACTATCTATTGCAATACCTGATGAATTGAAGTTTACATGGCACAATCTATTGTGATATTCTGGTATAGGAGTCTAAGTGGCAATAATTACATTACTTAAGGAATATAGTTTAAAGTACATTAGTTTGGGAATATTTTTTGAAAAGGATGTTCGTTTGGCCATAAGCTCGATATTCTTACTTATTTTGGATTGAAATATATTTTGTTTGAAATGACTTTTCATTCTAGGTCATTCTCGAATACCAAACTTGGAGTTAGGATGTTCTGAGTCATTAAAAAGTGGGTGCAACCGTACAAGTTGATTTGGCTCATCGACTGAATGATCAAGATTTGATCTTGAATTCTGAACACCTATTCTAATGCCTCCCAACAAAGAGGAAATGGCATTGCTTGAGATATAAGTCTCACCTTTCATTAATTTGATACATATACCTTAAATAATAACCACCTAATGCCGGGTTTATCTCTCAACTATCTGTGATAGAGTAAAAAAAAAAAAAAAAACAAGCATCTTCTTTCCCAACCTAAAAACCTTCCTCCTAATTCCAATGTATCGAGAAATCACACTCAGATTTGGAAAATTAGTTCAACCGCTCCTTTTCAGTTTAAAACAAAAATTTTCAGTATTGTTCTAAAGCCTAATACTGTAATTGTTTAATGTTTAGGGCTATTGTGCATCAATTCTTCTAGTTGACTTGACAAATCCCTTCTATATGGGGTAAGTCTATGGAGCATCAAAACATTAGGGAAAAGTTTTCAAGGCAAAGATGACTATTGTGAAATAGAAACAAAGATTTTTTTGGACTAAACAAAAGATCATTACCAAAACTTGTTGGTTGTGGCCTACATATTAAGGATCAAGCTTTAATCCTATTGGATCTCTGTTTTGTTTTGTTTTGGGTAACTTGTCTATTACAAATTAGTTTCCTATTGGGTTTGTAATGGACCAAACCCTATTGGACAACTATATATATATTATGAGAATTAGGTCCTCTCTTATCTTGACACATTAATCACCAACTAAGAAAAATTAGAGGTAGTCGTCCCTAGGTATTAATTTACCTTTCTTCAATTTTCTTGGGTTTCCATTTTCTCCGGTGAATTGCACAAGTGTGATAGAGAAATTGGTTCTCCAATTACTGCTATCATAGATTCTGGTATGTAATTTCTGTCAATTCATTTATTATGAGAACATGATTCATGTTATTCTGCTGCACATATTACAACATTAATTTTACATGTGGTATTAGAGCCAATAGGTTTATTAGCAAAAATTATGTATATTTTTCCTATTTTTTGTGGCTCAATATATTTTTCTAGGCATGTTTTATGATTTATGTTATCCATATTTATGTTTTCATTTATAAAAGGAATTTACTGCATTAATAAAAAACCCATTATCATGTTTTTATGTTGGTTTGAGTGGTTGGATTTTTATATGAAAAATTTATGACAGAGAACATAATCAGGATTAAACTCATGTGAAAATTTGTGCATTATATGATTTATGTTATGATTGGAATCAATTGGGAATAACCCATTAATTTCTTTGGGTTTATTTCGGTTATGTAATAGTTTTGTTATTGCTTTTTGCGTGTAATTTTGTTGTAATTATTGATTCCTGGCTGTGTTTACGTGACAAATACAACATGAAAGTCACTGCATTAAATTCTTGTCACTACTATTACTTTTGCAGCATTAAATTTGCAGTAGAAGTGACATCAGCAGGCTAGGGGCTACAGCCCCACACGTCCACTGGACGACATGTGCTGGTTTAGAGGCTTTGGGCATTGGGCGCGTGAATTCACACGCCTATAGGTTGTCTGACGCTTAGGCTGCACCTTTTGCTATTTTCTATACGGGTTTGACCATACTTTTCATGTACATATTATGCCAATTTCTTGCAAGAAATTCTGTATGCATACATCCTACTTTTTTTAATGTTATTTGTACGGATTTTACAGCCTTCTGCTCCAAATTGAAGCATA
The DNA here is from genome assembly GCA_025175665.1 of Cinchona pubescens. NCBI lineage: Eukaryota > Viridiplantae > Streptophyta > Magnoliopsida > Gentianales > Rubiaceae > Cinchona > Cinchona pubescens. Next base: position 1,284,831 of record JANKKI010000202.1, on the reverse strand, counting down.
TTTTACCCAATTTTCCTTACGATTTTCTACACCATATTTTGGTACTATTATGTAGTTTTTGTCCCACAATTTGCGTACGGATTATGCAATTTATGAACCAATTTTGCATACAAAATATGCAAATTTTTGTTTCTTTTGCAAATAAATAAGTAAATAAATAAATAAATAAATTTCCGAACTTAAAGTTTTTGTTTGGACTTATGTATTTTATTTTATTTTTCATAATCTTATTTATTTCTATGCACATTATTTTGTCTTGACACTTGAGTTTGTTAGTCACCGAAGTGGCCAAACTTTTATATTTTCAGGACTTTTAGTGTATAAAATTTTATTTATTTATCTATAGTTTGATGTACATTATTGAAATAATTATAGATAAATAATTAGATGCTAATTACATGGACCTGTAAAATTGCCCAAAGGAGATTAAGTTCAAGTAATTGGTGAACTTATAAGATTACTTTCGAATGAGTTTGGATATCCAAAGATAACAAACATTTGTGTTAAAGTTTTAATTATCCAATTATTGTTTTATTTATGTCATCATTATTTGTTTGCATTTAACATATTATAACTTGCCCAAAGGTGACTATAATATGCATGCTCTATGTCTGATAAATTTGAGTCTATATCCATGTTTTGTTCTTAAGCATGTCTAATATGAAATTGTGTGTCCTTGTATATTTACAGCTAATAGTTTCACACTTATGAATATGCGTGCTTCTTCTGTTGTGCCATTTAATGGCCCTAATTTCACTGAATGAAAGGAACAAGTTGAGAACCAATTAAGGGTACAAGACTTGGATCAAGCTATTCTTGAAGAGAAACCTCCTGCACCCTCTGAGGATGATATTATAGCGGAAAGGGCAACCTGTTAGGCTTGGGATAGAAGAATCCAATGATTGGGCCTAAAGTTTATGAGAATGACTATCTCTACCAACATTAAGTCAACGATTCCGGAAATTCATTATGAAAAGGAATTTTTGGATTATTTGGAAAATTGTTTCAAGATTGTCGATAAGTCACTTGTTGGGACACTTATGAGCAAATTGATCTCCACGAGATATGATGGATCTCGTAGTATGCAAGATCATGTCCTAGAAATGACTAATATTGTTTGACAATCAAGAAATCTGGGAATGGTTATGGATGAATTTTTCCTGGTGCTCTTCATATTAAGCTCTTTGCTTCCTTAATATGGGTTGTTTCAGATCAATTACAACACTAATAAAGATAAATGGAATTTTGATCAATTAACAACCATGTTAGTACAAGATGAGAGACGGTTAAAGAATCAAAGAATCCATACTATTAATGTCATCTCTCAAGGAGCTAAAAAGAAGGTTAAGAAAAATATGAAGAATTCATCTTTCAAGGCTGGAGAGTCAAATGAGATGGCAAGTTCTCTCCAAAGAAGGATATTAAGTAGGAAAAATGTCGCTTCTGTAAGAAAGTTGGGATTTTCAGAAAGATTGCCTGCAAAGTAAGGCATGGTTTGAAAAGAAAGGTATTACTTTATCTTTGATATGTTTTGAATCAAATCTAATTGAAGTTCCTAATAATATTTGGTGGATTAACTCTAGAATCACCATTCATGTTTCAAATTCCATGCAGGGATTTATTATGATCCAGAGCACAAATTCTAGTAAAGACTTCGTGTACTTGGGAAATCGAGTGAAAGCTCCTGTTGAATGGATCGGAACGTATCGACTCATTTTAGATGCTAGACATTTGAATTACCTAGGACACTTTATGTTCCGTCTATTACTAGAAATTTAATATCTTTGCCATTATTGAATTTATCAAGATATTATTTTAATTACGGGAATTATGCTTTAGTTTATTTAAGAGTGACCTTTTAGTTGGTTCTGGCACTCTTATTGATGGTTTATATTAAAACTTAAAGATGATCAGTTTGTTGAATCCCTACTTTCTGTTCATCACATTACTGGTATGAAACATAGCATGGAAAATGAAAATTCTTCTTTCTTGTGGCATAAATGTTTAGGTCATATATCTAACAAAAGGTTAGAAAGATTAGTGAATAATGAAATCATTCCAAATTTGAATTTCACCGATTTTTTGTTGTGTGTGGATTGCATAAGGAAAGCAAACTGAACACAGTAAGAAATGAGGCATAGGAAGTACACAGCTTCTTGAAATTATATACACTGACATTTGTGTACCATTTGATGTCCCATCATTTAATGGTGAAAAATACTTCATCACTTTTATTGATGATTTTTTCACGTTGTGGTTATATTTATTTACTGCATGAAAAGTCACAATCATTGAATGCCCTTGAGGTGTTCATTATTGAAGTGGAAAGGCAGTTGGATAAATAGGTGAAAATCATAAGGTCTGATAGAGGTGGAGAATATTATGGTAGATACATCAAGGCTGGATAGAATCTGGGTCATTTAGGCATTTACTCAATTCCTCGAAAAGCATGGCTTATGTGCTCAATACACTATGCCTGGTACACCACAACAAAATGGTGTTGTTGAAAGGTGTAATCGTACCTAATTGGATATGGTTAGGAGTATGATGAGCAATACAACTTTACCTAAATCCTTGTGGACTTATGCATTTAGAACATCCATGTACCTTTTAAATAGGCTTCTAGTAAGGCGTACCTAAAACTCCTTTTGACTTGTGGGCCAGAAGAAAACCTAACTTGAGGCACTAACACATTATTTGCTGTCTTGCTAAATCTAGAATTTATCGTCCATGTGAAAGTAAATTGGATTCTCGTACGGTTAGTGGTTTCTTCATTGGTTACCCAGAGAAAACCAACAGATTTAGATTTTATTGCCTGAATCAGAGTCCAAGAATCGTTGAAACTGGTAATGCTCGATTTATTGAGAATGGCGAAGTTAGTAGGAGGAAAGGATCACGAAACGTGACCCTAGAGGAATTATAAGAGATGTATATTCCTCTTGTAACTCCACCATTATCAATTTCTATTGTAGTGCCTGAGAATGTTGTACAATATGATAACGTTGAACAACATAATCATAATGACAAGCAGAACAATGATAATAATAATGAACCTCAAAATGATCATTATGATACGCCTCATAATGAACTAGTTGTGGAAAAGCCATGAGAAATAGTATTAAGGCGATCTCAAAGATAAAAAAGATCGACTATTTTAGATGATTATGTGGTTTATCTACAAGAGCCGAATTTTGATATTGGGGTTAATCAAGATCTGGTTTCATTTTCAGAAGCCATGAATTCTAGTAATTCTGAAAAATGGAAAGATGCCATAAAAGAATAGTTGAAATTGATGGATCAAACAATGTTTGGGATCATGTTGCGTTGCCTGAAGGTGAAAAACGAGTTGGGTGTCAATGGGTCTTTAAGACCAAACGTGACTCAAAAGGCAACATAGAACGATACAATGCCCGACTTGTAGGCAAAGGTTTTACATGAAGTCAGAAAGACGGCATTGACTACAAGGAGACTTTTTCGCTTGTCTCTAAGAATGACACTTTTAGAATCATCATGACATTGGTGGTTCATTATGATTTGGAGTTACACCAAATGGACATAAAAATAGCCTTTCTTAAAGGACATCTCGATGAGAAAATTTTCATGGTTTTACCTGAGGATTTAGAAATTAAACGTAGGGATCGTATGGTGTGTAGACTTAAGAGGTCGATTTATAGACTTAAACAAACTTCTCGACAATGGTACCTCAAGTTCAATGATACTATTACCTCTTTGGATTTAAAGAAAATATCTTTGATCGATGTATATATCTGAAGGTTAGTGGGAGCAAGTTTATATTTTTGATCTTGTACGTTGATGACATATTATTGGCCAGTAGCGATCTTGGTATGTTATATGAGACAACAAACTTTCTCTCTAAGAATTTTGAAATGAAAGATATGGGAGAGGCCACCTACGTGATAGAAATACAAATATTCTGTGATCGTTCTTAACCTGATATTTACTCTGTCTATGCGTGGATTATTAGGGCTATCTTAAAAAGCCTATATCGAAAGAATTTTAGAGAGGTTTGGAACAAAAGATTATTCCGCAAATGTTGTTTCCGTACAGAAAGGGGATAAATTTAATCTCAAACAGTGTTCGAGAAATGATTTAGAAGGAAATGTATACAAATTGTCCCTTACGCGTCAGTTATGGGTAGCCTAATATATGCCCAAACCTGCACTAGACCTGACATTAGTTTCACTGTTGGTATGCTTTGTAGGTATCAAAGTAATCCTAGAATGGATCACTGGAAAGCCACTAAGAAGTTCTTGAGGTACTTACAAGTAACTAAGGACAACGAACAAATCGGTTGCTGAATTTAGCGACGTAAAAACTATTGCTAAGGATACCATTAGCAACGAAAAAATGGTCGGTAATTAAATTTAAAAATTGAAAAAATATTAGCAACAAAAAAATTAGTTGGTAATTTAAAAAAAATATAAAAAACAAAAATAATATGGTATTCAATTCCAAACCTGTATAAGTAACAATAAAATCATTATAATAACATGAAATTCAAAATCTACTAACAACTAAATATACAAAATGTGCATTCAATGCACAACCACCACATGTCAACAATGCTAATAGGAAAGTTTGATATATATTTAATCTGCCACCCAACAACAAAAGTAAAATAAAAGTAACAATATAAGTCAATAAATACAAAGTTTATTAACAAGCTAGTATCCAATCATAATGTCATTCGTTAGCACTAAGAAATGATCATTATCATCGTCACCATCACCACTATCTTCTTCTTCAACTTCATGTGTAGGACGTAATTTTGGTCCTTTTTCAACACCACTTCTACTAGCATAAGAATCTCGAGGTATTGTAGCAACTGAGCAAACCCTGGTGGAAAATGGGCTGAACTTTGACTAGGATGCTGAAAAGTTGTAGAATTGACCCCTTGAGACATCATTCTTTCAATTACCTCCATTTTAGACTTAAAGCTGCTAACTGTATCTTTAAGTTCATTATATGATACTTGCCTGTAAGGATACAATTGTGATTTGGAGACTTTGGATATGCTTGTTTTGTTCCTGAACCGTGATCTCCAGTTTGGTAGGCATCCCACATATGTTAGAGGAGGTATCCCCATAATCAAATCTACCAAAACTTGCTAGGCCAATCATGCATCCTTTCTTCATCCCACCAACAGTTTCTATTCACACTTCAATTTTACTAGACAAAAACAGTTGTGATGGATCACTCTCAACATTAGAACTTTGACTGGATTGAATCTCAGACCACTTAGCATTGAAATTTTCCTGTTAATACATCATTCAATCATTACATAGGTGAATTTTCATGAAAGTAATTATAAAAGTTCATAAACAAAAAAAAATTATTACTTATTTACATGAATATGTTGTGCTTGCTGGCTTATCCGCGGCTTATGGCCCTTCTTGTCTGCCTTCTTTTTATGGGTGTGTAGAAAAGTAGTAGCAACACTAGGATCATAACCATTATTTTCTTTAATCTAGAAAAATTTTGAAACATGCATGATAATACAATAGCAAAAGGAAAAGAAAAATATAACCTATGTTATAATATATATCAATTTATATAGATGAACCAAACTATAATATAATATATATATATATATATATATATATATATATATATATATATATATATATATATATACACCAATCTATCTCGATGTGTCAAATGAGTAATGCTGCCACCAGTATGGAGCGAAAATCCTTTACCATCGCAAGTGGATGCACGATTCTGCTTATTTGTTTTACTCAAGGATCTGAACTTTTCTCTATCCCATATCTTCAGCAATTTAGGCCATATAGACTCTTCAATACAACTTGGTTGATGATTACTTTTCCTAAAACTTTCACGAACGTCGTGCATTAGATTCTTCATGCATTCTGAGTTGCGATGTTCAAATATCTTGCAGATTCTAGTTTCTGTCTGTGAAGGCCAATGAAAAAATTCTACATACCAAGGCAACAACACAAATAAATTATAATCTTAAATTATTATAGACAAAAACCTGAATGTAGAATTTAACAATGAAAAAAAAAATAGTAGCTTACTCCAAATTTTTAAGTCTTGCAACTCTTTTGGTATTTTCTTCCAAGTATGGTAAGGACCAGTTAAATTAGTTTTGATGATGCGAGTAATACGCGAAATGCACTCGTCCTAATGAAATTCAAACCTAATCAATGAAAAATATGAATCATAAATATATGAACCTAAAAAAATCATAACATTACAATTAAATCATATTATCAATTGATGAAATTAAATAAAATATAATATAAATCCATTACTCAAGACCATATTCCTTTGATTTTGAGTGTTGATTGAACCATCATTTGAAACACCTGATGACTGTGTTAAAGAGTGTATACCCCTAATTGTTCCAGTCGCTCTAGTATTTTCCAAAACCAAATAATTGAAGATTTCTTGCATGCCATGTAAAGGAGGCTGGCACGTAGGAGAAGGCATGATAGGGGCTTGGCTAGTAGGAGGAGGCATGCTAAAAGGCATAGATGTGGATATGTGGCTAGTAGGAGGAGGCATGATAGGTGATTGGATCGTAGGAAGAGGCACGCTAAAAGGCATACATGTAGGTAACAGGCTCCTAGGAGGAGGCATGCTAAAAGGTATAGATGTGGGTAGGTGGCTTGTAGGAGGAGGCATGCCAACAACTTAGATCTAGGTGGCTGATTGATAGGAGGAGACATACTAAAAGAAACAGATGTATGTGGTTGACTCAAAGAAGGCATACTAAAAGACATAGGTGGAGGTCCTATGTTATTTATAAGAGGAGGCTTGAATGATGATATATTAGTGGTGGAAGACTTCTTCTTCTTGTTAATGCCCATATTCTTACCTTCTCGTTTTCCAGTATCAGCCATCTGTTAACAATATTTAATAAGATTAAGGGTATTTGAAATTAAATTTTTTGTTAATCATAAATGTTTTTAAAGAATCCACATATAAAGATTGTCAATTAGACAATCTAGAAGTTATTGAAAGATTGTCAATTAGACAATCTAGATGTTATTGAAAAAACTACATGCAAAGATTCTCAAGCCTGCGATTACTACAAATATCGTAATAGTCTAAATGAGAAGATGATACAAAGAAGCAAAATGTGCCACACACTTTGAAACATAAGATGACTACATATATATATATATATATATATATATATATATATATATATTTTGTATGCCACAAGATAGAGAAAATCTATGAATCTAATAGGAGAAATATTTGACTCATCTCTAGAATAGTATTAAGAAAAGCATTACTTTTTAATCTTATATACACAATATCTTCTATAGATTAAAAACCTCAATAATATATAATGTATATTTAAGTACAAATAGTGTATTGAATATAAGTAAATTGAACTGGTGCATATTGATGCAATGACTGGTGTAATTTAAGGTTGACATTCTCCATCGAAATATGGGACTAGATTAAGTTCTTGACCACAATATTCACTACCTACCAATTACAAAAGGATAGAGAAAAATATAAGACTATGCTTCATCAAAACACGCGTCAAGTAGTGAAAACAAAGAACAATTACATTAAAAATGAAATAGTAGAGAAAATCAAGTCTTCTTAGCCATGAATACAGGACAAGAACCTTGCAATAAAAGAATGTATGTTATTACAAAATTCATAAATTTCTATTCATTATCATATTTATTGTCATATTCATCTTCATCTTCATCATCTTTGTCATCTTTTTTGAATTTATTCTCCTGTTCTGTTTTTTTTTCTTCATCTTCCTCATCTTCTTTGAATTCATTCTCCTCCTCCTTCTCCTCATAATCATCATCATCATCATCTTCTTCTTCTTCCATACCAACCATAGTAGACCTACCCAAATCATCATCATCGATTTCTTCGTACACCCCATCAATGTCTGCCAAAAGTCCTATAGGGTCATTATCCAGAACTGTGCCAACAATCGAATGATTTTCATCCTGGTATGGATTTTCTATGGTATGATCTTTGTCAACTCTACCTCCAGGCCTTATCTTTTATCATAACCAACCAATTCAATTTATCTCTGATTTGTACTGGATATGAAACATAACATACCTGACATACATGTTGTGCAAGTATAAAGGAATCAAATTTTGGATATCTTCATGTTTTTTTAATTTCAACAATTTCATATTGGTTATGAACTCTAATGCCCCGACTGCTCACCGAATCATACCAGTTACAATTGAACAAAATAACCTTTCGTTGACTTGGATATTGTAATTGAACTATGTCTTTAAGTATATCATAAAAGTCACTTAAACCTTCACTTTTGACACAAACTCCACTATTAATAGTTTTTCTCCCCTATGCTCATTCATTAGTGTGAAAAATGTATCAATTGACAAAGAATTTTGGCCATGTTTCAACCTTTCTACTAGGGCTCCACGCGAGATCATGCAAATACTCATTACGTACCATGTTTTGTGAATTGCGAACCTAACTTAAGAATCCAAACTTTAGATAATGTTACTACTTTGAGAATTATATGATACTTGACAGTACAACTTTAGTATTATTACTTACATATTGATGGAATCACATTACAAAATTTTTCTCCATAGATAGTTCAACTTTTTGGTTACTAAGATGAGGCCAATATGTTCGCATAGCTTGCTCGTACATCTTAAGAATCTATTTTTATTTTAAAGACATTAAAGCTATGTTAAAGTATCATCATTAATTAAATATATTATACTGACGTTAAGAAAGGTTTCACTTCGTCACAATTTAAGAACTCCTGCAATGCAGCTGGAGCCATCTACTTATGTATCAAAAATCTCCATTTACACTTTCCTATTGGTTGGCTAGGTTGATTGAAAACTGACAAGGCAGGTGACATAGTTGTATCAAATCCATCATTTTTATTGTATCCGATTCTTGTGGACTTACATTGAACATGAGATTCAAAATAGTAAGAGCAAAAGTAGGAAGTTTCTAGAGACAAGTACGCCTCACATTTGGAACCCTCCAGACGGGCTCTATTTTTAACCATGTCTTTCAAATCATGTTAAAACCTGAATATTATTTAAATATACATAACAGAAGTTTTTTCGCAATAATAGAGTGTTAACCATGAATTACAAATTTAGTATAAATTTATTTTTGAACCATGTTTTAAGTTTTATTTTTACCTCTCAAATGGATACATTCATCTATATTGAACAGGTCTATAAGAACTAGTGCTTCATATGAAAGATGTATGGGTAGATGCTCCAACATCAAAAAATCCTGGTGAAAATATTCGTTGCAATTATTATAGGAATATTTTTTTTTTCATTTCAAGGAGCAAATCTTCCCGCAGCTCAATGCAACACAAGTCCCGAAAAAAAGACTTTACTCAATAATAGGCTTCCATATTGATTCAGGCAATCCACTAAATGCAATAGAAAGAAATCGTTCCATAAATACATGACAGTCATGACTTTTTATCCCAAGTAACTTACCTCCATCCCGATCCGCGTATCTAGCTAAATTTGACGCATATCTACCTGACATCTTTAATCTTGCAACCCAACTTACACAGATTTCTCGTCGCTTGTCTAATGAGAACGTGAAGTTAGTTTTTAGTTTTGCAAGTTTCCTATTATTTAAGCTTCTCAACTCCAAATCACGTCGCTTGCAATAAACACTCAAATCCCTTCGTGCCTTTGCACTATCTTTAGTTCTATCTTTTTTATCCATCATGGTATGGAACACATTGTCAAAAACCTTTTTCTCAATATGCATGACATCCAAGTTGTGACGAATTAAATTGTCCTTCCAATAAGGCAACTCCCAAAAGATGCTCTGTTTGGACCAATTGTGTGTCACCCCATATCCATCCAGTTTTTCGTGTTGACCTTCAAATCCTTAATTTTTGATAGGTTACTCACTTGTTCTCACAATTCTTCACCCCTCAACCTACGTGAAGAAAGTGACTTCTCAACATGATTCTTATAAAAAGCATCTATATTCCTCCTAAAAACGTGATATTCGGGCAAAAATTGGTTATGACAATCAAACCAAGAATTCTTTACTTCAAAGTAACTTCAACCTAAATGCTTTGGCTTGCTCCATGCAAATAGAGCACGCCAATTTTTTAGCTGTAATTCACCCTGATAGTATGTTGTATGCAGAATACTCATTAATAGTCCACATCAATGTTGCTCTCATCTTAAAGTTTTGTTTCATGGAAATATCATATGTTGGGACTCCTTTTAACCATAACTATTTCAACTCGTCAATCAAAGGTTGGAAATATACATGAATTCGCCTTTTCGGATTATGTGGACTGAGAATCAAACAAGTTAAAAACATATAAGCAACGGACATGCACATTTCAGGTGGACGATAGTATGGAGTTATAATAACATGCCAACAAGAGTAAGGTTTGCCGTTATTGTTGAAAGGATTAAAACCATCTGCACACAAACCAAGTCTTTCATTTTTTAGGTCTAATACAAAAATTTGGGTGTTTTCGACCAAAGTGTTTCTATGCTTCGCCATCTGAGGAGTGGCATAAGACACCAGAATCTCTCTTATTCTCAGCAGTGCTATCTCATATGTTCGGCTAATCTACTAGAGGCATATATCCTCTTAAATCATGGTATGAGCGGCAAGTAATGCATTCTCTTGTAAGGAATAGATTTACTCCTTCCACCCCCTTTTGGGTGATTTATATCGAGAATGATTACAATGCATGCAATAAGTTTTGGTCCTTTTGTAATAAAGCATGCACCCATTTACGCAACAGTCATACTTAATAGCAGATAAACCAAGTTTCTTCACTAAATTCTTTGTCTCGTCAAAATTACTTGTAACACAATTACCAGGAGGAGTTGCCTGTTTAACAATGTCACATATTCTGTTAACATAACCCTGTGACAAGTTATAGTCTGATTTCAAATTCATCAATTGAATAGCCATAGACAGCTCAGTAAATGTTTCACAACTAGGGTATAATTGTTGTTGAGCAGATTTTAACATATCATAGAATTGAGCTGCTTCAGTATTAGGAGACTCCTCAACACTTAATCTACTTTGTTCTTCTTGACGGAGTATTCCGATCCAAAATTACTTGGACCAACCGTATCAAACACTATACTTTGGTATCTATTCTGATATTCATTAGACAGGAATTTAGAATTATTTGAATCTACCCTATGACTATCAAACTCTACTGGTTTAGACTTACCATGTGGAGTCCAATACCAATAATTTTCTATAAAACCATATTTATAAATGTTTTCAACCACATGATCTGGATCCATCAGTTTTCTATTCTAGTTTTTAGAACAAGAACACCTAATTTCTTTATCATTAGCATAATGTGGTTGTTTGCACTCAAATTGGACAAATTCATTAACCTCTTCTAAAAAATGTGGTGTTAAACCAGTGCGATTAGGTAAGAGCCTATCATACATTCAATGACGATGAGATCGAATATCCATAATTTATGGTAAACAAATATTCAAACATTTAGAGGATGATTATAATAGTACAACATTGTATACTAGTTGGAATTATAAATTGTTGTATCTTAATTGCAAAACAATGAAACTAGCTCTTCAGTGCTTTATTAGTATTATTATTACTTAATAGTATGATAATCAATCATTTGCAAAAAGAAAATTCTAACGCATACTTAATAAATATACTACTAATATGCATGCATATATGTGTATGTGTCTATATATAAATATATCTAAATATATATATATATATATATATATATACACACACACACACATATATTACAGTCACTAATTTCTTGTAGTACCCTTAATATGTCTACTTTGTAGTATTATTAGCATTAATACTTATTGATGCTATTACTTGAGCATTTTGAGCACACATTCTTGCAAAAATTTTGACATAGTTTCTCCTAATTTTGAACATTATCTTAATTACAAACTAATTAAAATAAATAAGTATAAATGAGAAAAGTTTAACTTGACTCAGCGGGGGTCAATACAAATAAGCAATCAATTATGATCCGACAAGAGTTGATACAAATAATCAACAAGAGTTGATAAAAATATCAATCATGAAATCAATGACAATAACATAAATAACTAAATAAATCCAATAGCTTATTCCCTATAATTAGCTTATGTATCTCTAATGAGAACCCCTATAATCGCCAACTATAGAAAATGATATTCTAGGGTTACTAATCCATTTATCATCATCGTTTTAACATAGAGTGGACTGCTAAGATTACCCATCATTTCTTTCAAAAAATTGGTAATTATTCTCCCAATTTGTAGTATTAGTAATATTAATCCTTATACGTCTTATTACTTGAGTATTCTTAATACATATTCTTGGAGAAATTTCACCATAGTTTCTCTTAATTTTGAACATTCTCTAATTACAAACCAATTAAAATAATCAATCATGACGGCTATCACTAAAAATCAATAAAACAAATTGGATAAAAGTTGATTAATAATAAATAAAAAGAAAAAATATTAAGATTAATAAATAGGCATAAATGATCATTCATGACCCGGCAAGGGTTAATACAAATAATCAATCAATCATAATTCAACAAGGATTGATACAAATAATCAATCATCATGATCCAAAAAGGATCAAATCAAATACTCATTCATGACCGACAAGGGTAGACGCAAATAATCAATCATGACCCGGTAATGGTCGATACAAATAATCAATCAATCAGAATCTGACAAGTGTTGATACAAATAATCAATGATGACCCGACAAGGATCAAATCAAATACTCATTCATGACTCGGCAAGGGTAGACACAAATGATCAATCATGACCACTACTAAAAATTTGTTAATTACCTGCATATTTTGCTGCGGATTATAATGAAAAATCCGCAGCAAACAAGAATTTCTGCGGATTTGGGTGCCAAAAATAATCCGCACGTAAAAAGGCCGTGGATAATAATTTGCTGCGGATTATAAAATCCGCAGCAAAATTTGATGGGGATTTTGCTGCGGAAATATACATGCGGATATTTTGCGCTGGTAATTCCGCTTCAAAATTTCGTTATTTTACAAGGGTTTTTGATGGGGATTTTCCTGCGAAAATTATCCCCGTGTAAATTTCTTGTTGCTGCGGAAAATTGCTAGGGAATTTGCCCAAAATCCCCATATAATTTCCGCAGCAAAATCCCTATATAAGTTCCGCAGCAAAATCCCTAGCAAATATCCCCAGCAAATTCCCCATATATTTTCCGCAGCAAAATCCCCAAATAATTTTCACAGAAAATTTTTGATAGTATTGTTTGTTTTTTTCATTCCCCCTGTACCATCATGCCAAATTCCAGCAATTTCATCACAAAACACAATTCGCATTGATCATCAATGCACATTCGAGCAATTTCATCTCAAAAAATTGAAATGTATAAAAACATTTCTTGTTTGTTTGTCCTCATTCAAACCATAAAAGAATATAAATGCAAAAAATAATTATTCTTGTACAAAAATTATTCTTCTTATATAACTATTAGGATACTTATGGATCTACTATTCTTCGTCTTCGCCTTCGCCTTCGCCTTCCTCTTCCTCTTCCTCTTCGTCTTTGCCTTCGCCTTCGCCTTCGCCTTCGCCTTCGCCTTCCTCTTCCTCTTCCTCTTCATCTTCCTCTTCCTCTTCCTCTTCCTCTTCCCTTACCTGCCTCCTACCTAAATCAACTTCTTCACCATCATGTTCATCATCGTGCAGTTGGTCGACAGGGGAAGACCTCAATCATTGATGAAGGAATAGGATTGATCCGCTTGATAGGCAGTTTCTAATGTTTGTTTTCCATCCACAGCTGCGTTTGGCTTATTTTTAATAACCACCCACCAATCACTTTTGCCAATTTCTTTTCCAGGATAAGGGCAGTAATAAACTTGTGTTGCCATTGCAGGAAAAACAAATGGATCAAACTTTGCGTATCTTCGATTTTTCTTCACCTCAATAATTCCATACTTCCACATATCCCTGGCGATTTATAAACCCAGCCAAACCCTCCAAAAATTCTTCCACATATCCCCGGCGATTTGGAAGAAGCCTATTATACATCCACCTTCGATGCTCCGGAACTTCCATTTTGCCTAACCAAACTAATGACTTATTTAGTCTCTTGTTAAACAATTAATTTGTAGACAAATATAAGAATATAATTTCATCAAAATTTTCCACTTGCTTATTATAGTAAAAATTTAGTATATGATAGTATAGGTGTTAAATATTGTCATTATATGGAAATAAATTGAAAATAACATAGCAAAAATCCTCGACAAATTATGGATAACAAACAGTTGAAAAAAAATGTAAATAACACAACAAAAATCTATACGATAACAAACAAAATAAAAAAAATAAGGTGAAATCTATCTACCATTTAATTCTTGTAGTTTGAACAATTTTTGTGAGTTCCTACGAAATTAGGGATGAGACAGGTGTATAAAATTTGCAATTCTATTTTTATCCATAATTTTATTTTAAATTTTTGCTAAAACTTTTCAAATTATAGCAAAAATCCTACAGAAATTAGGGATAAAAAAAATGAAAATAACATAGCAAAAATCCTACACAATTTATTGACAACAAATAGCTGCAAAAAAAATAAAAAAACTGAAAATAAAAAAATAAACCACTCACAAAAATTATGGATAACAAGAATTAAAAAAAAATAGATAAAAGAACAAAAATTGAAATGGTAGATCAATCAATCACCTTGGAAATGGTTGAGAATGTGCACGGTTGCAGCTAGAGGAGATGGTGGCTGGACAAATCGAATCCAAGATGAACACCTCACGCGGCTTCTTCAAGAGGAAGGATGGAGCAAAATTGCTTGAGGAGAGAAAGAAATGAGGAAGTCTCTTATGAACATTTAGGTTTTAAAATAATGGATGGTAGTTGGAAGGAAGGTGGAGGGTGAATGGCAGCCACCATTCAGAAATGGAGAGGAAAAGTGATTTTTTCTCGATTAGATCTGTCCAAAATGTGCTGAGTTTCTGCACTGTAAATTGAATTTTCCTGCGGAATTTTCCGCAGGAATGTTCCGCAGCAGATTTGCTGCGGAATTTAACTTTAAATTCCGCAGCACAAGAGAGTGGTGTAAATTTATTCCGACAAGTGTGTCGGAATTCAATGTCCAAGCACACATGCCTGCGAAATAAATGTCGCGCAAGTTTGTCATGCGATTTAATTCGCAGCACATGTCTGCGGAAATTAAGACACTTGCTGCGGACATTTATTTCGCGCATGTCATGCGAATTAAGTTTCTGAATTAAATCGCGACATGTGCGGATTAAATCGCAGCAAACTTGCTACGGACATTTATTTCCGCAGCAAATTTGCGGAAATATATTCCGCAGCAAATTTGCAATTGTCTGTAATTTTTCAGGACGAATTTTTTTTGCGTAATTTTTGTAAATAATACGTTCCCGCTTTACATCGCATCGAGGGACTGTTATCTGCGGATTTTGATGCGGATTTTTTAATCCGTAGCAAAATTTTAATCCCACACCGTGAAGACTAAAATTTGCAGTAAAATCCGTATGTAATTCCTGGGGAAAAAATCCGCAGCAAAAATCCGCATGAAATTTGCAAATTTCTAGTAGTGGACCCGGCAAGGGTCGATACAAATAATCCATCATGACTCGACAAGGGTCGATACAAATAATCAATAATGACCGACAATGGTCGATACAAATAATCAATCATGACCTGACAAGGGTCGATATAGAAGATGTACAATCGACAAATTTCTGGATAAGTATAAAGTTCATAGTACTAAGTTTTAAGCTGAAGTACATTTTGCGGATGATTTTGAACAAAATTCTAGGACTGGAGTTGCAAGTATAAACCAAGAAAAACAATCTAAAGGGGAAAGTAAGAAAAAAGATTAAGGTTAGAAGATTAAGGCTAGAACTAGAAGCTCAATGACAAGCAATTATTAACTCAAGGTATAAGAAGTGCAATCAACAAATACAACAATAAAAGATGATATGCACTTTTTTTACGAGATTGGATAATATGAAAGGATAATGTAACAGAACTTTAGGAAATAGTTTTGATACTAATTTTCGAGACCCCCTAAAACTAAGCATGACTATGTATTTCTAGTTGTACTGATATATATTATATTTGATAAAACAGAACAAGAACTACGAAAGGTAAAACATAAGTAATCCAAAGTATAAACAAATAATAAAACTAATCTATTTTGATAGGTGTCATAGACCCCTTGTCCAAAATTACCCACATCATCATGAAGAGGTTTATCTTAATAGTTTGAGATAGTGTTGGTAATTGTGGACCAAGGGGTCTATGCAATCTACCATGGCCCCGATATTGCTAAGAGTTTCCCGGTTAACAATCATCTATGCTATTTTATAGCAACAATCCAACATTGACAATTTTGAAGTAGTTATCATGTCATTCTATCACATTCAGATTTGTCTTTAACATTTGAATGTAGCACACAAATCGTCCTTGAACTCAATAATGCTTGCATCACATAAATCAAACTTTCTAATAAACGCTATATAAATATATAATAAAAACTCTAACTTACTTCTAATTATACATACAACATGTACAACTCATTTATAATAAACTTATTTCCAAAGCATCTTTATAGAATTCTAGTTCAAAGTAGCCAAACATTTTATTACAACTTAACCATCATTATAGCTAAACAGTTTTCAACTGTCCTAGAAGTCATTATTAAATAATTCCAAAGACTAATAAGACATAAGCTTATCAATAAGAAATACCGATATCCCTTTAAGATCTTTTATTTAGTGAATAAAATTTTATCCAACTTAATCTTAAATAGCTTCAAATCTACAAATTAACCAAGAACAAAACACATGAAATTCTAATTCTTCCTTCTTTGGAATTCTTCGTTGCCCACATCCATACATTTCTTTTCTCTCATGGAAAATTATTCACCAATTTTCCACTACTAATCATGTCTTTAACAATATTAAGTTATTTCCTATGTTATTAATGATTAAAGTGGAAGTTGACTGCCAAGATTTCGTAATCTTGTTGAGAAGCACAACTACAGACTCGCACATTTATAGTCACACTGTCTTTGATTGCAGGAAACTTCTATATCAATTCCAACAAGGAGAGCTCGCTTTATCTATAGGGAGACTAATCGATGTGCGGATTGGTTGGCCAGAAAAGGGAACAAGTAAGATCTGGATTTAGTTGTTTTTGTTTTCCCAACAAATTTATATCCTCTTTGTGATGAAGACATTCGGGGAGTATGTTTCCCAAGAACTGGCATTTTTGCTAATAACGCTTTCTGTAGAATTTCTACCCAAAAAAAAAACACTTAAGTTTGTAAGTTGACCACATTCGTTAGTGCTGAAATACATAAGAAACAAAGTAAGGACATACTAATCTCTTGAACCATTTAAGAGGAAGAGAAAATAAAACCTCTGAAATTATGGAGTCTTTGCATATGCTGGCTATATGTGTTAATTTGGTGCACTGCACAAAATGGATCACGGTTAAATACACTTGCGCCCTTGTAATCTTATCCATATCTCAATTTGTCTCTTGACAAAAACTTATATACATTTAACTGCTTTGACTAATAATCAATGCAAATTATTAGTCAAACTATTAGAGGGTGGAACAAAATTACTAAATTGACTTCATATAATTTTAAGGTTATAGTTACCATCTATAATGGTATCAAATTACATTTTATCCTTGTAAAGTAAAATAAAATGCCTGGTGACGAATTTATTACCCCTCTTTGTTATTTTGCTTGTTAATTAACATGTTAATCCATTTGTCATCATCCTTATTATGATTTCTAATGAATTATTTAAGAATTTTAGAGTTGAAATTAATGTAATTCGGGTTTTAAAGCAGGTATCAAACTTAGTTTGATTCAAATGCAGTATTATTTTATTGGTAAAATTGTGAATTTATTTTTATTCTATACTCCTCGAGAATCATTAGTTGATGCAATCTTCCGCAGAATTCATGCCTATTTATGTCGAAAGTGTTGTCAAGAGTGTCTTCCTCTTCGGCAGTTATCTAGTCATTTTGACTAGTTTTGTTGTTCCAATTGTAATCTCGGTGAATATTTGAGTTTGGATTTGGCGTTAACAATTTTTTCGACTTTGACTCAAGACAGCGCCACAAGTAAAATCTATCATTGAAATCATCTGAGCTCATTGAAATGTCATCGCTTAGCATTGATTTAGTAATTATAAGAAGTACATGTAATTTTATATAATTACAGAAGTAAACTATATCTTGCCTTAAAACTGTTTGACGGTGATTTAGTAATTGTGTTAATTTCTAACGGTTTGACTAATTATTGACTTTGACCGTTATCGGAGAGGGTAAATATATATTAATTTTTATAGGGCAAACTATAACATGACCAACTTTACAAGGGGTCAAAGTATAATTTACCCAACGGATTATTGAGGCAAATAACAAATCGAAGTTCTACAAAACTTCTTAGTTTGGATTTATTTGGACGTTCTCATGCAATAATTCACTTGCGTGTCTGTTTTTTTTTTTTTTTTTTTTTATTTTAAAAATAAGAAAGATAGAAATAAACAGTGCTAATAGCGCAGAAAATACGGGGAAACTTTACCCGCTGTCTAGCTCTCCAACTTAGGCTAACAAATCTGCAACTCCATTGTTTTTCCTGCAGTTGTGCTTAATTTCCACCTGTGTTATTCTTCTGCATAGTGCTTCTGCAATTAATAATCGTTAGAATTTATAATAATTACTACTCCCTGCATTATGTGTATTTCTTAGAGATATGAATAACAGTATGGACATGTCAATAAAATGATATTTTCACGTAATATCAGATCTGTCATTTAGTAGCTCCCCTAGTTCGCAAACTTTTTTGTTTTTGTTTAGGCTGGGAATTCAAGACGTTTAATATTTTTAGATTCGGACATTGTTTACGACAAGAATTCAATTCGTTTAACTTTTTAGATCTGATCAATAAGTGATTACGATGAGAATTAAAGCAAATTATTATTTTTTCAATTCAATCATGTTTAAAGCGAGAATTCAAGTCGTTTAATTTTTTTAGAACATCATGATCAGTTAGAACTTACTGTAAACATCATGATCAGTTAGAAAAGAATTCTAGCAGCGTTCTTTCTTGGATTTGGTTATCAACCATTTATCTTTATATTGTTTCAAAATATTCACCAAATGTTTGGATTTGATATGTCACCAAAGCTCTTAAATATAATATTTTTTAGCATCTGGTTAGCAAGTTGGATAATAACAATCTTCATACTCCAACTTAAGGGGAAGTATTAGAATTTCAGATAATTACTACTCATACTCCAACTTAAGGGAAGTGTTAAAATTTCAGATAATTTACTACTCTCTACATTATGTATAGGTGTAGAGATATGAATAATAGTATAAATATATTTGGTCTGTAAATAAATTTATAAAATATATCTGGTCTATAAACAAGTTTATAAATAGACTGGTTCTATGTGACTTTGCAAAACACAAATCGGATAAGTTATGTGCATCAGAAGTATTGCTTGTCATGAGATCTACTATAATTTTTGAGTCAATTTGTTCTAAAAGGATGTTGAAGTCAGCTATGGCATGGGGCTGGGTCGGACCAAAATTGTGCCGGTTCAAGCCTCCACAAGAGCCGTGTTGGGCTAGCCTGTCATTTCTCATGAGGTCAGGCCGGGCTGGATAGGGAACTAATCCTTGGACCAAGCGGGGCAACAAACTGCTGGCCAACAAACTGGACCAAAGACTGGTCTACAATAAATTGAAATGAAATCTTATTGTATTTCAAAATTAACTCATATTTTATTTAAAATAAGTAATTAATAATCTTAGTTAATAATTATTCTTCATATATTCTTCATACTATTTAGTAGTCCAGATTAATATTTTTTATTTGAAGTTATTACTTATTAGTAGTTCATTTTTTTATAATTTTAAAAAAACAAATTATTAGTTATTAGAACAAGTTTTCTTACTTCATATTCAAAGTTACTACTTATATAGTTTAAAAAGAGTATTTATTATTTCAAGTTGTTTATTTATTTCAAAATTATTACTTAATTATTTCAAAACTAATAACTCAAATTTAATATTTATTTCAAAATTGTTTATGTATTATAAGAGTATTTCATTAAGTTATAATTTAGTAGTTCAAATTATTATTTGTTAGTGTTTCATTATTACAAATTAGTATTTATTAGACCAAGTTATTACTTGTTCGTATAAGTCAATATTTATATTATAACTTATTATTTATTAATCATAGAATAGAGTATATAATTAGGAAAAAAAAATAAGTTTGAGATAGTGGAGAATTTGGCATAGACCCCTTCCATGTATATTAATATTTACAAAAAATATAAGAAGGACGATGTGGATCCAAACAATTATAAGTTATAAGACTAATCTACAAAATTAAAAAAATAAATGAACTATTTACTGCATACATAAAGATTGCGATAAAGAAGTTTATCCTCCAAATAATTAGTAATTATAAAAATCCTATGTATACATTAATTCAATTTGGTGAACTACTTATGTATTCATCATCTTCCTAGTCTTGTATCATTAATCCTTCTTTTGTGTATTTTTAGTGTTGAACTAATTCTTTAAACACACCAGCATCTCCAAAATGTCAGGTGTCATTTGAACCTTTCTTTTATCTAAACTTTACACCTACACTAAAGGCACCTTTTGATATGACCGTTAGAACTTGAGTAGTTAGTAAATCATGAGTAATTTGAGATAAAATAGAAAATTATGTCTTTTATTTCGCCACCAAACAAGAATATCAAAACCTTGTATGTATTCGTTTTCATCTAATGATGGATTATTCAAATAGTGAACAACTTCATTTAATTCACCTTGACTATCATGGGTTCTTGGTCTTTTGCAAATAAAAGTTAAAGAGGATTAAAATGTGTATTAATATTTATGTTAGGAAGCGTAAATTGTGATTATGGTGTTAAAGAACTAGAAGATTTTGCACTTTATTATGTAAAGGACTTTTGCTTGTAAGTTTAATATAATTCTTCTAAGCTTTTTACTTAAAATAAAAGGCAACACTTCTCTAATTATCTATTGAATCCTTTTCTCTCTATTTTTTTTATGTGAATATTTAAATTTATTAATTACTAGACATTATGTGGTGTAAATTTGTATTTGAACTATTTTTTATTGTCCTGGAATATCACTATATTTACTATTTATTGCTTGTTTAGTGTTCCGGTTCTCCCTTTTTTTTTGTTTAGTTTAAATGAGACCAGGGACGTCATAATTTACAAGCAGCTACTTTATTTACTTCATATTTTTCAAAAAATTCCAAAAGGGCACTTTTCATTTTAGTAGTAGATGCTTATTACTATCTATAGTAGGTATCTCGTTTTGATTATCTAAATCGTGTAAATCAAATAATTAAATGGGGACCTTATTGTGTGTAGGGTACTTGTGAGCTTGAACCATCCAATTTATGCTAAATTAAAAAGTTTATAAGATAAAGAAACTAATGAAATGCTATAATGTGAACTAATAATGCAAGTTGCCAAACTAAAGAATACTAAAAAAGACAATAATAGGGAAAAAATAACTAAAGTAAATAATGACAATTAATAAATTAAATCCGTATGAAATAACCAACTTGTAAATTGAAATGTTGAATTTCAATTTATTTGCTTGAGTATTTGAACTTCACTTGAGTATTTCAATACTTGAATTTTGGATAAACCTCCAAATTTTCAATAGTGCTCCACTAGAACTACTCCACTTAATATTTGAAGTCAAAATAAACCTATTAATAGTAAATAAATATTAGAATTTATGTAGTATAATGATAATTTAAAGAGCACTTGGATAATATATACAAGAAGATGAGGATAAAAAGTGAACAATTTTTTTGTGTAATTTGTAATGAAATTTGTGTAGTATTTATAAGTGCATTGTTTCCAGATAGTCCCTAAAAACTAGTCACTTTATAGCTATTAAAGGGTAAAAAAAATCATAATGGGTTAATTAATTAACTTGAAATTAAAAAAGTTGTCAACGGTCGACTCGCCAAGCTAGCCTGCAGGCTTGGCTCGTGACCTGGACTATTGACCAATAAGTTGGTCAGATTCCAAATTACAAGTCGAACCAGCCATGGGCTGAAAAAACCAAGTCATCGCCTGACCTTATGGACAGTTACAGGTTTAGACCAACCCGTTGCCACTCGGCCATTACCATTTTCTAACCCATGGCCTAGTCCTATGGACGGTTATAGGTTCACATCACTCCATATCACCCAACTTAACATAAATCAAGGAATTTATGTAAGAATTTTCTTAAGGAGGTCATATCTGTTTTGTAAAGATCGAGGTAAGGGACTATAATTCTCTTTTCTTTTTTTTCAAAAAAATGACCCATAAAGGTAGTAATACTATATATTTTCTTTGGATCTCTCTCCATTGTCTTTCTGACTTTGTCAACCTTCTTGATTGCGTTTGAATTTGTGGATTTGATTTATAGAAAAGATTTTGGAATGATTGGACTTATAAAAAAATAAAATTTAGTTGTATTTGAAATCAATTCGTTTTAGTTATTTAAATCTCACTTTTATTTGTTGATGAGTTTCAAATTTCTAACTAATTTTTTTTAACTTTTTAAAATAATTTAAACTTAATAAAAATTTGAAATCCAAATCCGCCCTAATTCTCTATCCAAATACAATCCTTAATTCTTCTTGCGCATTAGTGGCTCGCTAAAATGTCACATTAACCAAAAGCATTTGCAACTCGTAGTCACTAATTTGATATCAAAGTGATCCAAAAAAACAATCAAGAAGCAACTGTAGATAATAGAAGTCATAGTAGTAGGGTATTGTAAACGAATCTAAACAAATCGAATATTTTCGTATTTAAATTTGTTTGATTATTTTAGTAAATTTATAAATATATTCAAATGTGATTTGTTTATCTTTCGAATCGAATTCAATCGAATTTTTGTCAAATCAAGTTTGAATCGAGTTCGAGTTCCTTGAAAGTTTCATTACACATAAATTTATAAATTTAAACTTATCAAACCGATCTCAAAATATTTAACCAACGATAAATTTTGTTTAAATTTAATTGCTAATGAATCAAATTTGATTAAACTCTTAGTAAATTGAATGTAATTAGAGTATCAAATAATTTGATTTTTTGTAAAACCCACTAACCAGTCATGCATGTTTTTAAATGGATATTCATTGCCCCACCCCTACCCAAAAGAAAGAAGAAATGGAAATATGCTTATAACCCAAGTGTGACGAGAAATAAAAAAGGATAGATGATCATGTTCATGACTTTCACACAGCCAAATACTTTTCTTAATTAGGTAGAAACATACTTTCATGATTCATCTAAAGAGAAGTAAACTTCAATGAGGAAAAAAATAAAAAGGCGATATAAAAAAGAAGGAAAAAAAAAAGAAGAAGCGAGACGATACATCAGTCGGGGAGTATTCATGGTCTCCTCTTCATATTGTGTCCTCAAATATTCTCAGTTACAAAGTTTATTTTATACAGTCCCCGGAGCTGCAGATACATTGTTGATTCTCGTAACAAAGGATCTTCCGGGTGCCATATAGGTTAAAACCAGCAAAAAGTACTCAGGAAGACATTGTCAAAATCAACAAAACCAATCGGAGATCCCTCTTCCAACCCGATTCCTTGTCTTGTTCCACGACGTTGGCCAGTGCATTCCACTCGTCTACTTTGGCATCAAGTTCGCTTAACAAAGTTTGCTGTCTCAAAGCAATAACAACTAGAGCTACCAAATTGAGAAAGGCTGCTATTAGAGAAAGAGAAAGCCAAGTAACGAAAACGGCATTTGACATGGGATGAACCATTGAAAACTGCTGTGAAGAACACTCCTTGGAAAACAAATTAATAATTTGCCAGTTGAAAAACGCTCGTTTCTAGTGTCTGGATTCGGTCCTTGTGTTTCTCAATGACTTCTACGTTGTCGTCGGCCTCCTTTACCTTTTCCTTTCCCTTTCTACCGGAGGATCGTTGCCATTATTCTATTCAATCAAGATACATACATACACAAGTACATGCGCAGACGTTTGGTTGGATTTTTAACTTGGAGGATGACCTGACTTGGTAACATCCATAATTGTATTTGCTTAGAGTATTTATTTTTTTTACGTTGAAGTTACCTGCAATATTATTTAAAGCGATTCAGATAGCAACATATATGGATTGTTGCTAATCTTTGATTGGCTTCACTACAAGAAAATAAGGCTTTAGTGTAGAAAAGTTCAGTGACGATACAAAATATCGTCTCTAAAGGATTTTATTAGTGACGGCTTTGGACTTGGTCACTGCAGAAAGGAAGAATTTGCCTTTGTAGTGACGAAATCCAAAAAGTCATCTAAATCGTCACTACATCGTCACTAAAGATTAGGTGGAAAAATCCAAGGATTTAGTGACGATGTTTTGTCGCCAATTAATATTTTTAATGTTAATGACAATGTTTTGTCGTCACTAATATTTTCAGTGTTAGTGATGAAAGTATTCTAGGGATTTAGTGACGATTATTCTTCGTCACTGATACTTTTAGTATTAGTTATCAGTTTTGATCGTCAATGTTGACTTTACATATAGAAGGTAAATGTTTAAAGATTTTTCTATTTGGGTTTAAAGCTGGATTGTGTTGAAAAAGTTAGCTAGTTTGTGTAATTATTTTTTAGATATTAATGTTGGATTACATGAATGAAAGAATTTAGATATCTTATTTTAAATGAAAATAATAAAATAAATAGTGAATTAAAGAAAAATAAAAATTTGTATTGTTTATCATATATTATTTAAGTTACATAGTTGTGAAGATTTAAAACATTATTAATATAAATTCTAATCCAACATTTGAAACTAAAGAGAAAAAAAATTGCTTTTCCCCTAATATGATGGCCCTATTAAATAAATTAAAGATTAAATTATTTAATTAATATTTTGTAATAATCAGTATGATAGTCCAAATGATGTGGAAAAGGTTAATTGAGCTACCTTATTGGATGCTTATCTAAACCAAGGAAATTAATTCTAAGTCGAAAGCCAAAACTAGATATAAAAAAAATCTTATAACAAAAAAATTACATGTTCTCATTATAGCACCCATGCATGTATGAGAGCTATTTCCTGTCTCTTATACACATCTAGACTGTAAGAGACAGCGGTCAGGCGACTGTCTCTTATACACATCTAAATGATGTACTGTAATTTGATAAATTTAAAAATTATAATGAGAAAATTAAATTTTGTTAATTTGATGATAACACTCTAATGTTTATGATCTTTTCCCTACATCTTAAAGAAAATTAATCCCAAGTCATTTTTTTGTCATGCACTAGAGAAGTTTATAAAAAATTAAAATAATTTTTTAATTTCTCAAAAATTTGTTTGCTTGTAAGTAAATTATGATTATATCATCTATGGTTAACTGATATAAAATCATTGATCTAATATACTTTAGATTTGTTCGAGAAATAACCAAAATTTTTAATTAGTATAAAATTATCACATTTTAGTGAAGTTATCCTTAGTCTAATTGTTTAGTGAAGAGAAAATATAAAATGAAAAAATTGCATTCCTCCAAAAATACAATTGGGCCAATATATGTTCTCTCTTTAGTAATTTTTCTTAATTTTGCTATCATATATTGACCTATCAGATAACAAATTAGGATATATAATATAATTAATTGAGCTTAGTCTATAGATATGATTATCTTCAATTGGTTTCCATATAAACCCAATTTGGTACTTTATACATTTATAATGTGATACTTAAGTTTAATCAATTTTCTTTGACACTCTAGTATTCCAAATTTACCCTAAAAATTTAAGTAATGCCTGATATTTGTGTCTCGTAAAGTGTATTATAAATTACACCAATGTTAGAATGATTTCATAATTCTTTTTAATTTTTTAATTTATAAATAAATCATTGTTGAACAACGTGTTCTTATTTAAGTCATAACTATTAATCTGTGAAAATAATTACAAGTTCGTAGTTTAATCTAAAAACAACGTGTTCTTTTTGGTTTGTTAATTTGACACTTTTTAAGATGGATAACAATAAATATCTTATTTTTTAGTTTCATATAAACAAACTTCTACATATACACCAATTTACCAACAAAGTTTTAGTACCTCATTAATAATTACTACTATCATTATTATAATATTTTTGTTTTATTAACTCACAAACACATACTTTTGTTAAACAATAAGTATTCAATTGACTTATAACTACTTATTTACTATTTTTGCATGTATTTAGTACAATCAACTTAATATTTTTGTTTTATTAACTCACAAATTGAATGACGCAAGCAAGCATATTTTAAGTAGCCCAGATAGACTGCTGCAACTGCAACCAAGATCACCATCACTGTTGCAGTAAAAAATACTGAGAACATCTATATTGTCCTACAGTATATCGCCACTATAGATGGATCCCGGGAGGTGTCCCCAAGCGATGATCTTGCTCACCGCAGAACAGGTAAGGTCCAAGAACAATGTTCCGACAAGGGTCTCAAGCGGCAGTGCCCCAAGAAGCTAAAATTAATTATTAACATATTAACATAATTAATTAATTAACATTCGACTAAATGACTAAGATATTTACCAAAAATTTTGATAATTTTATAATCTTGATAATCACTCATGTGCTACTCGTATTATCTCTCTTCTCTCCTTAAACTAGCTCTATTAGAAAGAAAAAAAAAAAAAAAAACTTATTAGTAACGAGATTTTATAATAGAACAAAATTCATTGCAATCTATAATGAAAATAACAACGAGTTTTTTGAAAAACAAAAATACTATTTTCAAAACCTTTGCGACCGACATTTCTGTAGTAAATTAAAAAAAAAAATTATAGTTGCTATGGTCTTTGAAAATTAAAAAAATAAAAATAAATTCATTACTCAAATATCCATTTACTAGTTGACGATTAAAAAAAAAATATCAGATTCCCATTCTCATTATCTCAAAATCCTCTTTACTCCACCTTTTGTTCCTCTCTCCTCTACCTTCCACCATCTTCACTCGCCTTCAGCCCCTCTTCCACCTTCCTCCAAAATCCTTTGCTCCATATTTCTCTAGAGTCTCTACTTTCCTCTCCCCCACCCCTTTTGTTTATCCTTCCTTTATTTTCCCCTCAAGTTGCCACCACTGATTCGCATGGAACTCAAGCTGCCTGCCATCATGCCCTTGAATCGCACTACTACCTCTTTGGGGTCAATTACAGATCCGTGGGCGATTCTTCAAGGTTTGTAGTTATAACCTATTCAAGTAATGACTTTTATGGACATTTGCTGCAACCAGATGTTTATTTCACATTTAATTTATATATTTGAGACAGCAGTCTCCATCATTTTCCCTTTTATTGTGCTAGACCTTAAAAATCTATAAAGAAAATGTTTGATGGTTTTTGACAAGCAATTACTAGTTCTACTATATTAATGAAGGATGTTTTTTTTTCTATTAAGTTCATTTTTCTATATTTTTTTCCTATTGAAAAGCAAAGGAAAATTTAGTTAAATAGCTGAAAATTTAGAACGAAATTCATAAACATTAGAGTGTTATCATCAAATTAACAAAATTTAATTTTCTCAACTCAAATTAGTACCACTGTTGGTTCTGTTTTGTTTTCAATTGTGATATGGATTTTTCATGACTGAATTATCCTTCAATTTACATGGCTTTATTTTTTAATTCACTACACATTACTTTAGATTCTATCACAACCTTAAGAATTTCGGCTCTTTTAAGTCATAAAATAGAGATTTTAAAAAAATCTCTATGAACATTAGCATTTTCTATCTCATCGTATCTTTTTAATTAAGTAGTAATTTGAAGTAGTAGCATTTGATGGAGATATCAATATTTGTTATCAATTCTTTTATAGGCTTCAAGATGATTAGCAGGTGGAGAATTTGTTGGTTTTCTTAAATTTTGTTTTTCCTTTTACACATTAGATGTGTAAAAGACAGATATGTATAACTTCTTGCTATGTCAGTACAATAAATAAGATGAGAGACAGCACTTATGTGTAGCAATTATATTTACATGTCAATTTTAAATATATTAAGAAGATTATGAATTTTAAAGAATCAGTTAAGTTTGTATTTTCAAAGTTAGTGCATTCATGTTGTTTAGTTGTATTGAGATGCTTTACTGAAATATGATACACATATGATTGTGTCCATTAAATTCTGTAACATGTGCTCTTCAGTTGGAAATAGTGCAGACCATATGAAGTTATAGAGTCAATCTTACATGTTTGCTTAAAGATATGTAACCATTTGATACTATATAGTATATAGATCATAAAAGGATTAATCAATGATTTTGATACTAATTTTTACTAGATGGTTATATTAATGTTATTTTCTTATGAAATGTATAAGAGATATTTGTTAGAATTCACACATAATCATACACTTGCAAACTCTCTCACACACAAGAAACAATGCAGAGATGGAAAGACAAATTCTCAAGATCGTTCTTGGACCTTACCTGTTCTGCGGTGAGCAAGACCATGATGATAGGATTATTCAGTTGAAATAATAGAAGAAAAATTAATAACTGCATGAGGTACTTTTTTGAATTGAAATGTTAAAGGATTTTTGGTTGTGTGTGTGTGTGTGTGTGTGTTTTTTTTTGTTTGTTTGTTTGGATTTGGGTTTCTTATCTGTGTATGGTGAAAAAATATTCTTATTTGTGAGATTTTGGGACTATCTTGAATCGATGATAAATGTAATTGAGAAATTTTTTTGAAAGTTATATTTTCTTTAAGTGGAGTAGTAATTGGTGCTTTGTTCAAGAAAGATTAGTTGGTTTTTTGTCTCATAGGAGAGAAGGTTGACTTGAGATTTTAGTTTGAGGAGTGTATTTGTTTGAAAAACTTATTTTGAAATTCATTGCTGGAGTGGATTCATTTATTCTTTCCCCCAACCTAGCTACTTTACACACTTCTATAGAAGAATTAACCTTGTGTTGCACCTTGGGACAAAATGGGCTTTCATAAGTGTGGTCTTTCCGTGGCCTAGTTGTCAAAACTGCTTTGGTAGTAGTTAAAAATTTTGGTTTGATAATATATCAGCTAAACTTCATTTTATTCTCATTTTCTTGACTTTTTTTTTTTTTTGTGGCTTGAATAAGGTGTGTAAAGTAGCTAGGTTAATGGAATTAGATTGTGTGAATCCTGTTTTTCTAAATATCTTTTAGGCTGCTCTTTTCTGTTCTTAGTTTTTGAATTCAAGGGTGGCAATGTCATGTGCTTGTGTTGTTGGGGGGGCTCTACTTGGTGCTATAGAAGTGGGTTATTGGAGCAAAGATGGGGGAAAAAATTCATAATCATACCGATGGAGCACGGGGCAGGTTAGAGGTCCTTCTGCCCCCTGCTATATATGTTTACCATAAACATACTCCAATTCTTATACTCTATAAATGTTGGTATTTTGAAGTTCTTATCTAATTTAAAAGATGTGTATTTCAATATTTGAATTATAGAATTAATAAGCGCATGCACATTGAAGTATGACTCATGGGACAAGATTGCTGCGTTTTAGTTATCATACTAACAAATGGAGACAACGTTTCAACTTGCATGTAGATACTAAATGGAATTACTTAATCGGATGATGTATTGTTTAATAAAATTAATCAGTTGAATTCTGTAGAATCATAGAATTATTGTTTTTGTTACTTTAAATTACTAAGCTTAACAGTAATTAAATGACATAAAGGGAAGTTCTTTAACATAGTAACATAGATGTGTATAAGAATACAGCGCTCCCCCTTCTATAAGTTTCTTGTTCTAAGTGGTTATTGTCAAGTTTATCCCCTTGACTTCAAAGTGTTGTTTTGCCTCACTAAATATATGTCTGATCAACACATTTAGTGACGACTTTCTAAACTTTTTTGTGACAAGTAAGGTTCTCTTTCAAACATCTTCATATTTAGCCTAAAGAAAGGACTTCTTTTGTTATAACGAACTATGCTTTCAAGCAGGACTAAATATGTGTTCGGTCAATACATTTAGTGACGACTAAAGAACGTATTCATTCGCTCCAACAAGAAATTTTGAAGCTCACATTAGTTCAAGAATGAATATTGGGGTTGGTTGACCGAATGACCAAAGTTCCAACACCTACTAGATTACAATATCCATGTCTTCAAATATAAGTATCATAAATTCAGCAGTACAAAAGAGCCAAACAAGGACTGCAACATCAAAAGCATGGGTAAGATCTATGCTATACATGTTAATTAATATTATTGGATGATTTAGTATATTATAAATTTGATTTTCAGAAGTTTGTAACATAAGATCAATATTTAGCTTCAACATTTTTTGAATTGTAGATGCATTAATCCAGTCATCAATTATGTATGATCTTATACCAAAATTAGAAATTATAATTGCTAAAACAAACTGATTCCGTTGGAACGGACTAAAATACTTTTGCAGGTGATTTACTTTTCCTTTTGCTTAGTTTTTGGTCTGTCTTATTGTAATTCACCATTTGGTTTTATTTTTCTTTAAGCCTTTATATCTTGAGAATTTGGATTCCAAGTTTCCTTTTCTTGCTAGTATAGTGTGTCTTGTTATCTGATAGTTTTGTCGGTATGGCATATGTTATCGCCAATAGAATTCTTGACGGCCGTCACTAAACAAGCATATACATTTCATAATTAGTTAATAACAGTAATATAACCATCTAGTAAAAAGTAGTATCAAAATGTGTTCGAGATTAATACATTTAGTGAACTAAAATCTATAGTCAACCTGGTTACATATCTTTGAGACAAACATGTAACTAACTCTATCTTGAACAAAGCACCAATTACTACTCCACTTAATCACAGAAACCTGCTCGATCTTTCATAAATTCTTTAAATTCTAAACCACTATCTAATCAACAACCCATTACATGTTATCAACCCTGTCTCTTATGTGTATAAGAGACAGGTATATGGCACTACAAGAATCCTCTGTTGTGGTTTTTCGTTAGGAGAAACAGGGAAAAATAGTAAAAGAAATGGCTTTAGATCGATCTGTAATGTTGGTACCATTAAGGGTTAAATCGCCCTTAAACAGTTTTCTTTTGCGAGTCTGTAAGATACACATTGGGAAGTGAGAAAAATATAGATATTCTCTTAGACTTTCTACAACAGTACTTGACACTTTTATAGGAGTGGATAGAATTTTCGTTGTTCTTATTTGTACCAACTACCAAGTATTTCTCTTTTTTATTTTGTTATAAAAATAAAATTACTATATTGTTATATAGTATTTTTAAATTCATATCTAATGTTTTGTGTTGTTGTTCTTCTAATAAATTATGGGATGATATTCCCGCATGTATGGATTTCGAACTTCTTTGTCTTTGCTTTATGGGAGAAAAGTTCCTCTATTTTGAGATACTTTGAGCTTAGTTGTGTGTCTTTCGCTTATTAATTACTATTATGTCACCATAAAAAAGTCCTGTCTCTTTTAAATTATCATTTAAGCATGTTTAGAACATCCACTTGATAGAGTATAAGAATTGGAGTATGTTTATGGTAAGCAGAAATTTTTTGAAAGAATTAGATCTCGAATCGAAATCTCAAATACTTGGGAGTATATCTGAACAATGTGCATGCGCTTATTAATTCTATAATTATTTATACGAATCGAGGCTTCGGTCATATTCAGCTAACCCTTTAGATCTGCTTAGCTTCTCAAAACGTTGTTTTCCTACATTTTCATGGTGTATCACCATCTTTGGTACAATATTTGAGCAGGTCCAACACTCATTGGTATTCTTCCTTATGCTGGATTGAAGTTCTACATCTACGAAGAACTCAAAAGACATGTTCCTGAAGAGCATCAAACATCCATTATGATGCGGCTATCTTGTGGAGCCCTAGCTGGTTTATCTTGAAGAGCATCAAACATCCATTATGATGTATTTATGTATGTATGTGTTTGTGTGTGTGTATATATTAACCTTACTAGAATTCGTGCCTGTTATTTGGTTGTGGTTTTTGGGGTTTTTTTGTGCTTTTTGTTGTCAGAAATCTTGCTTAATTTAGTGGCTAGGATATGCTTTATTTATGCTCTCAACTCCTGTGTATATGTGTGTATATATATTAGCTTTACTGGAATTCTTGCTTGTTATTTGGTTTTTGTTTCATCCCTTCATCTTTTCTTCCATAGCTAGATAAAGTAACTGTAATTCAGCATTATTTTTGCAGCATTATGCGCTTGTCATTATGCTTGTGTATACTAGACAATTGAAGAAAAATTAGGCTTATTTTTGTCCGTCTCATAAAAAGTTCCTTATCTGTCTTGGTTGCCTATCGTTTTTGTTTTCCTTATGTTTAACATATTCAACAAATATTTATTGAATTTGGTATTTGTTTAATAAGTCCAGTTGTCATACGTTAATCGACCTAATAAATTTGTTAATTAACGTATTTTCTTTTTTCCTTGTGATTCATCTTGCAGTGAAGCTCACCGACAAGCAAGCTTATTTGGGAAGAAGTGTAATTTTTTCTTGCCCATGCTTTTGATGTTGCAGTCCTTGTTTGGCTCTTTTGTACTGCTGAATTTATGTTACTTATATTTGAAGACATGGATATTGTAATCTAGTAGGTGTTGGAACTTATAAATACTTGACTATTATAGTTATTGGGCACTCTTTTATGCTGTTGGACTGTCATTATGTTGTTGGACTGTAATTATGTGGGACAATGAAATCCTATTTTGCAAGTGATAAGTTTAGTTTTAAATTGGATTTTAGTAAAATGTCAATGTGTTTTTTTGGTTTTAGCATTGTTAGTAATTAAATTTCCAAGGAAAATTGCTTACAGGTCTGAAAAACTTGTGACCAACTTCACTTGTCACAAAAAAGTTAAGAAAGTCGTCACTAAATGTGTTGATCACTACATATATTTAGTGATTACTTTTAGTCGTCACTAAATGTATTGACCGAACACATATTTAGTCACTCCTCTCCTGTCATCACAAATGTCGTAACTAATTATATTAACCCAATGCTTATTTAGTGACGACCGTCGTCACAAGTTGTCACAAAATATTGTCACTAAATGCGTTGACCGAGTACATACTTAGTGACTTCATTTGGTCGTCACAAAATGTCGTCATAAAATATAGCATTTAGTGACGACGTGTCATATTTAGTTACCATTTTTTAGTGCCTTTTGTGTCTACGTATACTCGTCACTATTTTGTGACGAATGTTTGTCGTCTCTAAAAACACTCATTCAGTGACAACTTTGAATTGTCGTCACTATAAGGCTTTAGCATCGAGCCTTTGCCACCACGCGATTTGATAATCGTCGTCTCTAAAGTATTTTAGTGACGACTTCTTAACTTTTTCTGACGACTTGACATGGTGACTAAAACTCTATTTTCTTGTAGTCATTGGATTTCAGAAA
The DNA here is from genome assembly GCA_025175665.1 of Cinchona pubescens. NCBI lineage: Eukaryota > Viridiplantae > Streptophyta > Magnoliopsida > Gentianales > Rubiaceae > Cinchona > Cinchona pubescens. Next base: position 1,251,333 of record JANKKI010000202.1, on the reverse strand, counting down.
AGAATAATTAGCAGTTGAGAGCTGGCTGGTTAAACTTCATAATTAAACCCCATTGCAAAGTTTTTATTATTACCTAAAAACAAGGAAATAATTCAATTTTGATTCCTCGAACAGGCAATGGTGTCTTTTTACATGCATGTTGACAGCCTTTGGTTTTGAGGATGGAAATAAAATTGGACCAAACTAGAGACGTTAATTTCTCTTGTTTGGGATATTTAAATGGGGAGGAATGAAGAGTTTTAGGGTGTGTTCGCTTCGACGGAAAAATATTTTCCAAAATTTTTTTTGGTGCCAAATAGATTAATTGGGAAGTAGAAAATATTTTTCGTTGTAAAATATTTTTCAATTTTTCTTTCTCTGGTTGAAAATAACTTACAAATTTTTTTAGCATAAGTTATTTTCAAGATAATTCAAAAGTGATATTAGAGTTCAAATATTTACTTTTATAATTTTATTTTTTGAATTTAATTTTTTTTTCAACTCTTGTCCATTTTTTTTCTCCTAATTATGAGTGTCACAATAGTATAACTATCATTATCCATATTTTACTATTACATTATACTATTATTTAATTTTGAGCAAAATTAATCTTTTATTAATTACAATTACATGTAAGCTATTTATTACCATTGTTATAATTATTTTTAACTTGTATTCATAAAATTAAAGATGAAATCATTAAAAAATTTTATTTTGTCAACCGAATATCGAAAAATTGCATAAAAAATAGATTTTTTTATGTAAACTATACCAAAGAAAATATTTGTCCAAATAAATATTTTCAGTCCAACTGAACACATCTAATTATTTCAAAAAATTTGACTGCTTCAATTACTATATAAAAAAAGAGAGAATTAAGTATAAGTTGAAGGTTATGCACTAGATTGTTCACACTACCAATTGTCCATGTATATCAAGTAATAAGAAAACATGAAAGCTCGTTATATAATCCATATCCATCATTTTTTTGTAGGATTTCAGAAAAAATAGGTATGTGAAGATTGGAGGAGAAGAAAACGTAGTTAATAAATGGAGGATGGTTCTCTTGAGGAAAGTGATGACGGGGTAGGAACTTTGATGGGGTGGGAGTTGGTGGCTGGTGGTAGCCGTTGGCAGTTGGCTGAAGAGAAAATGGGGTCCGGAGGAAGGGAGAGGAGTCAAGGGAGTAGTTTGGCCAGAATAATTTACTGGAATTGTGTTAAGGAACTAAAAAAAATATTTATTAAATTTGTTGAGAGATTAAAACTCATTATTTTATATTCGAAAGATTGAAAATTTATTTTTTGAATATTTGAGAAATTATTTGTACAATTTTTTCAAAAACAAGATCATATCACTTATTTTTACAATTTCAACCAAAACAGTACAATTAATAAAAAAAACAGACTAAATCTTAACTAAGATCGATGACTTAGTGACCCTACGTTCACAGACGGACTGACATCAATGCACCACACATAAAGATGTAGGTAAAAAAAAAAAAAATACAAACTAAACACACAAACACAAAATAATAACATAATAAACACAAACACATATACAAAAAACATGCACTGAAAAAGGATTTAATGCTAGCAGCTACCGGAACTCATTATCTTTGCACTGTTAAAGTTCACATTACTACCGAAATCATTACCAAATCTACATCTGTCAAAACAATTTAAAATTTTGGGATTGAATTTGTGTTAATTGGGCAGACAATAACTGGTTTGTTGATTTTATAGACTAAACGATTTTAAATTTGTTGATTATGATTATTTCTTGATAAATTGATTTCAAATTTATGTTGTCTCATTTTGGGAATCATTTTACTATAAACGTATGTGGATTTTGAGAAGATTTGAATGAAACAGAAAGAGGAAGATACTGCAGACTAACGATCGTTTAGTGGACTTTTATATGTACTTGATCAATTTTAAGTTTATAATCGAATTGATTGCAAAAAGTTGAATTTGGTAGTGTTATTTTCATCATTTTCATCATCTCGGCAAAAAATGGCCTAGATGATCGGTATCAATTGTTGTGACGGTTTGTAGTTGCAGTGTTAAGGTGGTTCTATATATATATATTTTTTGATTGTAATAGTTTTGTTAAAAGGGAAAATCGTATAAATATTTTCTTGAATATTCATAAAATTATTTTTTAGTTCTTTGAATAAAAAATTGAGAAGAAGTATTAATTAGTGTATATGATGTTGACAATTTTGCTAGCCATATTGACACGACCTTCAGGCGGTTTAAAAAATAGTCAAGAAAACGGAATTAAATTTTGTTTTATATATATATCTCAAGTCAAGTCAATGATGGAAAACTAACACTTGAGAATTTAGAGAAGTCTACAGTCACTGGTGTAAGAAAGTAAATGAGATATAACGCAGCGGAATTTAAAATTTTTACTTTCCTATCACGGATCAACTTGATTAATTTATGCGTAGTACAAGAAAAGTATAGAGATCATACCTTAAAATTGCAGTAAAATCTCCAATATGTTTGGGACGTCGATCCACAAGCCGCACAGGTGCCCGGCCTCTAATGGTATCCACACAGATAATTAAATTAAGAATCTTCACAAGATTGATTGACCCAAACTACGGAGTGCTAGCTCCTAAATTATTTTTTTTCTTTTTGAAACGTGACAATCACGTCAAGGGATTTGACGGCTTTTTTTTTTCTTATGGCCGAAAATCAGTACAAGTACTTTTACTATATATATATATATATATATATATATATATATATATATATATATATATAAAATATATATATATATAATAATATCTTATCCCAATCAAATTGGGTTTAGGGAATTACAAATTCTAATCAGTTTGGGAGATGGGTATATGAATAATTATAAAACCATTAGGACTCTTAATATGTCTTACATATTAACTCCTAATATTTATAACTTATTATAATTAAACCCAAAAGTTAATTTATCTCATAAATTAACCCATAAGTATCTCATACTTATCAAATCATTTTAATCCTGAATTAATTATCCTTAAGTGTGTGACCCTTTAGGTTCCCAATCACGTTGGTAATAAGTATAAATTATAATCCTAAATTAATTAGGATTAGATAAATTAAACACCTTTAATTTATCATTAATTCTCCAATTAATTAATTTACACCTATAGATCAAGATTGGCTTCTAGCAAAGCATCATGACCACCCAAGTGTTGAGATATGTCAAGTGGTTCGACATCACCCATCCGTGACTAGTTCTCCTGTAATTAATATCCTTTCACCAACCTATATCCCGATTAATTCAAGAATACAGATGTAATACCAACTCTTATCGAATTAATCAAATTTTACTTCTTACCAAAATACAACTCACTTGAAATATCAGATTTTAAGACACTCTTAAATCTATTTCCACTTTGCGCAAAGATTTCCGAATCGTATTTCAAGAAGTGGCCATATTGGGATATAATCCCCTATTATAAGGAGTGGTGAATCCTCTATTGGTCATACTTATCACATCATGATTCATATTATACCCGAACTCTACAAGTATGTGCGACTCTTAAGAGTAACGACTAATAGAGCCAAAGAATAATAATCCACAGTCAAGATAAACTCATGACCTCAAGTCAAAGGACCATTACACTACTATCACAAAGAGATTAATCCACTGGCATTTAAATAATAATCCGTGTGGAATACTCTTAGCGGATCAATCCGATGCACTTATTCTTAATAAGCATCCATATACTCTTATGTGCTAATATACTAGTGTCATACACTACGATTAGGGATAATTTATTCATATTGTAATTCATCACGAACTGTGAAAAGCTATCAGGCAGAGATTGCAAAATTAAGTCAACATTTAACTCATGATTTTTCTTAAGAAATATAGAGTGTCTTATGATTCTTTGTATAGTAGTCTGATGTATTTCAATACATGAATTGCTACTGAAGAACCCTCTGCCATCTTACAACGGAATAGCTCTTTAGAGGTCTCATACCTCTCATTCCTAGATTCTTCATCAAACAACTCCTTGAGATGAATAATCATAGAGTGAGCATCCATATTGTCATGCTATTTCTGCAATTCAGAACTCATAGAGGCCAACATGATACAAGAGGCATTATCATTATTCTCTATGTGCTTACGATAAGCATTCTGAACTGCTTCATTAGCATCATCCGCTGGGACATCAGGAATATGTTGATCAAGAACATGGCCAATTTTCTCGTGCTTAAGAACAATTCTCAAGTTATGATGCCAGTCCAGAAAATTTGGCCCAATGAGTTTATTATCATATAACATGGGATGTAAATTGACGTTATTACTCATATTCTACAACACATAAATAAAGATAGTATAAGTATTTGTTATTTATGCATTAACAAAACCAAAATATCCAATATGGACTTTCTTTTAATTTGATTTTGCTCCCACTATTTTAATTCAAATCAATAACCCTCATATATTGATTCGGGAGCTATCAACAGGACCATTAGATATGAAGCCTTGAGGAACATTTAGTGGTTGAGCAAACATAACTATCAAGAAATCCATTCATTAAGGATTATGTTGGGAGGTAGGTAAAATGTCAAGCTTTTCCTCTCGTGCATTTTTTTATTTCCCATGTGTATTTCTTATTGAACATTGCTTGTTCCGATTCTCATAGTTGTGTAATTGTAGGTATTATCAATTCCCTGATAGTATCTCTTATTGAATTTCTCATCAATTACTCTTGCGTTATATCAATTTTGACATTCTATCTAGTTTAGATTAATTATTTAAATCAACTTTTCGGATAATTACTTAATCAAGTTCAAATTTATTGAATTTGGTACAGTCTCCGTAGGAACGATTTCACCCTTACTACTTAATTACTTGTTTAACTAGTGCATTTGCTATAGCTTGGCAATAGCACACAAATTTAGAAATTTCTCTAGGGGATGGGTGGTTGAATTTAAAATATTATCACTACAAATTTTTATTTTACTCAATCAAGAAAAAAACTTTCTATAGGGAGGATAGGGGAAAATACATTTTTGGTCCTTCTTATTTGGGGTATTTACTAAAGTAGTCTCCAAAGTTTCGGACAAAACAAATTTAGTTTCCAACGTTTCAAAATTTGAACAAAGTAGGACAATTGACGGAAAATTAAAAATTTTAACATAAAATAGTCAAGGGCATATCACGTGGCCGTTAAGTTTTTTAAAAAAATAATAAAAATATAAATACTAAAAAAGTTGTCCCCAAAGTTTGTTAGAAATATAAAATTGGTCCCCAAACACAAAAAAAAAAAAAAAAAAAAAAATTCTTTTAATGAAAAAATTCTTAAAGTTTCAATTTCAAATTAAGCAACCTACACCATTGAGGATTTGAGGAGAGAAGAAAAGATTTGTAAATGTTAAAATTAATATCAACTAGAAACAATAATGATCACATCCAAGAAATACTGTACGAAATAGGTATGCTGAATGATTAGATTTCAAATAATTTTGACAATAGATAACGTTTGAACTTCTCAAATGACAAAATACATATTTTTTAATAAACTAATCTTATACATCTATTTTAAACTTTTATATTTAGAAATTAAACTTTCACAGTAATACAGTGATAAATTTGTCATTTGCATTACTATTATTATTTTATTACAAGAAATGTTATATTAATGTTAATGACACCCTGGAGCCAATCAGTCATATTTGGTGTCACAAATTCTAAGAAATTAACAATATCAAATGTCATATGGCAAGTTCTTTCCGACTCTTTATAAATATTTTTTTTTTCCTAGCAAAAGAAATAATAATATATAAAGTTGTACACAATTTCATCATATTTAATAATTATTTTGTGTCCAAAAAAAATTCTATTGTCTAAAATTCCATTTCAACCTAGGAACATGATGATTTAATATATTTTCTGTTGATGTCTATTAATTTATCAAATTTGATATATAATTGAATATGGTTCACTTTGCAAATTATAATGTCTAACAAAATTTAGTCATTATCGACATGTTTATTCACCCGAATAATATTAGATATTTTTATAATATTAATGTAATACTATGTGAATTTAATTTCTAATAATAATATTTTACAGTATACGTATACGATTAATTTCTTCCAAATATATATTTTATTATTTAAAAAATTCAAATCTTATCTATTTTCAAATTTCCATTTTAAGTCTAATTAATCATTCATTACAACTAGTCCTTATTGCATGTGATTATTATTTAGTTGAAATTTTTGTTGACATTCACAAACCTTTTCCTTTCTCCTCAAAATTTCCAATATTGTGGGTTGTTTTGACATTGAAATTTTTAGAATTTTTGTGTTAAAAAAAAATTTTATTAGTTTTTTTTTTAATTTTTTTTTCTCTTTGGTGACTAATTTTGCATTTCTGACAAACTTTGGGGACTAATTTTGTAAAATTTAGTGTCTTTTAACATTTAATTTTTTTATTAATTTTTTTTAAAACTTAACGACCACGTGACGTGCACATAGTCATTTTCTGTTAAAAATTTTAATTTCCCATCAATTGTTCTAATTTTGTTCAAATTTTGAAATACTGGGGACTAAATTAGGTGTGTTCAAAACTTTGGGGACTACTTTAGCAAATACCCCAAACAAGAAGGACCAAAATGTATTTTTCCCATATTTGAAAAATTATTAAATATTACGCTAATTGTAATTTTTTTTTGCCAATTTAGTGGCTTCAATTAGTATTTACACTGAAGTAGCAAAAATGAAAATATTAGGTATAAAGTGATAAAAAATAAAAAAAAAAGTTCATGAGGCAATACAAAAATGGTAACAAGTACATGGGGGAAGAGAATTAGCCCAAAGAAAAAGTAGAAAACTAATTTGAAAAAATAAGTGAAGGATAAGGAGAAGTTTATGAAGCATTTACTCGAGTTTTGTCAAGTTAATGAGATTTACCATAGTTGAATTTCAAAAACATTGTTCGAAATGAGGAAAAATTAGCATTTGATAGGGGAGCTATGCATGCGAATGATCTTCTTCAAAATGAGGTTCAGCCTTGTGCTAAGTAGTTTGCATGTGTTATTTACTCTTTTATATGACGTAGAATGATTAATTTATACCTGATAATTGTTACCAATTCTATATTGCAGCTCATTTTTTCTTTTTTCTTTTTTTTAGATACTTTACAGTCTAACGTTATTTTACACCTCACTTTAGTACATCAATTAATAGCAAGCTACCGAAATTTTTCAAACAATTGGACTAATATGGTAGGTGAAGAAAAAATTAGACTTCACAGTGATATAAAGAAAAAGTTTAAGGTGTAATGTGAAAAATGAAAATAAATTAGGGTGCAAAGAGCTGGCTTGATCATTGTACATTTGAACTTTTGTGTGGGGGTGTTTATAATTCCATTTACTCGAACAAATCGAGTGAATCAAATTAGTTTGGTTTTCAATTTTTGGGTAATTGATTTGAGGTAAATTGAATAAAAAAGATTAGTTATATGATTTTGATTAGATTATTAAAAATCAATAACCGAATAACTGAATTTTTAGTTTTATTTTTAGTTTCTTAGTAATCCAGATTACCAAATTCTATTTTACATTCATATATTCAACATTTAAACATTATTTTTATAAATTAGCTTTTTAGTTTTTAAATTTAGTAGTTACCTCTTAAAAAATTTGGTTCGGATTTAATTTTCATTTTTTTGTACTAAAAATCAAAAAATTAAAAAATTTTAATCGAATTACCAAAAAACTAGTCTATGAACACCCTACTTGCGTGGCCTACAAGAATATAATCAAATGGGTCCAACGTGGGCGAGCAAAAAAGTCAAAAATTCGCCGGCATTCTATTGATGTATCATGTATTTTTATGATCAAGCTTTGTCATTACAAACCTTTAATAAATACTTTCAGTTTAATGACTATTTTCATTGGACCACATTATAAGTTGCACAAATCTGGCATTAGAGACGAAAATGTCTCTACATGAATTTTTTTTTTTTGGTAGGTTTGAATAAGACTATATGTTAAAATGTAATTGCATTATTGACTGAGTTGAATTAAACAAAATAGAATAGAAAAAAACCGCGAAACTTCTATACAATTGTCCATCTTCTTTTGTATAATGCTAGCTAGTTGTCCATCGAATCCGACAAGATTGCCGTATGCGTAAAATTTTCTTTATTCATCATGATCATCCCATTTTAGCCATTTGCATCGTTGACATGAAAACAACTCTTGCAGGAGCTAGCAAACACCAGCTGGGCTGTTGATCGTTGGTATATCGAAATAATCCTAGCAAGCGAACTCTTTGTCAATCATGGAAGAAGGAAAAGATGATCAACAGAATGAAATTGTTTACGCCAAGAAAAATGATCATGGAGATGATAAATTTGGACAAATAAGCTATGTTAATCAAAACCTGGAGACGCTGGTGCAAAAGATGGCGCAGCAGATTGGCATGCTCACAGTTGCCTTCATCTTTTTGGGCATAATCTTTTTCCATTCGATTGTTCAGCCAACTATTCATTTACGAAACAAATGGTGGATTCCATTCAGTATATTTATGTCGGTTTCGATTGTCTACTGGTACACCATCGAGAGGATCATTAGAAATTACATCCTGGTTCGGAAAGAGTATGGTTTTACCTTAGATCTTGTCTGAATAATGGATCTACTAGCTCAGCTGGAAATGAAATGGATTGGATGGAAAATAGCTGGTTTGCTTCCTTATCCATTTTGTATAGACAGAACAGATATTTGTGGCTACTGCTTCTGTCTATGTTGGAATTCAATTCCCTGATACTGTTTGCTTGTTATTCCCTTCTTCATGACGCCATTTCATGATTGGACACTACTTGGAAGTTGATGTGAATCTTTGGTAGCTTTTGAGGTTTTCATTTTCTTTTTTCTTTTTTCCTTATCTTTCTTTCATTAAATAATTCTAGGTACCATGTACACCCTAGGGGTGGGAAAATCCAACGATCTGATTATTATCCCGTTCGCCCCTCTTTGTCCCATTTCGAAAAAAATGAGGGTATCGAACTTTTATCTATTGATCAGATCATTTAAGAGTCGGATATCTGTTATTTTCGGATACGGTTTCGGATCACTTTTTTAAATATCTGCGGGTATCCGTTCTGCCTTGCATATTAGGTGTAAAATTATAATTTTATAGTCATTTTAGAGATTACCCTAATTAGGGATGGGCATGGGGCGGGTACTCGCCCCTCAAACATTTTGGTTGATTCGTCCCTCAAGTATTTTGTTTGAACTAAAGTAAGTTTATTTGATAGTTTGTTTTAGGAGCGGATATTCGCATGCTACGACCCTCACTTAGCGAGTACCTGATATCCAGGTACCCGCAAACATGAGGGACATATTAGGATCAAAAAATTATTAACTCGCAATATGTGGGGCAGATCAGCCAAAAGGGTTGAGAGGAAGGTACCCGCCTCGTGCCCACCCCTAATACTCCCTTCGGGCAATAATATTGCCACAACAAAAATCTTATTGTGAATACTGCCACAATACACTTTCATATAGTAACACATGGGCTTGTTTGGATAGCAAATAATAGGCATTATTTGCCAAATAATATTTGGTCAACAATAATCTCTGTTTGGTCAGTAAAGCATTTTTTCAAATAATATTTTACACTATTTATGTTTTGTCTTATTCATTATTCATACAATCCATTATTTGCACTATTCATGTCCTATTCATTATTTACATTTTAAAAAATATTCTATTAATAATTATGTATAAACAATGGAATTATTATTATTTTTTTTTTTGCAGTCCTTACTTTTGCATAAGAATATTTTAATCTAGTAACTATTACGTGTTTGTTGTAATATTTTATTAGTAGTCTATAAATATTAATATTATGAATATAAAAATAATTCGCCTTTGTGTGTTCGTTTTGAACCGTGAACATATATTTATTATTAATTTAATTTGACTTATTTTGTATATTTACTTAGGTACATACAAAATGTTTATATGTGTGTGTGTGACGGTTCTATTTTAATAATAGTATAAAATAATTGGGTACATATGTTAATTATCTTTTATCATTATTGATTTTGTACCTTTTATTTTATTTTTATTTTATGTAGGGTTAATTTCACTTTTTCCCTTTAACATTTAGGGTCATAATCACTTTAATCCCTAATGTTATTTTTTAGGCATTTCACTGGACTAACAGTTAAAGCTAACGGTGTTAAATTTTTACCATAAATGATATTTTTATCCTCAAATTATTGATGTGTAAACAAATTTTCTCTTAACACCCAAAATATCTTATTTTATTTTCATAAATAGAGTTTGATGAAATTTAAAATAATTGATGAATAATAAAAAAAATTATTAAAATATGTCAAAAAAATAAGTGTGTGTGTGAGAGAGAAAATAAATCAAGTAAAATTGAAAAAAAAAATAAGAAAAAGAAAAAATAAGGGTATTTTTGTTAAAATAATATTGAATGTTGAGTGACAATGAAGTATAACTCAAATGATAAAACTACACTTTTCTTCGTGATTTAGGTCATGGGTTCAAATCACCAAGGGATTAGGGTAAATTCTTTTTTTAAAAAAAAATCAATGTTGAGTTAAATTTAAAGGAAGGATTTAAATATTTAAAAAAATAAGGTTACAAATTAAAGTGATAACGAGTATGAATATTAAAGGTGTAAAGTAAAATTAATCATTTTTATGTATGTGGAGTTCGATAGAAACAAAAGAAAAGATGCAATTTCAAGTTTTTATCAAATATAGTGTGACGAAAATACGTAAAGAATTTTTATAATTGTTATTTTTTCTATTTGCATTATTTTTTTTATAAATAGGTTCACTAAATAATAGGTACTATTTATTATTTCTAATCCAAATAGTTATTTCAAAATATTGTTTCATATCCAAATAATTATTATATTATTTCAAAAATTAATATTATTTCTAAAAATCACAAAAGTTTACAGTCAAATATTATTCACTAAATAATAATACTCCATTATTGGCTGTCCAAACAACACCACAATTACCCGTTACAATCGTTCCACTTTTTCCGTGGACCCCACCGTCGTCCCCGCCCTTTAATCTCATTGTCCAGCAAGCCAACAAAGCCGCCTAAGTTTTAGGCCCTTCAGAAATGAAAAACCACATCCACCTAAGAGGAAGGTGATGATTCTTCTTCTTCTTCGTCAGCTTTCAACAAAATTGAATATGGGACTTGAGACAAGAGAAAATTGAAAGTGACATTTTTGACAAGGGAAAATTTTGAAAGAGAAAGTGGGGTTAGTGGAGTTTTCTATTATGTTCACATCAAAGAAAAGAATTTGTGAACGTCAGAGCAGCTCAGGTTCCTCGAGTTAAGATTATTCACAAAATGAGATCTTATTTGGCTAGTCTTTCCTCTTAGATTATTCTTCACATTTTTTTCCAAAACTCCACCCCTTCTTTCTCTTCTAACTTGAGGTGTCATTGGAACACCGTAAAGTGATTATGGAGGTGACAATGTTTAATTAGTTTTAAGGCGAGGCAATGGTTCCATGTCATCTTGAATTTACAGAGCTTTCTCTTTCTAGGGGGAAGGAGGATGGAGGTTTGGGCGGAGATGACTTGTGGGTAGAGAGACAAAATCAATGGTTTTAGAGGAGAGGAGAGGATTTGTGCAGTGAGGCCCACAAGAAATCAAGTGAGATTTTCTTATCATTGTGTAAAGGCCCTATGGCAATAAGAATTATGCGCAATATCATTACCCTTAATTCTATTAAAAGTTTTATGTGTCTCATTTTTATTTATTGTAAAATATTTGTTACGTTAGTAAAATTAAAATATAAGCATTATTAATTTTTCTCTTGGTTCCTTTACTTTGGAGCCCCCTTCAATCACTTTGCCAGAAGCCCTCTCTTAGCACTATTGCCTGAGAGCATCGTCATGACTCTTCTTAATAGGAGACCTATCAAAGCTCCTTTCTTCCGTCTAGAGGAAGAAGAGGATCTCAACTCCAGTGATAAGAGGATCTTAATAACATGATTTGTTTAACACTCAACAAACTTGACTACGGATAGGGTAGCATATAAAAGACAAAACTCTAAAACATAAGCATCTCTACTCTACAAAAATCCCTCTGAAATACTTAGCCTATAATATATTTAACTTTCTACAATAATTTTAAAAATTTGTTCGAGATACTTAACCTCCGGACGATCTAGCCTCTGGCCTCTCTACTCTACAAAAATCTCTCTGAAATACTTAGCTTATGATATATTTAGCTTTCTACAATAATTTTAAAAATTTGTTCGAGATACTTAACCTCCGGACGATCTAGCCTCTTACATAGATGTCAAAGCTTAGCTTTAACACCGACTTACAACCTCCACTTCAAAACTTCTATTTTTTTAAAAGCTCACAGCCTGACTAATGCACCTTTAACTCATGCTTTATTGTACACATGAAAAAAAATAATCTATCTGCATTAATTTTTTTATCGTTTTAAACTCTTTGCATATAGCACCACTCTATATCTGGCAGTGATTAGATCAAATAGAAACAGTACAATACATTCTCAGGAATTTTGGCCTAGTGGAAGTAAATGAACTGTGCTATGGAGGGGGTAAGAGTTCTGAGACAAAAACTGTCACGCCCCACAATAGATGTGTATACGAGACAGAATGGTACACCGGTCCAAAGTGCAAGGCACAAACGAACAGAGCAACAAACTTAACCGTAATGTAATAGAACCATCAAGCCATTTCTCAACTATAAAACCAAATATTTCATTTTACACAAAAATACGAATTACAAAATTCCTTCTTAGTACAAAAGATGCTACAACGAAAATAAAGTTCATCAGTACAAAACTTATCTAATACACTACCCCTCTCCAAACAAAAGAGAAGCTTGGAAGATTATCCGCAGAGTCCTACCAGTAATGTGGAATCTGGAGAAAATCTAAAGCTGCTAACGCGGTGGAGAGTCCAAAACACACCTAATCTGAAAAATTGTAATCACGTGGGGTGAGCATAACTAGCTCAGTGGATATCATAAAAGCTCTTCAAATGGGGCCAAGCATTTCGATAAAAAGAAAACATAAAGATAATAACATTTTAAAATAACCATAGTCATGAAGCAGTTTCTAAAATGTCTCATGCCATTTAAACGTCAATAAACCATAATCATAAGTAGTTTCTAAAATGTCTCATGCCATTTAAACGTCAGGCATGTCCAAAACATAGCCAAAAAGATCCAATCATTTCATTTACTTAGTCTGGAGAACACATAGCGATGTGTATAAGAGACAGTTTCAAATCCAGAATATAATAAAATAGCATGAGTATCTTTTAGGTTCAAAAGTATGTCCAAAACATAGCCAAACAGATCAAATCATTTCAAAACATAGTATGCTAAAGCATAGCTAACAAATCCAAGTATAGTTTCAATCCGGAATTTAATAAAATAGCATGAGTATCTTTTAGGCTCAACAGTATGACCTACAGTACTAGCCAGATCTAGTAATCTACCACACCTACTAGTCTGACCGGGAGGTCAAGTTATCCCATCACAAGACCCCGTATCAGAGAGTTCATAGTCTACATTCACAGAAGTCACCATGGCGTCCCATGGATGACTATAGAACCGGTGCACCCCAAATCAAACATTTCCAAATACATCCAAAATTATATACCTCGGTCACCTATGAGCCAAAACAGTCATAAAATACTTTCATATCAAAAGAGTTTGCAAATATATCAATTGATTAACATAAAATAGCTTGGTCCCGATTTCATATATAATAATTCCAAAACTTGGTAAAAGTGCAGTTCCAAACATCATACACATTTTAAAATCCATCCAAACATATTTCGAAAGTCGTTAAACAAAATACAAGTGGAAGAGGGTCTATGTTACCCACCTATCAAAGCAAAACTGTACAATGATCACTGAACGCGATCGCCGGTTAAGATGTTTGGAACTTATTAAACAGATATAAGAGGACTCTTAGAAGAGATGTAGATGTGTATAAGAATGACAGGGAAGCGAAAATAACGCGAAACGATAGAAAACGACACCAAAAGCTCTTTGGTCAAAATGACCTTTTCACAATTTCTGACCAACTTCGACAAGCTAAAACCCCAGTCAAAACACTTAGTTAATCCCTCAAATTCTTATTACAGCTAGATTAGGAGATAATAAGCTCTTTCCGAAAAACCGAAAACTTCGCCTCCCTAGGCTATAATTAGGCTATCCTCCCGCCAATAAAATCCAATTCCAAGGTATTCAAGGGATTCTTCCTATTACAATCTAGATCAAAAGAAGGGTATTCAAGCTACCAATGCTCCATTTCCAAGCATTCAAATGATGTTGGTTACAACCCAATTCAAAACAACAGTTTTCAACCAACAAAATCGGCTATTCAATTTTTCACCGAGCAATAGCCGGACTATATCAATAGCATTCCACAACAATGGAAAACACCTAAAACCATCAAAAGATCATTAAAGACCCTTTAAACATAACCAATTATCCAAATTATCCTAATTGCGCCAAACTTCCGCTTACTTACAAAATGAAGGGAAATCAATTCTACTTGGTTTCAAGGCTTTTGAATCTCAATTCCTATCCAAACTAACCTTAAAACACTCTTAAAACATCATTATGTGCATAGACATAAGCATTCATAGCATAACATTCTAGGCTCATATGGAAGACAAAACCCTAACTCATAATCTTAAAATTTGTAATCTAACCATGGAAAGTTGTTAAAAATCAACCCCAATCACTTCCCAACCTCCAAAACACTAAAAACAACCCATAACATACATAAATCACAACTTATAAGGCTGCAAAGAGGGTTTTCTCAGCCATAAATAATCCTACAAAACTTGAAATTAAAGCTTAAATCATAAAGCCCATAAGCTATAAATGCTAAAATACAAAAAATCTTACCTTCCAAGTGATTTCTACTTGAAATCCAAGAAAATTTTTTTGCTACTAAATTAACATTATAAATCAGCCATCTTACAACACTCACACACCACAATGCACTAATTACACTTAATGAACTTTTGACCCGTTTACCCGCCAGTATGTGTATAAGCGAGTTCGAATGTTAAAATTTGCCGAATGAAGAACGAATGTTTTGCTATGTATGTTTATGACTAAAAATAATATGAAAAACATTTTAAATGGTTAAAATACAAATTTTAAGATTATTAAAATACTGGGTTTCACATTCTACCCCCCTTAAACAAAGTTTCGTCTCGAAACTTACGACATCTAGAAGCAAACAAAGCTGGAGGTTGGGAAGTGATTGGGGTTGATTTTTAACAACTTTCCATGGTTAGATTACAAATTTTAAGATTATGAGTTAGGGTTAGTTTATTCCTCAATGTCTTATCTGTTCGACCCAAGATCTTCTCCGGATAGGGAGTACACGTATGTCGTGTCCTCCCTATCTACTAAAGGTTCATGGCTCAACACATGAGAGGGATCAGGGATATACCTCCTCAACTGAGAGACATGGAAGGTATTATGAACTCTAGACAACTCCGGAGGCAAAGCCAATTGGTATGCCAAATCACCAACCTTGTTCAACACTGGAGCTGTCACCAACCTATGCTTAAGATGCTTTTGAAAGCTTGCCTCACACTTATCTGACCATTCAAACTTGGTTCTCTTCTGGGTAAGCCGCGAGACATCTTAGGTACATCCTGTTCCTTCACCCTCAATTGATAATATCCGGACCGCAAATCAATCTTAGAGAAGCACCTTATACCCTCTAAGCTGTATCAAACAAGTCTAGAGCAATCCGTGGCACCAATATTCAAAGGCCTTCTACCGTATGGCACCTGCGGAGCTCAAGGATATCCTGGGAAAGTCTCAAACTACCATCTTTCTGACAAGAAATAAGACCGGTGCTCCCAAGGTGAAACACTTGGACGAATGAATTTCTTGTCCAAGAGTTCTTGAAGCTGCTCCTTCAACTCCTTTAGCTCCGCAGGTGCCATACGGTAGGGGGCCTTTGAAATTGGTGCCACCCCTGGCTCTAAGCAAATCTCAAAATCGACAACCCGCGACGGAGGTAAACCTGGCAGCTCATTGGGAAACACGTCCGGAAACTCTCTAACCACTAGGATATCCTCAATGCCTGGCTCTACTTTATCAGAGTCTATCACATAAGCCAAATAGCTCTCACAACCCCTATCTAAGGCCTTAAACGCCTTCACTACTGATATAATCAGAATCCTACTCTTGGGCTTCTTTTCATTCCCACGATTTGAGGCTTTGTACGGTCGTAAGGTGACATACCTCTTTTACACATCAATCGTCGCACCATTAGCCGCCAACCAATCCATACCCAAAATTAAATCAAAGTCGGTTATCGGTAACTGAATAAGGTCAGCCTCAAACTTCCTATCACAAAACTCTAACCGACAACCTTCCAAAATAAACCTAGACTCTATAACCTTCCCATCCGGGGTCCCCACTCTATAAGGATCCTCTAACCATCTAGGTTTATCGGACAGACATCTAAGAAAACATCTAGCTACAAATGAATGGGATGCCCCACAATCAAATAAAGCATAAGCAGGTATGGAATTCACTAAGATCGTGCCTGCAACTACTGAATCGGTCTGATCGGCCTGCTGCTGACTCAACGCATGCACCCTCGCCTGAGTCCTCCGCCTCTTGTCCTCAGGCGGACTCACCCTGCACTCCACTAGTCTGTCCTCGATTTGGTGCGACCTTAGGA
The DNA here is from genome assembly GCA_025175665.1 of Cinchona pubescens. Classification (NCBI taxonomy): domain Eukaryota; kingdom Viridiplantae; phylum Streptophyta; class Magnoliopsida; order Gentianales; family Rubiaceae; genus Cinchona; species Cinchona pubescens. Next base: position 1,234,604 of record JANKKI010000202.1, on the reverse strand, counting down.
CAATCTCTGATCAAATGGCCGCGCTCGCCACATTAAAGCAAGCTCCAGTCCTCCAATAACACTCCCCAGAGTGTAGTCGACCACAAGACCGGCATGGCGGCGACGGCTGCTGAACTGTCACCGACTGAGATCTCTGAGGCTGGCTCCAAACTGAAGAAGAAACAGAAGAACCTGTCGACGGACCCCTCCTAGAGAAACCACCCTGTCGACCACGACTCCTACTCCCAGCTGGAGGTGCTAAAGTCCCTGTCCGAGCCGACTGTCCACGCGACTGAGACTGAGGCTGAGACTGAAATGGTCGGCTAGTCTCAGTAGACAGACCTGTCGACTCCTAGAGACCTTAGAGATGTCCCAGCTATGAGTCTGTCACGGGACTAGTCTTCAGCTGCGGCTCTAAGACCCTTCCGAAATGATACATACGCTCGCCGTCACGCTGCAGCGGGAACATACTCCCAAGCCTCAAGCTGGAATGCATACGCACCACTGACCGATCTCGCCGCTCCACTGATAAAACTCGTCCATCTTCTCGAGCTCGATGGACGGGGAAAGTAATGAGCTAGAAACTGCTCCCGACAGTTAACACCCAAGTCCAGGCAGTCTCGGTGTGGGCAACGTAGCCTCAACAGTCTGCCACCACTTGGCCGCCTCAGCAACCAAGAAGAACAGGCCAAAGATGTCCGGATTCCACCGGAATCTGAAAATAACTCAAAATCCCTCTCTATCTCGCCCATGTATGTTATGGGTTGTTCCGCCGGCGATCGCGTTGTGTGATCATTGTGCAGTTTTTGCTTTGATAGGTGGGTAACATCTGTCTCGCATCCTAGACGGCATACTAGTGATAAGAGTCAAAGGCGTAATCATAAGCAAAGAATAACTCTTCAAGAATCAACAAAAGAGGTACAACAAAGATTACATAAGCAAGGACCTCTCAAAACCCCCAAAACAAGTCAATCAATAACCTGTGTCAAAGAATTCCACGATCCTGTAATGTCGCGAGCAAAACAGAATCTTATATAATTCTAAGCCAGAGCACATCGATTTAAACCTCGAAAGACTCATCGAATACCTATTACTGGACTTAGGATTCAAACCTATGCTCTGATACCACTTCAATGTCACGCCCCAAAAACGGGACCGTAACACGCCGCGCTAATGGTACACCGGACCAAAGCGCAAGGCACAAACGAACAGAGCAACAAACTTAACCGTAATGTAATAGAACCATCAAGCCATTTCTCAACTATAAAACCAAATATTTCATTTTACACAAAAATACGAATTACAAAATTCCTTCTTAGTACAAAAGATGCTACAACGAAAATAAAGTTCATCAAGACAAGATGTGTATAATAGACAGGTTGTTAGTTATGCTCACCCAGTATCCTAATATCCTGTCTCTTATACACAAGAATGTGGAATCTGGAGAAAATCTAAAGCTGCTAACGCGGTGGAGAGTCCAAAAACGAGCACCTAATCTGAAAAATTGTAATCACGTGGGGTGAGCATAACTAGCTCAGTGGATATCATAAAAGCTCTTCAAATGGGGCCAAGCATTTCGATAAAAAGAAAACATAAAGATAATAACATTTTAAAATAACCATAGTCATGAAGCAGATGTTAATCTGACAGATGAGCCCTTGAGANTTTCTAAAATGTCTCATGCCATTTAAACGTCAATAAACCATAATCATAAGTAGTTTCTAAAATGTCTCACTGAGCTAGTTAAACTCAGGCACATCTAGATGTAGCCAAGAGACAGATAATACATGTGTGCTAGAGCATAGCGAATTTTTATCGAAATGCTTGGCCCCATTTGAAGAGCTTTTATGATATCCACTGAGCTAGTTAGGTGTAGTGGTCCACGTGCTGTCTCTTAGCCAATCTTGGCATAAGAATTGGGTTTCAAGACATAGTATGCTAGAGTTCATAATACCTTCCATGTCTCTCAGTTGAGGAGGTATATCCCTGATCCCTCTCATGTGTTTGTCTCTTATACACATCTAGATGTGTATAAGAGACAGGCTCATAGGTGACCGAGGTAGCCAAAACACATAAAATCTTTCATATCAATAAGAGTTCAGAAACTATATCGCTCAGATTGACATATCTGTCTGTGTTATGATAGTCAGATATAAGAATCAAAGTTGTGGTACAAGCTCTCAGTAGGTTGTCCATGGGGAGCACCGGTCTTATTTGTTCGGAAGAAAGATCAAAGTCGTTAAACAAAATACAAGTGGAAGAGGGTCTATGTTACCCACCTATCAAAGCAAAACGCACAATGATCATCAACGCGATCGCCGTAGGTGGCGTGGACAGGATTTCATCACTAAGAATACCACATCAGGTCCTCAAAATGTATTTATAGTGACTAGGGAAGCGAAACGACGCGAAACGATAGAAAACGACACCAAAAGCTCTTTGGTCAAAATGACCTTTTCACAATTTCGACCAACTTCGACAAGCTAAAACCCCAGTCAAAACACTTAGTTAATCCCTCAAATTCTTATTACACTAGATTAGGAGATAATAAGCTCAGTTTTCCGAAAACCGAAAACTTCGCCTCCCTAGGCTATAATTAGGCTATCCTCCCCGCCAATAAAATCCAATTCCCTGGTATTCTAAGGGACCTTGGTTACAACCCAACTCAAAACAACATATTCAACCAACCAACAAAATGCATTTCCAAGGTATTCAAGGAATTTAAACTTACAACCCAACTCAAAACAACATATTCAACCAACAAAATCCATAAACGGAAAGATTCACCGGAGCAATAGCCGGGACTATATCAATAGCATTCCACAACAATGGAAAACACCTAAAACCATCAAAAGATCATTAAAGACCCTTTAAACATAACCAATTATCCAAATTATCCTAATTGCGCCAAACTTCCGCTTACTTACAAAATGAAGGGAAATCAATTCTACTTGGTTTCAAGTCTCAATTCCTATCCAAACTAACCTTAAAACACTCTTAAAACATCATTATGTGCATAGACATAAGCATTCATAGCATAACATTCTAGGCTCATATGGAAGACAAAACCCTAACTCATAATCTTAAAATTTGTAATCTAACCATGGAAAGTTGTTAAAAATCAACCCCAATCACTTCCCAACCTCCAAAACACTAAAAACAACCCATAACATACATAAATCACAACTTATAAGGCTGCAAAGAGGGTTTTCTCAGCCATAAATAATCCTACAAAACTTGAAATTAAAGCTTAAATCATAAAGCCCATAAGCTTGAAATGCTAAAATACACATCTAGATCATCATGTATGTTTGAATGTACCAACTAATATGTTGAAGGATGGTTTTGCCAAGTAAATTGAGTCTTATACAATCAGATGTGTACAAGACTCACACACCACAATGCACTAATGCACTTTAATGTTTAAGACTAGGAATTGAGACTAGAATGTTTTAAGAGAATTGCGTAAATCGAAAAATTTGCCGAATTGAAAAACGAATAAGTTGAAGTACCTTATGACTAAAAATAATATGAAGAAATTTGGAAACATTTTAAATCAATTAAAATCAAAGAACAAGGCTATTAAAATACTGGGTTTCACAAAAACACAACAAAAAAAGACGACACGCAAAAAACTCAATTTACTTGGCAAATATTCCTTCAAAAGATGAGCTGGTACAAGTGCAAATAAAGTCCCAAGCTCACGACCTGAAAAAGTCCTACAAAGCTACAGATCTATGCTGATACAGGTCTACTAGTTAGACTGGTGCCACAGAAAATTATTCAGCAAATAAAACAAAAGGTAGTAAATATTATACATCTCATTGTCCCGATACTATTAGTCAGAAGGTACAACAGAGATGCCACTAAGTACAAGAATGAAAAAAGGCTACATAGTTCTCTCTCTCGCTGCCGCTCCCAAGGCATCATCTTCCAGAGTAATTTTTGGTTGCTTGACCTCCCGGCTAGAAGAAGTTGCTCTGATAACAAGGCGAGACCCTCTTGCCAAGTTCACTTTGTAGAAAGAAATCTTAGTTGCATCTAAGTCCAAATAAATGTTGTCGCGCATCTGCTTCCTGGCAAAGCTAAAGCCTTTTTTCTGAATGGCTGCTCCATCATTATCAAGTCTGTTTCTGCTTTTCCTCTACCTTAGGTAACAGCTTCTCTGCGGAAAGGATTGCGCTTCAAAGTCCTTGGTCTTCACTTCAACTCTTTGATCATGTTATTGAAACGATCTCTCGATCTCTTTGGAAAGATCTGCCTGTGCTATTGCTAGCCAATAAAATAATTTAAGTACAGGAAGTATATCTTAAACTGAAAGGAGAATATACTTCAATACAAACACTAGCTAAAGATAAGGAATTGGAAGATCAAATTCAAATGCATTTTGCAAAGGAAACAAGTTTAACCAAAATTCTTAAGGATAAGGAGTCTTGTGAGGAGCAAAACTCTGATTAACCAACACAAATTTCTCAAAACATAATCAATGCCACAACTACCAAATAGTGTGAGTAGGTGTTGTCGCACCCCCCTTTACCGCTCGCTTACCGACCCGCGGTCTGGCCGGCACCGGTGGGACCGGCACCGTCGCCAACGTGTGGTCTAGATCGTGTATAAGGACAGTGAATGCAAAAATTCTACTTGCAATTTACAAACATAAAGAGACCTACTTACTATTACAAATTTAAATGAATCACCTATTTACTATTACATAACGGGGCCTTTCATGCGACTATGAATTGTATAAAAACAATCTAAACTAGGGAAAACAAGACTGGAGTCGCCACTCGGTGTGTTGGTGCGCCGGGACACAAAAATACATCAAAATTTAAAAAGAAAATAAACTCTAATTTAGATTGACTCCTGGTCCACGTAACTCAAGAAAATGAGTTCGAGAATCCTGTTGTAAAATGGGAAGGTTTGGGATGGATTTGAATTTCCCTCGGCACCCACTTTACCCGGCGTTGGACCGGTTGCGTGATTTTATCGCATCTCCCTTTTCAATTTTAGTATTCATTATTGCCGGTTTTGTAGCATACGTGTGCTTTGAGATAGTTTAAAAGTATTAAAATATGTACATGTTAATGATGAGGAAACGAAAATAAATGGTAAATATTAACATTGACAGGTAGATTTAGCCCGGGTCCAATTAAAAGTCGCACACATTGAGCTTGTAGTGCCCTTTAACTCCCAAGGGGCAAAATAGTCATTTATCATGCACGCCGGAGTTTATTTCTAACCCAATTTTATATTATTGATACAATTATTAAGTCCTGGGCTAAATTGAATTTGATTCAAATATTTAACTTCTAGTTGTGCAACTAATCCAAAATTTGAGGGCAAAAGAGTAAATTCACATAATTTAACAAGTAAGATAAGACATAAATACTATATTGAGACCAATAAACATTAAAATAAAGCACCAATCATCACAAAATCAATTAATCAAAAAAATATGTGCAAAGATCAAAGTCTATTTACAATTTAATACTCATAAGAGCAAAACAGTAATTTCACAATCAAAGGGTAATTAAAACGTATTAAAATGCCAAAATAGAAATCAAAGTAAAAATTGGTGGTTATTGACATAAAACTTGTAATTTGGAAGAAATTTTAAGAGAAAAAATAGTAATATTAAAGAAAATTCCTTAAGGGCCTAAATGTAATTTTAAAAAAATTATTTGAGGGCTAAAAGTGTAGAAGTCTAAAATCTGGAGGGCCAAAACGCAAATAAAATTTTTTCTGAAATTTTGGAAATTTTTTTTTTGAAATGCACGTCATCACTGACATGGCGCAATATGGCGGTGCCACGTCATCGATGACGTGGCGCAAAATGGCGGTGCCACATCATCGATGACGTGACGCAATCTGGTGTGCCACGTCATCCAAGACGTGGCGCAATCTGGTGGTGCCACGTCATCAATAACGTGGCGCATCTGGTGGTGGCACGTCATCAATGACGTGCATCAAGTGGGCCCTATCAGAAGGGCCTAAACGTAATTTAAGAAAATATTCTCGGGCTAAAATGAAAAAAAACTGAAATCTGGAGGAGTAAAAATGGAAATAAAATTTTTCTAACCTTTTTTTTTTTTTTTGTGTGCAGATTTTTGTGGGCTACTTTCCTTCTTCCACCACGCTTTTGACCCACCAGATGAACGATTTTCCTTCGGGTTTGAAAAGGGAAGTTGTAGCTCCAGAAACCTTCTACAACTTTTATTCTTTGAGTTTACTCCAGTTCCTCCTGCATCGCTTGAAATCTTGGCTCAAAGTTGGTTATCTGGAACAGGAGTTCCGGACTTTAAAATTTTTCTTTCAGATCTTAAGGACCAACGTTCTTTTTGGGTCACCACGTTTTTGACCCTCTAAATGGACGATTTTGCTTAAGATTTACAAAGAGAAGTTGTAACCCCAGGAACCCTCTACAAATTTTTTTCTTTGAATTTAGTCTAATTACTCTATGATCGTATGGAATTTTGGCTCAAAGTTGGCTGTTTGGCAGATTTTTTAGGCTTAAGAAAATTCTCTGCCGAAATTTTTTTTTTCTCCACTTTAGACTGATTTTTTGTGCTTTTAATGAATTAGATTGAGTGTAAAAATGGTTAAAGACCATTCCTTGTCATGTGGGGAGGCATCTCCGATATGGCCATCTGAAATTTTTGGTGAAAAATGGGTGAAAAACGCAGAGAAAACAGGGCCAAACGCGCCGAACAGTCAGTCGTTGCGGCGTGAACAAGACGCTGATCGTTTCACGCTGCTGAACTTTTTTTTTTAACTTAAATTATTTTATTAATTTTATTAAGAATTTAATTAATAATTAGTTAATTAATAATAATTTAATTAAATTTTTTATAAAAAAAATCTAAAAATTCAATAATATTAGAATTCATTCTTAGTATTTCAAAAGCATATCTAGCATAATAATAATTAGACATGTAACATAAATTAAGAAGGAATTAAAGGGTAAATTAAAAGAAAATCAAAGAGCAGGTTAAAAAGACATTAAAAAGAAAAAAAATTAAAAGAATTCAGAGACAAATTAAAAGGAAAATAGGGGACAACTTAAGGGACAAAAATAGGTGTCAACAGCTTGCCCCTCTTTGCCGGAGTGTCAAAGAGAATCGAAGAAACTCTAGGCAAATATTGTAGACTTTGACTGCATGACTGGATGATTCCAATCGTGCAACAAAATTTGCCACATGTCAACCTTAAGCTCATGAGGTCATGGAAGGGAAAATTCACCATCTTGACAAACACACTAGGGAGATTAGATCTATCTATTCATCCAGAGCGGAAAAGTCCTTATTGGGGAAAAGAAATGAACAAAAAGACGCGCAGTGAATTGAATCATAAAAGACATAACTGAAACTTGGAAACAAGAACGAAATCCCGATCTGGTGTTCATTGGGAGCACAGAGACTTAGAATGAAACGTAGCTGTGAATGGCAAAGAAAACTAACTTGACATAACATGTAAACACCACTGGTAATGAAACTCTACAAGCAATGTGAATAATAATAAAAAAAAAACCCCGACTTTGTATCATCAAGGCCAGGGTATGTAAACACAATTGAAAAACCCGACTTTATGTTATTGGGGTAAAGACATGTAAGTTAAAATGAAAACCCGAATGGTGAGTTTGTCGGGTAATGCAAACTTGAAATGTAAAGCCGAAATTCGTTTATCGGCCAATGGAGAAATGCAAACTGTGAAATCCCAATTTTTACCAATCACACGACTTAACCCAAATTCGTTTATCGGGATGAAAATGCGAACTCGACATTCGTTCATCGAGTTAATTTTTTTTTTATTATTATTCAAATTTGTTTATTGGGTAAAAAATACAAACCTGAAATTCGTTTATCAGGTTAAATAAAAATAAAATGAGAACCCGAAATTCCTTTATCGGGAGTGCAAATGCAAACCTGAAATTCGTTTATCAGGTTGATGAAAATGAAAATCAGAAATTCGTTTATCGGGGATGAAAATGCAAACCTGAAATTCGTTGTATGGAGTGATATTGATGAAAGTGAGAACCGAAATTCGTTTATCGGGAGGAAAATGCAAACCTGAAATTCATTTATCAGGTTGATCAAATGAAAATGAGAACCATCAACCTGTTAAACGGGGATGAGGTTTGCATTTGAATTTCCGATAAACGAATTGATGAAAAGCATTTTCATCCCCGATAAACGAATTTCGGGTTCTCATTCGTTTATCGGGAGGATTTTCATTTTCATCAACCTGATAAACGAATTTCAGGTTTGCATTTGGGAACCCGATATTCGTTTATCGGGAATGAAAATGCAAACCTAAAATTCGTTTATTAGGTTGATGAAAATGAAAATGAGAACCCGAAATTCGTTTATCGGGGATGAAAATGCAAACCTGAAATTCGTTTATCTGGTTGATGAAAATAAAAATCAGAAATTTGTTTATCGGGGATGAAAATGCAAACCTGAAATTCGTTTATCAGGTTGATGAAATGAAAATGAGAAACCCGAAATTCATTTATTGGGAGGAAAATGCAAATCTGAAATTCGTTTATCAGGTTGATGAAATAAAAATGAGAACCCAAAATTCGTTTAAATTTTAATAGAAATCCTGAATCTAGGCCCTTCTGATAGGGCCCACTTGATGCACGTGTATAAGAGACATCCCTGATACACGAATTTCGTGTTCTCATTTTCATTTCATCAACCTGATAAACGAATTTCAGATTTGCATTTTTATCCCAATAAATGAATTTCGGGTTCTCATTTTCATTTTCAACCTGATACTTGATAAAAATGGAAATAAGATCCAGATATTCGTTTATCGGGTGAAAATGTAAACCTGAAATTCGTTTATCAGGTTAATGAAAATGGAAAATGAGAACCCGAAATTTGTTTATCGGGTTGATGAAAATGAAAATCTGAAATTCTTTTATCGGGGATGAAAATGAAAATGAGAATCCGAAATTCGTTTATCGGGAGGAAAATGCAATAAGAATGACACGCACACGGAGCTATGCCATTGGGCTTACCCATGAAGTGAAATGTAAAAGGCAACTAGTAATTAACTCTAACATGACTGGATTGTAAACTATAACATGAAGCCTACAGGTAAACGGTAAATGACAGTATCGTTTAAATTGAGATGTTTGACTGGGAATTCAGTGCACCCTCTCCCAAGTGGCGATCACCTGTGAGGTTGATTGCTTCATTAGGGGTTGGCGTGAATCACCCTTTTTAAAATGTGAAAAAAAGATCGTTGGGTATCAAGACAGTTCTCAGGATTAGTGCGTCCCTTGTTGTTTATGGAGGATATCCAATCAATAAAAATTTGCCCCAGGTCGTTGATTTAAGAATGACACTTTATTCGTGTACCTGCAGGTACTCAAAACAATGCGATATTGAGCAAAGAAAACTCGAATTGGTCAGTGTCATAACATACAAAATGTCAATCTTAGTGAACATTACTATATGCAAGGTGACCGAGCTCGGTAAGAGTTGCCTACGCATCCCACCACGAGAATCAGGTCGAACGTAGTTCGATTAAACAGATGATTTTCATATATTTGACAACTAAAACATCAACAACAAGAAGAACAACTACAAACAAACAAAATGGCTGTAATACACAATATGTGAGTTAGATAGAAGCACATGAATAAATAATACAGGCACATGGGAGCAATCTTAGTAAAAATCGTGCCATCACCGTATTAACACCGCTTTGCTTTTCATTCTAAGTTATTTGGACCCGATCAGGCAATGCTTTGGATCCATCGGATACGTGCCTTTTAAAAGCCAATGACTGTATTGAGAGAACGACATAGAGGCAACCAATAAGCCTAACTTCAGTCAACAAATTTCGATTGAACACTTTCCCAGACGTGGACCCAGAGAAGTCATCAACCAGACTTTGACCGTTTGCTCGATTTGTCTCTTCCTCAGCGCCTTTTCAGGTTTTCACTAAGGTTCCCCTCCCTTTTATTTTTATTTTTATTTTTGTATTTTTCCGCACATTCTCCTTTTGCTTAGGCCGCCCCGTAGGGTTTTCAACCTAGCCTCTCTTTTGCTTTTGGTTTTTTTTTTTTTAAAAAAAAAAAAACAAACAAAGGTGCCCTTTCCGGATTTTCACCTAGGAGGTCTCCACGTAAACGGCAAGGTATGGGAGTAAACGGAAGACGTCTGGCTAAGTAATCGCCTTTCCCAATGCATGCGAAGTTTAGTTTTCAAAGTTTTTCGGCATCAGTAAGGCTGTCTTCCCTGTAATTGGGATAGACATGTTGACATCAACTGCCGAGACTGAACAAACTGCTCCCTTTCAGCCTATGCAGAACTTACGATAGTTAGGGTAAAAAATGGGTTAAGTCGTGTGATTGGTAAAAATTGGGATTATCTTAACAACAAACTTGCCCCAGTTTAAGATGGACACTTTCGTTGGAAAGAACATAGCTACAATGGATGGAAGAGCGGGTTTGTGATCTGAAGAAAACTGGTTATGTCCTTTATCTAAAAAATTTGCCCCAATTTTGGGCTGAGAGCCTTACTTGAAGGCAATTGACTGAACTGAGGAAATAGATTTAAAATATGGTTGGGCTTGTATCCCCTTAAAAAATTTGCCCCAGTTTTATCGAATTCTGCTAACAACATCTGGCATCAGGTAGCCAAGCGTCCAGTAGGCATAGGCTTCTCTAACAGATAGCGAAGGAGATCACACCTGGAAATAAGATAAGTGGTATGACCCAGTAGATAATGCCTTAGCCGTTGCGAGATCCAAACCAATGCACAACATGTTCGTTCTAGAAAAGAATAATTGGCTTCATGGACTGTAAACTTCTTGCTTAGATAATAGATAGCCTACTCCTTTCTGCCCTAATTGTCATGCTGTCCCAAGACACAACCCATGGATCCGTCCAAAATCGACAGATACATGATTAATGGCCTCCCTGGCTTTGGGGGGACCAACATAGGAGGGTTCAAAAGATAATTTTTGATTTTGTCAAAAGCCTGTTGACAATCATCATTCCAGTACATCGGTGCATTTTTTCTCAACAGTTTGAATAAAGGTTCACAAGTAGCTGTCAGCTGAGCAATGAAGCGACCGATGAAATTTATTTTACCCAAGAAGCTTTTTACGTTCTTCTGAGTCTTTGGCACAGGCATATCTGTCTAGAATGATGTGAATGTTTGGCAGCGAAAAATCATCCTTGGGACTGGCCTTATTTAAATCTCGATAATCGACACAAACTCTGACACTCCCCAGTCTTCTTCGGTACTGGCACCATATTGGAAAGCCAAATAGGATACCGGGATACAATGATGATTGTGGCATTAAACTGCTTGATGATTTGTTCTTTGATCTTTAAACTCATTTCTGGCTTAAACTTGCTTGGCTTTTGCTTTACAGGCAGGCATTTAGGATCGGTGGGAAGTTTGTGAATCACTACATCTGTTGAAATGCCAAGCATATCATCATAAGACCAGGCAAAGACGTCTTGGAACAAAATAAAAAATTCTATCATCTCTTTTCTCTGCCCTCTAGTCAAATATATGCTGATTTTAATCTCTCTTACGTCCGTGTCTGTCCCAATATTTACCGTTTCTGTTTCTTCCAAGTTAGGCTTTGGTTTTTCCTCATGTCGCCCGAATTCATTTTTAATATTACACTCGTCCTTGTCACTCTCAGATTGTGTAGAAATAGGGTCAGGTGTGATATCGAAATTACACTCATCCGCCTCATAAATGGTAGTATCCGAAGGATCAAGCAAAGCATTCATTTTGGGCCATCTGGGAGAAAATAAAGTATGAAATGAAAGAAAACAAAATGAGCTAAAACATCTTGAAGAAAAAGTTCTCATTAATCAAAGATTTGTACAAGTGATCCTAGAGCATATAAACTTAACATTCATTGCCCATTCTATAAAAAATCAATTGTTTTCAGAATTCATCTCCAAAAAAGATGAATAAGATGAATCATGAAGGCAATATCATGATTGTACTTGCCTTACTAATTGAATTATTTTCAAGATTCATCTCCAAAACAAATGAACGAGATGAATCATGAATACAATGCTGTGCATGCACCTATTTCTTGACTAGATGGCATAAACAAAACAGGTTAAAAAATACGAAACATACATACAAAGATGAAATTAAAAGGAGCAAAACTAAAAATAATATCCTTTCAAATTTACCGAAACTCCCTGTGACTAGGGAAAGCCTGTCTCTTATACACATCTTCAGTTGGTCGTTGTCAGCAAATGGCAGCTCAGTGTCATCCTCCTCAGCCTGCTCTTGAATAATTACCCCCGCATCTAATTCGGCTATCCCTTGGATAAGATCCTCCTTTTCAGCCTCATCTGCATCAGGAGCCATAATGACGGCAGAACGTGAAAAAGTAATCTTAAGAGGTGGAATGACAATTGAGGCAATGCTCGACCTTCCTGTTCAGCTCTCTTCAGCTCCTTAATCTCCCTCAACTGCCTGGCATTCGGGCAAAAATCGAGCCCAAATGTATTCATCTGCGTTGGTAGATCAATAGGGTGTGTTATGCCTTACACATTCATCCCCAAACCTTGGCCGATGCGATATCCTCCACACAGCATTTTCTTTGCAATCATTACACTAGCCTTATCCCAGAGCCTTTTCATTGATGACTGCTCTCCAGGCCCTCGGCTGATATAGAGACCACATCATAAGCTAGGAAAGGCAAGAGGAGTGTCGCTGCTTTCTCCAACTTCCTCCTTGACCATCATGGCGTGGCCATCTTCGGCAAATACAGTAATTAGTGACTTAAGCTCGTATGAATTTAACCCTTTGATGCAAAGATGACGGAATAGCCCCAGCAGAATAGATCCAGGGACGTCCCAGCAGCAAATTATATACCCCAATAATTGGAAGAACCTAGCAAGTGACCTGATGAACAGATGGACCGACTTCCAAAATAAGGTTTATCTCTCCGGTGGCTTGTCTTCGAGCCCCGTCAAAACCTCAGATCACCATGGATGAATTCTTGACCAGGTCATGAGAGATTCTCAGCTTATCCAATGTCTTCAAAGGACAAATATTTAAAACAGACCCATTATCAACCATGACCCTAGGCAAATGCCGCCCCTCACATCTAACCGAGATGAATAGAGCCTTGTTGTGGTCGCTCCCTTCAGAAGTTAAGTCATTATCAGAAAAATAAATTTGGTTTGATGCCAGCATACTGCCCACTAACCCCGCAAGTTTGTCAGTGGGAATGTCACGAGACACATGGGCCTCACTCAAAATCTTCAATACTGCCTCCCTGTGTAGCTTGGATGTTAACAATAAGTTGAGCATAGAAATTTGTGAGGGCATCTTATGACAGCTGCTGAACTGAATATTCACTTTTTTTGATCAATCTTAGAAAGTCCTCCTGATTCTTTTTCTGTTACAGCCTTAGCCCTGCATAGGCTCTTTACCTTTGCTGGATTGTTCGACCTCAAAACTGTTGTCATAAGAGATTCGGTCTGACCTCGTGACAGCGGACACTTCCTCCTCAGAAACTGGCTTTCCACCGACTATCACAGCTGAGGGTTGGTAATTTCACGGCACTGCATGTGTGCTCTCAATTGGCAATTGTGTTGGCAGTTCAATCACAACGGGATCCTGGGGTTCTACCTCAAACGAATCCACGTCTATGATAAAAGGCTCAGATGGTTCCGAATCCAAATAAAATGGTTTGATCTGAGTCATTGTCACTTTTTTGATTGCTCCTTCTTCCTCTTCGATCTCTACTTCTATACAAACCATCCCAACATGAGGCTCATGCTGTGGCAGCGGATATAGTGTTTACTTCAGGAGCCCTTTGTTCTGGCCTCCTAATGACAATGTCTCGTGCATCAATCATGTCTTGCACCTTGTTCTTCAACGTCCAATAATTAGTCGTGGAATGCCCTGGGGCTCCAGAATGATAGGCACAGCGGGCATTGGCGTCAAACCTATCCGGAACTCTCCTCGGATACTGAGGAGGAGCTATAGGATTAATCTCCCCGTTGATCTCAACTGCTCATATAGTTGCTTGATGGGCCGTCCCAAGTTAGTAAAATTGCGGGGTGGTCTGTCATGTGGTCTGGCTTGGTTGGGGTTTGGTGGAGGGAAGTTATTTGGCTGGTTGGGTCTTTGACTGTTTGGGGGTTGTGGTCTTGGATTATAATATGGGAGTTGTGGATTAGGCACGGGCACTTGTACTTGTGTCTGGTATACACATTGAGGATAGTATTGAGGTGGTAGTGGAGGTGGTGCATAAAGGGTTGTGGGTTAGGTCTTTGGTATTGATGGAAATTGCGTGGTGGTTGGCGGTTGGGTTGGTTGAAAATAAAAGTCACTTCATCTTCCTTCTTGTCAACCTTCTTGCTCAGGGGTTTCTTAACCACAGACTTGCTCCCCTGCATGGATTCTATCTGAAGTTTGAAGGCCATCATGTCAATAATTTTCCCATTTTTTAAACCCCTTTCAACAGCCTCTGCTTGCTGGATGATTTCTGAAAAGGATTTGCCAATAGACCCGGTCAACTTTTCATAGTAAGGAAGTTCTTGTGCATCAATAAAAAGTTTGACCATCACAGTCTCAGTCATAGGTGGGCTCACTCTGGCATGTGTATACCCATCCATCTCTTATACACATCTAGATGTACTGAGAGAGGGCTTCTTCTTTAAGTTCATCAGAGCAAAACGATTGGGCTCTAGGTCGCGGTTAAACTCGTACTGCCAAGTCCGTTCCTACAATTTTTTGGGATAGCATTAAATACCATGATAACGCATCTCCCTCCAGGCTTCTGGCAAATACCCTCATTGCCTATTCGAGGATCGCTCGTCGGATTCCCATCAGATGTGTGGGGAATCCGAAGAGGAGCTACCGGAAATCAGTGCATTGTACTTTGGAAATTCTGGGATTTTAAATTTTGGTGGCAATTGTACCTCGGGGAATAGACATAGATCTTGGTAGTCGATAGCTCCAAATTTATCTGTCCCCTGTTGCTGCTTCATGAAACTATCGAACCGCTCAATCTTTTTCAATAGGGCATCATTGACAGTCGGTACAGGAGGTGGCGGCCGCATTAATTCAGCTTCCTCTCCTGGGGTATACTCCAACTCAAGAGGAGTGGTGGTGGTAGTAGAGTTGGACCTGTCAATGGTGGCACTGAAGTTGGAGGAGGTTGATTTTGTGGTGGTGGGGGTAGCGGCATCCCCATGCAGGGATTAGGCATATAAGGAGGCAGCATCTCCTGATTGCCGGGGTGAGGCCCATAAGTTTGCCTATACCATTGCATTTCTTGGTTCATACTGGCCATAGCAGCCATTGGCATAGACTCCATCTGTTTGCGCAACTCTGCTATCTCTGGATTTTTATCCCCACTGGTCCCTTCCACATCTTTTGCCGATACGGTGCTCATATGTCTAAAATCAGATGTGTCATTATACACAGGGAGCGTGTATAAATAGGGCTGCGTTGGGCAGCTATTTTGACACTTAGTACCTACATATTAAAACATAATAAAAAAGAAAAAAAAAGAAAATTCAGATATATATATATAAACAAACATAATCATAAATTTACAGCATAAAACGTGGTTCCTTCCCCAGGAACCCTGAAAACAAAAAAACTCTAAAGGGGACGAAGCCCGTTTGAACTTAATACAGGATTGCTGTTCTTGAAGTCTTTTGTAAGCTTTCTTGTGATTATCTTGAGCTATCTCCTTTTTCACTATTTCCTTGTCCTACATGTTGTAGGGATGGGTCTCCTATTAGGGCTTGACAACCATATGCCTTTGACCTTACCTAAGGCTTATGCAATGCAAAAATTGAAATTTTCACTTACTCTTTCTTGCGGGAAGTAGATACAAATTACAGGGCCAATATAAATCATACGAATCAGAAAAACTAATTACTACTACATAGCAAAAATTGTAAGGCTATTTACTATTACAAGCCAGATAAATGGGTGGATCTTACCGTCTCGTGTCTAGTGTCCTAAACAAGGTCCATACGGTTCTGCCCTATGGTTTAAGCTGTATGACCATGAGGCTAGTCTTACTAATGCAATCTAGATAGGCTTGGTTCCCGAACCTTCAGACTTTGGGCCCAAAAATAAAATCCGTCAATTCTAATGGGCCTTATCGTCGGTGGTTGGGTGATCGCCACAGATACCGTTACGTGCACATTGCGTCACGACCGCATATCTGGGCAGATCAACTTAATTCCTACAGGGAATGTGGGAACGACACCCACAAAAAATAGGACATGCAATAAATGAGACATGTGTTATGCTGTGTTCACTTGGAGGCGGTAAGATTCACACATTTTAGCGCGTTTGGCATCAGAGACATATCTAAAGGTTTGATGCACCCCAGCACTCCAAAATTTTTTTCCCAAATTAACCACAAACAGGTATAATAGCAAGATATATTAAAACATGTACAATAAAGTAAGAACAAATCACACCATAAGTAGACAGGATATGGCACGTAAAACGAGACCTAAATTGAGCAAATTGACACTCAAGACAGCAAACATAGTGAAATACAGTAAAACCAGTGCAAAATAATTTGAAAAGAACAAAGAAAGTAACAGATAGCATGTGGCACATAAAACGAGACCTAAAATCCGTAAATTGGCACACAAGACAGCAGAAATGGTGAAATACGTTAAAACAAGTGCAAATTAATTGAAAAGAACAAATAAAGTAACATATAGCATATGGCACGCAAAATGAGGTATAGAGCCGGTAACATAGCACACAAAATGGGTAAAAATTAACCGATTTATAATGAACGGGGTAAAATTGAGAGAAACGCGTTAAAATCGTGCCCCCGGATTCTCAAAGTTCCTAGTTGAGTTGCCACGCTGTCGCGCCCCCCTTTACCGCGCTTGACTCGACGGCCCTGTCTGGCCGGATAGGTTTGACGCCACCGTCGCCAACGTGTGGTGCCATGAAATAGGTGATTGGATGCAAAAATTCTACTTACAATTTACAAACATAAATTACCTATTTATTATTACAAATTTAAATGAATCACCTATTTACTATTACATAACGGGGCCTTTAATGCGACTATGAATTGTATAAAAACAATCTAAACTAGGGAAAGACAAGACTGAGTCGCCACCGGTGTGTTGGTAATTGGGACACAAAAAATACATCAAAATTTAAAAAGAAAATAAACCCTAGTTTAGATTGACTCCTGGTCCACGTAACTCAAGAAAATGAGTTCGGGAATCCTGTTGTAAAATGGGAAGGTTTGGGATGGATTTGAATTTCCCTCGGCACCCACTTTACCCGCCGTTGGACCGGTTGCGTGATTTTATCGCGTCTCCCTTTTCAATTTTAGTATTCATTATCAGTTCCGGCTTTGTAGCATACGTGTGCTTTGAGATAGTTTAAAAGTATTAAAATATGTACATGTTAATGAGGAAACGAAAATAAATGGTAAATATTAACATTGACAGGTAGATTTAGCCCGGGTCCGATTAAAAGTCGCACACATTGAGATTGTAGTGCCCTTTAACTCCCAAGGGGCAAAATAGTCATTTATCATGCACGCCGGAGTTTATTTCTAACCCAATTTTATATTATTGATACAATTATTAAGTCCTGGGCTAAATTGAATTTGATTCAAATATTTAACTTCTAGTTGTGCAACTAATCCAAAATTTGAGGGCAAAAGAGTAAATTCACATAATTTAACAAGTAAGATAAGGCATAAATACTATATTGAGACCAATAAACATTAAAATAAAACACCAATCATCACAAAATCAATTAGTCAAAAAAAATATGTGCAAAGATCAAAGTCTATTTACAATTTAATATACTCATAAGGGTAAAACAGTAATTTCACAATCAAATCGGTAATTAAAACGTATTAAAATGCCAAAATAGAAATCAAAGTAAAAATTGGTGGTTATTGACATAAAACATGTAATTTGGAAGAAATTTGCAGAGAAAAAACTGTAATATTAAAGAAAATTCCTTAAGGGCCTAAATATAATTTAAAAAAATTATTTGAGGGCTAAAAGTGCAGAAGTCTGAAATCTGGAGGGCGCAAATAAAATTTTTTCTGAAATTTTGGAATTTTTTTTTTTTGAAATGCCACGTCATCGCTGACGTGGCGCAATCTGCAGGCGCCACGTCATCGATGATGTGGCGCAATATGACGGTGCCACGTCATCACTGACGTGGCACAATCTGTCGGTGCCACATCATCGATGCCGTGGCGCAATCTGGTGTGCCACGTCATCCAAGACGTGGCGCAATCTGGTGGTGCCACGTCATCAATGACGTGCATCAAGTGGGCCCTATCAGAAGGGTCTAAATGTAATTTAAGAAAATATTCTCGGGCTAAAATGAAAAAAAATTGAAATCTGGTAGGAGTAAAAATGGAAATAAAATTTTTCTAACCTTTCTTTTTTTTTTTTTGTGCAGATTTTTGTGGGCTACTAGCCTTCTTCCACCACGCTTTTGACCTACCAGATGAACGATTTTCCTTCAGGTTTGAAAATAGAAGTTGTAGCTCCAGGAACGTTCTACAACTTTTATTCTTTGACTTTAATCCAGTTCCTCTTCCATCGCTTGCAATCTTGACTCAAATTTGGTTGTCTGGAAAATTTTCCAGACTTACAAATTTTTCTGCAGATTCTCTAGACCAAGAGCCTTTTTCTACCACATTTTTGACCCTCCAAATAGACGATTTTGCTTCGGGTTTGAAAAGAGAAGTTATAGCTCCAGAAACTCTCTACAACTTTTATTTTTTGAGTTTACTCCAGTTCCTCTTTCATCGCTTGAAATCTTGGCTCAAAGTTGGTTATCTAGAAAATTTTCCAAACTTTGAAATTTTTTTCCAAATCCTCTGGACCAACAGCATTTTTCTACCAAAATACACGTTTTTGACACTCTAAATGGACGATTTTTCTTAAGATTTACAAAGAGAAGTTGTAACCCCAGGAACCCTCTACAATTTTTTTTCTTTGAGTTTAGTCTAATTCCTCTCTGATCGTATGAAATTTTGGTTCAAAGTTGGCTGTTTGGCAGATTTTTTAGGCTTAAGAAAATTTTCTCTACCGAAAATTTTTTTTTCTCCATTTTAGACTGATTTTTGTACTTTTAATGAATTGGATTGAGTGTAAAAATGGTCAAAGACCATTCCTTGTCATGTGGGGAGTATGGCCATCTAAAATTTTTGGTGAAAAATGGGTGAAAAATGCAGAGAAAACGTGGCCAAAATAGCTCTGTCGAGCTGACTGTTCGGCGCGTGAACAGTACGCGCAGTATTGTTCACGCGCTGAACTTTTTTTTTTTGTTTTTTAAATTTTTAAACCAATTAATTAATTTAATTTCTAATTTAATTAATAATTAGTTAATTAATAATAATTTAATTAATTTTTTTTTAAATCTATCGAAAAATTCAATAATATTAGAACTCATTTTTAGTATTTCAAAAGTATAAAACGCATAAGATTAATTAAACATCATAACATAAATTAAGAAGGAATTAAAGGGTAAATTAAATGAAAATCAAAAAGCAGGTTAAAAAGACATTAAAAAGAAAAAAAATTAAAAGAAAATTGAGAGAAAAATTAAAAAGAAAATATGAGACAATTTAAGGAATAAAAATAGGTGTCTACATGTGTAAGACATATTGCTTTTGGTTACTCAACCTACTTCGCTAGCAGTGATAGTTGTATCGGGCAATACATTGTCTTATCCAACTAAAGACTATTTAGTAATATTTCAAACTAAACTAGAGGTTGTGAATAATGATCAGTTGTTTCCAAACAAACAAGTTGACCTATTCACGAGTCATAGTTAGTGTTCCACAAAGTATCTCTCAAAGACACACGAAAAGTGAGCGATAATCAAGAATTTTCATATTCTTTGTAGATTTCAGAGGCAATAATGAGTCGTTAGGTACGACAATCTATAAAGAGGCTATCTATCCTGACTCTCATCAATTACTCGTGGAGCCTATTATGTAATCCATCAGATACGGAAGAAAGTAGATAATCACGCCTTTTTTTTTATCAAAATAAAATACGAAGACGCACAAATCATATTGCTTATCCAATAATTACGTGTCAGACCGATATGAAACAACATTAAACTATCATTAATTTTTAGATTTTAGTAATTTTATTTTCAATTTATTCAAATTATGAGAAAAGGAATGGTGTAATGCCCTTTCTATCATATGTACTATGTGCAAGTTTTTAATAAATTTACTAGGGATCCAAGCCAAACCCTCCTCCTTTTTTGGTGATTTAAAAAAAAAAGTATTATCAAATCAGTCCAAGGTATTTGAGATTGCAAAA
This sequence comes from Cinchona pubescens, assembly GCA_025175665.1. Taxonomy (NCBI): domain Eukaryota; kingdom Viridiplantae; phylum Streptophyta; class Magnoliopsida; order Gentianales; family Rubiaceae; genus Cinchona; species Cinchona pubescens. Next base: position 1,214,305 of record JANKKI010000202.1, on the reverse strand, counting down.
AAAAAAAGTAAAACTTGTGAACATGATAGGGCCGTATAAATAATGTACTTTTGCGTTCATGCTTTGTTAATGCGCATCTTTAATTGGTAGTTTTGTAGTTTTATAGTAAGTCTAACGATTAATTGGACCACATTTAGTTGTGCAAGTCTGGCCTTAGTGAAGATGTCAAAAAAAAAAAATTTATTTATTATTTTTGGTTTTCTTCTTGTTAGATTTGAAAACGACCCTATAGTTTTCTTTTGGAAAGTCGAAAATGACCCTCTCACTCTATAGGATTCCCTCCATCTCATTTTATATGTCACATTTTTTATTTTAATTTGTTCTAAATTATTTGTCACTCCTTAAAATGACAAATTTTTAAAGGTCATTTTACCTATTTTACTCTTCATAAAAATTCCAAAGACAGCTTTAAATGCATGTTTCAATATTAATAACTCTCACAAGTTATTTCAAAATTTGAAACTTTAAAATCAACTAACAAATTTTGTATTTTGATTGTAGGACAATTATAGAAAAAACGTTTTATTACTAGGTAAACTTGTCTTGCATCATCTTCGGGGGAAGGCATTAAGGGAATGAAAGCTGAAAGGAGCAATATGGCATTTCTGGTCTCCATTTATTTTATAGCTGCCCTTAAGTTAGTGTTAAGTGAATGTGTGGATGATTATGAATCCTTCAATAAACATGATAGTTTCAATAGCACCATTAACCAAGTATAACTATTTGTTCGTTGATACCTTTATGCATTTCGATTGCAGAAACGAGATTCCGGAATTTGGGGGCCGGGGATCATACAATTCATATTTATTTAAGAATATACAAATACAAAGTAAGAAATAAAAGTCAATAATGTGTCATTAGATTCGAAAAATAAATAAAGAAAATTGATTAAAAATCTAAAATCAATGGGTTATAATTTAATAAGATCTTATCAAGTAGAATGAATTTTACAAATGATTATAAATTTTTGAATTTGTAAATAATTTTTATTTATTTAATGGGTAATGGTTGTAGTCTTCTTGTCAAAATTCGCCAACATGATAAGGGCGTATAGTGTACTTCTACGTTCAGGTTTTGTTAATGCGAATCTTTAATTGGTAAGTTTGTAGTTTTAGTCTAATGAAATGAGAAGTTAATTGAACCACAGTAGTCGTACAACTCTCGCTTTAGTTACGAAGATGACAAAAAACTTCTTCATTTATTTATTGATTTATTTTCTTTTCGTAGGTTTGAAAACGACCCTCTGTTTCGTTTATAGTTTACGTTGTTTCTAGGGTTAATAACATTTTGGTCATAAATTAGGTGAGTAATTATATTTAATATCTCTAAACGAAAAAATATATACTTTTCCATCCATTTATATTATTCATTTTTCAAAAATTTTAAAACATCAGGAAAATCTATTTAATTGACTGAAATACCCTTAGTATTATATTTTGATTTTTCATGTAGTTAATTTTGATGTTCGATAGTTATAAAAGAATTAGGAAAAAAAATATAATAAAAAATTGATATTTTTGACTTTAGGGAGTAAAAATATGAGCAAATATTGAATTAAATTATATCCGATATTTTAATTTATGCAGGTTAAACCAAATATTAAAAGTGTAAATTACTAAAAGACAAAAAAATCAGCAAAAGTTTTATAAAAAATATATCGTCCCACAATATCCTTAAAACAAATTTAATAAAAAATAAGCTCATTTTGAAATTGCTCTTCCACTATAGTTAAACATTCGAATTCGACAAAATATCAAATAAAATCTAAAAATTTAAAAAAATTGTGCAAGAAATATATTGATATGGATTATAATGAAATATTATACAGTTTAGTTTTTTTTTATTTTTAAATAATTATCACTTCATTATCAAAATTTAAATACATAAAAAATTAAAATATAGTATCAAGAGTATTTTAGTCATTTAACTACATTATCTTCACGGTTTTAAAATTGTTACTAGATGAAAAGTGTCCGCGGGAGCAAAATATATGTTATTTTAATTTAGAGGTAAAGTGTAATTATCCATCTAATTTTGGGGGCAAAGTGCTATTAACTCTTGTATCTATGCACTGATGGTCTATCTTAATTAATGCCGTTTACATTGATATGAGAGTCTCTATTAACGGCTGAGATATGTACAATTATTCTAAAAATGAATCTCGGTGGTCATTTCTGATCCTCATTCATGTTCATCAGGTATGGTTATTGATTAATTGTACTGTTTTTATTTGATTAAGAAAAAAAAAAAAAAAACTGTACTGTTTTTGGCTGCTAGAATTCTGATAAGAAATAGTTGAAGTTTTGGAATTTTGGGTAAAACTCAGTTAATATCTTCTGCAGTGATTGAATAGAGCGGGGATTTGTTTGGTTGCACAAGAAAGTTAAATTTCGTTCCATGTGGAAATGAAATACTCATTTTTATCACTCAAAAAGGCCAATTTCTCATATTAGGATCATTTTTAAAATATATCGAGTAAATGTGATCGTTTGGCAATAATTTTCTGAAATTGTGACTCTTACACTTTAAAAGCGCGTAATCCAATTGATTATACACTTTTAAAGTAATAGAATCATTTTTTTTTTTTTTTTAAAAACAATGGGATTTCGCACTTTGGAAATGAGAAATCCCATTATTTATATATTTTTTTGAAACAATAACACTTTGGCTCCCTGTACTAAATGGGTAATTACACTTTGCCTCCCTAAACTATAGAAATATAAAGTTTACCCCCTCAAATAACACTATTCATCTATTATCAATATTAAAATTATTAAGATAATCTAGTTAAACAAAATAAAATATATTGGAACTATATTTTGATTTTTATGCATTTAAATTTTGATCATGATATGATAATTATTTTAAAATATAGGAAATAAATTATATAATATAACTATGTAACCTACGTCAATGCATTTTTTGATGTCAGATATAATATAATTAAACAGTTTTTCACATTTTCACTCATTAAAATTTAAGATATCAATGTGTTATTATATTTTATATTTTAATAATCTTTTAAACTATGAAAATTAATAAAATACATGAAAAATCAAAATATGACTAAGGGTATTTTAGTCAGTTAACTAAATTTTCTTTATTTTTTAAAATTTTTAAAGGATAAATAATGAGAGTTGGGGCAAAGTGTATATTTCTATAGTTTAGGGAAGTAAAGTGCAACACTTATTATAAGGTGTAGAGGACCATTTTGCAATATTTTTAAAAAAATTAAAGCAAAGTGCGAAGCCAATTTAGATTTCTCACTTTGCAAAGTGTAATTACACTTTTAATTTCGCACTTTGCAAAGTGTAATTACACTTTACTCCTGAATAATAAGTGTATTTATGTTTTATCTCCCTAAATTATAGAAATATACAATTTTCCTCCGATTCACATATTCACCCTTTAAAAATTTAAAAATATCAAGAAAATTTAGTTACATGACTAAAAAACCTTAGTATCGTAGTTTTATTTTTCATGTATTTTATTGATTTTTGATAGTTAAAAGAATTAGGGAAAAAATAAAATATAATAACATATTGATATCTTGGACTTTAGGGATACAAATGTGAGAAATTGTTGAATTATATTATATCCAATATAGCAATATGCATAGAATAGGCCAAATATTAAAAGTATAAACTACTAAGAGATATCAAAAAAATACTTAACTTTTAATAGAAATTATTCTATCATTCAGTTAAACATTCAAATTCAAAATAATATAAAATAAAATCCAAACATTTCAAAAAATTGACCATGAAATACATTGAAATATTATATAGTTTATTTTTGTTTATTTTTAAATAATTATCACATCACTATCAAAATTTAAATATATAAAAATCAAAATATAGTACGAAGGGTATTTTAGTTATTTAACTAGATTATCTTAATAATTTTAATATTGGTAATAAATGAATAGTGTCATTTGAGGGCAAACTGTATATATTTATAGTTTAGGGGGACAAAATGTAGTTACTAATATACAAGGAGGCAAAGTGTTATTGTTCTTTTTTAAAAAAAAATTTAATTTGGTGATTTCGCACTTTTAAAGTGTGAAATCACCATATTAAAAAAAAATTGGGACCAAAGTTGATTAGGCACTTTCAAAGTGCGAGACTTATAGTTTCAGGATACCTCCAATAAACAGTCATATTTGTGCAATAAAATGATTAAAAAAACGTCATATTTTAACAAATTGGCCCTCAAAAGTGCTTCCAATTTTACTAGGCATTTCCATTCTCTTGGCGAATTATTTTGCTGCCTTATCATCCGCATTAACTGGAATTTCAGGTGGAACGATGTGTCTCATCACATATCTTCAGTTACATTATTCAGATCATAGGAAAACTAACGGAGTATTATGTGGTATTTTTTTTTTTTGGAGGTGATGGTGGGGTGATGGGTTATATAATTGGGCTATTTATATTGGGATTGAATGAATAGTATTTGTATATTATCCTCTTTTGCCTGGTATTTGTACATAAATTTGGAAGTCATTGTGAGAAAAAGCAAGTCCTACAACAGTTTCCTTAGAACAGGAAAAGCATAACGGGTTAAGTTTCCTTAGCAGCATTAACCAAGTAGTACTATGTTCATTGACACGCTCCTTTATGCGCAGTTTGATTGCAGAAACGAGACTTTGGAATTTGGTGGTCATCCATTAATATTTATGTAATGGGTAATAATTATAGTCTTGTTATCAACAATACTACTGAGGATATCACTATCAAGGAGAGGAAGGAGAAGTATTGTAAAGATTTAAAAGAAACCAGTCAGATATTCCACCAAGGAAGGGAAGAATCTTGGGCCAGGGGAACATGCCTGCTTCTGTCCAAAAGATCTTAAGAAGAGGTGGAAACGGAGAGTGACGTTGATGGACATAAGTACGGTGATGTTGGTTTCACTCAAAGGCGGCAAAAAAAGCAACAAAGTGGTGGTGTTGTCAATTGATGAATTTGAAAGAAACATAGGCATTGTCATCAACATAGGCGAAAACCATCCGCTGGTAAAAGAACTTGTCTCGAGGGACGCAGCAAAAAGTTTCGAGAAGCATGAGGATGAGACTGAGGAATTGAAAGAGCATCTTGTATCTATTGTGGTTAGACTTTCTCCTCTGTGCATCTCTGTGAGCGCGTATGCATGCATGTAGGGATGTGTGTATTCTTGTGTCTGTTTAAACTGTTTAAAGCTTAAAGCAGAAGATCAATCTGTTTTTTAGATGTATTACACAATTTATTTCCGGATTATGCTAATGGCTTATTTTCTGGATATTTTCTTGCTTTAATATAAGATGTTACAGGAAATGCAAGTTTTCCCTTTTGGTGGTACTCATCTTATTGTAAATTTTTATGACATTTTTTTTTATAAAAAAAAATGGAATTTGGGTTCAAAACTTATCTAGATATATGATCTACTTCATCGTCTTCTTGAATTTTATTTTGTGATTGTTATGGTGGGACAAACTAACTAGCTGAGCCCTCATTTTTTTTTTTTTTTTTTTTTTTTTTTTTATTTTAACCTAGAATAAAAGAAATACTGCATCTACCAGTCGGCCCCAGGAAGGCGAAGGGGAAGAAAATCTGGCTGTACTTTTTGACAATCCTCCAGATGAAAATCAGGCGACCAGACAAGAGGAGGAATTTCCAGATTCATCATGCAAGCAGCAGTGATTAAATTTTTTCATTTTGACTATAAGGGTATTCCTATTCTTCCTAATTGCGATCATCAACTTCTCCTTTCTCTAACCATGCATGACTTTTTGCAATAAACAGATTCGTTGTAGTCTCCCCATGGTTAATTTAAGGAATCTGTTCGGAGATAGGTATAACAGGGTTGGCATCCTGTCAATGATATATTTTTCCCTCCAAGATCTATTGATTTATGTATATTTAAATACCTAAAGTGTTTATTTATAAATCATCAAATTAGATCAATAATTTACTTTATGAGTAGATCAACATTTACTAAAAATAATCTATTTAAGAATATTTTATCACTCAATTTTAAAATGGCTCAAAATTGAGACATATTTTAAAGTTTAATCAAAAAAAGAAAAAAAAGCTAATCCATTTTGCAACTTCTACTTATAGATAAACTAAGTAATAAAGTATATTATGTATGGTTGTGATTTTTAAAAATAAATTTTAATTATATTTTTTAAGGTGTATTAGAGAAAAATTCTATCCAATTAATTAAAAAGAATTAGAGTCTAGTCCGGATAAAATGTCAAGGTTTTTTCGTATTTCATTTTTTCGTTAATTTTTTTACCAGACAATTTGAAAAGGCATGCACTAACAGTTGGGAGAGGAGGAGTGGGCTCTTTCTTGGCTTGTGGAGGAAGAAAGAGAATGAGAGAAGACGTAAGAAGAAGAGCACAACCTTAAGAGAGCTTCAAAACCCTGATATAAACTTGAAGGTTGCATTCACCAAATGTAACTTTTGTTACATTCACTCAATGCAACCTTTAAGTTGTATTTTGGAAAATGAACCCAAGTTGCATTCAATGAATTCGGCCTTTCCACGTTCATAAACAAAATAATTTTCAAGCAATTTAAAATCCTTTACAAACACATAAATGAGTCGAGGTGTGTGTTGAAAGTTGATAATTTTCTGATAGGTTCTCTATCACATTATGTAAAATAAAATATTTTTATATTTGTTTATTTATGATTAGTACTATATATTAATAGAGAAACTAACATATAACCCTATAACATACTATTTAATATGACCTTACTTCACACATGAAATAATAATTATACATAATGCTCATAAACTCAATTTCATATAACTGTCATACATACATATGTCACAAGTACATGTAATGATGACTTAGTATTTATGGAATTCAGCTCCTACCACCTCAAATTCAACTACAATTCTCGAGGGATTCTAGTTTACCACTTGCCCTGAGTTGTGTAATACAGACCTTCCTTATCGAATTCAAACGGGCAGTCATTGCAATGGAATGCAATGACTCTAATAAATAGTCTCAATGTCCTTGGAATAAGGCACTGCAAATTATGGTTACAAGAATTCTTTTTTCTCTAGTTAAGAAATCACTATTTCAATCAAATTTTGTGAAGAATCATATAGCCTAACCTTCTGATGCAATATTATCTGCAAAACAAAAATATGACATGAGTACCCGATTTAAGTTATGAAAATGGATACCAGGGAAGATGATCAAATTATGATTATGATTGGCCACTATCTTAGACTAGATAAAAGTACTCATATTTCTTAAGGAAGCTCAGCTTATATGCCAGTAAAAATTAACACGAGTGAAGAAAGAGTATAAAACCCCCTCCAATAAGAGGAGAACACACAACCCTACTTGTATAAGGCTAAACCAGTAAGCACACACTTGTTGGCCAGCTAAAGTGGAACTTAACTTTGAATTAAGTGGTGGCTCGATATAGATTATCAATCCCTGTAATGCCTCTAATGAGCAAATTACGTGATAAATGATTATAGATAAAAATGCATAACTATAAAAAAAAAAAAGGGACTTCACAGATGTTATCTTTTTCTTAGTTTTCGACCTTGAGACACATAAATCAACATTTGAAGAGTGAAACATTATAGATATGAGAATTAGAATCAATGGAAAGGATGTCAATGGGAAATAAATCTCTTATACACATCTAGATGTGTATAAGAGACATTTATGCCTGGAAACAAACATTACTTTATACAAAATCCAATCTTTGTACCCCTTCTCATAACGACATAATTAAAAGAAGGGTAAAAAGCAAAATGCGTCCTCCAACTATTACCTTAGTCGCAAAATATTCCCTAAACAATTTTAATAGGCATTTTGCACCATTGACTTGTGGTCAACTATCTAAAATATCATTTTTGCTAGAGATTGACCATTGTACCCCCAATACATTAGTTAAGTGAAATGTCATTTTTTTTCCTTTATTTTTTTCTAGAATTGTTTTTCATTTTATTTTTTCTAATCATTTTTCTATTGTTAAAAAATTATATTAATTCTTATATTTGTTAATTATAACATCTAATTTTACATGCATATTCTTATTTAATTTTTAAATTGAAATATATTATAATAAACCAACTACAAAATAATTTTACTACTAAATGACTAAGAAGGGTCTATACAATTTCCATACTACTAAATAATTTTACTTCTTTAATTTTGGTCATGCATGAGTTCTAATTTTTATGTGTCTAGATAATTTAATTTATAAAAAAAATATACTTTCTATTACAAGCACGTAATATTATTTTATTTCAATGTACAGTTTGTATATTTGTTAGTGATATACTATTACAAATAAACCAACAACAAAAAATAAAGTATCGAGAAAAAAAAAACTTTTTAAAAAAATTACTCTTAACGTAAACATAAATTATAGAATGAGAATTTATGTAAATTTTTTTTACTTTTGGCATAACAATAATAAAGCATAATAAAATATTATAACTTGTTAATACAAAGTAAAATAAATTTAGCTAAAATATGCCGAATGACTCTACATGCACAATTCTTATTTGTATTCTTAGAATAAATTCCTTAAATTTTTTAGGCTATCTTTTTTTGTACATTTTTATTCGTTAATTTTAGTATTAATAATTCATTGCAAATTTCCCTCCTTATAATACTTCTATATAACTTATATTTAATTATAATATATTTTAATTTAAAAATTAAATCATAAGATGCACGTAAAATTAGATGTTATAATTTATAAAATATTAGAAGTAATATAATTTTAAAAATGAGAAAAAGGATTACTGAAAACATAAAATGAAAAACAAGAGAGAGAAAATAAATAAAGGAAAAAAGAAAATGACATTCACTTAACTAATTATTGGGGGGTAATGGTCAATTTTCAGCAAAAATGATATTTTAAATAGTTGACCACATGTCAAGGGTGCAAAATGCCTATTAAAATTGTTTAGGGAGTATTTTGTAACTAAGGTAATAGTTGAAGGGGGCATTTTGCTTTTAACCCTTAAAAGAATATATCACCAAAACAACAAGTAATATGATTGGTAGGAAAGAATTTAAATTGAAGGTGAAAATGGATGCAGATGTATTTTGTTAACCACATTTAATGTCTCAGGTTCGCAATAAAAAGTAAGAAACCACTCTTTATTACTCCACAAACTTAAAGGGAAAAGCGATTGTATGAGTAAAAGGATAAAAATGGAAAAAGTCATCATCTAGGCTAATCATCATTCACTTAAACAAGTCCTCTAGAAAATACCATTAATTTCTCCAACACGTGCAAAAGCTGCTGCACAGGCCCCCCTCAGGGTTCTTGCCTCACAAACTTGTAGAGACACGTTGATGAAGACCCACAAAAATCAAATCTGTCAGTTTAATCGAAATAAATCCATAAGCAATACTCTGGATAGTTTACAGACCAATTGTTCACACACCATATCCAAGAGACACTCACATTCACCTCAATGAAAGCCGCTTCTGGCAATTAAGCACAGCAAGCATCTCGGTCCTTTCTATGTGGAGGCCAAACTAGCAATGTAAATGACTCCAACAACAGTGAAGAGCTTTGTTACCTCCCCTAGAAATGATAAATAGAAAGATTAGGTAAAGCATGAAATCTAACTTTCTAAGAAAATGGAAAACAAAATTTACTTTGATTTGTTAGTGTTATTGCCCAAAAGTAAATTCTCTGCTCGATGTTTGCTTTGAAACTAAGATCAGATTTAAGCTATGTCAAACATTATCGCCATCAAGAATGTATTTAAACTTTCCCCCGGAATGTAAGCCTCAAGACATAATGCACATGTCGATATGATCTTTCTTGAAATCAAGTCAAAAGTGAAAAGAACAAAACTTTGCCAAAAACTTAGTTGTAGTTTACATGATACCATATACTTAAAGAAAAAAAAAAAAAACAATACAGAAACATTTTTGTACTTTGACACAAAAGTGTGTCATGATACAAAATTAGGATTTTAGTAGCAGTGCATAAGAATAAAAACATAATCATTTTGCATAGGTCAATTGACAATGTGTATTAACACATAATTTCATCACCATCAAGAAGCTGAAATTTGGGAAAGTAGGCTATAACAAAAATATGCCAATGAGGGATTCTTTTTTTCCTTCAAACAAGTAGACAAAATAATAAAAGTTCAGCAAATAGAATAATGGAAAACAATTTAGATTACAAACTAGCAATAGAAGAAACTAAAAAATATTTACAAGATCCAATAGGATTTTCAACATTCGAATCAGGTACACCAGCAGATAAACAAATAATAAGGCAAAATAATACTATAATAGCATTATTAATAGCAACACAGATTAAAGTAGATAAAATTGAACAAAAAATAATAAAAATAGAAGAATATTTAAAAGAATTAGCCTCACATAAAGAAGTAGATGAATTAGCAGAAACAATTAATAAAATGGACTTAGGAACAAAAGGAAAGAAAAAGGTTAGACAACAACCTGTTTGGACATTTTTACAATCTAAACAATAAATGTCTAGATTAGGAACAGGATTATGTGTAGATAGAGAAAGAACTGAACAATTTCTGCAGAAACTAGAAGAAATATTCTTTTGAATAATAAGAGTAACAATCTATAGTAAATAGAATTCAAAGATTCATAAGGCCAAATAGAAATCAAATCAAGAATTAATAAATTTAGGAGAAATTATCGATATAGATAGAGATATAGAAACTTTTAGAAATAATAGGATAAATATAATTAATTCTAATGCATTATATGAAGCATCAGATCAAACTAGACTTTATAGACATTATAGAGAAGTTCAAGTTAGATGCTTAGAAGGAGACACAGTTCATTTACATTTAGTAACTCCATCACACAGACAAAGATTATTAGAAGGAAATTTTAGATTTACCCATTTAGGATTAATTGTAATAGGAATAAAAGCTTTACATAGAACAAATTTAGGAGGAAAAGTTTTATTATTAATTATTGATACTAGAATAAATGACGCACATAAATCTATTATAGGAGGAACAGAAATAGATATGCAGATCAAGGTGGAATATTTTATTGTTGTCCAAATTATATGTTAGATACTAGAGAATTTGCAGAACATATACAAATAAAAATAATGACTAGAGGATATCAAGACTTTGAGGGAAAAAATTTATTATTATGTACATCTAGAGGAAAATTAATTCATATAAAATAATTCATATAAAGAACTTCTAATTAAATGTGTATCTAGGAGTTAGCTAATATGTAAATGAACTTGTGTCTCCTTCTAAGCATCTAACTTGAACTTCTCTATAACTGTCTCTTTACCATGGGAATTAGATAGATTAGTAAATAAACCAGAAAGAATAATAGTACCACAAGAAACTATTTATTATGAAGATAGTGTAGGGAGAAAATCTATAAGATTCATATGACTATATAGAAGCTAGCACAAGTAACAATAATGAATAAGATGAATAAAGAAATATTAGAAATTTTAAAAATCTTAGAAACAGACATAGATTTTTATTTAGAAACACAAGATGATATAATTTGGAAAAAATTAGAAAATATTTTTAAAATAAAAAATAAAGAAAATAGAAAAATTAATTGTACAGGATGTAAAGAAGAATTTGATAACATTAATATAATATTTAGACATGTAATTAATTGTTATAAAAGAGATGATAATTTAATTACAAGACAAAAAATAAAAACAATAGAAATTCTAGAAATAGAAGATGATATGAATTTAGAAGCATATGAATTAAAAGATGAAGAAATAATTAGTTTAATTTCAGAAGAAGATATAAACAAAACAGAATATGAACCTAGTATAACAGAAACAGAAGAGAATGTTAGAAATTTTAGAATTAATGGAAGCAAGTAGTAGTAGTAATCCTCAACCAATACCTTCAAATATATACTACTGGAAATATACCTAGAAAAAGAATAGACCCAACAGAAATAGGAAATATTTATACACCACCTTTACAGGTAATTCCATATAAACCTATAGGACGTAGAGATCCTATGGAGGCTCCTTATAATCATCAGTATGGAGGACAACCATTTATATTAAACATAACAAATATAGATCCTCAGAGATGGAATAATTATTTAGATACTTGGAAAAATGCTATGGCTAGTGATTATATAAAACATTTTGATAGTAAAGATGCAGACGAAATGTTAAGATATTTAGAACAGTATTTAGGAGAATCAGCCAAGGCTATGTGGCAAGAATGGAAGGATAAAAATCCTAATGAATTAGCTGAATTAATTTCTTTAGGAACAAATCCTTTTAATTTTGGAAATACAATACATCAAATCATAACAGGAGAAAATCCAAATTTTGGAAATATAAGAACAACAAAAGAATGGGTTAATAAAATTAGAACAATTAAATTTAAAAAATTGGTATTACATAAAACCCTTTTTAGCAGAATATATCTACTATGCCTCACTTAGTGGAAATACTTGGAATATAGACATTGGTAATAAACTTTTTAATAATTTACCAGGAAGTTTAGGATTTTAAATAAGTATATTTTTACATAGATTTCTAATAATATTTTTCTTATACACATATTAGATGTGTATAAGAGACAGGTTTACCAATTATTGGGAAAATATTAGTGTATCTATTTCTTATAAATGTCTGTCAAATATATGTGTCTCTTATACACATCTAACAAGTTTTTGTAGTCAAATTTATACTCCTCAATATTATGATAAACAAGAAAAACCTAGATATAAAAATAAGAAATATCAAAGACAAACACAAAAAAGAAAAAATTATTACACAAAAAGATCACAAGCCAGAAAACCTTATTTAAATAAGGATAGACATGTTAGAAAATATGATCCTAATAGATGACATATAAGAAAAAGCTCTATTGTTATACATGTAGTAGTCCAGATCATTTAAGTTCAGCCTGTCCTAAAAGAATTAATATGGCAAATAAAAAGGCTATATTAGTAAATAATACAGATCAAGATTATCTAGATGTAGATGAAACTCTTAGCGACACAGAAACTATTTATTCCATTGTAAGTTTTGAAGAATTATTAGAAGAACAAAATTTAGAAGAGAAAAATGAAGTAATAGACCAATTTCTAGAACCAGAAGAGCCAGATTTAGAAGAATTTATACATGAATTAAAAGGAATAAATTTTATGTTCAAAGCAAAAACTAAAATACCAGAAATAGATTGTGACCATAATTGGCAAAAGAATAAAGGATTAGATTCAAAACCTTGTTTATTTTGTGACTGGTATCCGGCTAGAAATAAAAGAAGTAAATGTAATTTATGTATAAGTTGTGTAGAAAAATATACAGATTTTAAATTTCAAGAAGTACAAAATATAAAAAATTTTCAGATAAATGAAAATGCTTTTGATAGAATAACTAGACTAGAACAAAGAGTAGCAAACATAGAAAAAGAAATTTTTTATAAAAACAAAGAAAAAATAGAAGAAGATACAGAAGAAAATATAAATTTAGCCAATTTGGAACAAAAAATAAAATTTTGTAACCAAGACAAAAAATTAAATTCTATAAAATTAGAAGTTACTTTTAAACATTATAATAAAATAATAGGAACCAGTGCAATTATAGATACATGATGCACAACTATAATTGTAGACCCAAAATTGATAGATACAACTAAAATATTAAAATTCAAAGACCCTATAAAAGCCACACAAATGGATGGAAGTATAAATGAATATAATTATTATGCAAAAACTTGTAATATAGCTTTTTTGAATAATTGCAATAATTATAGTGAATATTATTTCATGCCATATGTATTAGTTAAAGAAATTTTAGAAAAACATGGGGTAGGTATAATTATAGGATTAAAATTCTTATTAGATCTAGATAAGAGGAAGCATAATTTTAACAAAAGAATATGTACAAATTTTTAAAAATATAACTACAAGTCCTACTAATCCAACATCACTCCCACCTATTCATCCAGATTCGATAAAACAAATAGAAAATAAAATAGAAGAAAAATGTATAGAATGCCAAAAAGGAAAAGAAGGATGTTGTAATAACATAACAATTTTAGAACAAGATTATTTAGAAGTCAATGAGTTAAATGAATATTTAATAGATAGAATTAATCTAAAAAATTTATTACATTTAAAAACAAAAATAGAAATAGAATCACATATAGACACTTTACCATTTATAGGAGAAAACCCTATAAAATTAGGGGATAAAAATAAAATTTATTGTGAAATAAAAGTTAAAAATCCAGAGTATATAATAAAGACTGCAAAAATAGAAGCTAGTCCGCAAGATATAGAAGAATTCAAGATGCACATTAAAGA